>CM060916.1:371116246-371734496 GCA_030737875.1 Allium sativum | reverse complement strand
TCAGAAATGTTTTCTAATACAGAAAACAAGGAATGGAAATGTTTCCAGTGTTAATAACGTATATTTTCTAAATATAGAAAATAGCAAATGTTGAATATAGGGAAACAGGAGATGTAAAATGAACTAAAGAGATTAATTTTAAATGATGTTTGTTCGATATAATTTCCATCTGGAAATAGTATCGTTGTTTGCACACTTGTTTTTCTTTGATAGTTTACTCACAGACTATCGAAGTTTTGACCATTTTAACGTTCTTAATATGGAGAGACCGGTTGGATTATTATCCAAAGAACCACTCTGTATTGGCATAAGCGTTGTGAATCATATATGCCAAAGATAATTGAAGACGGAGTAAAGTGCAAGGGCTATTGTATAAGTCTTAGATAACAGTGTCTAAAATGGATGTATTGAATAGTGCCTTCGGTTCATCCTGTTCCTGGATGACTTGTATGGACGGATGTCCGACAGAGTATTTCCAGACGATCACGTATTTTGATTTCTCCAACCGTACCAAGAGTGGAAGCGGAGAAGGAAACTTCTTTTAAGCTAACACATAATGTATGGTTGAGAACGTCAATCGGTGATTTGATGGATTTGACGATGTGGCATTCAAAGTGAATCTGGTGTGATGATAAAGCGTAGCTTCTAGCCTCACATCCGGTAGATGACAGAAATCAGGCAGGCAGCATGGCTAAGTCGGTCGCTCCGAAGTAGGGTGTATAATCACCTGATCTAGAGTTTCATTTATTTCTAAAAATATATTGTCGATACTATCCCATTCGGGAAACGGTTGCTAATCCCAACCGTTGGTGATATACATTCGATACACTCAAGCGAAATGAGTGGTCGGTCATGTGTGGCCGGGTTGCAAGATGTTCTTGTTGAACCCAGTGTATTCCTTTCTAGAGGTACACTAGCGAAAAGTGGTTCCATACCTTGTCATAGTTGGAAATCCATTACCCAATACGTGCTTGCGGTTTTGATTTGTATACCATATATGTAGAACGTGAGATGAAAGTGTTTCTGCTAGATGATTATTATAGTTGTGGTTGATAGACATTATTATAATTTCAAAAGGTTTTGATATAAAGATATTTTGGATTCTCATAAAGGAAAACCCGTTCCGTTATACGGCGTGGTCTTATGAGATATCATTTACCTGCTTGAACTGTTTAAACTGTTTTACTCATACCAGTCCCATGACTGACCCGGAGTTTATTTTGTTGTTTTCCCTAAATTCTTGGGTGCCCAATTTTGTACGGGCAGTCAAGTAGTCCGGATTTACAGATATACTGGAAGATCTTGGAGCATGAGGCTTCAGGATTATATAGCTATAGTTATTTCCGCTGTGTTGTAAGTGTTGTACTCTGATAATGTTATTGTATACATATACTGGTTTTATTTCAAGGATATATTATCTATTATACGTTGTTCGTTCCGCTGTGAGATTCGTGTTACTCTGATGTTGTGTTCTTCTTCTTCTTCTATTCTAAGTTTCTATCTTATCTTTCCTCACCCACTAATTTCTTTCATTAATGACCGGTATTTTCGATCCTTGGATGTTCGATATGTGTTGTATATCGGATAACCAAGATCGACAAAATCTCGGGTCATTACACTTGTGCTGGAGACCCGAACCGATCCTGTGAAGAAGGAGCACTCCGATCCAAACCGAACTGATGATTAGGGGGAGATCCGAACCGATCCGGTGATGACCAATAACCCGAGATGCAAAGGTAGTCCCAATGGAAGTTAGAGCTCAGGATCCAGTTGGGAACCAATGGGTTCACTTCATGATTGGGCTTTGCTGCGGGACGTGTGCTAAGGAGTTGTCGACGTTCATAACTTCGATTCACCATTGAAAATGAATGATGGGCCACTTATCAGTGCAGTAGAGTCACTATGACTCGAGGGGCAAGGTGATGGTAGCAAGACTACGTTATCAGTGCAGTAGAGTCATTATGACTCGAGGGGCAAAGTGATCGTAGTAAGACAATGAGCCAGTGCAGTGGGGTCATTGTGACTCCATGGGGCAGAGTGGACATAGTAAAGGATTAGTAAGGCTATGAGCCAGTGCAGTGGGGTCATTGCGACTCCATGGGGAAAAGTGGACATAGCGAAGGATTAGTGGCTATGTATCAGTGCAATGAAGCCATTTATGACTTCATGGGGGCAAAGTGATCATAGCAAAGTACATTGGGTGATCGAAGTGGTGAATATCGTATGCTTTACCCACTGAGTGAGAGATGTGAGGATGGTTGTTATGCTTTCTTATTTGCCATCACTATGACATGCACACCCCCACCCCCGTTATCTTTACACCATTTGAAATGGCACCTTAGAGTGTTGTACAGTATGTAGTGCTAACTCTTTGGTTGCAGGTCCAGGTTCAGGTATGGTTTAGTATACCTGTTATTGTTCTGTTTAGATGCTTATCGCTCATACCAGACTTTTTGTCTGACCTAGAGTTTTATGTCTCTTCTTATTACTCTGGGTGCTCACACGAGCAGACTAGAGACATGTTAGCTGGTGATGCGCGAGTAGCTGATTCGGAGGCGAGCAGGAGGCTTCCACGTATGATATATAGATATTCTCCCTGTGTCGTTGGTGGTCGCTACTTGGGCATTAGTAGTGTACCTCCTTTATCTTGCTTTTGCTTTTTGAGACAGTTTGAAAAGTTGTAATAATGTTAGCTTTGGATTATAAGTTGTACTTGGATTTTCCGCTGCTATGTTAGTTTGTTTTCAGCTTATGCACTGTCTCACCTGTTTTATGTCAAGTATGTTGTTATTATATTTTGTTCCATGCGCTGTTAGACATTCTATAGGTTCCTTGTTAGTTCATTCCCTTCTTTCCTTTCCTCCTGACGACCTTCCCGTATTAAGTGGACATGTTTGGAGTAAATGTCGGTTGGTGCCGGGCGGGCCGTCACACTTGGTATCAGAGCTCTAGGTTGCGTAGTTAACCTAGGGAAAGACACTAGGGGGAGATAGTATGTATATGAGAGCGCGTATTTGTGATTACTTTGGTTTCCAAAAACTATATATCTATATACTATTAGTAGTATAAGAATGAAGTCGTACTGCACTAGCACCACTATGGGGTCGTTAATCTTTTTCTCTTTACAGATTGAACGATGAGTCGAGACACCAGGGGTGTTGGTAGAGGGACTAATCATGGGAATGCTCCTGACATGAGGACAATGTTCACTAACTTCATGAGAGAAATTCTTAGGGATGTTCAGTGAGCAGTTCCCAATCCCGGAAATGGTGGTGGTCCAGTAGTGCAGGCGCCTAGGGTCGATTTCGCCAAGTTGTGCAAGGATTACACTAACCTTGGTGGGAAGCCGTTCCGTCGGCCACAGATGTTCAGGATTGGTTGGATAGCTGTGATCGTATCTTTGATAACTTGGGTATCGAGGATATGATGAAGAAAAGGCTAGCGTCTCGTTAGCTGCAAGGGCGAGCGATGAATTGGTGGAATGCCATTAGAACAGCTACTCCAAAAGATCAGGTTACTTGGGATCAGTTCAAGGCTCGCTTTAGCGAGAAGTTCATTCCAGCTGCCCAAAAGTCAGTGTTGTTTAAGAGATTCTTGGAACTCAAGCAGAATGGTAGGGCAGTCTCTGACTATATTGCTGAATTCGACACTTTGTCAAAGTATGGACTATCTCTTATCGATACTCCTGAGAAGAAGAATGAGAAGTTCATCACTGGTTTGGATGGATACTTGGGGGAAAGGCTTATCAACCACATCGATGAGACATTTGAATCGATTGTGGGGAAAGCTTTGAGATCAGAGAGTCTTTACCCTAAGCCAAAGACTGAGGCTGCATCTGCAAAAGGGCCAAAGCCGCAAGCAAGCGGTGGAGGCAAGAATAACTCTCAGAACAAGAGGAAGCAGAACCAATCTAAGGATGGCCAGAAAAAGAGTAAGAAAGATGTTGAGTGCTTCAGCTGTGGTAAGAAGGGCCATTATGCTAAAGAATGCCGGGCCAAGCCAGCGGATAGGAAGTGCTACAACTATGGCCAAGTGGGACATCATAAGGATAAGTGTCCACAACCTCTTAAGTAGAAGCATATTGTGAAAGCATATGCTATCGATGTTGTTCCTTCTTCGTCGAATGCCCCAACCGCGGCGGAGAAAGGAAAGAATATCGTCATTCAAGGTATGCTTTCTATTTATGATGTACCAGTTCGAGTTTTATTTGATACTGGGGCTTCCCGTTCCTTCATATCTAGTGACCTGGTGGATAGGTTGGGACTGGAACCCAAGATAGTCGATAGACCGTTGGTTGTGACAAACCCGATTGGTGGTTCGACTAACCTTAGTATGATTTGCCGAAATTTGGTCTTATCGAGTCATGGATGTATGTTTGTTTGCGATTGCTTTGTTTTGGGCTTTACTGGGTATGGCATTATATTAGGGGTCGATTGGCTCCAAAGATACGGGGTGGTGGTAGACTGTGAGGGCTTTTTAGTGACAGTTAGGGCGGATGATGGGCGGAGGGTAGTGTTTGGTAGTCTACCTAGTGATGGGGTAATGGCTAGTTTTATAAATTCCCTCGACATCCCGCATGATGAGTTGTCAGATGTGCCCGTGGTTGGCCAGTATCTGGACGTCTTCGAGGAGGTGACCGGGCTTCCACCACACTGAGAGATTGAGTTCCGTATTGATTTAGTGAAAGATGCCAGACCTATAGTGATGCCACTTCGTCGTATGGCACCAAGGGAGCAGCGAGAGCTCGGGGTGCAAGTAAGCGATCTTTTGAAGAAGGGATTTATTAGAAGAAGTGTCTCCGAGTGGGGAGCACCAGTTGTGTTTGCCACTAAGGCAGATGGTTCCCTTCGTTTGTGTGTGGACTATCGCGAGTTGAATTAGGTGACGAGGAAGAATAAGTATCCTCTACCGCGGATAGATGATTTGGTTGATCAACTGGAAGGAGCAAGAGTGTTCTCCCAGTTGGACCTCGCGACAGGATTTCATCAGCTCCGAGTAGCAGATGAGAGTGTTTCGAAAACGGCATTTAGGACGTCGTCTGGATTCTATGAGTGGTTGGTTATGCCATTTGGGTTGACCAACGCACCAGCATATTTCGTGGATCTTATGAATCGGGTATTCAGAGATCAGTTGAATAAGTTTTTTCTTGTGTTCGTAGACGACATCCTTGTTTACTCGAGGACAGAGGAGGAACACAAGAGACACTTGAGGATAGTGATGGAGGAGTTGAGGAAACACCAATTGAAAGCGAAATTCTCTAAGTGTCACTTTTGGAGAAGGGAAGTGAGATTCTTGGGCCATGTTGTTTCAGAGAATGGTATTGCCGTGGACCCTGCGAAGGTGGCTACGGTACAGGATTGGACTACGCCCTAGAATGCAACAGATGTAAGAAGTTTCTTGGGGTTAGCTGGATATTATCGTAAGTTTATCCAGGACTTCTCCAAGATAGCGGCACCGTTGACTCAGTTGACTAAGAAGAATCAGGCCTTCGTCTGGGACGGAGTGTGTGAGAATGCATTCAAGAGTCTAAAAGAAAAGTTGACGCATGCACCAGTGCTAGTCATTCCTAAAGGGAATGAAGAAATGACGGTATACACGGATGCTTGTGGTACCGGACTAGGAGCTGTATTGGTGCAAGGAGGTAGGGTTGTAGCTTATGCTAGTCGGCAACTAAAGCCACATGAGAAAAGGTACCCTACCCATGATTTGGAACTAGTAGCAATCGTGTTTGCGCTGAAGATGTGGAGACATTATCTCTTGGGAGAGAGATTTGAGTTGTTTATCAATCATAAATCGTTAAAGTATCTCTTCTCCCAGAAGGATCTGAATCTCCGTCAGAAGAGATGGTTAGAGTTCTTGGCTTCGTATGATTTTGATATCGCATACACACCTGGGAAAGGTAATGCGGTAGCCGATGCCTTGAGTAGGAGACATGCCAGTTTAGGGGCTATGTTTCTAAAATGGAAGCAACTGGAGTACATCACTGGGTATGATTTCAGACCAAAGTGCGAATTGGATCCAGAAATGTTAGCAAGTTTGACGATCAGACCCACTTTGATTAAGCGGATCGGCTCTAGTCAGAGGGACGATCCTAACCTATTGGAAATCATCTCCAAGTTAGAGATGGGCATCGATGAGGAGATGAATAAGTATGGGCTTGATCGAGATGGATGGCTTAGAAAGAATGGAAGACTAGTTGTACCCAACGTGAATGGTTTGAGAGATGAAGTGCTTAGAGAATGTCATCACTCAAAACCGACTATACACCCCGGTGGTGATAAGATGTATCAAGACATGAGACAGACTAACTACTGGGAAGGGATGAAAAGAGACGTTGGGAAGTTTATATCCAAATGCATGAATTGCCAGCTAGTTAAAGCCGAGCAAAAGAAGCCTAGTGGTTTGTTACAACCATTAGAAATTCCAGAATGGAAATGGGAACAAGTCTCGATGGATTTCATTGATGGTTTACCAAGGACTAGATCGGGACATGATAGCATTTGGGTAATTGTGGATCGATTGACGAAGAATGCAAGATTTATACCAGTCAAATCGACCAGAACGGCAGCTAAGTTAGCAGAATTGTATATGAAGTGGTTAGTGAGATTTCATGGAGTACCTAAAAGCATTGTGAGTGACCGAGACCCGTTGTTTACTAGTGGGTTTTGGAAGAGCTTATAAGAGGCTCTAGGGTCAGAATTACATCTCAGTACCGCATATCATCCTCAGATCGACGGTCAGACGGAGAGGGTGAATCGTATATTGGAAGATCTCTTGAGAGCTTGTATATTGGATTTTGGTGGATCATGGGATGACCATTTGCATCTAGTAGAGTTTGCATATAATAATAGCTACCAATCCAGTATCGGTATGGCTCCATATGAAGCTTTGTACGGAAGACCGTGCAACTCACCATCATGTTGGATAGAGACCGGTGAGAAGTTTATGCTTGAACCAGATGTGGTAAGAGAAACTTCAGACAGGATTAAGATCATTCAACAATGAATGAAGGCTGCCCAAGATAGGCAGAAGAGTTATGCTGATAAGAGAAGAGGAGACTTAAAATTCTCCGTTGGTGACTTGGTGTTTGTCAAGATTTCTCCGTTGAAGAGCGTGATACGATTTGGCAGGAGAGGCAAGTTGGCACCAAGATTCGTTGGCCCATTCCCAGTTCTTGAACTAGTTGGGAATTTGGCATATAGAGTTGACTTACCAGAAAAGATGGCGGGAGTTCACAACGTATTTCATGTTTCCCAACTAAGGAAGTTCGTACACGACCCAGATATGACTATTTCACCTAATCAGTTAGAGGACTTCGAAGTGGAACCCGAGGCGGTTGGGAACCGCAAGCCGATTCGTATTGTCGAGCACAATACGAAGCAACTTCGAAGGAAGGCGGTGAAGCTAGTCAAGGTTCAGTGGGGCGAGAACGAGAATGACTGTACTTGGGAGACAGAGGAGAGCATTAGGAAGACGTATCCAGAACTCTTTTCTTGGTAAGATTTACATTACAATTTAGTTATTCCGCATGCTAGGATAGACTTGTTTTGCATGTTTGATTGTTGTTTTGTGACTGATAGGCATGTGGGACTTTTTGTGTGTTTTGGTTAGGGAATTTTGGGGGCGAAATTTCTTAAGGGGGGGAGAATGTAACAACCCGCATTTTACGCATTGGAGGATCGTAGAATATTTATTTCTTTCCCATATGAAGTCGTATGGTCATGTAACTTTGGGAAACAACTATTAGAGTCATTTCCCATGTTCATGATTTTTGCCAATTTTTAAATGACCGTTTTGCCCCTAGTTGATCTTGTTTCAGCCATAACTTTTGATCGGAAAGGAATTTTGACCTGAAACCACTTCCATTAGATTCATTTGATAGTTTACCTTTCCGTAGAGTGGTCACATGCGAAAAACGGACTTACCGTTTGGGAGATATGGCTGAAATAAGTTTTGGAAGGTGAAAAACTGCTTAACCGGGCCAAATAAGGTGATTAGTGAAAGGGCCCATAACCCATTTCGGGATTAGGGTTATGGGCAGGCTGAAAAGAGTTAGGTTTTCATCCTATTTAAGTTTTCTAGCCTCCACTTACCTCTTAGAAACCCTAAAAATGGCCTTCAACCTCTAAATCACCTCCAAAACACCTTCTAATCAAAGATTAAGCTTAGCAACATCAAATCAAGGGAGATCTTCACCAAATCAAGATTTGAGCTGCTGTTTAACATTAATATTCACGCCCAAATAGAGGATCATTTCAGTTTGAGGTTTTATTTGTGGCTAAGGTGAGTGATTTGCATAGTTCCTCACTAATTATGGCTAATTAAGGGTAATTAGTGTTAATTAGCGAATTTAAACATGATAAAATTCTGGAAAAATATTTATAAAATTCGAAATGATGTTTTAGACCTCTGATATGAATTTGGGTTAATTTGGTTAAGTTTTGCTAATCATATCATTAGTTTCACCTAAACATGCTTAAGGGAAAATATGAGGTTTCGGCTATGTTTGATCCATTTTAACCTATCATATAGTTGTTTTGGTGTTTGTGGTTGATTATACATGTTGCCATGACTGTATGGTATGCTTTGTGATCGATTAGAATAGTTGGAATGGACGATAATGCCGTCGAGTGGCGTAAAAACTGCTTGTTGGAAAAGTGCAGAAAATTGGCCGATCCGGATCGGAACGGAGAAGAGGACCCGATCCGAACCACCTCCCACGCGAGTTCAGAAGCTCCGATCCATCATCGTATGAAGAAGCTCCGCTCCGTAGTACTGTATGTGACTTGGAGACTCCGACCCGAACCGGTGTGCTACAAAGGAGACCGATCCGATCCAGCATCTTGTGAGGACTTCCGATCCGATCCGAAGAAGCTTGCCAGGGAGTGTAGACCCCGATCCGATCCGGAGCAGAGGAGAAGGCTTGTGCTGGAGACCCGAACCGATCCTGTGAAGAAGGAGCACTCTGATCCGAACCGAACTGATGATTAGGGGGAGATCCGAGCCGATCCGGTGATGACCAATAACCCGAGATGCAAAGGTAGTCCAAATGGAAGTTAGAGCTCAGGATCCAGTTGTGAACCAATGAGTTCACTTCATGATTGGGCTTTGCTGCGGGACGTGTGCTAAGGAGTTGTCGACGTTCATAACTTCGATTCACCACTGAAAATGAATGTTGGGCTACTTATCAGTGCAGTAGAGTCACTATGACTCGAGGGGCAAGGTGATGGTAGCAAGACTACGTTATCAGTGCAGTAGAGTCATTATGACTCGAGGGGCAAAGTGATCGTAGTAAGACTATGAGCCAGTGCAGTGGGGTCATTGTGACTCCATGGGGGCAGAGTGGACATAGTAAAGGATTAGTAAGGCTATGAGCCAGTGCAGTGGGGTCATTGCGACTCCATGGGGCAAAGTGGACATAGCGAAGGATTAGTGGCTATGTATCAGTGCAGTGAAGCCATTTATGACTTCATGGGGCAAAGTGATCATAGCAAAGTACATTGGGTGATCGAAGTGGTGAATATCGTATGCTTTACGCACTGAGTGAGAGATGTGAGGATGGTTGTTATGCTTGCTTGTTTGCCATCACTATGACATGCACACCCCCACCTTCGTTATCTTTACACCATTTGAAATGGCACCTTAGAGTGTTGTACAGTATGTAGTGCTAACTCTTTGGTTGCAGGTCCAGGTTCAGGTATGGTTTAGTATACCTGTTATTGTTCTGTTTAGATGCTTATCGCTCATACCAGACTTTTTGTTTGACCCAGAGTTTTATGCCTCTTCTTATTACTCTGGGTGCTCACACGAGCAGACTAGAGACAGGTTAGCTGGTGATGCACGAGTAGCTGATTCGGAGGCGAGCAGGAGGCTTCCACGTATGATATATTGATATTCTCCCTGTGTCGTTGGTGGTCGCTACTTGGGCATTCGTAGTGTACCTCCTTTATCTTGCTTTTGCTTTTTGAGACAGTTTGAAAAGTTGTAATAATGTTAGCTTTGGATTATAAGCTGTACTTGGATTTTCCGCTGCTATGTTAGTTTGTTTTCAGCTTATGCACTGTCTCACCTGTTTTATGTCAAGTATGTTGTTATTATATTTTGTTCCATGCGCTGTGATACATTCTACAGGTTCCTTGTTAGTTCATTCCCTTCTTTCCTTTCCTCCTGACGATCGTCCCGTACTAACTGGACATGTTTGGAGTAAATGTCGGTTGGTGCAGGGCGGGCCGTCACACATTGTGTCTGGGATGGGGGAATTTGGCTAGGGACAACATTAGTTGGGCCTGATTTGGAGTTAGTAGGAGTTAGCGGGCCTTTTTTTGAAAATTAGATAATTAAATAATATAATATTATAAATTCTGTAATATACCAAAACCCTAGCCCTCATTTGTTACAAACATAGCCACCATCTCCTTCGTGAACGGCTATGCGCTTCAAGAATTCTCCCTCTCTTTTCTTCTAATTACTTCATCAATTGAAAACCCTTCCAACACGAAATTGGATCAACTCAACACGTTCTACAAAGTGAACGGATAAGATCGGTTATCATGTTGTATTTCACTCGAAATCGAAGTCTGAAACTACCGTGTTTACATGCGTTTCCATGGAGGAGGGTCCCACCGAGTTCATCGGGCTTGGGGGCGCCGGAGGAGATGGGATCGGCGGTCAAAGAGGAGTAGACCAATCAGCTTCTGGTCAATGGCGGTAGTGTCAGGAATGGGACCCTAGGCACGAGGTTGGGTTTAGGAGGAAAAGTCATAGCCTGGTATTTGAAGTCAACGGGAAGAAGAATTAGTAAAGAGGTTAAGAGAAATAAAACATATTAATGAAAGTTAATTATCTATTAAATATTTAAAGGTTGAAATAACGATATCTTTTGTAATCGAAATCAGAATTTAACAGAACTGGTTGCGTTGGAACCGTATTTCCGAGATCTACAACTTGGGACTGGCTAGAGCTTGAACGGAGCAAGTTGAAAATTTAGAATAAAATCAATGTGAGAATTCTGTTTCCTTTTAAATAATTAAAATAAAATATTTAAGATTGTGATATTATCCCTCCACTGTTATATGCTATGTGTTGTTATTCGTGATTGGATTTGGGTTGATGAATTATGCTATGTTAATATGTTGATTGAATGGATTATTCTTGTTGAAACAAAAATATCAATTTGTTAAAACAAAATAGATTAAACAAAAATATAATTTTTGTTAAATAGAAATCATTAACAAATAAAATTATCATTTTTATTTGTTAAGTTAAAATTAGAAATTGTAAACAAACAAATTATTCTTTTATTTGTTATGTAGAATACATAGAAAATTGTATATAAATAAAATATTCTTTTATTTGTTATTGGAATACACAAAAAAGAAAACATATGTTAATATAAATATGTCATTTTGGTTAGAAAACATATGTTAATATAAATATGTCATTTTGGTTAGAAAACATATGTTAATATAAATATGTCATTTTTTGGTTAGAAAACATATGTTAAATAATAATGTCTTTTATTTAGAATAACATATGTTAAATGATAATGTCTTTTATTTAGAAAAACATATGCTAAATAATAATGTCTTTTATTTAGAATAACATATGTTAAATGATAATGTCTTTTATTTAGAATAACGTCATGTTAAACAATAATGTCTTTTATTTAGAATAATGTCATGTTAAATAAAATTGTCATTTTAGGCCAAATACACAAGCATCATTTTTCATGGAAAAACTAATATAAAAAATGGCAGCCACTAACGAAGCCACAAACTCCATAGCAGTGAGCGACATGGGTCGTCCTCTAGATCGGAGGCCTGGAAAGGAAGTGGTGAATAGCGATGAAACTTTTGTTGATCTGGAAAACGATGGATGGACCAGTTGGCAAGGACGGAAGAGCAAGGGTTTCTTTCAATCAGCATGTTCCCAATCGGCCAGTCCTGCGGTGTGACGGAGGCCCGTCGGCCCCTCAAAATACCGCTAGCAAGGTGGTGCGTCCTCCTCGATCTCAGATTTTTGGGGGAGCGAATGCTCGATCCAGATCAGGAGGTCGACAGGTTCAACGGTCGGTTATGAATGGCTTTGATTGGCAAGGGGTTAGGGCAGATCTTGCTGCAGGGAGGGCGAAATCTTGGGTACAAGCAGCAGGTGGAGGAACGAGACAACATGAAACTGATTACGTGGATCTAACATACATAGCGCCGATGATTGTTGACTCAAAAAGAAAGGCTGTTGTTTCACATATAGCAGCGTCAAGATCCATGGACAAATGGAGAAATTCACTCATCTTTTATGTCTACGGCACAAAACCATACCATCTTCATTTAAAAAAATACGTTGAAAGAACATGGAAACCAACAGGAAATTTCCAATTGTTATCTAGAGAAAATGGCTTCTATATAATTCGTTTTGACAACAATGTTGATTGTGATAGAATTATAAAGGGCGGTCCGTACCTTTTTGATAATAAAATAATCATCCTTAAAAAGTGGAATATAGGTATGAGATTTAGAAAGGAACTTCTTTCAACTATGCCGCTGTGGGTGAAATTCTCGAATTTAGAGTTGGAGTTATGGGAAAGAGAAGCACTGCGTGCTATTGCTAGCGTGATCGGTAAACCCATCAAAATGGATAAGGTTACTGCGGATGAATCTAGAGTAGCGTTTGCGAAGATTTTGATAGAAATTGATGCGGGATATGATTTTCCCAACGAAGTGGACGTGCTCATGCACACGGGAGAAGAGCTGAAAGTGAAAGTGGACTATCTCTACAAGCCGTTGTGCTGTAAAGTGTGTGGGGTTTTCGGACATTCTAATGCACAATGTAGAGAAAAATTGACAGAAACTTGGGTTCCACGGAATATAAACACGAGTCAAATTATCACTGGAAACTCGGAGAACATTAGAGAAGATGATATTGTTGATAGGCCAACAGAAGTAAATGCAAATATTGACAATTCAACGTTATCCAAGAATAATGATATTAACATAGACTCAGAACTCAGGGTACCCAGAAATAGTATAGATTTAAACTGTCTTAGTTCTGAAGATGGTTATATAAATGAAGGGCTAATCACAGTAGAAAGGGAGAACAATCCCAACGTTAGCAATATAGAAAACGCTGGAGTAGTGGCAAATACAAATGTTTTAACTAACTCAGGGAGAACATTATTAGAAGCAAATTCCAATGTGACAGTTCTATATAATACTAGCATTGGCATCTCTGATTTGGGTAACAATAATGAATGTCATTTTAACAATATGAATGAGGACGCCACTTTGGGCGCTGACAACATGTTTTCACTTTTGAACAATAAGAATAGCAACATATTAACTACATTAACTGTGGATAATATTCCAGTTTTGGAAAATGCGAATAGATTTGACAACGTTGCTCCGCCAAATGCTGCTGATAACCAATCCACGGTGGATGGACTAGTTAAGGACTTGGACGATTCGGAGGAAACTAACGTCATTGATCAAATGGCCATTGAAGATGATGTTGTTAGCCAACCTGCAAATGAAAAAGATGTGTCAGATCATATTGAGAAAAACCAGAAGTTTGTGGATGAATTAGAAAATGCTAACAAGAATAACAAAAAGAGATCAAGCAAGACTGCCCCCATTTCTCCTCCTAAAGTTTCGACAAGGAGCCAGAGCAAGGTTAAATGAACATAGTAGCTTGGAACGTTAAGGGATTAAATTCTACAAATAAACAATTTGAAGTACTAAATTCCTTAACAAATTTAGGCGATCCGTTGTTGGTCTTTTAGAACATAAACTGAATAGTGAAATAATTAGCTTGTTAAAAAACAAAATGAATAGTAAATGGCTTAGTCAGGATAACAACTGTACTGGGTGTAAGGGGAGAATTATCTTACTCTGGGACTCTGAAATTTGGAAAGTGTATATGGAAGCTATGACATATCAACACATTTCAGTAAAGGCGGAAAACTCTGGAGGTTTATCATGCAGATTGACCTTTATTTATGCTAGCAATTTCCTCAATGACAGAGAAAAGTTATGGGCTGATCTGGTTTTGAATCTCGAAATGTTGATGTTCCGTGGATGGTACTAGGGGATTTCAACAACATTGTCTCGCCTAACAAAAAGAAATGGGGATCTACTGTATCGTTCCGACATATTGCTGGACTTGTTGACTGCATCTCTAACGCTAGGTTAATGTATATCCCAATAGCTAGGTTTAAATATACATGGAGAAAGCGGGGAGTAGCTACTAAAATTGATAATATTTTGTGCAATCATCTTTTTTCTTGATGTTTTTCCTGAATTGAATGCTTATGGAATTGCTAATCCAATTAGTGATCACATACCTATTTGTGTTAATTTCAGGGTTAAGAGTAACATGATTAAAAATGTACCTTTCATATTTATTAACACCTGGTGTACTAAAGAGGGGTATAGAGATGTTATAAACCAGGCTGCTTACCATATGATGATCTCTCCTCTGCAAGGATCTAAAGTTTACAAATTCCAGATGTTTTTGAAGACAAGTAAATACTATTTGAAAGGCTGGAACTATAATAGCATTAAAGATTCCGATATTCTTAAGACCTTGGAGGAAAATTATAAGAAGACTCGTGAGGAGATAGATGCAGATCCCACTAACGGCAGCATTTATGATAAGCTTAAAGAGGCGCATGATAAATGGAAAAATCAGTGTTTTAGGGAGGCAGCTAATGCAAAGCAAAAAGAAAAAATTAACTGGCAAACTGAGGGAGATTCATGCTCTAAATTCTTTCACGCAAAAATGTCGTTGAGACGACACATTAACAATTGGAGCAATCTTTTTATGGTGAATGGGAACCTGGTTCATGATACTCAAATAACAGAACGAGAGGCTATACAGTTTTATTCAGGAATTTTTAACTCAGATAATCTGTCTGAGTCTTTCCCTAATATTAACTGTATGTATATTATAAATGACAGGGGTAGATGGCAGCTGAATGAAGAGATTAGTATGGATGAAATTCGTATTGCCACTTTTTCCATTCCAGAAGATAAAAGTCCAGGTCTGGATGGTTTCTCTGCCAATTTTTTTAAATTTCATTGGGAGGAGATCAAAATGTACGAGATGATAAATGAGGTTTTTAGTATTGGTAAGCTCGCCAAAGGTTTAAATCATACTTTTTTAACCCTTATACCCAAAATTAATAATCCCAGTGCGATTTCTGACTATAGACCTATAGCTTGTTGTAGTGTCTTATATAAAATCATCTCTAAAGTTATTTGCAATAGAATAAAGCCTTACTTCAAGCACTTAATATCTCCAAACCAGTCAGCCTTTATCCCGGGAAGATTCATAGCCGAGAATATCCTGTTAGCACATGAACAAATAAGACATTTCAATATTATGGGAAGTGGCAAAATATGCATCAAAATAGATCTCCAAAAAGCATATGATATGGTTAATAGAAAGTTCATTTGCCATATGCTGAGAAGAATGGGGTTTCCTACGAAAAAAGCATATGATCTATTAATTATCTGCATTTTTCTAATTGTGGTAATTTATTTGACAAGATTAGAGGTAAGATGGACAGCTGGGACTGTAGACTATTATCGATGGTCGGGAAAATTGAGCTGATTAAATTGGTTATTACACCAATGGTCATGTATTGGATGCTGGTCTATCAATTACCTGAGGCGACGATTGGAAAAATTAACAAACTTTGTGCTAATTTTATTTGGGCAGGGAAATCTCACAAGATAGCATGGGAAACGCTATGTAAACCAAAATCAGAAGGTAGGGTTGGTTTGCTTAATTTCAAAGACATAAAGACTGCAGCAGTTTTGTAACTTCTATGGCATTTAATTAATGGTAGAAGTTTATGGCAAGAATGGATGATGAAAAGATATTGTTCGGGAAAACTTTTTTGGGTTATGGACATTGATAACAACAGCTCGGGAACCTGGAAATCTATTCTGAAGCATAGACATAAAGGTTTGCAATGCATAAATCGTTGTATTATCAATGGTTGCGATACAAAATTGTGGTTTGATCCATGGCTAAATAGCGACATAATGTTTAAAATTTTGGGCTGGGATCAACTTAGCATTTTTGGAGGAGACGATTTAACTGCTAGTAACATTATACAAAATGGGGAATTTAACTCTAGTTGTTTACCAGCGGCAAGACTAATTTCTTCACGTATTAATGATGTTAATATTCAAACTAGGGGGAATCGGACTACTGGAGCTGGAATAACATTAAGGACGGATTCTCTTTTTTTTTCAGCGTGGGAAAACTCAAGAACCCATGACTTTGAACCTGTATGGTGTAAGATAGTGTGGCATTATATTAACAGTCCTAAGATGCCTTTGTGCGCCTACAAAGCTGTCCAAAATCGTTTGAGCACGAAAGATATAATGACGACATGGGGTTATAACATCGACCTAGTTTGCGTTTTGTGCAATGAAGCTAACGAGGCAAGAAATCATTTATTTTTTAACTGCTCCTATACTGCTTACCTATGGGTACGCTGTAGACTCAAACTCGGAATTCCTGCTTCTAATAATATGCCTCTGAGCCTCGATGACGAACTGGAAATGATAAAATCTACTTTCAACGCAGCTTCCTTCAGTCAAGATGTTGCCTTTTGCAGTTTGGTATCTGTGATTTATCATTCTTGGAAGGAAAGAAACCTCAGATTACACAGAAATCACAGCTGGGATAAGTTCAGACGCTGGAATTATATAGAGATTGAAATCAATTACCTTCTGCAAAAATCAAAATGGAGACGCACTAGAAGTCATTCATATTTGCTTATTGTGGATCGTTGGGGTGTGAATCTTCTAGACGCGGGGTGATTGAGGGATTTTCATTAGTAGAAGAAGAGTTTCATCGTTTTTTTTGGATAAAGGAGCAGCTCATTTTTGGAAAGCCCTAGTTCCTTTCGGGTTTAATTATGTTCTATGGGTCTGGTTCCAAGAGACACGTGTCAGTTATCTTTTATGTTTGTTAAGATCTCTTTTTTGTGCTTTACTTTGGGAAGACAGGCGTGAATTGTGTTGTTGGGTGGATGTACACTCTTATACTTTTTTTATATTGATTTGTTGTCAATAAAACACCGCACTCTTTTTCCCTGTCTAATCCTCGCGCTGAGTTCTAGTTCGGGTTTATAACGAGGCGGTTTACCCATTTTCAAAAAAAAAATTGTCATTTTAATCACATATTAGAAATGTCATTTTAATCACATATAAAATTGTCATTTTTATCACATATTAGAATTGTCATTTTAATCACATATTAAATTGTCATTTTTAGTCAAATATTAGAAATGTCAATTTTAGTCAAAGATTAGAATTGTCATTTTAATCAAATATTAAATTGTCATTTTTAGTCACATATAAAGATATCACTTTGATGTGTTTTGTTGAATTAGAGTCGTCAACAAAATTAAAATACCACTTTTATTTATTTTGTCGAGTTAGAATTATCGACAAAACAAAAGTGCCACTTTTATTTGTTTGGTTGAGTTAGATTTGTCGACAAGACAAAACATCACTTTTATTTGCCTTGTTGAATTAGATTTGTCGATAAAATATAAAAATGTTGCATTAGAAATAAAACCACATTTTGTTATCAAAATGTTGCATTAGACATAAAACCATATTTTGTTATAAAAGGTTGCATTAGAACAAAAATCGCATTTTGCTGTAAAAGGTTTCATTTGAATACAATTGTCATTTTAGTTAAAATGTTACATTAGAATAAAATTGTCATTTTAGTTAAAATGTTATATTAGATTAAAAATGCCATTTTTGTTAAAAGTGTGGAGTTAGAATAAAAATGTCATTTTATCAGAAATGCCATGTTGAAATAAAAATGACATTTTGTTAGAAATTTGATCATAAGTTAAAATATGATTTGGGCTAGATTAAAACATTTTCATTATAATGTTAATATTAATATGAAAGCTGAAATTTAATATTAATATGACAGTGGAAATTTAATTATAAATATTTATTTATAATTTAAGTAGTGAAAATTGGTTAATTCATTAACCAATGATTTATTAGATGAACTGTTGTTGCTTGAAAACCCCACACGGGTATTGGGATGATAACTGTCATACACTAGTCCCAGATTATAGCCGTACGTCAATCGATGGATTGACAGTCTGTGATGAGCGCTATTTATTTATTTTAGTGCTCACACAGTTATAAATTGCACTATGGATGTAAAAGTATTGTTTGATGATTATTTATCATTACTGTTATATACATATGCAATGTATGAAATCTATATGACTGAATTTATATGGTAATTGATTGAGTCACATTCCAATTTGGAATATTTTTAATAAAACAATATTTCAAAGAACATTTTTATATAAAGAATATTTTAAAGTAAAGAATCTTGTAAATAATGAATATTTTAGAATAGTATTCAGTGAAGAATAAAAATATTGAAATATGAAGCCGTGTTATGTAGGAACGCCATTTTAACCCGAACGGTTTCATTAATCGATTTTATTCATTTTATAATGAATATAAGAAGAAGTGATTTATAAATCTAATATTTTGAAAATATAAATGTTTTAATATGATAAAATATAGGATATTCAATTTTGCTTTAAAATTGAAAATGAGGTTAAAATCATTTTAAAACCAATTTATAAACTATTTATAAAATTGTTTTAAATAGAAATCGACGATATATAATATATTATATATATAATGGCCTGAATAGAACGTGCCACGCAGCGACCGTTCACGAATTTCGACCATTAACTTCAAATTGATGTAACAGGAGATCCGACCGTCGGATTCTCCTAAAACCGGAACCGTTAGGTTCGTATCGAAAAGAGCTTTCCAATGAATATAAGAGATTTGAAATATAATAGTTAGATTTGGAATTATGTCCAAATCAATTTCAGAAAAGGTCGCCATGGGTGCAGTTCTGTGGCCGTTATTGGAAACCGACTGTACAGGCCTAAATAAAATTATAAAAATTATGTAAATTCGTAATAAACGATTTGAAAAGATTTTGGATGAAAAATTCCATATTTAAAAAGATAAAAAAATATTTTTATCGAAATGAACTAGTTATTAACTAGAATAAATCTTTAAATTAAGATTTAATGAAGTTCCCCAATTAATTAATATTTAATTGGAATTAGATAAAATAAATTGGATTTTTGGGTTGTCATGAATGGTGTCTTAAATAACACTGTTCTTAAACCCCGCATGAAAGGAATAAATCTTTTAATTAAGATTTAGTTAATTTTTCTAATTAATTAATATTTAATTAGAGTTGAATAAAAGAATAAATCTTTTTATTAAGATTATTAGAGTTTCCAATTGTATTTGATAATTGGAATAAAATGAAATGTGAATTGAGTTATCGTGAATGGTGTTTTAAATGACATTTGTTCTTTAACCCAATTAACAGTGAAAATATAATTTGGAATTTATAAATCTTTTTATTAAGATTAAATGGAAATTTTCCAAAAGTAAAGTTTTCCAATTTAATATATTAAATTGGAATTGAGTGGAATTCGATTTAATAATAATCAAGATGAGATTTTGTAAATGAAGACCGTTACTATATATGGAATTTAAAAGGCTTTGCTGTTATTCCATTTATATTATTGGTCTGATACGGAAATTTACGATTATATATTGATTGGATTTCTGTGAAAATTCCATATTTAATGGAAGATGATTTTGGGTTTATCATGAACTGTGTTTCAAATGACATTGTTTCTTTAACCCAGTTAAAAATAAGATTAATTTCTTAAAGTTGAATAATCATAAAGTAATGATTTTTGTTATTAAAACCAAATTGGGGTTTTGATGAATCTTTAAAAAGAAGAGTAAAGAATAAATTTAAAGATTTTATCTTTGATAAAATTAATGGGAACCTTTCCCTAAGGTTGTGAATATTTATTTAAAAGAATATTCTGAATTGAAATGAGGCGTATGATGTGCTTTTATAGTATTTTATTATTGATTATAAAATACGCGAGTTATTCGGAAAGATCGGGTTTAACCCATTCTGAATAATTACTACGACGATTGAGAGTTGAAGATAAAGACGGTGGTTGAAGACCGGAGGTCTTCACATCGTTTGGATGGTTACTGATGTCTTGATTGGGCGGCCACCCAAGACAAGGTAATAAGTGGTGATCGTCCAAACGTACTTGGAGATCGATGGATATGCGAGAACCTCTCTTCTGTATTGGACATATGGGGAGGAATAAGGTATCTCTGTAACAACCCGGAAAATCTGAGCCAATTTAAAATTTTTATTTTGGTCCTTTTAGTGAATTTTGGATATTTAAAATGAATTATTTTAAATAATAACGACAAGAAATTTATTTTGAATAAAATTAGAATGTATATATTTATCTGAATCAACGTTAGAATATAAATATTTATTTTTAATTATAAAAGGAATTGAAAATGGCGTGGTAGTTTGAAAATTCGATTTCAAATTTCAAATGAATGTACAGGATTCAAAATAAACTGGATTTTAGCGAAACCAAAAATATTAGAATCTATTTGAAAATATATTTCTAACTAATCCGAAAAATTGAAATTTCATAGCGGGAATAAAAAGTTATGCCCAGTTGAAAATACAGAATAGTCGCTATGGAATTTTGGCCCTTAAAAATGGAAATTTTGCAAACGACCTCCGTTTTCAATGAAATCACTTTTGTTGGATCCGGGATGTTATGTTATTGCTAGTTTCCAAAATTCGTAATTTTTGAAATCAATATGTGAGCGTGGCGAGGTAAAACGTGTTTTGACAGTTTCAGTCAATTTGGATCGACCAGAAAATGGCCATTTTTCAAACGGTCTCCAAATTTGACGAAATTAGTTTTTTTAGAACCGTACCGTCATTAAAAAGCTAGAAAATATTTTTCGGGAATTTTTAGATTCCATATGTGGCCCCAATAAATTGAAATGAACGTTTAAAATTCAATATAATGATTTAAATGTTAATTTAAATGAAAACTGATTGAAACGATGGAATCGGGTTACGAAACATATTCCATTGTGTTTGGAATGGGGGTAATTAGGTAGGGACGACAGTCGGTGGGCTTGATTTTGAGTTTATATTAAAAAGTTACCTTTTTGAAATTAAAAATAATATAAAATATTATAAAACCCCCCTTCCCCTTAAGTCAAACCCTTATTTTCAAATCAATTGGTCAACAGACCAAACGCGCCCCCAAATCCAAAGCCCGACGTCTCCCTCCAATCGCCCTAAACCCGCTCGTCGTCGCACCCAAGGTTGCGTGCCCCCCTTCAGACCACCGCTCCACCGCCTCTCCCTCCGCCTTTCCTCTCTCTCTCGCTCCACACCCTAATCGAACCCCTCCAGCAAACACAAACGCGCCGCGAGGCACCACTGCCGCACCCTTTGGCCAGGCCGCCGCCACCTGAAAGGACACCGCCGCCTTCAGCACTCCGACGCAGCCCCGAACTCCGACTGAAACTACTAGATCTTCTCCCTACTTCGTCGTAAGTGAATTCAACTTTTATAATACGGTTTTAACATGAATGCGCACTGAAATTATTTTCAGTTTTAAGATTATTAGATTAGAGATAAAAATCAGATTTTTATATATATAGATTAGAGACAAAAATCATATTTTTATATATATAAATTAGAGATAAAAATCAGATTTTTATATATATAGATTAGTGATAAAAAAATTAGAGTTTTATATATGTAGATTGGTTTTAAAACAAAAAGATTTGATTTTTGAAAACAAAAAGATTTGATTTTTATAAGTAAAAAGATTCGATTTTTGAAAACAATAAGATGTTGTTTATATAAAAAGATGTGATTTTTGGTTATAGAAAAGATTAGCTTTTCATATATGTAAAGGCATAATAAAAATATGACCTTTGTTTAAATAGAAAGTATGATTTTTATAATTTAAGGATATCAAAATAAGATTTTTATATAAGTAGCGGTTTAAAAATATGATTTTTATATAGGTAGTAAATCAAAAATATGATCTTTATATATATGGGAGCAATATAAAGATCTAATTTTTAACAGTATAAAATTGTGTTTTTTGAATATAAATGTCGTTGATTAAGAATATGATTTTTAATATGAACTGTGTAAAATAGATTCCATTGAAAACACGGTGAAGGACACAACGCGAGGGAGACAAATCCAAATCCAGACTGTTCAGAAATAGAGAAGTGGATCCCAAAGGTGAGAACTTCTCACTTTTATTTTATTTTCTAGTTAAAATATATACTAGGATGCAGACGGTGCTTAGCAGCACCCGACACCCGTCGTCCACAGACCATGAACGGCTTGTTTGTTTGATGGATTGTATTGTGAAAATTGATTGTGTGATGTGGAATGAAAATAAATATTTTATAGTTAAAAATATAATTTTTAACGTATATATGAATGAAATAAATATTTATAAACAAATCAGATGATTTGTTTATGTACACACATTTGACTGATATTGATTGGGACGATAAATTTTACACATCGCCCAACTACACAAATAAAATTCGATATTTGTTGATTGAAACCACACACGGGTATTGAGATGATATTGGACATACACTAATCCCAATAATTAGTTGTATGTCGATCGATTGATTGACAAGCTGTTGTAAGCGTTGAATATTTATATTTGATGCTTATGCAGTGTAGAATGCACTTTGGGTGATGGTTGACTGTGTTTGATTGTTGTTGTATACATGTATTGTATGAAATCCATATATACCAAATTATATGGTAATTGACTGTGTCTGATTCCAGTTCAGAAAGAATGAATATTTTAAAATAATGAATATTTTAAAATAATATTCAGTAACAGATCAAAATCTGATTTTGATGTCCGATTTGGGATGGACACGAAAATATTTAAACATATAAAGCTGTGTTGATTATATTAATGCCATTTTGATGTGAACGGTATTTATATCGATTTCATTCATTTTTATAATGAACATCGAAAAGGAATTGATTTCCAAATCTAATGTTTTGAAAATATTAGCATTTATATATCGATGATATGGAATATTCAATTTTGATTTGAAATTGAATATGAAGTTGAAATCGTTTTGAAAACGAATTTAAAACGATTTATAAAATACTTTTTAAAAGGAAATCGACGAAATATATATAATATATATTATATATAATGGCCTGAATACAACGCGCCGCGCCGCGGTAGTTCGTGAATTTCGACCATTTACTTCGAACGGACATTACGGGAGATCCGACCGTCGGATTCTCCTAAACCCGGAACCGTTAGGTTCGTATCGAAAAGATCTTTCTAACGAATATTAGAGATTTGAAATCTAACGGTTGGATTTGGAATTATGTCCAAATCAGATTTGGAAAAGATCGTTGTAAGTGCAATTCGATGGCCGTTTGTGGAAATCGACTGTGTGGGCCTTGATAAAATTATTAAAAATATCAATAATTAGTGTAAAATCATAAGAAATGATTTGGAAAGAATTGGGATGAAAAATTCAATATTTGAAAAGATAAAAATAGATTTTTTTTTATCGAAATGAACTAGTTTTGAATTAGAATAATAAATCCAATATTTTTAAAATAAATAAATTGGATTTGAAATGGTTTTAAAAATAACTAGGATTTCTAATAAAATAATTGGAATGGATTTGAATCGAAATTATGCTCGGAATATTTCGATATTGGATTTTGTGATTATACGGAGATTGTGGAGGAATTTGGAAGATATATATATCGTTATTCCAACACGATATTTGTTGGTTTCATAGTTTGATATTGAATATAAGCCGATATATTTTCCACTCAGAGCCTTGTATTTAATATCAAATTGGATTTTGGGTTTGTCGTGAATGGTATCTTTAATAATACCGTTCTTGAACCGAATGGAGTTAAGAAATTAGAAACTAACTGGAGATTAGTTAAGTTGAATGGTTTCCTGGGTATTGATCTGATGTTGGTTTCGGCCTTCGGGGTTAATACTTAGGGGATTGTTCTCTTACTAATTTACGGTTAGAGGCTAATGGGAATTGGGTTTATTGTGAACTGTGTTTTTAACGACATTCGTTCTTTGATCCGATTTACAATGAAATGTGATTTGGGATTTATAAATCTTTTTATTTAGATTTAACGCGAATTTTCCAAGGAAACATTTTCCAATTTAATATATTAAATTGGAACTGAATGGAATTCGATTTGATAATAATCGAATTAAACTTCTTTGGGGGAAGACTGTTAATACATATGCAATTTAATAGGCGTTGCCGTTATTCCATTTATATTATTGGTCGGATATGGAAATTAATATCAATTATATATTGATTTGTTTTTCCGTGAAGATTCCATAATTAATGGAATGTGATTTGGGTTTGTCGTGAATGGTATCTTTAATAATAATGTTCTTAGACCCAACGGAGTTAAGAAAATCAGAAACTAACTGGGGATTAGTTAAGTTATATGGTTTCCTAGGTGTTGCTCTGATGTTGGTTTCGGCCTTCGGGGTTAATACTTAGGGAATTGTTCACTTGCTAATTTACGGTTAAAGGCTGATGGAATGGAATGTGATTTTGGGTTTATCATGAAATGTGTTTTAAATAACATTGGTTCTTTAACCCAGTTAAAGACAGAATATGGTTTCCCAAGTTAAACAATCGTTAATGTTGATTTTTGGGAAGATTAAAACCAAGTGGAGTTTTAATGCATCTTTAATTAGATTGAATTGATATCCAAAGGAAGATTAAAGAATAAATTTAAAGAGTTTATCTTTGATAAAATTAATGGGAAACTTTCCCAAAGTATATGAATATTTGGATAAAAAAATATTCTGGATTGGAATGAGACGTATGTTGTGTTTTTATAGCACTTGTTTATTATATATGCGAGTTATCCAGAAAGACCGGGTTTATCCCATTCTGAATAACTGATTCGACGATGTGTCGAGGATGAAGACGGTGGTTGAAGATCGGAGGTCTTCACATCGTTTGGATGATTACTGAGATCTTGATTGGGCTGTACACACAAGACAAGGTAATAAGTGGTGATCGTCCAGACGTACTTAGAGATCGACCGGATATGCGAGGACCTCTCCCCTGTATTGGACATATGGGGGAGGAATAAGGTGCCTCCGGTTTTGTTTAGACCCAGAACGAACTTGTAAATGGATGTGTGTCTGACATCGGATTTCATTCTGTGTGATTTGCATAGCGCGAATTGCCTGTGTGGCATGCTGAGATGCAAATGGTCAAGGCTTCTGTTAAAAAGCAGAGTCTTGTGGTTGATGATCAAAGCACGGCTTTAATATAGCGTTGCTTTGTGTAGCGTTAATTCGTGAGCCTCACACCCCGGTGTGAACCAGAAACGGTAGAGGACATCAGGGAGGGCATGTGTTTCTTTCTATCTACGAGTGGTGTTTTGGGTTTTACACGCCCGGACATTTTACTTATGTGGATGATGGATTGCGAGGCGCCTCGGTTAAATCGGTCGATCCGAGGCCGATGGAGTCATTTGGCTCGTTTACGCCCCATAGGGCGGGGAAACGTAGTGTTCAGGCATTTTAATCCATATCGAGTGGACCGGCCATGACGATCCAAGGGCCCACCTGAGTCTGGGTCCTAAGACATGGTAGGCTAGATTGTCTCGAAGCGGTAAGGACGATCTCTTGCCTTGGTTCACAGATGGAAATCCAACTTCCAATACGTGACTTTGCGGTTTTGATTGTAGAACCTAGTATTGGCGACATGATATATGGTACCCATGCCATCTAGGATTAATACATTTATATTTGAAGTTATTTTATGCACTATGCACTTATAATAGTATCAAATGATTTGTTTTAACGTACCAAGCATGTTTGGCTATTATAAGGGAAAACCCTATCCCCCAGCTTGCGTTGCATTGTGTGATAGGACCTGGGTCTTATAATAGCTTCATTTTTCCAAAAAAACATTGCGTTGTTTAGTTATATGCACTGGTATTCTTGGAAGGAAACCTGTTCCATGTTATACGGCGTGGTCCCTTGATATATTTGATTTAAAGTAAAGTTTTAAATAACTGTTTTAGTTCTCACACTAGTCACATGACTGACCTGGGGTTTATTGTTTTAACCTAAACTCTTGGTGCCCCTATTTTCCATGGGCAGCTTGTAGTTTTGGTTTTGCAGATTTATATTCACAGGATCTTGGTTTACAGCTAGAATGATATTCGGAAAGCTCTGTATCGGTATATTCCTTTCAGTTGTGTTTTGTATTATTTTTCCACTGCATTGTAATTTGTAAATCTATGATATTTAGTAAATGTGTAATATGTAATTCATAATCTGTATATTATTGTATTCTGATGAAATTGTTGTAATATACAATGAAATGTTCTTCTGTTTGTGTTCTGATTCGTCTTGTCCTCAAAGCAATTCGTTCTTTCCTTTATCGGGAAGTTCGGGTCGTCTCAGTCTCCGGTTTCGTTCAGACCCAGAACGAACATGTAAATGGATGGTATGTCTGACGTTGTATTCCTTTATGCTGTATTCGTTGATCTCTGTTAAATATATATCTGTTGGTGGCGGAGAATTTATTCTCTTGCATAACACCCTTCTCTGAGGCGTACGAGCGTAGAGGTTATATATTGGCAGAAATCAATGGTATGGTATGGATTTACAATGTGGCATGCTAAGATGCAAATGATCAAGGCTTATTGTTGAAAAGAAGAGCCTTGTGGTTGATGATCAAAGCACAGCCCATTTTAGGCATAGCTTTGTGTATGGCGTTACTTCGTGAGCCTCACACCCCGGTAGGAACCAGAAACGGGAGTAAGGACTGCAGGGAGGACATACGTTTCCTTCTAGCTAGAAGTGGTGTCAGGGTTTTACATGCCCGGGCATTTTTACTTATGTGGATGATGGAATGAGGCGCCTCGGTTATTTGAGTCCCTAGTGGCTCTATTTACGCCCCATAGGGCGGGGAAATGTATTGTTCAGGCAATTAATCCACTAACATATTTGTGGACCGGCCCTGAAGATCCAGGTGCGGTTGCGACTGTATCCTGAGGCATGGGATAGAGTGTCTCGAATTCGGAAAGGACTATCTCTTTCCTTGGTTCATGATGGAAATCCAACTTCCAATACGACACTATGCGGTTTTGATTATATAACTAGTATGGTGACATAGTATATGATAGCTATGCCATCTATGATTGATACATTATGATTGAAATGTTTTTGAAACATATATACACTAATAATAATATCAAATTCGTTTTATCGTATCAAGCATTTTTTTCCATTATAAGGTAAAACTCTATCCTCCGGTTTGCATTGTATTGTGTGATGGGACTTGAGTCTTATAATGGTTTCATTTTTCTAAAAAGCATTGCGTTGTTTAACGATTCACCTTATTTCTTGCACTGGCAATCCAATGGAGTAAACCCGTTCCGTGTTAGCGGCGTGGTCCTGTGATTAGCCTTATTATTAGATAACTTAAGTAGATTTCTCGTACCAGTCCCATGACTGACCTGTACTTTGTTTCACTTGCAAACTCGGGTGCCCATATTTTCCACACGAGCAGTCGAGTAACTTATTTTGAAGATATATTTAGCAGGATTCTGGATCGAAGCTTAAAGCTGTGTCCAGAGCATCGATAGTCTTACGCTGTGTTATGTTTAGTTGTTCCAATGTGCAGTATATTACATTTATTGTAAAATTATCTTCCGCTGTATTATTTTGATGTACTCTGATATTCTTTACTCTGATATAACATTATTATGATGTTTATAAAAGTCTTCTGTTATTTGTTTGATGTGTTGTATTCCCAAAGTTAACATATGCGGGATTTGAACGGTCTTGGTCAATCTTGTGATCGATCGGGTCGGGAGAAATCCATATCGTTACACCGTCCATATTCATATGTGGATCAGTCTTAGGATTATTTTTTTCTTTTGAAAAGGATTTTTTTAAGATAAACTAATGGTTGGATTTTTCTCACACCAGTCTCATGACTGACCCATAATTTATTTATTTTTTGTTTTACCATAAACTCTTGGGTGCCCAAATTTGTATGGGAAGTCAAGTAGTCAGGGTATTACAGATACTTGGAAAAGCTTGGAGCAGGAGGCTTCAAAATTAGATAGCTACTGTTTATTTCCACTGTGATGTTATGCATTGTACTTTGATAATGGTATGTATATATGTTTTTAGTTCGTATGTCAAAAGTTATGTTATATAATATATTTTGTTCATTCCGCTATGAGATTTGTGTTTACTCTAATTTTGTTTTGTTGTGATCTTCTTCTTCTTCTATTCTAACTTTCTTTCTTTATATTTCTCACCCTCTAACTTCTTTCTGTTAATGATCTGGTATTTCCAATACTTGAATAGTCGACATGGAGTTTTGTGTCGATTTTCAAGGTCGAAAATCTCACGGTTCATTACAACACTCTTCCTCTATTTTTTTATAACAAGCCCTACCCTTGTTTCGGTTTAAGCACGTCCTGCCTCTGCTCTAAAAAAGCACCTGTTGCCTTTGCTTATGCCTCATCTCATAGAAGGGAACTAAATGCTTAAAAGGAGCACTAAAAGCATGTCAAACCTTTGCTTTAGAAAAATCCTGAAATGGGAAAGAAATCTTCCAAAATCAAAACCTCCTTTGTATCTATTATTTCTAGAAGAAGTCTTCCAAAGTTCTCTTTTTACCTGAATCTGGGTTTTGGGTCTTCTATAAATCGAAGAAGGTTTCGTTCATATTAATTATTTCCAATAAAAGGTTTTTAGACTTCTATTATTTCTATTAACACCTGAATTTGGATGGGTCTTCTATGAGCTAAAGGTGACTCCATCTACATCTTTATTTCTAGTAGAAGTTTCTGGATTTCTATTATTCTATTTCCCGAAACTGAGTTTCTGGAATTACATAAGACGAAGGTAGATTCGTTTATAACTATTATTTCCAAAAGAAGATTTCTGGGTTTCTATTATTCTAATTCTTGAATTTGGATTTCTGGTCTTCTTAATGTCGCGAAATGTTTTGATCGTCTATCATATTCAGAAGTAGGTTTCTAGATTCCTATTATACCTGAATATGGGTACGGGATCATCTTGAATACTAAAAGATATTTCGGCCTTTTGTTACTTCAGAACTTTCTGGTATTCTGTTATCAAAAACCCAAATATAGGTTTCACATCTTCTATAAGCGTAAGAAAACTTAGTTTATATCAATTAATTTCGGAGAAAGGTATTTTGATTTCTATAATTCTAAATATCTTAGTATGGATCTCGGGCTTATGAATGGATGATGGAGGCTTCTTTCATACTTATTAATTCTAGAAAAGGCTTTTGAATTCCTGGTGTTCCAATACATAAACCTAGGCTTCGGGTCTTCCATGCGCCGAAGATGGTTTCGATTATTTTAATTACTTCCAAAAAAAGGTTTCTGAATTTCTATTACTTGAAACTGGGTTTCGGATTCAGTGACGCCGAGACAGGTTCCTTTTATGACAATTGATCCCAAAGATGAATTTCTTGACTTCTATCTAATTAATTCCTGGCTCAGGGTTTTGGCTCATGTAATGCCATAAGTGTCTTCAAATTCCGCTATTTCCAGAAATAAATTTCTGGATTCCTATTTAGTTTGTATCTGAATATAGCCTTTGGGACTTCTAAATACCAGGAGAAATTTTGGTTTTTAATTATTTTCAAAGGACATCTATAAGCCAAGAATGACTTCATCTCTCTTTTATTATTGTTAGAAGAATGAATTTTGGATTTTTGTTATTACCAAAATATAAATTTGGACCTTCTAAAATAGTCGTTTCTACCGTTACCAGGAGCATTGTTATTCCACCCTTTTCAACTAAATACAATTGAACGAACTAGTGCGTATATGCTACTATTGATTTTTTTATCTGACACTAATATTGACATGAATAAGCTTGCAAGTAGGAATGAGACGGGAGCATTCATGATTTTTGTCCTAAATAACAAAAACTTCTTTCACACTAGGGGCTGAATGTTAACCCAAAATATTCCCTATGGAGGACAGGGTGAAAGAAGGCTAAAATATGGCATAAAAATAAGATCCCTGAAGAATTAACTAAATTAAAGACTTATGGAGAAATCAACAACTTCATACTTGAGCATAAGGGATTATCATCACTAAGAAAATGATGAAAAAAGGGTGACAAAAGCCACCAAAAGCAAGGAGGCATTGGGAGTAATGAAGAAAAGATTCTTCCAGTAATACCGAAGTCATATAATCGTGAGAGTACATTCTTGATTTGTGAAATAAGGTATAGCCCTTAGAAAGCTTGAAAGAAAAGGCTTTCAGAGAAATATTCATCAGAAACCACCCTCGTATTCAACAAGAAGGCTCATCATGCAAGAAGATGCATCATATAAGAATAAGCTGTTACGAAAAGTCGGGTGGTCGCATAAACACATGTCTTCCGCAGCAATCAAGCCCGCTTTCCAGAAGACACTCTTCGGATGTACCATAAGCGCAAGTCGCTTGCCGGCAAGAGTGCCTTATTTGCTGAGCTTTCGGGTCTACCTTCAAAAAAGCATCCAAACGAAGCTTGTTTGGCTAGAAGGGGTCAACCGGCACCTGTAAATACGACTCTAGACGTCCAGAATCGAGATAAGTAATTTCATTCCAGAATACGTAACTACGGTTGCGAAGTGTAATCCTAATTCCAAAATCTATTTAAGGATTTCTCTTTTTCTGTAATTCTATTTAGCGATTCATAATAAAAACAAAAGAATTGAAAATCTCAACCTATGGAATTTAGTTATAAGAGAAATGACTTAGTCATTTTGGCTATTAACTTGTTTAATAGTCAATTGCACATGATTTTAAATTTCAATTTCTTATTCTTATCTGAAACCATGTTATGAAACCCATAATGAGGGAAGATGTATTTAGGGCCAACAGTGGTGAAGTCTAGTCCGAAAAGTGTAGTGAGAATTGTCACAGACGGAACCTGATTTCTACTAAAAAGTACAATCAAGTTCTCCCCCTCTTTGATGGATTCCACAATATAAGAATCTTTACTTACTAAGTTATGAGATAAGGCCTTCCCAGTTGAGTTGTCAATCCTATGATTGTAAAATGGAATTTAGTGTTGCTTGGATTTATGTCAGACTCGACATACGAAATCTTATTCTCATGTGCCTTCTGTAACCCAAAGCCGAAAGTCAGCACTACGCCATAGATGACATATCGCAACGAAAATCCATGGTGTTGCTAGCTACAGTGTTGCCATTGCTATGCTATTTTTTGTCTATTGCAACGCACACTTAAATGTGTTAGCATAGATATCAAATTATGTTGCACTGACTATAGATATACTCAAATTAAAAAAACTAAAAATGAAATGACACCTCAGCGATCCACACCTTTAATTTTAACAGAATCTAGACCGTCAATCTACTCTCTATTGCACTTCCTTTCCCGCTAACTTTTTCATTCACCGCTTACTTTTCATTTTCGTTCCCCCCAAATCGTTAGGGTTTTCCGATTTCCTTTTCCTCAAATTCAGATCTAACCGAACCGCCTCCCGCTTTGCCACATCTAGTCAAACAGCTAGGTTTTCAAAATCGCTAGGTTTTCCGATTTTTTGATTCTGCTTCAATCTTCGTCACATTTCTAGTGGCGGCTGAAATTTCTCCTTCTTCCCTCCGCTGTTCTCCGTTTCCTATCCTCATTTTTTATGACAAGGTGGATGAAAAAGGATCAAGGTTTTTACGACAAAGTGGATGAGGTAAATTAAGCTTTTACGTTTTATTTGATGAGGTAAATTATGCTTTTACGTTTTATTAGTAAATCATTGACTGGATGACCATTGTTTGATTATATGCTAGTTGTTCACCTTGAAGTCGAGTTCCAACAGAAATAACTATAATATTTATTATTCAGCTGCTAGTTCTTCACCTTGAAGTTAGACTTTATAATTGCTAAGTAAATGTTCAATTATTTTTATATGTTATGGATGTTTGCCAACCTAAGTAGATAGTTTAAAGCTACCTAGAGTTATTCACTTAGTGTTTATAATTGCTAATGTGCAGAACTCAAATTATAGTCCGACGGATCGTGCTTGATATTTTTAATTGAGTATCGCAGTTCGAATTAACATTGCAAACTGGCACTAAAAATAGGTTATACAATGACTAATAGCATTGACCGAATGACATACGTGTTGGATAATATGACTAATAGCATTGAATCATGACTTAACTTGCTGCTCAGTTGATCTATATTGGAATTATCATTAAACAGCAAATAGCCTGATGATGATCTATTCTGATCAACGGTATTTGGAATGTTGGAGCTACCTTGCAGATTATAAGATTCATCAAAGTTTGGTGAAGATATCTTCTCTGTACTGGTTGTTTCCAAATCACAAGCAGTAATGTTGGTATTATTTGATCCTTGGTTTACATTAAAAGTAGTTTTGATAACCTGTCTAATATTATTTCATTGATCAATACAAGGTGTATAACTTTTGAGTTTCATTTCTATTTGACTAGCTGTACTTGTAATTTGCTCTAGCTTTGTAATCTGCAGCTTCCATGTTTTTTCAGTTCGGATCCTGTGTATTAACTCCTCAATGGAAATTGGAAGGGAAGGAGACTCCACTGGACTATGAGCTGAAGTTTGTTTATCTCCCAAGGTACGTCTTATATGGAAATGTTTATTGTTTTGCAATAAATTGTTTATTGTTTTGCAATTAATCGTTCAGTTAAAAAGGTAAATTTACCAGTATTAATGACAGGGAGAAGGATGGCTCCTCTTGTGTTAAAGATTAATACCTGCCTTCTTATCCCCGTATTACCAGATGATGCTTGTGTTTGAGCTACTGGTAATTTAGAACTGTCTTCTTTCGTTTTCTTTTTTAGTTAGCTATGTACATGTATGGATATTCATCGCTAATTGTTTTATCAGGTAGAAATGCCTCTTGCTTCTGTAAATGTACCATAGACCGAATTGATTTTGATATCTACTGTGATTGCGTTTGCATTCACAGTTTTTTGTCAAGGTGAATGGGGATGGAACAATCAATTATGAAGAGTTCATTACGGCAACAATGCACATGAACAAAATGGACAGAGAAGAGCATCTCTTTGCTGCTTTCCAGTACTTCGATAAGGATAACAACGGGTATGAAAGTAGTCAAAATTGATTCTTTTATATTACCTAGTTAATGATATATTACCTAGTTAATGAAAGTAGTCAAAATTGATAGTTTTGCAAATTGATAGTGGAAGTGGACCTGCATATAGTTTTGCAAATTGATATAGTCTTGCATCTCAGACTGTGATCTTATATAATTGATATAGTCTTACCTCTCCTATAACCGTGCAGGTTGTAATGAGGTGGTGATGCACACCACAAAAGTCTTAAGACACAATGTTCAGAGATGGATAGTGGAGCATGATCAAAGCACACCTTATATTATTTTTCCTTGGCTCTCATTTTCCCCCCTAAATTCTTTGGTAATCCCTATAATGTAAAACCTGTGTTTGGGAAACGTTCTTATATCAGAATTGAAACATGATCAAAGCACTTGTTGAATTACATATCATATATGTTTATATCAATACCCAACTACTGACATTGTTTTTTCTTGTCTTCAGGAGCTGCAAACACTAGCAGAGGAGAATCTGGTAATGTGTAAAATCTGGTAATGTGTAACGTCTGGTTCCATTAGCAAAGCTGCTGCATTTGGTACTTTTGGTTTGAGGAGAATCTGGTGTTAGACGATCGGCTTGGTGCGAATCATCAGAAGGGAAAAAATAAAGGTAGTAGTTTATGTAATCATTTTCGTGTATTTTTTCTTGTTTATGGTTTTATGTGTGAGTCTGTATATGAGTGAATCCAGTGACAATGTAGTGAGGAATGTATGTAAACATGAATGATTGTGTAATATACGAGTGAATGTACAATAGTGGAGTCAAAAAATTTGTATCATTTGAAATGTTGCAATAAAATATTTATTCGAATAAAATACTGCGTTATAATAATATTTATTATAACATTATGAAAATTTTGATTAATAGCAGTTGAGGTGTAATTACTTTTAGTAGTTGTAAAACAAATTTTAACAACTGCTAGAAACAGTTGTAAAAAAGGTTGACTTTATCACAATTGCCAGCTGTACTAGACATATTACAACTGTTTTTGGCAGTTGCAAAAGGGTATTTTTTTTTTTTTTTTTGTATTGGTACCTGTGGCAACACCTGTATCGATATTGCTATAGAGTCGCAAAGACGTTGCCTTTGACTCTAAGGCAACGCGGCAAAAGGCAACCCCAAAAAAGTGTTACCACAAATCATTTTTTGTCTGTAGCAACACTTTTTGGCATCTACTGCGTCACTTTTTTGGGGTTGCCGTAGGCCATCTATGGCGTAGTGCAGGTATATTTACTTATCTGAAACAAAGGCTTCCGAGGTTATCGAAGGATGGAAATTAGGACCTTTTGGAACGATCGGTAACGACGAAAGCATCCGCTTTCAAATTTTGGTTATCGTAGTCTATTTTGCGGTGTTAACCATATTTACGGCTAACAGTATGGTTAAAATGGATTCTAGCAACATTTTCCCATGACAATTGCGAGGGCAGGACATGCCTTATCACCAGGCTTGAGTTCAGTTAACTCTGAAATGTACTCTTGAATCTGAGATAATGCATTAGATTTGTTTTTTCTTTTAAATTATACAGTTAGATAGAAATTATCCAAAACATTATAAATCATTTAATAACCATTATATTACAAGTTCCGTAATAAATAGTACAAGTAATCTTACTTCCAACAATACATCAAATCATGTTAGGAACATAAATTCGCTAATAAATCTTGAAGGTGGAAAACTGAAGGCTCAAACATCACAAGTGAAATAATCTTCACTGGGAAACAATAAGTCGTCCACTGGATTCCATTGTAGAACAAAAGAACAAGGGACGGGAACTCTACTTCTCTCTTAAATTATTAAGTGCAACACAGACTACAATATAATTTAATGTACCAGATAATAAAATTACTGCATTACATGCCAGCCGATTCCATACATTTTTCAAGCAGTTAAGAAAATTTTGAGATACAAATCTATTCAGTTCAGTCAGCTTAATGATTTATTTTGAGATAATTAATGAATAATGATTATCCTAAGCATACTCAAACAATTAAACTTGTGCATTTGATATCTATCTGCACTACTTTCAGATCTTCATTATGAAAAAAAGAACCTTAATATAGAGATGTTCTGATACATGAAAGCCTAATCATACAGTTCAGAAAAGCTGTAATTTAAAACTCACTTGATGGTAGGAAAAACAAAAACCATTCACTATATATCAGAATATAGTTTCCACAACAAAGAACGGATAAATTTCCAAAAGCTCCTCGTCTCTTCTTCCTATTGCCTTCTTCCAAACTCTGATTTGATCCAAAATTTTCTTGTATATACAAGCAATTGTTCTTGATGATTGGATAAAACGAACATGTTTCTTCACTCTTTTTACCTTAACTCTGCCTTTGATTTTAACTGCAACAGGCTGTTTTCTGTTGAAGCTATCGGCCTTCTTTAGCTCTTTATGTATTAAATACTGGGCTCTTTTGTGTTTTTTCTCCACTGCTTCTTCAGTGTTCAGTTTAGAATATGAGTAGAGATCCATAATTGATAAGCTGATCGAGAAGTGACTATGATTTGAAGAGTTGGAGAAAGATGTGGTTGTATTTATAGCTTAAAAAGGGTCACTTTAACATACGAAGTCAGACTTAAAGTTATACTAAGGCTTTATTTACACCTGAATAATATCCATGCAGTTCAATCTTTCAATATGTACAGTTTAATTTCTAAATTTGGCAGTAAAAATAAGCCAGTCAGCGAGTAAACTTTTATACTCTATGAGACATATGAAAAGATTTCCAGGCTCCTCGCGTAATTGAACAGGTACAGTTAGAAATTGACCTCTTAATGAATATAATAACTGTACAAAGCAATAATTATTGGTTACAAAAAAATAAAAGCTAAAAATATATAGTTACTCTGAATTAAAGCATAAACAACTTCTAATTATGATGAATATACTATTGAGAGCAGATATCAGACATCTGAAACACAGCTAAGTACTTAGATGGAGGCATGTTCCTTCATATTTTAAACTTTCTGTTTGACTTTTAATTACAATAATTTCTTTAAAATAATTATGTCAGTAAAATATATTCAACTGATAGAAAAAAACAGGCCTGCATTGTTTCGTCACTCCTCTAACTTGTCATGAAATCAACCTTCAGAGGAGTTAGGTGATAATTATTGCGTAAATGTTTGTTCATTGAAAAAGGCGTTGTGATACGATGGAACGAATGCAAAAACATGCAGGCAAATTATTTTTTTTAAAAAAAAAAAAAAATTTGTTGCCTATCAATTTTTTAATATGCTTATTGCCATAAACTCTATTTTCTTTCAACTCTAAACAGCTGTATCGTGTTTATCCCATTGAGAAAAACTGATGTATAATGCAAAAGAAAACTCTCTTTTTGCCTAATAGATGAACGCAAGAGATGATTTAGTGCACGACTGATAGAAATCTAAAAGAAGTGATTTTATTATATCTGAGTTTGACTGCAACAATGATAGACTGTTTTTATTAATAGAGACTGTTCAGAATTTTACAAATCTCTTTCATAATGTTATAGACCGACTGTGCATTGCTCTATATAATGTTTACATAGGCAACAGTCAAATATAGATAAAAGGGCTAAAATATCCATTCGGGTAAGACCCGCATTTGTTATGTTGAGATATATGTTGACCGCTTTAGTATTTGTATCATTGTAAACAACCCAAACCCCCCCTCCCCCCCAACCCTCAACCCCACCACACCCCACCGCTTTAGTATTTGTTATGTTGAGAAATATGTTGTCAACTATGCTTCTGCTGTTGGAGAAATGATTATTTTTTATAGATGAATTATTTAAAAAAATTGGATAAGTGTAAGGTGACTCATATCTGAATAGTCCCACATCATGAGACTATATAAAAAGAAAAGAAAAAAAACCAGTTTTTTTATTTGACTTGGTAAAAAAATTGAGATCCATTTTTTTAGATCTGAACCGACTTCCTCTACAAGTATTACCACGTTCATTTTTTGCTGAACTACTCAGAAAAAAACAACTTTATTCTTATCTCCCTCTTCTTCTTCCTCCACCATTACAAGTTCTTCAAAAACAAAATCAGAATAAGCAGTTAAATTTAAATCGAAAGTGCAAATCTGATTTGGTTTGTTGTGCAAGCAAATCAATTATTTTTTCTCACAAGGCTGTTTTATCCCAGAGGCGGCGGCGACAAGTACGAACTGGTTTGCACCACCAACCAGATCGCCGAATTGTCTTCAAGAAAGTGACCTAGTCCGCGACTCAGCCATTGTTTCTCAACAAATTGAAGACGACCTCGAAACAATGGCTGCTACCCTAACTTGCTTGAAGGTGTCGCCATCTTCCTCTATCTACTCAACGCTTTGAAATACTCAACGCCTTAAAATCTTACTCAATTTGTAACTGCGACTCCTTCTACTATCTTCTCTGGCAACGAGATATCGAAATAAAAAAATAGAAAGATTTGATGTGAAATCCGGATTTGCCGTCATCTACATGAAATCAGGGTTAAAAGGTGGACAATTTGATAGGCATGGAAGGTGGCTTCGCGCTGCAGTTATGTAGTAGCATCATGAAATCCAAGTTTGTGAGAAATGGATCGATGGGTTGCAGTATTCTTTATTGTTGTGGCCCCCACCAGGATGAGCATCAGAGAAAGGTAATATAATTTTTTTAAACCCTTTCTAATGCATGCTTAAACTGATAGCTGATTGTGCCTGGTATTATGGAAAACTCACTAGAAAGGTATTCGGTAATTAACATATTCTATTTTGGCTTGTTAAGTACCAACATAGAGGTTTCTTGGTTATGCCTTCTGTTTCTAACGAGCTTAAGTCACCTTCTGGGTTGCATTTTAATCAGAATCCTTTAGAAAAAGAAAAATAGAAGCAAAAAATGAAGCTTATATGTATGAATTTAATTGGACATAGAATGATACAAACTATAAGTTACTGTTGGTTGTCATTGATCCAATAGCCTTAAAGAACTGTAAGCATGTCATCTTTGTAGTTGTAAAATGGTAGCATGGTGTAAATTGGTTTATAAAACTTCGAAATTTGATAACTAATAATGAACCCTGCTCATTATCTTGTACTGTAGTTTTGGGTCACACTAATCACTTTGCTTGAGTCCTAAGAGTGTGCGTTATCTGATTGGAACAATGTTAACTCACTGAACCTAAGTATTTTTTGAACCCAAGTGTTTTGATACCTTGATTTATGTAGTCTCTATATGTGATGATTAAATTTACCATATAAGTTGTTTACCATTAATATAGTCCACAAGTGTGGTGGAATGGTACAAATGCAGAAAATAATATTTTATGTGAATAACTTATGTTAGTCTATGAGTTTACATATATTTTTCTATAAGAAAATATAAATTTTCAAACATATTAACATCTCAAGCAATAGTAAGCCTCCACAACCAGTCAGTTGAGAATAGAATGGGAATCCACAAGGAAACCATAAAGGACAGCAGCAACCAACCAAAAAGAATGATTATGGACAGTTGCTTCTATATTACAACTGTGGAAAACCAGGTCATATGGCACGACAATGTCGGAACAGGCTAAGCCCTGCACGGTAGGCAAACCTGACTGAGAAGCCTTTAACGGCTACGACTACTGAAATTCACTTTGATGGTGGATCAGAGAGTTGGTGGGTAGACACTGGTGTTTCTAGCCATGTCTGCTATGATTGTGATATATTCACAATATACACGGCTGCTAATGATCAGAAAGTGTTGTTGGGAGATCCTCACACCACTAAAACTGTAGAGATTGGTAATGTAAAAATAAAGCTTACAATTAGAAAGACAGTGTTTCTTAAAGTTGTGATGCATTTGACATGTTTGAAACATTAAAAACTGAAATTGAGTAATAAGAAAATTAAGAGAATTCATAGTGATAGAGAAACAGAATATGAGTCTAGTTTATTCTGATTTTTTTTTACATGGTATAGTACATGAGAGAACTGCACCATATTCACTTGAAATGAACGGTAAAGCTGAAAAAAATAGGATCTTTACCGAATTAGTAATTTCCATTTTATTAAATTTTGGTGCAATAACACATTGGTGGGGGGATATTTTAATTGACTGCATGCTATGTTCTGAATAGAATCCCCTAATCTAAGAATAAAATTTCACTTTATGAAATTTTAAAGAATTATAAATCCAATGTGTCATATTTTAGAACTTGGGGTTGTTTAGCATATGTTCGCAATCCAAACTCTAAGAGAATAAAATCGACAAGTAGAGCATATGAATGTGTATTTATGGGCTATGCTATTAATAGCAAAGCATACCGATTTTATGACCTAAATGCACATAATATAATTGAATCAAATGATGCCGATTTTTATGAAACAAAATTTCCTTTTAAATTAAGGAATAGTGGGGGCACATTAAGTATGCCTATTAGAACATAACTTAATAAAAGTTCTGAAACTGAACCTAGAAGAAGTAAAAGAGCAAGAACCGTAAAAAAATTTGGTTCGGATTTTTGTGCCTTTACTATAGAGGAGGATCCCTTAAACCTCCAAGAGGCCTTATCTTCTTTAGATGCCGATTTTTGGCAAGAGGCTACAAATGATGAGATGGATTCTCTGGAATCCAATAAGACTTGGCATTTAGTAGATTTATTCTCTGGTTGTAAATCTATAGGTTGTAAATGGGTGCTTAAAAAGAAATTAAAACTTGATGGCACTATTGATAAATATAAAGCACAATTAGTAGCTAAAGGTTTTAAGCAAAGAGAAAATATAGATTTCTTCGACATTTTTTCTACCTGTAACTAGAATTACATTCATTCGGGTATTAATCTCACTTGCTTCTATTTGTTATTTATTAATACACCAAATAGATGTTAAAACCACGTTCTTTAAATGGTGAATTAGAAGAAGAAATTTATATGAACCACCCTAAGGATTTGTAGTACATGGTCAAGAACATAAAGTATGCAAATTAGATAAATCATTATATGGTTTAAAACAAGCACCTAAACAATGGCATGAAAAAAAATGATAACTTAATCATTTCTTATGGTTTTAAAGTTAGTGAAAGTGACAAATGCATTTATTACAAATCTGAGAATGACATTTGCACTATTATATGTCTTTATGTAGATGACCTTCTCATCATTGGTCAAATATTCATGCCATAAACTAAGTCAAATCCTTATTAAATGCCAATTTTGATATGAAAGATCTAGGTAAGGCGAGTGTAATCCCTGATATTAAGATTACTAGGTAAAAAGTGGGATTTTCATTGGATCAATCTCATTAAATTGAGAAGACTCTAAAGGAATACGATTACTTTGACTGTAAACTTGCATGTACACCATATGATCATAGTGTAAAGTTATTTAATAACACTGGTGAATGTATAAGATAGTCTGTTTAAGCGAGCATCATTGCCAGCCTTCGAATGCCATTGATTGTACTAGACCCGACATTACCTATGTCGTGGGATTATTATGCATGTTTTTCAGTAGACCTAGTATAGAGCATTAACATGCTAACGGGAGGGTTATGAGATACCTATAATAAACTATGAACCTTGGATTACATTATGAAAAGATTTAAGTTGTACTTGAATGATATTCTGATACAGGCTGAAATACTAATCTGATGATTCTAAAGGACCAGTGGCTATATATTTAGCATCGCTGAAGAAGCTGTCTCTTGGAAACCAAAGAAACAAACTATTTTGACTCAGTCTACTATAGAGACTGAGATAATAGCACTAGCCACAGCTAGTTAAGAAGCAGAGAACTAAAGAAATCTGCTATTTGAGATCCCCATAAGGGAAAAGCCGACACCAGTGGTGTAATCGATTGCGATATTACCGTGGCTATTGCAAAAAAAGTATAGAACCGTTATTACAACGGTAAAAGACGACGTCGTAAGTACAATACTGTAAGAGAACATCACATACATAGTGATGAAAATTTGACGACTATTGAAAGAAGGACAGAACCGATATTACAACGGTAAGAAATGACAGTCGTATGCACAGTATTGTTAGAGAACATCACATATGAAGTGATGACAATTTGGAAAATCCTTTGACGAAAGGACTGACCTGAAAGAAAGTCCTTAATGATTCTAAAAGAATGGGACTATTGCCCAGAGATTGTGGAATCACGCACGATGGTAACCCGACCTAAATGACTGGAGATCCCAAGAACTAGGTTCAACGGGAAAAACAAGTTGTGTAGTGATAGTAGATGAACATGCTAAATTTTTGTATTAAGAAGCATGTATTCGTGAAGTGATTAGAGGATGAGTTGATATAAACTCTTAATGAGATCTATACTCTAACTGGAGTGGAGTACCTACCTTCAGGAGTACTCTTGATAGACTCTCCTATGTGAATGTGGAAATGTGCTCGTTTCCTATGGAGTTTTGGGCAAGATTCCTAGAGCGTTCACTAAACTGGGATAGACGTGCATGGCCATTAATGCATGGGCTTATTTGATTGCACTATAGAAAAGGTTGTGTGTGGTCTGATGTCAGGAATAGAGTTCAAGACTACGTGTCACTCTAGTAAAAATTGAATCTTATTCACTATGCAAAGGTTCAATTCGGATGACACCTTTGTTTATGCACAATCTTATGTTTCTAGAAACTGCTCGAATTTTTTTTTGGGGGATTGTTGGAAAAATGATTCATTTTTTATAGATGAATTATTTAAAAAATTGGATAAGTGTGAGGTGACTCATATCTGAATAGTCTCACATCATGAGACTATAAAGAGAATAAAACCAGTTTTTTTTATTTGACTTGGTAAAAAAATTGAGATCCATTTTTTTAGATCTGAACCGACTTCCTCTACAAGTATTACCACGTTCATTTTTTGCCGAACTACTCAGAAAAAAATAACTTTATCCTTATCTCTCTCTTCTTCTTCCTCCACCATTAAAAGTTCTTCAAAAACAAAATCAGAACGAGCAGTTAAATTTAAATCGAAAGTGCAAATCTGAATTGGTTTGTTGTGCAAGCAAATCAATTATTTTTTCTCAGAAGGCTGTTTTATCCCAGAGGCGGTGGCGACAAGTACGTACTGGTTTGCATCACCGACCAGATTGCCGAATCGTCTTCAAGAAAGCGACCTAGTCCGCGACTCAGCCATTGTTTCTCAACAGTCTCTCATTCAAAGTGGCTTCCCATTAGTTTTTGATTAAGTGCAAGTTACTAGCCACAGGAGTAGAAAGTGAACTGGCTGGATTCATTTTGGCTTTTACCAAGATCTCTGAAACATATTTCTATTAGCTGAGAATTATAGCTGTTCTTGATTCTTTTTTCACTTCTATTTGAAATAAAATAGATGAGATTTAGTTGAAAGGGTTCGGATTTTGTATAGCTCCATTAATGGCGACAAAGGCTCCATTTCTTTTTCGCTTTATCTTCTTCCCAAATTCTTCGATTCGCTACTAAACCCACTCATCTTCCGTCATCACTCCTCTCCTCTTCTCATAACTTCAAATCCATTCACCTCCCTTTGATTTCACCTGCATGGAGCTATACGGTTTCCCTGTTTCAGTTGTAGTTTGTGCTGCATTGCCTAGTGGTTCTTTTGTCTCATGTCAGTCTGGTTTGAGCCACGAGTTTGGGGATGGGTTGGGAATGCGAGTCCCTGTGCAAACTACGGTAGAGTTCTGGTTGGTCTAGAAGTGGTAACAACTTGTACAAATTTGAAGTTTAGATATCATCGTGGAGCTTCCATGGATGCAGCAACTTCACGAGCCATGGTCTGGTTTCGCATCTCACCCCTCTATATCTGATATGCCTATCTTCCTTACTTATCAAGGGTCTAGTTGTTGTTGGGTTGTGATGGGACACTGCGTTGTTCGTGATATTAAATGTTCTTGTGGAAGTTGACCGGTTGGTTTCTGATGTTTCACTGTGTATTGTTTTATGGTTTTGGACGTCTGTAGTGTGAGCTTTGGCTGTGTTCTTAACGAACGAGGACGAGGTATTTAAGCGTGGCATTTGAGCGGAATATTTGAGCGTGGTACTGTAACGAACAGGGAATGTTTTTTAGCTATGAACGGGGTATTTGAGCGTGGTATCTGAGCGGGGTATTTAATTGTTAAATTAATTAATTATTATGTATTAATTAAACACAGATTTCACAAAATAAAACGACTAACATTTCATTATACGAACTGAAATACAAACATAAATTACACAACTAGACTGGAAATTAAAACAAGTACATGAAAAGCTAAAATAAACGACGATGTGCTAATGTGCTCAACTCCGCTGAAACAAATCCACGTATACCCTCATCGTTAAGCACCTCAATAATATCCACATTCCGCGGATCATTGCGGAAAATCGTCAGAATCTTCCAAAACTCCACATTTACCGATCCCCGAACAAGCTCGTAGCAACGGGTAGCAAGCTGGTGAACACAGTCGGTCAGAAACGAGCGGCTCGAGCTACCACGCTCTACCTGTCTGTGCCTAGAGGGCTAACCAGAAGGGGATCTCCGGTTGCCATCCAGTCCCCATAGTAATCGGCGTGGGTAGCGGTGAACGAAGCAGCTGGCATAGGTGCTGGTGGAGGTGCAGTAGAAGGCGCAACATCAGAAATCTGGTACACACAAGTAGCCTTAAGCAAACAACCCTCGAATAAAAGGTCCTGCTCTTGGAACTTCATCATCGAGTTCCTCCTGAATCATCTATATGATCTGCCAGCGCCGGTAGCCCAGAAATCATCAGGACCATCCATAAAATCGAAGAATGCATCCCATTCTCCGCCAGGTGTCCTGAGTAGTCTGTCTCACTCGCGAAATGTCCGCTTCATGTTATCCTATTTATTTTTAATCTGGGAATCAATAAAATCCAGATTAAAACGGGTGTTCATCGCTGCCGCGACTGCTGCGTAGAAGTTGCTGACGCCAGTCTCGCGCTCGGCAAGATACTCCATGCAAATATCTATAAACGCAGAGTCCAGTTCCTCCGTCTAGTATGCAACTGGGTGCGAAGTAGTGGTGGTAGAAGAGGTAGACATCTGCATAACAAAAAAAAAATCTAAAAATTAGAATAAAATATATGTTATAGAAAACTAAAAAATAAACATAACGATATAAAGAAATACCTTTTTTTGCAGCAAAAATGGCTCGAAAAATTCGGTTTTTGGGTCTGTGAAGGAGAGGTTTCGGGTTTTGGTGGAGGAGAGTGGAGGGGTCTGATTTTATAGCGTACGAAAGGAAACATTGGAAATCTACTCGTTGGCGTCCGACGCGTCGGACGCCAACGGGTAGATTTCCTATGTTTCACGAACGTTCTATTTGACCGGGGAATTAATTGCTCGCATCGGACGCGAGCACTTTCCCCAGCGTGCCAATTTTTGGCTGCGAACGGGCCCTTGGTTTAGTCTATTGGGTGTTTGGAGATTGTAGAGCGAGAGCTCTCCGGTCACAATCCTAGGCAATGTTAGATCTGTTTTGGTTGGCGAGTATGTATGTTGGTGCCAAAATATCGTCTCAGGCAACTGGGTGAAGCGCATGCTCTCGATCTACCGTCACGATGGTTTTCCGATGCCTTCCTACATACCTCCACTGTAGGCCTAACTAGATGGCAGTGTCATGCGCTCATGTTTCTAGCGTAGAGTGTTGTGCCGTGCAAGATTATGTTAATTCAGCAAGTCAGAAGCTTTAGTCATATCAGGATGTTATGGTAGTTGCACCTTGTCAAATCCAATATGCTACCAAGTAGTTATAACTACACTGTGTGGGAGTACCTTCCTAGAAGGTTAGAAGTAGTGCCATGATACTATTTGCAGAACAGTGAATGGTATGTTTGTCAGTGTATTATATGTAAAGTGTTTTCTGTAAAGCTATGTTATTTAACTTCTGTTGAAGTACGTAAGAACTATGTATTTCTCCCTGCGTGGAGTACGTGGTTGTATATCGTAGTTTAGAAATAGTGTCTAGTTCTGGTCCTGTAATCTTGTATAGAAATGGTGGACGGACCACTTTAAACTCCGATAGTGGTGGACGGTCCACCTTAAAAACTGAACTAGCGAGTTGGTAATCAGTCAATCTCCTGTAATATTGTAATTATTATTTGTTATAATAATAAGTGTTTGCGATAACTTAAAAAACCGGCCGGTTTTCCAGAAAAATAGATGAGATTTCCAAGTTCTTTGACTGAAATTTTTTTGTATGGACATTGAGTGAGATTTTTGATATCTTCCTTTCTATTTCCTGTATTAATAAAATATTTAACATTATTTAGTACATCGATGATTGTATTATTGTTAAATTTAGTAAATAGAGAGTTGTCATATTTTGTTGATGAGTATCCATGCTCAATTAGAGTTGACTTTATTTTTTCCAACCAAACTCTTGGGGCTTGTTTGAGACCATAGATATCTTTATTCAGCTTGCACACAAGTTCCTCTTTTCCTTTTTGTTTGTATTCTTATGGTGGTCCCATGTAACATCCCGTATTTTTAATGGTTTATTAATTAATCTATTTAATTATTTAAATATAAATATGGCATTATAAATGGCTTGAATTAAATAAACTTGGAATATTTAATTAATACTTATAATGAGATAATAAATTATAAATTTTGAAATAGTAGAATTCACAATATTTTGTGAATTGGATAGTATAAGAGATTTGGTTAAGTTTAGATTTGAATTTCAATAATGATTAAAAAATGACACTTGAACATATAACTTATAATATAATTTAAAACGAGCCCGTAATGTCGCGATAGTTCATAATATTGAGTTTTGAACTTCAATTGAATATACAGAATCCGTTTTAAATTGGATTTCTGTGAAACAAGAAACGTTCAAATCTGGTGAACTATATTTTCCTAATGGAAGAGAAAATTCAAGATTTCATCATGTAGATTGTGAGTTATGATCAAATCAAATTTTCAAAAAGTCGCTATGGAATTTGTTTATAATTTATAACGATTTACCTATATTATAAAAGGATTTTTAATGTAAATTGGATATCGATCTAACCTGGATTTGAAATATCAAGTTATAAATCTAGATATGTATATTTTGGAGCTGTATGATATTCTATTTGGATATATACGATAATATTAATTTATTAATATTAAATTCAATTGTTTAAAATATATTAATATTTAATTGGTTTATTTAGAGCCTTAGAAAATTGCCGTTTTTACAAACGATCTCTGTTTTCGATGAAATTAATTTTGTTGGATTCAGAATATTAAATTATTGTTAGATTTCAATTTTGTGATTTTTGAAGTCAGTATGTGGCCATATGGGATTTTAATGTGAAAAATAGTCAATAATTTGACTTTAAAAATATGCTGTGTGAGCAAATGGATTCGGAATTCAACGAAACAAGTTTCGTTGGGTCCATAATGTCGAGCTATAGTTGTGTGTCCATTTTCGTCGCAATTGGATTTAGTATGTGATAATACGGAATTTTAAATGACGAATATAAGTAGTGGTAGCTTATTATATTGAAATTAATCAAATATAAAAATATTATAGCAATCCTATAAATACCCTAACACCAATACCCTAACCTAATATTTCATTCTCTGGTCAAAGTTACGCCGCCGTTGTTCTTCATTTTACAGTAAAACAATCCACCTTTGAAAATCAATAACAATTCAAGAAAAATCACTAAATTCCTCAAACAAATTTTATTAGCTTCCTATGATGTTTCTTTTCATTTATATATCAGTATCATGGGGTTCGATCCAATTTTTTTTATCGTTGGTTTCATAAGCGACAGCTAGGGTTAGGGATAATCGCGAATAGAAGCTTTAATCCTTGAATTGATGCTTGGTTTTGGGTTTTTAACATTGATTCGAGCTTGTATGCACCTTTTTGTGGTATACGGTGAGAAAAGAGTTCGATGTTCTCAGTATTGCGTGAAGCTGGGTTGTTCGATGTAGATGAAAAAGCTGGATCGAGTGACAAAATTTTAGTACGGGAGTGAGGAGTTTGCGATGAGGATGATTACGATGATTTTTGTTTGATCTTTAAGTTATTGGTGAGGGAGAAATTTTAATGGGTGTTCATGGTAACAGCGATAAGTGTTGTTCGGTGCAATGGAGAAGGGTAGAATCGAGTTCAATTTTTTTGGGATGAAGTTGAAGAGCTCGCGAAGAGGGAAATACCAGTGGTCCTGGTTTTTGAATTCATGGAGAAATAGGTGCGTTGGAGTTTGAGGAAGATGGGTAATGTCTATGAATTAGCAGGCGGGTTCGGAGTTGTTGCGATCAGGAAGAAGAGGGCTTGACCGTAATACGTGGGTTAATATTTAAAAGGGGAGGTTAAGATATTAAATTAATATTTAATTTAATGTTGATAATGATTAACCAGTAATAACTTGTATATATGATATATAATCCATACGTTGTCAGAATCACGAACGGCCATACCCGTTGGGATCGTATGAACGAGGGCTACACAATGGAACTGGTTTGGAGTGGATTGGAGCTCGTTTGAATTTATGCCAAAATAAAATGCCAGAACGGAGCTGTTGAACGTTTATCGTTATTCAACGATAACCAACCAAAGTGAGTAAATCTCACTAACTCTGCTCAGTTTAAATTTTTATAACGTATTTTTAGATTTGATAAAGGATGATTGATTGCTGTGTGTTGATTGTTTGGATGAACTGCTAATTGATTGGTTAAAAATATAGATATAGTTATATATATATATATCGTTAATTAAATATTGATTCTGTTTATCAGAATATTTCATTTTGAAATGAAATTTGATATTAATTATATTGTTTAACATCCGTGGATGCAGGGAAACAGGTTGGAGGGATCCAACTGGATTCCTCAATAGTTATAATACTATTTTTTTCACATATTATGGTATATGATGTGATATATAATCTGTGAATTAATTATGATGATACTGGTCATGTTATTTGATATTTTAAATACCATAAGAAATACTAGAATATAAGAAGGAAATTTTCAAAGTGTATATTGAAAATTAAATATTTATATAAAATAAATAGAATTATAAAAGGAATTATTTGGGAAATAAATAGGATTATAAAATGAAATCGACGAGATATAAAAGAACTACGAGAAGATAGATTTAAAGTAGATTGTAAACAGAATTCTATTTTAACAGATAAATTGGGAAGATTAATTTATAAATAATGTTTTATAAATTAAGTAAAGTATTTATCATTTGATAAAATTGAATATATAAGTCTGAATTTATATAGAGTGGTAAAAATTGGTTTCAACACCAATATTTGAAATGGAATGTGAACGTAGCAGTTATAAAGAGAATTATCAATGAGATTACAAGTGTTGGAGAAAAAAATAGGATTTTTTATAAATAATTTGATAAATAGAGATTAAATAGAATTTGGAATTTGGAATTTGGATATTATTTGTAAAATGCTAAATCAAACTGAATTGATTATATAATAGGAATGTTATTCACATTCGATGTGAAAAATGGATTAAAATAAATATTCTGCAAATAAAATATTTATAAAGGAAATTGGGTTTTGAAATAGGAAATTAAAATGGAATTACTGAAATTAAAAATTGACTGGAAATTAGTTGAGTTGAATGGCTTTCTGGGTATAAATCTGATGTTGGTTTCGGCCTTCGGGGTTTATACTAAGGGAATCGTTCTCTTAACTGGTTTACAGTTAGAGACTGATAGATGTGGGGGAGTAATGATGCGTGAATAAGGAATGGAAACGTTTTCCAATGTTAGTAACGTAGATTTTCTAAATTGAGAAAATAAAAATTTACGAATATATGAAAACGGGAAATAAGGAATTGAATAAATTAATGAATAAATTAATTAAAGAGGAAAAATGTTGATTGATGATTGATCGATTAAATTTCAATTTTGGAAATAGGATCGTTGTGTGTATGGATGTTTTCCTTGATAGTTAAATAACCGACTATCAAAGTGTTGACCATTTTTCCGTTATCAATACGGAGAGACCGAGATTAGATTTATAATCTGAAAACTACTCCACATAGGCATTAGCGTTGCGAATCAGATATGATGAAGATAATTGAAGATGAAGTTTATGCAAGGGTTGTTCTGGCAAATCCTAGGTAGAAATTGCCTAAGATGGGTTTACGAAATAGTGCCTTCGGTTTGTCCAGTCTCAGGACAACCTGTATGGAAGAATGTGTGACAAAGTATATTTAATAGATCGCGTAAGTTGGTCTCTTCAAACGTATTTACGTTTGGTGGTAGAGTAATTCATTTCTCTTAGCTGTATACCCGTGGTATTTTTGGGGAAATCAATTTGTGATTTAGTGGGTATGACGATGTCACATTCAAAATGAATAAAGGTGTGATCTGCACGATATGACCCCAAACCTCACAACCAGGAAATGGTATATAATCGGGTAGGTCGCATGGCTAAGTGGTAGCTGCCAATTAGGGTGTATTGTCACCTGATCTAGAGAAAATCCATTTGCTTCTTTAATCTATATTCAATGTTGTCCCTTTCGGGAAACGATTGTTGATCCCAACCATTAGTGATAATACATTCGGTACACTCAAGCGAAATGAGTGACCGGTCATGTTTAGCCTGGGTTACAAGATGTTCTTGTTGAACCTAGTGTATTCCTCTCTAGAGATACACTATCGGAAGGTGGTCCCATGCTTTGCTGGTTGGAATCCATTACCCAATAAGCGCCCACGGTTTTTAATTATATACTATGTATGTGGAATGTGAGTTGAAAGCTTTCCACTAAATTTCTATCTATTTGATGTAGACACTACTGTAATATCAGAAGAGATTTGATATAAATAATGTTTTGGGGTTATCGTAGGAGAAAAAAACCATCCATGTTTATGTGTGGATCGGTCTTATGATTATTCTTTCTTTTAAAAGGATTTTAAAAGTTAAACAATGGTTGGAGTTTTCTCACACCAGTCACATGACTAACCCAGAGTTTATTTTGTTTTGTTTTCCCTAAACTATTGGGTGCCCAATTTTGTACGGGAAGTCAAGTGTTCAGGATTTGCATATACACTAGATGGAGCTTGGAGCAGGAGGCTTCGGCAGCATTTTCTAGCTATTATTTATTTCCGCTATGTCCTAAGTGTTGTACTCTGAAATGGTATTGTATATAGATACTGGTTTTATTTCAAAGTTATGTTATAAAATATATTTATTCATTCTGCCGTGAGATTCGTGTTACTCTAATTTTGTTGTTCTGTTCTCCTTCTTCTATTCTAATTTTCTATCTTATCTATTCTCACCCTCTAACTTCTTTTTATTTACGTTCTGGTATTTCCAATTCTTGAATAGTCAACATGGTGTTGTGTGTCGATTTTCTGAGTCGAAAATCCTCGGGTCATTACAGTGGTATCAGAGCTGAAGGTTAAGTGATTACCTTGGCTCTGTGGCGTAACTCAATAGAGATGTAGTTAGTAATACCATATATTGATTGCATATATAAGAGTGAACGTATTTATAGATTTTATAAAAATTGTTTTATATTGTGGAGATTTATCAGTTAAGTTTTTTATGAGTTTTGGTCGATTAGTTTGATCCACTGTATCGGTAGGGGTTTCTAAACACTCGAGTATGCTAAAACGACACAATATGTTTTGAAAAGCGTAAATGAAATAATATTACCCAAATTATATTTTGACATAAAAGAAATGTATATCTTGGAATTATTACCATGTATAGGATGTCTTGGTTGTTATTATAATCAAATGAGATTATAATAAAATGATTATGTAAATAGCCAATCAGGATTCAAATAAGTGTAATATATGAAATCAGATGAATTAAATCTGAAATTAAAATCAGAATTGGACCTAAAGTTCTGGAAATTTGGGAAGGTGTTTGTAAATGTACTTGGATTAAATATATATGAAAATTTTAAAATCTTAGGAGATTTTAAATTGTTTAACAAGCATTATGAATAATATTTTGAAATAGATTTCAAAATGAAAATGTTTAAATATGAGTTTTGAAAAGTGATATAGTATTGAACTCACTTCGGTAGCTGGAAAATAATTCCAAAGATAATCCGGACATCATCGGTGTTCATTTTCAAGTTCTGAGTGATGGATTACTACCAAAGATTTTGTTTTTTTTAATTGTTTTGAAGAAATAAGTTGTTTTGAATCCTTAAAAAAATTTGATTTTTGGAAAGCTAAGCTATTTAAAACTCCAAAAAATAGACTGTTTGAATAAAAACAAATTAAATTGAAATTTATGAAAGCAAATTGAAATTGAATTGGATTAGAATAATATCGAGTAAAATTGGATTATGAGACAGGAATCTGGAATTATATGGAATTAGATACGTGAGTTAAGACTTGGGATCGAGAATGGAACTCGAGTTTGAAATGAGATTTAGTTTGGATATAAGCGAATAGTTGTGTTGAGAATGAATTGATTGGGAATGCATTTGTATATGCTGACTTGATAGCAGATAAAAAATGATAGAGTTGAATGCCCGATAAAAAGGTACAAGTTTATATTTTATATGAGTTTGGTGATTTTATGAGCCCATTTGGCAAGCCGCTTAGCTGTTTGATTTTCTTTTGGGTGGGTGAAGGCATAAAGAGGCGAGTTTAGTTGTAGCGATTGAGCCGTACAAAGGAGACGCTGGCGAAATTTTTCACTTATATTTTTTGGAAATTTAAGGTGTTAGAAATTTTTTGGAATTTTTCAAAATTTTGGTTTATCAGAATGAATTATTATTTTAATTAAAATTAATTGGTTCAGTTGGAATTGAAGTTAAGAAGTAAAACAAATAATTTTTAAATCTAGTTGGTAGTTGTTTTCTAGCTTAGTAATTTCGGGGACGAAATTCTTTTAAGGGAAAAAGAATGTAACGTCCCGTATTTTTAACGGTTTAATAATTAATCTATTTAAATATAAATATGGCAACATAAATGGATTGAATTAAATAAAGTTGGAATATTTAATTAATATTTATAATGAGATAATAAATTAGAAATTTCGAAATAGTAGAATTCGCAATATTGTATGAATTGGGTAGTATAAGAGATTTGGTTAATTTTAAATTCGAATTTTAATAACGAATTTATTTATAAAATGACGCTTGAAAGTTTAATTTACAATATAATTTAAAACAAGCCCATAATGTCGTGGTAGTTTATAATTTTGAGTTTTGAACTTTAATTGAATATACAGAATCCGTTTTAAGTCGAATTTCTGTGAAATAAGAAACGTTCGGATCTGGTGAACTATATTTTCCTAATGGAAGAGAAAATTCAAGATTTCGTCGTGTAGATTGTGAGTTATGATCAAAACAAATTTCAAAATGTTGTTGTGGAATTCGTTTATAATTTATAACGATTTATATATTATAAAAGGATTTTTAATATAAATTGGATATCGATCTAACCTGGATTTGAAATATCAAGTTATAAATCCAGATATGTATATTTTGGAGCTGTATGAAATTCTATTTGGATATATGCGATAATATTAATTCATTAATATTAAATTAAATTGTTTTAAATATATTAATATTTAATTGGTTTATTTGTAGCCTTAGAAAATAGTCGTTTTTACAAACGACCTCGGTTTTCACCGAAATTAATTTTGTTGGATCCGGAATATTAAATTATTGTTAGATTTCAATTTTCGTGATTTTTGGAGTCAGTATGTGGCCGTGCGGGATTTTAATGTGAAAAATAGTCGATAATTTGACTTTAAAAATACACTATGTGAGCAAACAGATTCGGAATTCGACGAAACAAGTTTTGTTGGGTCCGTAATGTCGAGCTATAGTTGTGTGTCCATTTTCGTCGCAATTGGATTTAGTATGTAATAATACGGAATTTTAAATGACGAATATAAGTAGCGGTAGCTTATTATATTGAATTTAATCGAATATAAAAACATTATAGCAATCCTATAAATACCCTAACACCAATACCCTAACTTAATATTTCATTCTCTGGTCAAAGTTACGCCGCCGTTGTTCTTCATTTTACAGTAAAACAATCTACCTTTGAAAATCAATAACAATTCAAGAAAAATCTCTAAATTCCTCAAACAAATTTTATTATCTTCCTACGATGTTTCTCTTCATTTGTATATCAGTATCACTGGGTCCAATCAACTTTTTTATCATTGGTTTCATAACGACTGCTAGGTTTAGGGATAATCGCGAATAGAAGCTTTAGTCCTTGAATTGAAGCTTGGTTTTGGGTTTCTAGCATTGATACATGCTTGTATGCACCTTTTTGTGGTATACGGTGAGAAAAGAGTTCGATGTTCTCAGTATTGCGTGAAGCAGGGTTGTTCGACGCAGATGAAAAAGCTGGATCAAGTGACAAAATTTTGGTATGGGAGTGAGGAGTTTGTGATGAGGATGATTACGGTGATTTTTGTTTTATCTTTAAGTGATCGATGAGGGGGAAATTTTAATGGGTGTTCATGGTAACAACAATAAGTGTTGTTCGATGCAATGGAGAAGGGTAGAATCGAGTTTAATTCTTTTGGGATGAAGTTGAAGAGCTCGTGAAGAGGGAAATACCAGTGGTCCTGGTTTTTGAATTCATGGAGAAATGGGTGCGTTGGAGTTTGAGGAAGATGGGTAATGTCCATGAATTAGCAGACGGGTTCAGAGTTGTTGCGATCAGGAAGAAGAGGGCTTAACCGTAATACATGGGTAAAGATTTAAATGGGGAGGTTAAGATATTAAATTAATATTTAATTTAAATGTTGATAATGATTAACCAGTAATAAATTGTATATTTGATATATAATCCATACGTTGCCAGAATCATGAATGGTCAGACCCATTGGGATCGTATGAACGAGAGCTACACAATGTAACTGGTTTGGAGTGGATTGGAGCTCATTTGAATTTATGGCAAAATAAAATGCCGGAACGGAGCTATTGAACGTTTATTGTTATTCAACGATAACCGACCAATGTGAGTAAATCTCACTAACTTTGCTCAATTTATATTTTTATAACGAATTATTAGTATTGATAAACGATGATTGATTTCTTTGTGTTGATTGTTCGGACGAACTGCTAATTGATTGGTTAAAAATATAAATATAGTTATATATACATATATATATCGTTAATTAAATATTGATTCTGTTTATCAGAATTTTTAATTTTGAAATAAAATTTGATATTAATTATATTGTTTAACATCTGTGGATGCAGGGAAACAGGTTGGAGGGATCCAACTGGATTCCTCAATATTTATAATACTGTTTTTTTTATATATTGTGATATATGATGTGATATATAATCTGTGAATTAATTACGATGACACTGATCTTGTTATTTGATATTTTAAATACCATAAGAAATACTGGAATGTAAAAAGGGAATTTTCAAAGTGTATATTGAAAATAAAATATTTATATAAAATAATAGAATTATAAAAGGAATTATTTGGAAAATAAATAGAATTATAAAGGAAATTGGCGAGATATAAAAGAACTAGGAGAAGATGGATTTAAAGTAGATTGTAAATAGAATTATGTTTTAACAAATAAATTGGGAAGATTAATTTATAAATAATGTTTTATAAATTAAGTAAAGTATTTATCATTTGATAAAATTGAATATATAAGTCTATATTTATATAGAGAGGTAAAAATCTGTTTCAGCACCGATATTAGAAATGGAATGTGAGCGTAGCAGTTCTAAAGGGAATTATCAACGAGATTATAAGTATTGGAGAAAAAATAGGATATTTTGTAAATAATTCTATAAATAGAGATTAAATAGAATTTGGAATTTGGATATTATTTGTAAAATGCTAAATCAAACTGAATTGATTATATAAAAGGAATGTTATTCACATTCAATGTGAAAAATGGAATAAAATAAATATTTTGCAAATAAAATATTTATAAAGGAAATTGGGTTTTGAAATAGGAATTTACGTGGAATTACTTAAATTAGAAACTGACTGGAAATTAGTTGAGTTGAATGGCTTTCTGGGTATCGATCTGATGTTGGTTTCGACCTTCGGGGTTTATACTTAGGGAATTGTTATCTTAACTAGTTTACAGTTGGAGACTGATAGATATGGAGGAGTAATGGTGCATGAATAAGGAATGGAAGTGTTTTCCAATGTTAGTAACATATATTTTCTAAACTGAGAAAATTAGAATTTATGAATATATGAAAACGGGAAATGAGGAATTGAATAGATTATTTAAAGAGGAAAAATGTTGATTGATGATTGATTGATTAAATTTCCATTTTGGAAATAGGATCGTTGTGTGTATGGATGTTTTCCCATGATAGTTAAATAACCGACTATAAAAGTGTTGACCATTTTTCCGTCGTTAATACAGAGAGACCGGGATCAGATTTATGATTTGAGAACCACTCCGTACGGGCATTAGCATTGCGAATCAAATATGATGAAGATAATTGAAGACAGAGTTTATGCAAGGGCTGTTCTGTAAATCCTCGGTAGAAATTGCCTAAGATGGGTTTACGGAATTGTGACTTCGGTTTGTCTAGTCCCAGGACAACCTGTATAGGAGAATGTATGACAGAGTATATTTAATAGATCGCGTAAGTTGATCTCTTCAAACGTATTTACGTTTGGTGGCGAAGGAATTCGTTTCTCTTAGCTGTATATCCGTGGTATTTTAAGGAAAATCAATTTGTGATTTGGCGCGTATGACGATGTGACATTCAAAGTGAATAAAGGTGTGGTCTGTACGATATAACCTCAAGCCTCACAACCAGGAAATGGTATAAAATCGGGTAGGTCGCATGGCTAAGTGGGTAGCTGCCAATTAGGGTGTGTTGTCACCTGATCTAGATAAAATCCATTTTCTTCTTTAATCTATATTCAATGCTATCCCAACCGTTGGTGATAATACATTCGGTACACTCAAGCGAAATGAGTGGTCAGTCATGTCTAGCATGGGTTAAAAGATATTCTTGTTGAACCCGTGTATTCCTCTCTAGAGATACACTGTCGGAAGGTGGTCCCATACCTTGCCAGTTGGAATCCATTACCCAATAAGCGCTTGCGGTTTTTAATTATATATTATGTATGTGGAACGTGAGATGAAAGCGTTTCGCTAAATTTCTATCTATTTGATTTAGACACTATTATAATATCAGAAGAGATTAGATATAAAGAATGTTTTGGGGTTATCGTAAGATAAAAAACCATCCGTGTTTATGTGTGGATTGGTCTTATGATTATTCTTTATTTTAAAAGGATTTTAAAAGTTAAACAAATGGTTGGAGTTTACTCACACCAGTCACATGACTGACCCGTAGTTTATTTTGTTTTGTATTCCCTAAATTTTTGAGTGCCTAATTTTGTACGCGCAATCAAGTAGTTAGGACTTACAGATACACTAGACGGAGCTTGGCGCAGGAGGCTTCAGCAACATTTTCTAGCTATTGTTTATTTCCGCTGTGTCGTAAGTGTTGTACTCTGAAAATGGTATTGTATACAGATACTGGTTTTATTTCATAGTTATGATATAAAATATATTTATTCGTTCCGCTGTGAGATTCGTGTTACTCTGATTCTGTTGTTATATTCTCCTTCTTCTATTCTAATTTTCTATCTTATCTATTCTCACCCTCTAACTTCTTTCTATTAACGTTCCGGTATTTTCGATTCTTGAATAGTCAATATGGTGTTGTGTGTCGATTTTCTGGGTCGAAAATCCTTGGGTCGTTACAATCCATGTATACACCTTCCTGCAAACACCATTTAAGAATGCATTATTTACGTCAAGTTGTTTGATCGATGATCCGGTCTTTATGCATTATGATTTAAAGTATTATTCTAATAGTTAAGGGTTTCACAACTAGTAAAAATATTTTATTAAAGTCAAATCTGTTTTAAAAATATTCACAACTAGTACTATTTTTGATCCTTAGGTAGAAACCAATGGATGTAAACATGTATTTGAAACATGTTATGGTTGATGGTTGCAAGTGATTGCTAGTGGTTGCTCGTGGATGCATATACACACACGTTAGGTATTAGATCGGCTCAATCATTTTCATATTGCATATGCATATATGTACTTGTATATGATTGAAACTTGATGTGTTATCATATGGACGTTGCATTTGTATAAATGATTGTGCACTCATGTAGAAAGTATGATTAAGGATGATTGCATACATAATGGACGCGTGACACTGACATAATTTGCATCAAGGAGGTCAACTGAATCAGTAGACCGCCTGATTTTGCATTAGATAAGCACATGTACACACACTATGCATATGATCATGAAGCATTAGAAGTCTTTTTAAGGACAATGGACGCCTGTGGTTGATGGATGAGTAAATGGACGATTGGATGGTAGGATATACGTTCTCCTTGGCTCGAAAATTTCGGGGACGAAATCCTTTAAGGAGGGGAGAATGTAACACCCCATGTTTTGTGTAAACATTAAAGAATAAATAATTACAAATGTGAGAATTAAGGGAAACAGGTTAAGCCATTACGTTTGTCTCGGAATTCTGCTTGAGATAGAGTCCGAGTTTGCGTAAATCGGACTCTGTATGAAGGAGTTATGACCTTCAGAAGATTCAAGAATTTAAATAAATAGCTCGGATTAAAGTTCAGAAAATTCAAAATTCGAAATCAGAAGCGGGCTGGGCGGGAATTTTCCTGCCCAAGGCCAGGTCGACCAGGGGGTCGACCTCCCCCTCGGGCCAGATCTGAGTTTCTTCCTGTGACGATTTGCTGTGTCATTAGGGCTTGTGTGGCAAGTTCTGGTTGGTTCTCTTAGGTTTTAATGGCTTTGATTTGCCCTGGGTTGATCTGACGGCTCTTATTAAATCAAACTTCTATATAAGCAACCTAAATCTAAACCCTAAGCCACACAAAAATATTCCTAAGACCGTCATGCTGTCTGTACTCAACCTAGAGTAGCCGCCATTCTCCATCAACCAGAAAGCAAGTTAGGAATTGCAAATAAAATCTAATTCAACTAAGCGAATTCAACATCTACAACAAAGGAGAGCTATTCAAATTTAGAATACAGATCCCAGAACACAAGACTAGTCTCCTTTTTGTAAGTCCAATTATCATTTAGACCTAAATGATATTAGAATCGTGACTAAAATAAATGGATGTAGAACAATGCCTAATGTAAATGTATGCCTATCCTTTTTGTTAAAACTGGATTGATTAAGACTATGACTCTTATCATGTTAAGTTTGTGACCATGTTGTATGTAATTTGATGATAAATTGGCGATGACATATTATAATTTGGCGATGACATATATATTGTGTAATTTGGCGATGACATACCATATTGTATAATTTGGCGATGGATATCATATTGCGTAATTTGGCGATGGCATACCATATTGTATAATTTGGCGATGGATATCATATTGTGAAATTTGGCGATGACATACCATATTGTATAACTTGGCAATGACATTTCAAGTTGTATGATTTGGTAATGACACCTATATGTTGTATGACAATTTGGGAATTTGCTATGTTTACGCAAGTTCAACCATGATCACATATATGACCAAAACTACATGCTAATATGATTAGGTTCATGTTAAATTTGATCCAACTAATTTACAAGTTCGCAACTGCATGCCTAATTTTAAGTTTATGTTGTTCCATGTAAAACCCCTATTTCATGATTCATGTTGGGTAGATCTAAATTTGCAAGTTCATGTATATTGTCCTATTCCATATGCATATGATACATGTGTAGTTAGATCCATATTTTTATGATGTTGGAATTATTACATGTTCCTCTTTTTCCCCTTTTGTGTATAAGTTAGTCTATGTATGGAGCCTAGCATTTTATGTGATTTATGCGGACGTTTAACGGGGGTAACATTGGGGGAAAACATGAAATTACATATAATTGGCATATTTGGCTCATAAACATGTAAATGTTTTATGGCATAAAGTGGTATAAATTTTTATACCTAAAATTATGAACTTGATTTAAAGGGAAAGTGGGGCTTGACTTGAATGACAATAATTTACATATAAATATAAAGAGGTAAATATGTAAATTTAGAAAAGACGAATATGCCTAACCTGAGGTTAGATTGAGTTATGGTGTAAGACTGCCCGGAACCGCCCTGCACATCCAACAACCGTAACAATATATATCTAAGTGCATCAAGCCCAAAAGAACCCGAGGTTAGACTGAGTTGCGGTGTAAAACTGCCCGGACCCGACCGACACATCCAGTAGCCACAACAATACCTGTCTAATGTGAGTGGTTGGTGCTTTAATGAATGAATTAAAGCTAAGTCAGAAATGGTAGGGTTAAGTTAATTAAGGCAACACTTAACCAATACAACATGTTAACTAAACTGATGGGTAGGGTTAGGTTAACTTGGATACTTAACCAATTTAACATGTTGATTAGGAAACCCTAGTAACGGGGACCCATTTCAGTAGTAACCTACATAGATGTATCATGGTACCTTGAACTAGGAAGGGTGGGGCACGATTACTGGACTGATTATAAGCGGTCAAAACAACGGCGGTTGGTGTGTCAGTGTAGGTTCCGACGGAGTACGGGCGTGCACGTACTCCGGAGTGGAATAAGAAGGCACTGGGCATCAGTAGTTATACACTGTGCATCTTGAATCGTGTTGGGTTGCAACAATAGGATTTGATACACCCCGTGGTGGGGCCAGCACAGGTATCTACAATTGAGTGGGGCTGTATGACACAAGTGGTAAATGCGTGCGAGTAGGAGCCGATCGATAAAAAGGGATCACTGAGTTTAAACTCATGATGATGGTTGAAATATCTAGTAGGTGCAGAGAATATGGATATGAGTGCGATAGTATGATTAGTTTATCTTGCCTTATCCTATGTTACCTTATTTCCTTGTTATTGTCCTGCGTCCAGCTTATTCAAGTCATGGTTCTCTTACCAGTTTACATGCTGAATAATCACTGGACTTACCAGACTTATGTCTGACCCATTTTTCTTTCGCTCTCTTTTCTTCCGTTTCCACCCCCCTCAGGTACCCAGGGAGGGATTAGCTCAGCTTAATTTGGACCGTTCATCTTTCCAAGCTTGAAGACTCCGTGATGTATAGCTTGGAACCTCTTATCTTTGGCTATGGCTTTGGACACACTACTACTTGGGGATTTATGCAGTTTTATTGTGTTTTATGCTTCTTTATGTTATAATCAAGACAGAGATTCTGATGTAATGATTTGGAAGTTGTTTTGAGACAGTTTTCTGTAATGTTTTTGTTATGAACCACGAATGAAATAAATTGTAACAACCCGAAAATCTGGGCCAGTTTAAAATTTTTATTTTGGCAATTTTAGCGAATTTTGATTATTTAAAATGAGTTAAAATGAATAATATCGACGAGAACTTTATTTTGAAGAGAATTCAAACGTATATATTATGCGCGTCGTCGTTAGAATATAAATATTTATATATAATTATAAAAGGAATTGAAAATGGCGCGGTAGTTCGATAATTCGATTTCAAACTTCAATTGAACGTACCGGGTGCATAACAATCCGGATTTTAGTGAAACCAAAAACATTAGGATCTAATTGATAATATCTTTCCAACAAATCCGAAAAATCAAGATTTCATAGCGGGAATCAAAAGATATGTCCAGTTGAAAATTCTGAATAGTCGCTATGGAATTCAGGCCCTTAAAAATGGGAATTTTGCAAATGACCTCGGATTTCGACGAAACCACTTTTGTTGGATCCGCAGTGTCAAGTTATTGCTAGATTCCAAATTTCATAATTTTTCGATTCAATATGTGAGTGTGGCAAAGGAAAACGCGTTTGACCAGTTTCAGTTGATTTTAATCGACTGGAAATTGGCCATTTTTCTAACGGTCTCAGAATTCGACGAAACTAGTTTTGTTAGGACCGTATCGTCAATACGAAGCTAGAAAATATTTTTTAGGAATTTTTCTAGTTAGTATGTGACCCCGGTAATTTGAAAGGTACGTTTAAAATTCAATATAGCGATTTAAATGTAAATTCAACAGAAACTGATCAAAACAGTCGAATGGGCCTACGAAACATATCCCATTGTGTTCGGAATGGGGGTACTTGGTTGGGGGCGACAGTCGTTGGAGTTCGTTTGGAGTTCGTGTCAATTTCAAGATTTAAAACGAGTTAAATAATAAATAATATTAAAATATTATAAAGCCCTATAAAACCCTAATTATCCAACCCTATATAGAGCCGCCGTCACTTTCCAAAGGAGGGCCAAACACGTCCGAATTTAATCCTTTAAAATCGTCCAATCCCTCAAGTAATTCGTGAAATTCATAACGCGAGCGTCGAAGATCAAGATGAGATCTTCTAATCCATGCGGCGCTGATCGATTATCTAGTGCTAAGCTGTTCTATTTTGAGGTCTAAAACCGCCACCGTCGCGATGATTTTTGGGGCCATGGACGTGCTCGAGTTGGGCGAGATGGAGGGCGCCGGTGGAGTGGAGAGAGGCGGTCATCGTGGTATATCCCGATCGTGGGTCCGGCTGCTGGTGTTGATGTGCGCAGGTGAAGTTTAGGGGAGCAATGGGTCTCGTGTTTGCAGAGAACGGGTTTGAGAAGGAAGAAGATGCAGCCTTGTTTTCTTGCTTAAGGTTAATTTCTTAATTAGTTTCTAAATTGACATTGTTTTAATTATCAGTTTTTACAGTAAAAATAAAATTAGTTTTAAAAATAATAGTATTAATATATATATATATATAAATAAATATACATGGCTTTTGAAATAAAATTAGCATAGAGATTTTTAAACTACAAATTTTGCTTTATTTTGAACTATACAATACTTTGTTTTAAAAATATAAAGATCAGATTTTTGAAAATATAAAAGTGAGATTTTTATATGGATAAAAATTTGATTTTTAATATATATGAAGTAGGAATAAAATAGAATTTTTATTTATTGAAAAGAAGTGATAAAAATATAATTTTTATAGTGTGTTCATGAAAGTAAAAATTCGATTTTTATATATTGAATAGCGAAGTAAAAATTCGATTTTTACATATGTAGTGGCTACGGACAACGAAAGCGACAAAAGGCGAAAACGACGAAGATCTCTACAATAGAAGTGTCGTGAAATTGGGATAGCTTTCAGTGAGAATTTCTCACCTTTCAATTTCTTTTTCTAGTTATATATATATACTAGGATGCAGACGGTGTTTAGTTGCACCCGACACCCGTCATCCACAGACCATGGATGGCTTGTTTGTTTAATTGTTTGGTTGTGTAGTTGGTTAGATTATTTGGTTTGAATTGAATTGTTTGGTGAAATGAAATTGATTTGATTGATGTGTAAATGGCGTGGGCCTTCACTAGACCGGGGATAAGGCTAGGCTTCGTCCCGTTTCTAGTATCGTGCCGTTATGCCGCCGAAATTTTCTAAAATAAGTTAGAAAAATAAAAATATCAATTTTATTGAAAGAATGAACTGAATAGAAATTCATGTGTTAAAATAAAATGTTTTATCGTTAAAAATATAATTTTTAACGTGAATGTGAATAAATAAATATTCATTTACAAACCGGACGGTTTGTTTATGTACACCTATTTGAAGGACATTGATTGGGTCGATAAATTTTACACATCGCCCAACTGCACAAATAAAATCTGTGTTTGATTGTTTGAAACCCCACACGGGTGTTGGGATGAAATATGAAGTTCACTCATTCTGATTGATTAAATATGTCGATCGATTGATTGACAGGCTGTTATAAGCGTTAGATATCTATATTTGATGCTTATACAGTGTAGTGCACTTTGGTTGATGGTTGATTATTTTTCAATGCTATTATATAAGTGTGATGTATGAAAATCCATATAATTAAAATTATATGGTAATTGATTGGGCCTCATTCCAATTTAGAAAATAAAGAATATTATAAAATAAAGGTTCATGTGTTGACTGTACTCATCCGTTGAGATTAGTCATGTGTTGAACGAAATATTTTAATAATAAAATTTACATCTTTATTATTATAAAATAAAGGTTCATGTGTTGACTGTACTCATTCGTTGAGATTATTCATGTGTTGAACGAAATATTTTGATAATAACAAATATTTTGATAATAGGAAATATTTGAAATAGAATATTTGAAAATAGAAATACATTAAGCCGTGTTGATTAGATTGACGCCATTTTGACGTGAACGATATTTATATCGATTTTATTCATTTCGAAATGAATTGAATTGAAAACGATTTCGAAATGAATTGAATTGAAAACGATTTCGAAATGAATTGAATTGAAAACGATTTCGAAATGAATTGAATTGAAAACGATTTCGAAATGAATTGAATTGAAAACGATTTCGAAATGAATTGAATTGAAAACGATTCCGAAATGAATTGAATTGAAAACGATTTCGAAATGAATTGAATTGAAAACGATTTCGAAATGAATTGAATTGAAAACGATTTCGAAATGAATTGAATATAAAACGATTTCGAAATGAATTGAATAGATAACGAATTTGATTTGAATAGAAAACGAATTTGATTTGATTTGAATATATAACGAATTTGAGTTCAATGGAATATATAACGAATTTGATTCGAATAGAAAACCAATTTGAATTGAATCGAATAGAAAACGATTTCGAAATGAATTGAATTGAAAACGATTTCGAAATGAATTGAATTGAAAACGAATTCAAATTGAATTGAAACCGAATTGAAATGAATTCAAATTGAATTGAAATTTGAATTGAATAGAAATGAATTTTAAAACGAATTTATAAAGAAGAATTCAATTTTGATTTGAATTGAAATGGAAGTTGAAATTGTTTTTGAAATGAATTCAAAACTATTTATAAAATTCATTTTAAATAGAAATCGATGAAATATATATTATATATATAATATAAATGGCCTGAATAGAACGCGCCGCACCGCAGCAGTTCGTGAATTTCGACCATTTATTTCAAACGAACATTACGGGAGATCCGACCGTCGGATTCTCCTAAAACCGGAACCGTTGGGTTCGTATCGAAAAGAGCTTTCTAACGAATATTAGAAATTTGAAATCTAACGGTTGGATTTGGAGATAAGTCCAAATCAAATTTGGAAAAAGTCGCTGTAATTGCAGTTCGATGACCGTTGATGGAAATCGACTGTACGGGCCTTGATAAAATTATTAAAAATAGTAATAATTTGTGTAAAATCAGAAGAAATGATTTGAGAAAGTTTGGGATGAAAAACTCCATATTTGAAAAGATAAAAATGGATTTTTATCGAAATGAACTAGTTTTGAACTAAATTTAAAACCCAATTATTTTTAAATAAATAAATTAGATTTAAAAAGGGGTTTTAAATAAATCGGAATTTCTAATATATTTGATTGGATTTGAAATGGGTTTATCGTGAACGGTGTTTTAAATAACACTAGTTCTTTAACTCGATAATAAATGGAATTTAATTTGGGTTTGTCGTGAACTGTGTTTGAAATAACACCTAGTTCTTTAACCCAGTTAAAAGAGTTTTGATTGAATCTTCAATTAAATTGAAATGTGAATTGATAATTTAAATTATCAACTTTAGAAAATAAGCGAGAATGGAGTATCACCAGTTTTGCTCCAAAGCGATAGTTAAATCTTTAATTAGATTTGAACGTGAAATGGTAATTAATTTTACCGATAACACTGTGGTGTTAGATATGGAGTATTACCAGTTTTGCTTCATGGGATGAATAGGTTGGGATTGGGAAATAAAATAAATAATTACTTCGGTGTGATTCGCTAATCTCGACTAGATTGGAAAACCATAATTTGGTTTGAAATGACATCCAAAGGAAGATCAAAGGATAAATTTTAAAGAATTTATCTTGGATAAAATTAATGGGAACCTTTCCCTAAGAATTGAAATTTAGAAACTAGCCGTAGGTTAGCTAAGAAGAATGGTTTCCTGGGTATTGATCTGATGTTGGTTTCGGCCTTCGGGGTTAATATTTGGGAAATTGTTCTCTTGTTGATTTACGGTTAGTAGCTACTGAATTAGAATGAGGCGTATGCTGTATTTGTGTAACATTCGTTTTTAAAATACGCGGGTTGTTCGGGAAGGCCGGGTTTATACCCATTTTGAATAACCAATTCGACGATATGTCGAAGATGAAGACGGTGGTTAAAGACCGGAAGTCTTCACATCGTTCGGATAATTACTGACGATCCTGATTGGGCTGTATACCTAAGAGGATGGAAATAGTTGGTGGTCGTCCAGACGTACTTGGAGATGGATGGATATGCGAGGAAAGTGCCTCCGGTTTCGTTCAGACCCAGAACGGACTTGTAAATGGATGGTGTGTCTGACATTGTATTCCTTTATATTGTATTTGTTGATCTCTGCTAAATATATATCTGTTTGGCGGCGGAGAATTTATTCTGTTGCTTAACGCCCTTCTCTGAGACATATGAGCTCAGAGGTTATATATTGGCAGAAATCAGTGGTACGATATGGATTGATAGTGTGGCATGCTGAGATGCAGTGATCCAGACTTTTGTTGAAAAGCAAAGTTTGGTGGTTGATGATCAAAGCGCAGCTGATATAGCATGGCTTTGTGTATAGCGTTGATCCGCGAGCCTCACACCCCGGTATGGTGGCAAACTGATGGTTTGATCAGTATGCTTTTTCGTGGATGGGCACCTTAGTGGTGTCGTGGATTCGGTCGACCGAGATGAGGCTAGTGCTCAGGGATATATAGAGTAAGCGGTGTTTTCTCTCGCTGGGACGTAAGCCGCGGTGGTACTCTGGTCCCAAATATGCGGATGCAGACGGTGTTTTCTCTTGTGGGGACGTAAGCCGTGGTGAATTGCATTCCGCGATCGATCTTTCGAATCAGGAGCCACCATGATGGAAATCCAATTTCCGATACGCGTATTACAGTTTTAATTGTCGAACTAGTATGGCGAGATGATATATGGTACCCATGCCGTCTATGATTGATATTTATGATTGGAATTGTTTTGACACTATACACATATTATAGTATCAAATGATTTGTTTTAAACGTACCAAGCATGTTTGGCTATTATAAGGGAAAACCCTATCCTCTGGCTTGCGTTGCATTGTGTGATGGGACCTGGGTCTTATAATAGCTTCATTTTTCGAAAAAGCATTGCGCTGTTTATTCTATGCACTAGTATTCTTGGGAGGAAACCCGTTCCGTGTTATACGGCGTGGTCCCTTGAATTACTCTCTTTTAAAGTAAAGTTTTAAATAACTGTTTTAGTTCTCACACCAGTCACATGACTGACCTGGAGTTTATTGTTTTAACCTAAACTCTGGGTGCCCCTATTTTCCACATGGGCAGCTAGTAGTTTTGGTTTTGCAGATTTATATTCACAGGATCCAGGTTTACAGCTGGAATGATATCCTGAAAGCTTTGTATCCGTATATCTCTTCTAGTTGTGTATTGTATTATTTTTCCGCTGCGATGTATTTAAATGTAATTTAAATCTCTGATATTTCTGTGTAATATTCATTTATACTCTGTATATTCTTGTATTCTGGTGCATTGTTGTAATATACAATGAAATGTTCTTTTGTCTGCGTTCTGATTTGTCTTGTCCTCACAGTAATTCGTTCTTTCTCATCTCTTCGGAGACCGGGGAAGTTTCGGGTCACTTCATTTGGTATCAGAGCTTTGGTTTACAAAGCAGAGAACAAGACACATTAGAACCGTACGAAAGAATTCATCAGATATTGGATTAGTAATATCCAATGAGAATGACTCGTTAGAGATGGGATAAGTAGTATCCTAGAACGAGTGTGAAGAGTATATTTTTCAAATGAAAACAATTCTGTTTTGAAATTTAGATCGTTTTACACATATTTGAATAATTAATTTATATTGATTTTGGACAATTCAGTATATAAAGAATTTGCATATACGCCTTGCAAATGTATATTCAAAGTTTTAATATATTGGATAGATATAGCATCGCACTCTAGTCGCCCGAAGATGATATTGATGATAGCGATCGCATCATCAACATTTATGTTCGAGTTTCGAAGGTGTGATTTTCTATATATTTCCATTAGACTAGTGTGAGAACCAAAACTAATATAGCTAGAATACATTGTTGTGATTTGGCATCAAAACATGATTTTTTGTATATATATCAAATTATGAATTTGAAACTCTAATTCACTAATTGATTGATGTTTGTGTTGTTTGTTTATTTGTTTGCTAATTTTTAGCCATTTAGCCTAATTGAATCACATATTGAATTTTATTGAAATTTGGTCGCATTTGCTTGCATATACATATACTTACATTGAACAGGTCATAGCAAGGAGGCTAGAGCAGAGAATAAAATTTGTTTGCCCGACAAATAGGTACATGTTTACTACATAATTTACTGTTTTGTTTGGGTGATGATGATTTTATGAGCCTATTGGCTAGCCGCTTGGCTTTTTCTTTTTCTTTTTGAGATCTGAAGGACCGGGGAAGCTATTTGAAATTCCCCGATGCTCCCGGTGCAGGGGAGGTTATGGCGAATTTTTTTGAAAATTTAGGGTGTTAGCCAAATTTTTGAAGAATTTGAAAATTCTCAGAAACTGAAAAGTTGGAGAATGGAAGCCAGATCGAACGTAGAATTGATTTATCAAACCACTTTCGACTTTGTTCCTTTTCGGGGACGAAAAGTTTTAAGTGGGTGAGATTGTAACAACCCGAAAATCTGGGCCAGTTTAAAATTTTTATTTTGGCAATTTTAGCGAATTTTGATTATTTAAAATGAGTTAAAATGAATAATATCGACGAGAAATTTATTTTGAAGAGAATTCAAACGTATATATTATACGCGTCGTCGTTAGAATATAAATATTTATATATAATTATAAAAGGAATTGAAAATGGCGTGGTAGTTCGATAATTCGATTTCAAACTTCAATTGAACGTACCGGGTGCATAACAATCCGGATTTTAGTGAAACCAAAAACATTAGGATCTAATTGATAATATCTTTCCAACGAATCCGAAAAATCAAGATTTCATAGCGGGAATCAAAAGATATGTCCAGTTGAAAATTCTGAATAGTCGCTATGGAATTCAGGCCCTTAAAAATGGGAATTTTGCAAATGACCTCGGATTTCGACGAAACCACTTTTGTTGGATCCGCAGTGTCAAGTTATTGCTCGATTCCAAATTTCATAATTTTTCGATTCAATATGTGAGTGTGGCAAAGGAAAACGCGTTTGACCAGTTTCAGTTGATTTTAATCGACTGGAAATTGGCCATTTTTCTAACGGTCTCAGAATTTGACGAAACTAGTTTTGTTAGGACCGTATCGTCAATACGAAGCTAGAAAATATTTTTCAGGAATTTTTCTAGTTAGTATGTGACCCCGGTAATTTGAAAGGTACGTTTAAAATTCAATATAGCGATTTAAATGTAAATTCAACAGAAACTGATCAAAACAGTCGAATGGGCCTACGAAACATATCCCATTGTGTTCGGAATGGGGGTACTTGGTTGGGGGCGACAGTCGTTGGAGTTCATTTGGAGTTCGTGTCAATTTCAAGATTTAAAACGAGTTAAATAATAAATAATATTAAAATATTATAAAGCCCTATAAAACCCTAATTATCCAACCCTATATAGAGCCGCCGTCACTTTCCAAAGGAGCGCCAAACACGTCCGAATTTAATCCTTTAAAATCGTCCAATCCCTCAAGTAATTCGTGAAATTCATAACGCGAGCGTCGAAGATCAAGATGAGATCTTCTAATCCATGCGGCGCTGATCGATTATCTGGTGCTAAGCTGTTCTATTTTGAGGTCTAAAACCGCCACCGTCGCGATGATTTTTGGGGCCATGGACGTGCTCGAGCTGGGCGAGATGGAGGGCGCCGGTGGAGTGGAGAGAGGCGGTCATCGTGGTATATCCCGATCGTGGGTCCGGCTGCTGGTGTTGATGCGCGCAGGTGAAGTTTAGGGGAGCAATGGGTCTCGTGTTTGCAGAGAACGGGTTTGAGAAGAAAGAAGATGCAGCCTTGTTTTCTTGCTTAAGGTTAATTTCTTAATTAGTTTCTAAATTGACATTGTTTTAATTATCAGTTTTTACAGTAAAAATAAAATTAGTTTTAAAAATAATAGTATTAATATATATATATATATATAAATAAATATACATGGCTTTTGAAATAAAATTAGCATAGAGATTTTTAAACTACAAATTTTGCTTTATTTTGAACTATACAATACTTTGTTTTAAAAATATAAAGATCAGATTTTTAAAAATATAAAAGTGAGATTTTTATATGGATAAAAATTTGATTTTTAATATATATGAAGTAGGAATAAAATAGAATTTTTATTTATTGAAAAGAAGTGATAAAAATATAATTTTTATAGTGTGTTCATGAAAGTAAAAATTCGATTTTTATATATTGAATAGCGAAGTAAAAATTCGATTTTTACATATGTAGTGGCTACGGACAACGAAAGCGACAAAAGGCGAAAACGACGAAGATCTCTACAATAGAAGTGTCGTGAAATTGGGATAGCTTTCGGTGAGAATTTCTCACCTTTCAATTTCTTTTTCTAGTTATATATATATATATACTAGGATGCAGACGGTGTTTAGTATCACCCGACACCCGTCATCACAGACCATGGATGGCTTGTTTGTTTAATTGTTTGGTTGTGTAGTTGGTTAGATTATTTGGTTTGAATTGAATTGTTTGGTGAAATGAAATTGATTTGATTGATGTGTGAATGGAGTGGGCCTTCACTAGACCGGGGATAAGGCTAGGCCTCGTCCCGTTTCTAGTATCGTGCCGTTATGCCGCCGAAATTTTCTAAAATAAGTTAGAAAAATAAAAATATCAATTTTATTGAAAGAATGAACTGAATAGAAATTCATGTGTTAAAATAAAATGTTTTATCGTTAAAAATATAATTTTTAACGTGAATGTGAATAAATAAATATTCATTTACAAACCGGACGGTTTGTTTATGTACACCTATTTGAAGGACATTGATTGGGTCGATAAATTTTACACATCGCCCAACTGCACAAATAAAATCTGTGTTTGATTGTTTGAAACCCCACACGGGTGTTGGGATGAAATATGAAGTTCACTCATTCTGATTGATTAAATATGTCGATCGATTGATTGACAGGCTGTTATAAGCGTTAGATATCTATATTTGATGCTTATACAGTGTAGTGCACTTTGGCTGATGGTTGATTATTTTTCAATGCTATTATATAAGTGTGATGTATGAAAATCCATATAATTAAAATTATATGGTAATTGATTGGGCCTCATTCCAATTTAGAAAATAAAGAATATTATAAAATAAAGGTTCATGTGTTGACTGTACTCATCCGTTGAGATTAGTCATGTGTTGAACGAAATATTTTAATAATAAAATTTACATCTTTATTATTATAAAATAAAGGTTCATGTGTTGACTGTACTCATTCGTTGAGATTAGTCATGTGTTGAACGAAATATTTTGATAATAACAAATATTTTGATAATAGGAAATATTTGAAATAGAATATTTGAAAATAGAAATACATTAAGCCGTGTTGATTAGATTGACGCCATTTTGACGTGAACGATATTTATATCGATTTTATTCATTTCGAAATGAATTGAATTGAAAACGATTTCGAAATGAATTGAATTGAAAACGATTTCGAAATGAATTGAATTGAAAACGATTTCGAAATGAATTGAATTGAAAACGATTCCGAAATGAATTGAATTGAAAACGATTTCGAAATGAATTGAATTGAAAACGATTTCGAAATGAATTGAATTGAAAACGATTTCGAAATGAATTGAATATAAAACGATTTCGAAATGAATTGAATAGATAACGAATTTGATTTGAATTGAAAACGAATTTGATTTGATTTGAATATATAACGAATTTGGGTTCAATGGAATATATAACGAATTTGATTCGAATAGAAAACCAATTTGAATTGAATCGAATAGAAAACGATTTCGAAATGAATTGAATTGAAAACGATTTCGAAATGAATTGAATTGAAAACGAATTCAAATTGAATTGAAACCGAATTGAAATGAATTCAAATTGAATTGAAATTTGAATTGAATAGAAATGAATTTTAAAACGAATTTATAAAGAAGAATTCAATTTTGATTTGAATTGAAATGGAAGTTGAAATTGTTTTTGAAATGAATTCAAAACTATTTATAAAATTCGTTTTAAATAAAAATCGACGAAATATATATTATATATATAATATAAATGGCCTGAATAAAACGCGCCGCGCCGCGGTAGTTAGTGAATTTCGACCATTTATTTCAAACGAACATTACGGGAGATCCGACCGTCGGATTCTCCTAAAACCGGAACCGTTGGGTTCGTATCGAAAAGAGCTTTCTAACGATTATTAGAAATTTGAAATCTAACAGTTGGATTTGGAGATAAGTCCAAATCAAATTTGGAAAAAGTCGCTGTAAGTGCAGTTCGATGACCGTTGATGGAAATCGACTGTACGGGCCTTGATAAAATTATTAAAAATAGTAATAATTTGTGTAAAATCAGAAAAAATGATTTTAGAAAGTTTGGGATGAAAAACTCCATATTTGAAAAGATAAAAATGGATTTTTATCGAAATGAACTAGTTTTGAACTAAATTTAAAACCCAATTATTTTTAAATAAATAAATTAGATTTAAAAAGGGGTTTTAAATAAATCGGAATTTATAATATATTTAATTGGATTTGAAATGGGTTTATCGTGAACGGAGTTTTAAATAACACTAGTTCTTTAACCCGTTAATAAATGGAATTTAATTTGGGTTTGTCGTGAACTGTGTTTTAAATAACACCTTGTTCTTTAACCCAGTTAAAAGAGTTTTGATTGAATCTTCAATTAAATTGAAATGTGAACTGATAATTTAAATTATCAACTTTAGAAAATAAGCGAGAATGGAGTATCACCAGTTTTGCACCAAAGCGATAGTTAAATCTTTAATTAGATTTGAACGTGAAATGGTAACTAATTTTACCGATAACACTGTGGTGTTAGATATGGAGTATTACCAGTTTTGCTTCATGGGATGAATAGGTTGGGATTGGGAAATAAAATAAATAATTACTTCGGTGTGATTCGCTAATCTCGACTAGTTTGGAAAACCATAATTTGGTTTGAAATGACATCCAAAGGAAGATCAAAGGATAAATTTTAAAGAATTTATCTTGGATAAAATTAATGGGAACCTTTCCCTAAGAATTGAAATTTAGAAACTAGCTGTAGGTTAGCTAAGAAGAATGGTTTCCTGGGTATTGATCTGATGTTGGTTTCGGCCTTCGGGGTTAATATTTGGGAAATTGTTCTCTTGTTGATTTACGGTTAGTAGCTACTGAATTGGAATGAGGCGTATGCTTTGTTTGTGTAACATTCGTTTTTAAAATACGCGGGTTGTTCGGGAAGGCCGGGTTTATACCCATTCTGAATAACCGATTCGACGATATGTCGAAGATGAAGACGGTGGTTAAAGACCGGAAGTCTTCACATCGTTCGGATAATTACTGACGATCCTGATTGGGCTGTACACCCAAGAGGATGGAAATAGTTGGTGGTCGTCCAGACGTACTTGGAGATGGATGGATATGCGAGGAAAGTGCCTCCGGTTTCGTTCAGACCCAGAACGGACTTGTAAATGTATGGTGTGTCTGACATTGTATTCCTTTATATTGTATTTGTTGATCTCTGCTAAATATATATCTGTTTGGCAGCGGAGAATTTATTCTCTTGCTTAATGCCCTTCTCTGAGACATATGAGCTCAGAGGTTATATATTGGCAGAAATCAGTGGTACGATATGGATTGATAGTGTGGCATGCTGAGATGCAGTGATCCAGACTTTTGTTGAAAAGCAAAGTTTGGTGGTTGATGATCAAAGCGCAGCTGATATAGCATGGCTTTGTGTATAGCGTTGATCCGCGAGCCTCACACCCCGGTATGGTGGCAAACTGATGGTTTGATCAGTATGCTTTTTCGTGGATGGGCACCTTAGTGGTGTCGTGGATTCGGTCGACCGAGATGAGCCTATGCTCAGGGATATATAGAGTAAGCGGTGTTTTCTCTTGCTGGGACGTAAGCCGCGGTGGTACTCTGGTCCCAAATGTGCGGATGCAGACGGTGTTTTCTCTTGTGGGGACGTAAGCCGTGGTGAATTGCATTCCGCGATCGATCTTTCGAATCAGGAGCCACCATGATGGAAATCCAATTTCCGATACGCGTATTGCGGTTTTAATTGTAGAACTAGTATGGCGACATGATATATGGTACCCATGCCGTCTATGATTGATATTTATGATTGGAATTGTTTTGACACTATACACATATTATAGTATCAAATGATTTGTTTTAAACGTACCAAGCATGTTTGGCTATTATAAGGGAAAACCCTATCCTCCGGCTTGCGTTGCATTGTGTGATGGGACCTGGGTCTTATAATAGCTTCATTTTTCGAAAAAGCATTGCGCTGTTTATTCTATGCACTAGTATTCTTGGGAGGAAACCCGTTCCGTGTTATACGGCGTGGTCCCTTGAATTACTCTCTTTTAAAGTAAAGTTTTAAATAACTGTTTTAGTTCTCACACCAGTCACATGACTGACCTGGAGTTTATTGTTTTAACCTAAACTCTGGGTGCCCCTATTTTCGACACGGGCAGCTAGTAGTTTTTGTTTTGCAGATTTATATTCACAGGATCCTGGTTTACAGCTGGAATGATATCCGGAAAGCTTTGTATCCGTATATCTCTTCTAGTTGTGTATTGTATTATTTTCCGCTGCGATGTATTTAAATGTAATTTAAATCTCTGATATTTCTGTGTAATATTCATTTATACTCTGTATATTCTTGTATTCTGGTGCATTGTTGTAATATACAATGAAATGTTCTTTTGTCTGCGTTCTGATTTGTCTTGTCCTCACAGTAATTCGTTCTTTCTCATCTCTTCGGAGACCGGGGAAGTTTCGGGTCGCTTCATAAATTTAGTTTATCCGTTGCTTATATATATGTCTGTCTTTTAAATTATCTATGTCTTTTACCTATAATGCTCCACCAAAATTAAGGCATTCCCTTTGCGAGTGACCTTAATGGAGGTGGGGTGTTTCACTTTGTATCAGATCAAAGGTTTACCATATCAGATAAAAATTTTGAAAATTGTTTTTCAAAAAGAAGTTTAAAGAAGCAATTTTCAAGAAAAAGTGTTGTTTATTTTAAAAAGGCATAATCCCCCAAATCCATATGCACTATCTTTCTATCCTTTGTTTTGAATCTTTCCTTTTTCGTTTCAGCATGTCTAGGGATCTTAACCTTCCAGAGGGCGTGCCGGTACCTGGCTGGTTCAGAAGGTACCTAGAGGCTAGGGCTAATGTCGCAGGCCTAGCAGACGTTCCTCCTCCCCCAGCTGCAGCGGTTCCTCCTCCTCCCCCCCCATGCAAATGCTTTCTCAAAAATATGTAGGGACTTTCGAGCCATGGGTGGAAAGAACTTCAATGGAAATGAATCCTTCGTGGAAACAAGAAACTGGCTCAAAGAAACTGAGGATTTGTTCGATATCTTTGAAGTGGATGATAGGTAGAAGATACTGTTGGCCGTGTGGTTTCTCAAAGACGAAGCTTCCTATTGGTGGGAAGTTATTAACGCTGAAAGACCAGTTGATACTTGGATGGATTTCAGAATGAGGTTTGAAATGAAATTCCTCTCACAAGCTGAATGAAGCCTACAAATGGAGAAGTTCTTAGCTCTCAAACAGGGGAGTATGTCGGTCAAGGAATACGTTAACCAATTCAACCAACTGGCTAGGTTCAGATTGGAGTTAGTGAACACTCCACATAAGAAGGCTCTCCGTTTTGTTAAAGGATTGAATGAGCCACTGCACAGCGTAGCTATGTCCCATATACCTATGGGTGCGACTTATGAGAGACTGGTGGACATGGCACTGTTACAAAAGGAAGATAAGGGTGGCAAGAAAGAGACAAAGGTGGAACCTCAAGATAAGAAAGTGGAAGGATCACAGAGCAAGAAGACATATTCCAAGAAGGGCAGGAAGAACAACAAACCCCGTGACAAGAGGAAGTGTAATTTTTGTGGCATTCCTGGACATCTGGTTAAGGACTGCAGAAAGAAGAAGAGGAAGATGGGTGGCTGTTTCCGTTGCGGCGAGACGTGACACATGGCTAAGGACTGCCCAAGAAAGCAAGGGCAAGGGCATAGAGCTGGATCTACTTCTGGAGGGCAGGTTCACGCTCTCATGCCACCTCCGCAAGAACGAGGTAGAAATGTTTCTGTTGAGAGTTTAGTTTATCTTTTTGATCATCCTGTTCGTACATTCTTTGATTCTGGTGCATCACACTCTTTTATATCTACTGCTTTAGTTGAATCTCTGCACCTAGACACCAGTTTAGTAGAGGATCCCTTGGTTTTTTCAAATCCAATTGGGGGCTCAACTTATTTGTCAATGATTTGTTTGGATTTGGAAATTTCTATACTAATTGTGGGGTTTAGATGTAATGCCTATGTTTTGGGCTTCACGGGCTATGGGTTGATTCTAGGCATGGATTGGCTATCCAGTAATGGTGCCATCCTCGATTGTGAAAAGAGAGTGGTTAGACTCATGACTCGCCTCGGTAACACTCTCGAAATTTCTTGTAATCCCATGAACTCTATTATGCTTAGCTATTTAGAATCTCTTGATGCGTCTGTTGAGAATTTGCAGTCTGTTAGAGTAGTCCGTGAATACTCTGATGTCTTTGAAGAGGTGAAGGGCTTACCTCCGAAGCGGGAGATAAACTTTCGCATATACCTCGTTGATAATGCAAAACCCGTTGCTTTACCCGTTAGACACATAGCTCCAAGGGAGAGGAAAGAACTCAGCAAGCAAGTTAAAGAGTTGCTTGAGAAGGGGTTTATAAGGTGGAGTATTTCTAAATGGGGTGCTCCAGTAGTGTTCGCAACTAAAGCGGACGGTTCTCTTTGCCTATGCGTTGACTATCGGGAGCTAAACAAGCTGACCAAGAAGAATAGGCACCCACTCCCAAGAATAGACGACTTGTTCGATCAGCTTGTAGCTCTAACAACAGCCCCAGTTCTGACATTGCCGGATGGGAGCAAGATGTTTACCGTATACACAGATGCATGTGGTACGGGACTAGGTGTTGTCTTGATGCAAAAAGGGAAGGTAGTAGCTTATGGGGGCAGACAGTTGAAAGTACATGAGAAAAACTACCCAACCCACGATCTAGAGTTGGCTGCCATCGTCTTTGTGCTTAAGTCTTGGCGCCATTATCTCCTAGGTGAGAAGTTTGAATTGTATACTGACCATAAATCGTTGAAGTACCTTTTCTCGTAGAAATATCTTAACTTGAGGCAACAAAGGTGGATGGAGTTCTTGGCATCCTACGATTTCAAGATTTCCTATATCCCTGGCAAGGGCAATGTAGTAGCAGATGCCTTGAGTAGAAAGAAGCTGACCTTAAGCCCTCTCTTTGTAGAAAGGCAAAGCTTGGAATACATAGCCTACTTTGACTTTAGACCCTTCATCGATCATGTGACTGGTTTGTTAGCACCACTAGAAGTGTGGCCTACTCTTTTGGACTCAATAGGAACCACGCAACGTGAAGACCCTCAGCTAGTTGATGTAATGGACAAGCTAATTAGGGGTGAAACTTCTAGTTACCTCAATAGATACTCCATCGATGATAAGGGTTGGTTAAGGCGGGATGAAAGGCTATGCGCCCCACAAGCAAGAGATTTGGTGAAGAAGGTTCTCGAAGAGGCACACCATTCCAAGTTGACTATACACCCAGGTGGAGACAAGATGTATAAAGACGTAAAAAGGGTTTTCTTTTGGAATGGCATGAAGAGGGATGTAGCTGAATTCATCGCTAAGTGTTTGATATGCCAACAAGTCAAGGCGAAGCAAAAGAAGCCTGGTGGTTTGCTTCATCCTCTAGAGGTCCCACAGTGGAAATGGGATAGCATTTCAATGGTCTTTGTCGATGGACTGCCTAGGTCAAGAAGGGGCAATACCAATATTTGTGTAATAGTGGACAGGCTCACAAAAAGCGCTCACTTTATACCCGTAAAAAGTAGAAGGACTGCCTCATCTTTAGCATCCATTTATCTTAAAGAGGTAGTTCGACTCCATGGGATACACTCCAGCATTGTGAGCGACCGAGATCCTATCTTTACGAGCGAGTTTTGGAAGAGCTTGCAAGAGGCTGTAGGCACATAGTTATGCTTGAGCACGGCCAATCACCCCCAAATCGATGGTCAGATGGAAAGGATGAACAGAGTATTAGAGGACCTCTTGAGATTATGCATTATTGACTTTGGAGGAACATGGGAGGATCATCTTCCTTTCGTGGAGTTTGCCTACAAGAATAGCTACCAAGCCACCAAAGGCATGACACCCTTCGAAGCTTTATATGGAAGACCATGCCGTTCACCAACTTGTTGGTGGGAGTCTACAGACAAGCTCATACTTGGATCAGATATGATTAGAGAAACTTCAGAGAAAGTGGACTTGATACGAAGAAGAATGAAGACTGCCTAAGATAGACATAAGTCCTACACAGATAAAAGACGGACCAACCTTGAGTTTGAGGTTGGGGATAGAGTTTTCCTTAAAGTATCTCCTTTGAGGAACGTCGTTTTCTTTGGATCCACAGGAAAGTTGGCACCAAGATTTGTAGGGCTGTATCCTATCATTGAAAAGATTGGAAAGATGGATTATAGAGTAGAGATGCCCAAAAGATTGGCTGGAGTTCATAATGTCTTTTACGTTTCTCACCTATGGAAGTGCTTACATGAGTCTGAGGAAGTGGTGGAACCAAGCATGTTAGAGGAAGTAGAAGTAGAACGAGAGGCGACTGTGAGAAGAGTTCCAACTCGTATCTTGGGTACAGAAGTCAAAAAGCTACATAACCGCGAAGTCAAACTTGTTAAAGTCCAATGGAGTGACGCTGAGGAAGACGCGACTTGGGAGACTAAGGCCATGGTACACGCAGCCTACCCTTTTCTTTTTGAGGGTACATCTTTGATATCTTTTTCCTTAAGTTTGTTCATGCTCGTATCTATCTTTTTCCTCAGTACTATTCTTGATCCTTGGGTAGAAACCAATGGATGTAAACATGTATTTGAAACATGTTATGATTGATGGTTGCAAGTGGTTGCTAGTGGTTGCTTGTGGATGCATATACACACACGTTGGGTATTAGATTGGCTCAGTCACTTTCATATTGCATATGCATATATTTACTTGTATATGATTGAAACTTGATGTGTTATCATATGGACGTTGCATTTGTATGAATGATTGTGCACTCATGTAGAAATATGATTAGGGATGATTGCATACATAATGGATGCACGACACTGACATAATTTGCATCAAGGAGGTCAACTGAATAAGTAGATCGCCTGATTTTGCATTAGATAAGGACATGCACACACACTATGCATATGATCATGAAGCATTAGAAATCTTTTTAAGGACAATGGATGCCTGTGGTTGATGGATGAGTAGATGGATGATTGGATGGTAGGATATACATTCTCCTTGGCTCGAAAATTTCGGGGACGAAATCCTTTAAGGAAGGGAGAATGTAATACCCCGTGTTTTATGTAAACATTAAAGAATATATAATTACAAATGTGAGAATTAAGGGAAATGGGTTAAGCCATTACGTTTGTCTCGGAATTCTCTTGAGATAGAGTCTGAGTTTGCGTAAATCGAACTCTGTATGAAGGAGTTATGACCTTCAGAAGATTCAAGAATTTAAATAAACAGCTCAGATTAAAGTTCAGAAAATTCAAAATTTGAAATCAGAAGCAGAAGCGGGTTGGGCGGGAATTTTCCCTCCCAAGGCCAGGTCGACTAGGAGGTCGACCAGGGGGTCGACCTCCCTCCCATACAAGTCGGCCTGGGGGTCGACCTCCCCCTCGGGCCAGATCTGAAAACTGATGTGTTTCTTCTTGTGACGATTTGCTGTGTCATTAGGGCTTGTGTGGCAAGTTCTGGTTGGTTCTCTTAGGTTTAAATAGCTTTGATTTTCCCTGGGTTGATATGACGGCTCCTATTAAATCAAACTTCTATATAATCAACCTAAATCTAAACCCTAAGCCACACAAAAATATTCCTAAGACCGTCATGCTGTCAGTACTCAACCTAGAGTAGTCGCCATTCTCCATCAACTAGAAAGCAAGTTAGGAATTGCAAATCAAATATAATTCAACTAAGAGAATTCAATGTCTACAACAAAGGAGAGCTATTCAAATTCAGAATACAAATCCCAGAACACAAGACTAGTCTCCTTTTTGTAAGTCCAGTTATCATTTAGACCTAAATGATATTAGAATCGTGACTAAAATAAATGGATGTAGAACAATGCCTAATGTAAATGTATGCCTATCTTTTTTGTTAAAATTGAATTGATTAAGACTATGACTCTTATCTTGTTAAGTTTGTGACCATGTTGTATGTAATTTGATGATAAATTGGCGATGACATATTATAATTTGGCGATGACATATATATTGTGTAATTTGGCGATGACATACCATATTGTATAATTTGGCGATGGATATCATATTGTGCAATTTGGCGATGGCATACCATATTGTATAATTTGGCGATGGATATCATATTGTGAAATTTGGCGATGACATACCATATTGTATAATTTGGCAATCACATTTCAAGTTGTATGATTTGGTAATGACACCTATATGTTGTATGACAATTTGGGAATGTTGCTATGTTTATGCAAGTTCAACCATGTTCACATATATGACCAAAACTACATGCTAATATGATTAGGTTCATGTTAAATTTGATCCAACTAATTTGCAAGTTTGCAACTACATGCCTAATTTTAAGTTTATGTAGTTCCATGTAGAACCCCTATTTCATGATTCATGTTGAGTAGATCTAAATTTGCAAGTTCATGTATATTGTCCTATGCCATATTCATATGATACATGTGTAGTTAGATCCATATTTTTATGATGTTGGAATTATTACATGTTCCTATTTTCCCCCTTTTGTGTATAAGTAAGGCTGTGTATCGAGCCTAACATTTTATGTGATTTATGCGAACGTTTAACAGGGGTAACGTTGGGGAAAAACATGAAATTACATATAATTGGCATATTTGGCTCATAAATATGTAAATGTTTTATGGCATAAAGTGGTATAAATTTTTATACCTAAAATTATGAACTTGATTTAAAGGGAAAGTGGGGGCTTGACTTGAATGACAATAATTTACATATAAATATAAAGAGGTGAATATGTAAATTTAGAAAAGACGAATATGCCTAACCCGAGGTTAGATTGAGTTACGGTGTAAGATTACCTGGAACCGCCCGACTCATTCAACAACCGTAACAATATATATCTAATGTGGGAGGTTAGTCCATCAAGCCCAAAAGAACCCGAGGTTAGACTGAGTTGCAGTGTAAAACTGCCTGGACCCGACCGGCACATCCAGTAACCGCAACAATACCTGTCTAATGTGAGTAGTTGGTGCTTTAATGAATGAATTAAAGCTAAGTCAGGAATGGTAGGGTTAAGTTAATTAAGGCAACACTTAACCAATACAACATGTTAACTAAACTGATGGGTGGGGTTAGGTTAACTTGGATACTTAACCAATTTAACATGTTGATTAGGAAACCCTAGTAACGGGGACCCATTTCAACAGTAACCCACATAGATGTATCATGGTACCCTGAACTAGGCAGGGTGGGGCACGATTACTGGGATGATTATAAGTGGTCAAAACAACGGCGGTTGGTGCGTCAGTGTAGGTTCCGATGGAGTACGGGCGTGTACGTACTCCGAAGTGGAAAAAGCAGGCACTAGGCCTTAGTAGTTATACATTGTGCATCTTGAATCGTGTTGGGTTGCCACCATAGGATTTGATACACCCCGTGGTGGGACCAGCACAGGTATTTACAATCAAGCAGGGCCATATGACACAAGTGGTAAATGTGTGCGAGTAGGAGCCGATCGATAAAAAGGGATCACTTGGTTTGAACTCATGATGATGGTTGAAATATCTAGTAGGTGCAAAGAATATGGATATGAGTGCGATGGTATGATTAGTTTATCTTGCCTTATCCTATGTTACCTTATTTCCCTGTTATTGTCCTGCGTCCAGCTTATTCAAGTCATGGTTCTCTTACCAGTTTACATGCTGAATAATCACTGGACTTACCAGACTTATGTCTGACCCATTTTTCTTTCGCTCTCTTTTCTTCCGTTCCCCCAGTACCCAGGGAGTGAGTAGCTCAGCTTAATTTGGACTGTTCATCTTTCCAAGCTTGAAGACTCCGTGAGTATAGCTTGGAACCTCTTATCTTTGGCTATGGCTTTGGATACACTACTACTTGGGGATTTATGTAGTTTTATTGTGTTTTATGCTTCTTTATGTTATAATCAAGACAGAGATTCCGATGTAATGATTTGAAAGTTGTTTTGAGATAGTTTGCTGTATTGTTTTTGTTATGAACCACGAATGGAATAAATTTAGTTTTTCCGCTGCTTATATATATATATATATATGTCTATCTTGTAAATTATTTGCGTCTTTTACCTATAATGCACCACCAAAATTAAGGCATTCCCTTTGCGAGTGACCTTAACGAAGGTGGGGTGTTTCAGGATGCGCCACGCTCAAATCGTTAGGTTCCTGTACTGCGTAGCCTCCGTGGATGCACGGGAGTGGGCATGCACGTGCGCGGAGTACGTACACGAGAGAGTTTGTCACGGAGGTTCCGAACCTGAAGGTGTGACCATCATCGCTATCATCATTTTTTTTTGGGTCGGAAATTTTCGAGCCAAGGGAGATCGAAATTTCGAGCCCAGGGGAATCGAAATTTCGAGCCCTGGGGGATCCAAATTTCGAGCCCAGGGGGATCGAAATTTCGATCCCAAGGTCTCGGAAATTCGATCCCCTGGGGTTTGAAATTTTGAGCCAAGGGGTATCGAAATTTTGAGCCCAGGGTTATCGAAATTTTGAGCCCAGGGGTTCGAAAATTCGATCTCCTAGGGGTTTAAAATTTCGAACCCATGAGGTTCGAAATTTCAAATCCCGTGGTTTCAAAATTTTCGAATCTATGCTGGAATGCGAAGAGACACGTTTTTCTTTTTTAAATAGCCCCCCTTCACTTTGTTCCTTCTAATTTTTTTTCTCTGGTCACCATTGCTAAAAGCTTCGAACCCGATAATTTCAAACCAATCTAAATTAGGCCTTGAATCGAGGAGTTGAGAAGGGGATGAGGTCGAAGGGCCACGACAGAGACCTCGTGGGTTCGATTTTTCAAACCTAGCCAGGTTCGACACCTCGAACCCCCCGTGGGTTCGAATTTTCGAACCTCAGTGGGTTCGAATTTTCGAACCCACTAGGTTCGAAGTCTCGAACCCCCATGTGTTCGAATTTTCAAACTCAGGGGTTCGAAGCATCGAACCCTTTTGAGTTCGGATTTTCGAACCCTGTGGGTACGAATTCCCAAGCCCCCTGTCTGGGTTCGAAATTTCGAACCTGGAGGGGCTCGTGTTTTCGAACCCAGGTTGGTTCAGAATTTCGAACTCTTTTGGGTTCAAAATTTCGAACCTGGAGCTCAAAATTTCGAGCCCGACATGGTTCGGGACATGGCCTTTTACGTGTCGGGTTTCCAATTTGTCATGCCGATTGACTTTGACTTCTGAATATTCGCCTCTGGATTGCGTGCTTAGCATCGATGCATATATGGTTAACTGCGCGAGCGGGTTTTAGGATTGTTCACATAGGGTAGAGTATACAACCTGACTTGGACTTGGACTGCTACGAATCGTTCTGAACTTTCTTTATGTAACTTATCCTTGCATAACATTACACGCACGTATTAGTTGTCACCAACACGAGGGGTACATGTCACTATACTTCTCGTTCTAATACTAATGCGTTAAAGTATAGCTAGAGATGCAGATCAGATCAAGGACTGGAAAGACAGTGGAATTCGAGGCTTCCCAGACCGCCTTACACACGTCTGACCCTACCCCTAGAGGTAGCTCGTCTGGCAGCGAGCTTGAGATCAAGGGTCGACTCCTTCTCATTCGACCAGCTCGCCCGAAACGTCCGAGCATGGGGAGCAACTTGAGCGGCAATATTCTCCGGTCGTGACTGAAGAGGCCGAGAATGTAGATGTCATGGGCGAGGACGCGCCCGCACCTCTGGTGGCTCCGGACATGTTGCCTGATGCGGTGATTTTGGAGAATCCTACCGACTCAGTGCAGTCATGTATGGATGCTACCACTACAACAAATTGACTATTACAACGGTGGAAAACAGTTGTAAAAGACTTTTTACAACGGTGGAGCCACCGTCGTCTATTAAGAAGTTGTAATAGACTAAAATATTTTACAACTTTTTTGCACCGTTGCGACACAGTTGTGAATTGTATATTTTACAACTGTTTTCCACCGTTGTAATAAACTTTATTACAACTTTTTATAACTGTTGTAATATATTTTATTATAAGTATTATTTAAAGTTGTAATATATGAACAAATTATATAAATATTATTAATAAAATAATTCATTTCAAAACATATTATCTACAAAACTGAAGATATCAAACAAACTTAAAACATGAACCAAAATAATATATTAGAATTTTCGAACTCTCATCATTTTTTTATAAATCATACAACTATCTCAAGTACATAAAGCAACTACAACAAAGTCCATTGAGCCTCGAATTGTTTTCCTTATTTCCTCGACTGAGACTAGTATCTTCTTCCATCTCATGCCTAAAAGACGAGCATTCATCTTCTGTATCATTATATTTCGAAGGACTATTGGCACTTCCAGTCATCGTTCTATTACTGGTGCATTCATCTTCCTGTACAGACTCATCCATTCTAAATCTTTAACCTCGCGAGGTCTTCATTTTACTATCGAGCGTTGTCTCATTGAGCCTAACTGATGTGAATTCTGGTTGCAGTGCATCTAGTTAGATTTGAGTTGCTTGTAACTGCAGTGATAATACCTCGGCCCTATTGGTAGCTTCAGCTACAGCTGCTCTTTCATCAAAAATATGTATATTAGTGATATATAACAAATGCAGTGGCATACATCAAAAACATATATACTAGAGCATGTTGTTTTTGAAGAGGTAATACACCAAAAACATACATCAAAAACATATATACTAGAGCATTCTGGTTGCATTGCACATCTGAAACAATGACATACAAAGCATGAGCCTATTTTGAAATGGTTAGAATATAATTTAAGCGGACGCGAACATTGGGACAAAGTATTTATCAAGTGACGTGATCTGAAAGTGATCAACTGTACTGCCATATAAATTGTACTCCGAATAGGTATACTCAGATTCATAGCATTTATATATCCGACTTAACTAAATATAAGCGATAAGGTAAAATATTATGGGAGGAAACTGGTGTCATTTTTACTGTACATACACTCTACAATGTCCTCACAAATACGATAATATGGAGACTTGTAAATGGTACAAAAGCACTTGGAAATATTGATAACACCGCCAGATAGAACTTGTTTTTAGGAAGGTCATATTAAAAATGCTCTATTTACTAAAGATAAGCTAATCTTTACAGGAGTGAATGTAAGTCCAGGCTGTGAATTTTGTGATCAAGCTGGCACCATCGGGCACCTATTTTTCAAATGCCTGATTATTCGTTGATTATGGTGCAATGTCATGAGCAAGCTTGGCAAAAATGGCGTGGAATGGGAAAAACTTTGCCAAACTACTGCTTCAAAATAACTTTGCCGAGCTACTGCCATTCAGGTTGCAATTATCCCGAAAGGCTTGGCATCATTGGCTCTAAAGAAGCCTAACATGATTCGTATAGGACAGATTAATTCTATCAATAAGGTGGAAAAATAATTTAATTTGTCTAAATACACCAAATCATAAATCAAGCGCACCAGATCCTAAAGCAACCAAATCCTAAATACACCAAATCCTAAAGCAACCAGATTCATATTGTTGAAATTTAGTAAATCGAATCTTGTAACTAAATACACAGAACTTACAACCAAATACGCGAAAACCCGAAACCCAAAAAACCCCTCCGCGGCATGAACTGAAGACGAAATAGGGCTGGAGCGAAAATTCATAGAACCGCTCATCTCCGATCCAAATCTAGGTTTATTCTTCCTCGCCATGAAGAGGTAGGGTCAGCGGTGGGCGTGAAAGTGAAAGGAAGAGAGGGTAGATTGAAGAAAATTGAGTCGTTGAGACGAGGTAGATGTGAGAAAAGGAGATGCGGCGACGAGGAAAAGACCCAGCAGTAGTCGCCATTAATCAGTAGTCGCCATTGAGCAGTTTTATCATATTCTTTTTATGTTAGATAATTTTTTATTAGGGGATATCAATTTTGTTTGATTTGTCCAGATATTTTTGTTTAGGGTACACGGCGGCCCGCCTAAATTTTCACCTTCCCACCTAAATTTCGATTTTGAAAGAACGTGAGCTCGGAACCAAGATTTTGTTTTCAGCGATGTTACTGCAAGCAATTAAAATACAACCGGCTACATACACCTTATTACCTTAACTTTTTTTTTTGACAAAGCATAATTACTATTTATTAATTATTCTTAAATATTAATATTATTATTTATTAAATATTAGTTATTGTTAATATCTAATAGGTCACTATTATAACAAGTAGAAAAAAGAACCATTGTAGGACAGGAAAGCTCGATTGCGTTTTTGTTTTTGATTTGGGGAAACGAATGGTTGGAGGCGGGTTGATATTGATTTAGGGAAAGAATGGGTGGACGCAACTGTTAAAAAAATACGAAGTAGGTCGGTGCTAATTTTTCGGTTTCCCGCTTAAACTTGAAGTAGTTGGAGCCATTTTTTTTGGTTTTCCGCTTAAAATTTGGATTGAACTATTAAACTGTCCCTAAAAATAGCTGCAGCACGGAGCTATTACTTATTTAATATATGTTTTTATCATTAATTTCAATTATTATTTTAGTTAATTATAAATTATTATTATTATTATTTACTACTGATTTTTAACTTACAATTGTTACTTAATTAACGATTGTTATTAAATTTTGAGAAAGATTCAAATTCAACAGTACACAAAATGTATCGTTTCGGATGGGGCGCTGCCCCGCACCCCGCCGGGGGTGCTGCCCCCTGGACCCCCGCGACCTGACCGGGCAGGTCGAACCCCGTTAGCGGGGGCGTTGCCCCCGCACCCCCACCTAGGGGGGTTACCACCCCCCTGGACCCCCCCTCCGTAGGGATCATATTTGACAAAAGATTTTGGAAAAACTTTCAACAACGATTACTTATTAAAAAATATTATATACTAAATATTAATTGGTTATTATTAAATAATTACTAAATAATTACTAATTGGTTGTTAATTAGTAATTATTAGTAGGAATTATTTATTTATTGATGTATTTTTAATTAAATATTTAATATGTATTTATTGATTATTAATTAATAATTACTAATTAGTTGTCAATTACTAATTATTAGCATGAATTATTTATTTATTGAAGTATTTTTAATTAAATATTTAATATTAATATATAGGTTATTAATTAATAATTACTAATTAGTTGTAAATATTAATTATTAAAAATTATTTAATCAAAATAATTAATATCAAAATATAGTCATATATTACAACAATCAAAAAATAAAAGTTGTGATAGGCTTTTATTACAACTGTCAAAATAACACAGTTGTTAAAAATAAATTTATTACAACTTTTCTGGAAAAAAGTTGTAAAAAACATTTACTACAACGGTGCGTTAACCACCATTGTAAAATTAAAGTTGTAATATGGTGTTTTTGTTGTAGTTACAACGGTGTTTATACCACCGTTGTAAAAAACTATTTATTACAACGGTGCTTTTACCACCGTTGTAAAAACCCATTTATTACAACGGTGCGTTTACCACCGTTGTAAAATTAAAGTTGTAATATGGTGTTTTTGTTGTAGTGTACAGCGGTCAGGAAAATGGCGGCACGATTTAACATACCGGTGGATGATGCCCATGCCCCCGGGAGAGATGGTAGAGCCCATGTGCCGCCTGAGGGTTTTACTGCCTGGAATCGACAAGCTTGCCTTGCTGAGTGCGTGCCCCCGGCTAACAACTTCATTCAGGATATGTTGTTCTACTTCCGTTTCGCGCCATCACAACTACACCCTAATGCTTAATCCTCTCTCCTGGGTACTTATGTTCTCTTCCGCGAATTTTTGCACAGGGAGCCCACTGGGGAAGATAATCAATACTTCTTCCACCTATGGAAAACGAGCAATGCCTCCCCCTCTCAATGGTCTCTGGAAGCGACAACTGCCACAAAATTCTTCGTCGGGACGTGGCCCAGGCTATCAGTGTTTAAGCGCGAGTGGTTCTTCGTTAGCTGCCCTCCTGGATTTGCCAGAAGGTGGATTGAGGGAAGTAAGTGTTTCTCTAACTTCGTTCCTTGCCGTAATTTTAAGATTCCTTCGTTTATTCATGGTTTTAAATGGGATATGACAAGAAATCCAAAGGCGCCCACGGGGGATGAATATCGGCAACGGCTTAATGCTTTGCGGGCGATACCAGAGAATCTCCGCGATACCAGTACCGTGACAAGTCAGGATCGCCTCCGCCGTGTTGGGTTGCTGCCGGACAACCGGGCTGTGATCAGGTTCGCGGATTCTATTAGTGTGCCATTGGAGGGAGTTGCGGCAGGCTCTATCCCTATTGGGCAGAAGAGGAAAATGCCCCCAGCGGGAGGAGAATTGCAATGGATTGCTCCGCCTCAAGGAGATGTGCGCGGAGGCGAGGTACATGGTTATGAGGAGGTTGCCAGGGATGAGGGGTTGCCGAGCACTCCTATCCCGCCTCTGATAAGGGAGGGGGAAGAAGTGTTGGCTAGACCGCAGTCTCCTACGACTCACTCAGGGGCCATTGCCTCGCTTGAGCCCACGGGCCAGTTTGATGGCTTAAAGCGACTTGCTTTATTTGTGACTCCATGGCCGGATACAACGAGCTTGGAAGAACTTTCCTGTGCTACTTAGGGGTTAACTCCCTCGATCGGACCACAATCTGGTCTATTGAGAGAACACTTAAGGCATACATCCATAACACTGCATAGCATAGACGTTTTCCTACGTGAGTTACTTGACTAACTTCGGCTTGTTCCATTGGCAGGAGTATTGACGAAGTTATGGGCACGGGGATCGCCAGCCACCCCAGAGTTCTTCTTTCGAGAGATTCCAAAGATCCGCCAGCTTGTATGGCGCTCCACCTCCATTAGAACAAGGCAGCGGTCATCGAGACTGGGATCGATCTAGGCGATCTCCGACACCCCCTCCCCTTCCTCCTATTCGCGTGCCTGCGGGGGATGTCCGGCTCAACATAGGTGGATCTCGATCTCTGCCTTCAACAACTCCTTTGTCGGCTGCCCCTCCGGCTCCCGTTCAACCTGCTAAGGGGAGGGAGCTGCTGTTTGGTCAACTAAGATCGGACATGGAAGTCGTGACGGGAATGCAAAACCTGATAGGGTCCCAAATCCGAGCGTTTTCTGTAGAGCAGAGGAGGACGTTTTTGAAGCTGTACTTCCATCAATATCATTTTGACGAGCTGCCGTCTCTCCCTAATCTCCGTCTTGCTCCTAGTAGGGAATACAACATATGGATGCATGTACAGGCTGCGTATCACCAGGCCAATGAACTTACCAAGTATCCCCTCCATCTCTCTGAGTTGATCAAGAGGAAACGCTTGGAGCTCATCAACCGTCTACTGACTATTGATGGTGAAAAGACCTCGGTTACCTACTTGGAAGCCGAGATAGGTAGGTTTCTTTGCTGTGTCGCGGTTAGTTTACCGCTACCCTGTGTGTTTCCCAGTTTTAACTTTTTACTATGCTATTGCAGCGGAACTGAAGCGAGCCTACTCGACTTTAAAGACAGGGGCTGCGCTTGACCATGATACTTTTAGCGATGCAGTAAGTCGCTTGACCCTTGAAAACACAGCCCTTAAGAATGATAAGGATGAGTGGTCCAAAGTATGCTCTGACATGGAAAAGGAAATCAGGAAGGTTACTCAGCTCCAAAATGAAAATACCGCTTTGAGGGAGGAAAACGAGAGGTTGCGGGCCTAGAATGTCGAGGTTGCTGAGTTAAAGAGGCAGCTCTAGGCAATGAGGAAAGCAAAGGATGACGTTGAGGCTAGCAACCGGGGCGTATTGAGTACGACTGAGGGTATAAAAGCCGAACATGAAAGGGAGATAGAGCAGTTGAGGGGATAGCTGAATGATGCGGAGTTCCGTGTTGGGTCCTCCTTCGAGGAGAGTATCCACGATATGTACGTGAAAGCTTTGAGATTCCGAGGGATTTCGTGGGTCGAAGACTACCCCCACGAGCTAGCCAGAACATGGGAGAGGTTAATCCCTTACGAGGCCTTCTTGCGTCAAGTGGACGTAAGCACTCTAGACGAACACCAACTTGCGAGTGTCCTTCTGAACAACGACGAACATGAGAGGCTGGAGGAGGGAAGGAGGCTGTTGCAGGAGGATGCTGAGAACGAAAGGTTGGCGAGGCTTTCCGAAGAGAAAGGGAAGTTTACGGCGATAGGGAGCGCGGTTGTGGCGGAAACATACACAGAGGGGAGTTCTCATCAGCCCCTGGACCCTGGATCTGTCATGGTGGGCGGTCCTGGTTATTTGGCTCGAACTGCTACTGAGTATAACCCTGACTTCCCGGCACTGGGTGATACTAGATTCACCTTACCTATCGTTGCAAGCACCCTTCCTATCATTCCTACGCCATCTTTGACCATAGGTAAACTCCTTTTACCCTACATCCCTGAGAACGAAGTGATTACCGAATTTAAGGACTAAAAAAGGTTGTGTATTTGCTTATGCAGTTTCTCCTGAGTCTACGACGGCAGCGGAGCCCGCTCCTATGATCCCTCGGGTGACTGACACTAGGTCGGCCCTAATAGGGACACAGGCTGGAGAGGGCGGCGACCAACTTGATACCTTTTCTGACATAAGAGTAACTCCTAGCATGGTGGACATTCTCAACGAGGAAGGAGAGGTGGTCGGCGGACATAGTGCAAAGGTCCAGTGGATACCGACGTGTCTACGATGAGGGACGCGGAGACCCTCGAGAAAACCAAGGCTGCTGACATCATACCGCACAAGTCTCGGAAGCTTGCCAAGCGATAGGCTGCTAGAGAGGTCAAAGAGAAGGCTGAGCGGGAAGGAAAAGAGATCCCAAAGAGGAGCGAGACCGTGGTTGGTCCTACTACCGTGAGTGCCCCTGTGCCTATGCCGCTTGATGTTACCACTGACGTCACAGAGATCTCCAGCGGTGATGGTGCTGGGGGTTATCGTCTTTCTATCACTCATGAATCAGTCACTCCTCCGAAGGCTCGGTTAAGCAGGAGTGGGTCCAGTAGGAAGGGGTCTGGTGCTGGTGCGAGGGAAGAACCGTCAAGCGCCGAGTCTGCAAAAAAGAACAAACACAAGCACAAGAGGAAGAAACATGATTAGCATTAGCAACCTTAGTAGGAGTTACCGTTATTTTGGTAGTGTAGGCCGATAGTTTACACAAGTACGGCCGTCGCTTTTGGTTTTTCAAGACATGGTGTGGTTCTCAAGTAAACCCTGTTATTAGAAAGTAACAGTGTTAGACACGTAGTTTGTTTAGCGTGTGTGTGAAAAGGAAATATGAATTAATAAAGATCGTTGTTTATTTCAAGTGTTCAGATGTTCTTTTTTTGTTTTCCAGCGTCCTGTACTTGCATAAACTTACTTATCGTTACACTTGTCACAAAAGCGATTAGGGGCCGTCTCTGGGTAAATTATTCCAGAGAGGTGAAGTAGAGCACTGGTTTCAGTAAGTTCCCCTCAGCTTAGGGAACCCGTAGTTTGCGAAACCAGGATGTGTGCCTGCTATTTTGGGTGGCTCGGGGTTAAACCCAAGTATAACGAAGGCAAAGGGCGTCGCGGTGTGCGGTCCGCCGGGTGGGTGGCTCTCCAGTCGTTCATCGGGTTGAGGAGAGCCGCCAGACGTTGTTTAGTCGCCGGCATAGTTTTCAGTCCCGATTATCAGCTCGTAAGGTCTAATCGTGGCCACAGGCTTCCCCCAAGTCTTGAGAGCTAAGGGGAAGAAACGATTTAAGTCGGTCTTAGTGTTGCGCCAAGATTCGACCGGCACCCGCAATCGGCGAAGAGATATTTACATCGATCTTAGTCGGCCGCTGAATGGTGCCAAGCCGCCTGGACTAGGATGCAGAACGATTTATCCTCGGCCTCGGCACTGGCCGAGGTTCAAGTTAGAGGTTGTTTATAATCGGTTGCGCCGCGGGCCTGCGATTCGAGTAGCGTTACCGGCTCCCTTGGTCAGGGTGCCAGGCATAGCCAAGTGTCTCAGACTCAATGTTGCCCAGAAATCGAAATGGCCATGCCGGCTCCCGTGCTCGGAGTGCCGATGTGGCGGTCATAGGCATGAATCGAGCTGGTTGTTGGAACTAACAAGACACATTACGTGCGAAGTAAACAACAAGGAGATAGAAACTGAACATCATTTCTACTAATAACTTTGACAGTAATAGACTTTACAATGCCTTGAATTTTTGAAAAAACAGAACATTGTTTGAAAAGCATAAACAACCGCAAACTAAGTTATGTAAAGTAGCGGCGGAGATGTTCGCTGTTCCATGCCCTCGGGAGTTCAGCTCCGTCGACAGTGGCAAGTCTGAAAGTTCCATCGCTGAGTTTTTGATGTATGGAGTACGGGTCTTCCCAGCGAGGCGCGAGGCCTGTTGGCAAGGAAAAACCCGCTTTAGAATGAGGTCGTCGATGTTGAGGTCCTTGTGGCGGACCCTAGAATTGAAGTATTGGGATACTCGCCGTCGTTGCGCGGTGACTCTGATATCGGCCTTGTTCGTTTTTTCTTCTAGCAAGTCGAGTGATCCCAGAAGTAAATCTTGGTTTGTCTTTGGATCGAAGTACGTGACTCAATAGGATTGAAGCTTGAGCTCAATGGGAATGATGGCTTCAGACCCGTACGCGAGGGCGAAAGGAGTATGACCGGTTGCTGTCTTGTGCGTGGTGCGGTAAGCCCATAGATCTAGAGGAAGTTCATTTGCCCACATGCCCCCAGCCTTTTCCAGACGTTTCTTGATGATGGATTTGATGACCTTGTTAACCGCCTCGACTTGCCCATTGGCTTAAGGATGAGCCACCGCTAAGAATCTTTTATCGATGTCGTGGCACTGACAGAAGGCTTAACACTCGGTGCTCTCGAATTGAGTGCCGTTATCGGAGATGATAGCTTGAGGCACTCCATAGCGGGTAATGATGTTGCGGATAACAAAGTTGATCATCTTCTTCGTGGTAATGGTGGCGAGAGCTTCGGCTTCGGCCTACTTGGTGAAATATTCCACTGCGACGACGGCGTATCGTGCCCCGCCTCTGGCCATTAGAAGAGTCCCAATGATTTCGATTCCCTACATGGCGAACAGCCATGGGCTGACCATTTAAGACAATTCAGTATGAGGGGCTCTGGAATCTTAGAGAAGCGCTAGTACTTATCGCACTTGCGAGCGTAATCCGCGGCATCTTGATCAAGTGTGGGCTAGCAATAACCATGTTTGAGAATCTTTCTGGCCAGGGTCTGCCCCCCAGTGTGATCGCCACATTCTCCTTCATGCACCTGCTTAGGACTTGGAGGGCATCGCCGTGAGCTACGCACCGGAGCAAGGGAACGGAAAAACCTCTGCGGTAGAGTACCCCGTCCATAAGAAGGTAACGGGCCGATTGGCAAGTGAGAGCGCGCCTTTCTTGTACTTCTTTGGTAGGATCCCGTGTTGTTGTGATTGGTGTAATCCATGACTCGGGCTCGGGTTCGATGGTTATGATCATCTCGTCTTGCCCTTTCTTGATGCTCAGAGAGTTGAGGACTTCAACCGGGGAACATCCATTAAGTTGCGGATCTTGGAGCTTGCCATTCTGGCGAGGGAATCCGCTTTTTCATTTTGCTCGCGTGAGATATGGGTGATGGTGAAATGCTCGAGGTAGACGAGTAGCCCCTGAACCCGGGCCAGATACTGGGAAAGCCATCCCTCTTTCGCTTGATAATCTCCCAGTACTTGTCGGACGATAAGTTGTGAACCAGAGAAGATGTTGATGGTCTCTAGCTTGAGTTCGATCGTGATTCTAAGCCCGGTGATTAATGCCTCGTACTCCGCGTCGTTGTTAGTAGCAGGGAAATTTAGCCTCAACGCGTAATACATCGGGCGTTCTTCAGGGGTGATGAGCACGACTCCGGCCCCGAAGCACTTTCTGTTAGAGGAGTCGTCTACGAACAATTTCCACTGGGCGTCAGGGGTCCCCACATTCTTTATGGGATCCTCCTCAGGGGCTGTGAACTCCACGATGAAATCTGCGAGAGCTTGGCCGAGGACGGCTCGTCGGGGGATGAAGGTTATCTCGAACTAGCTTAACTCTATGCTCCACTTTAATAATCGTCCTGACGCCTCGGGTCGCTCTGGACCGGACGCAGTGGTTGGTCAGTGAAAACTTTTATGGGATGCGACTAGAAGTACGGTCGGAGCTTTCTAGAGGAAATCAATAAGCAGAATGCCAGCTTTTCTAGCTTTGGGTAATTCTTCCCCGCCCCGTCAGCCGCTTGCTGGTATAGTAGACGGGCCGTTGAGTGCGATCTTTAAGGCGTACTAGTGCCGAGCTGATTACCTACTCAGAAACAGCCATGTAAACATATAAGTCCTCATGGTCTATAGGCTTAGAAAGGATAGGTGGTTGCTCTAAATGATCCAAAAGATCTTGGAATGCAGAAACGCATTCGGGGGTCCACTCGAAATTGCGTTTCCCTTTTCGGAGTAAATCGAAGAAGGGGGTGCATTTGTCAGTGGCCTTAGAGATGAATCGACTTAAAGCGGCGACCTTCCCGTTCAGACTTTGGACATCCCTGATGTTCTCGGGGACTCGGATGTCTCGAATAGCTTGGATTTTTTCTGGATTGGCTTCAATGCCCCGAGAATTGACAGTGAAACCCACGAATTTTCTCGAAGCGACCCCGAAAAGGCATTTCAGGGGGTTGAGTTTCATGTCGTACTGGTGGAGGACATCGAACATTTCGGAGAGGTCGTGGACGTGATCGCTTGATATTTTAGATTTTACCAGCATATCATCCACGTACAGCTCCATGGACTTTCCAATTTGATTTTTAAATAGTCGACTAACCATTCGTTGAAAGTGGCACCTACATTTTTGTGGCTGAAGGGCATAACACGGCAGCAGTAGAGCCCGAGGTCGGTTATGAAATAGGTATGATCTTGGTTGCGGAGGCTCATCGGGATCTGGTTGTAGCCTGAGTAGGCGTCCCTGAAGGATAGTAGCTGGTATCCGGCGGTTGAGTCGCCTAATCGATCGATCTTCGGGAGCGGAAAGCTATCCTTGGGACATGCCTTGTTTAGATCGGAGAAGTCGATGCATGTTCGCCATTTACCGTTGGCCTTTTTAACCAGAACTGGATTGGAAACCCATTCGGGGTAGTCAGCTCCGCGGATGAAGTTATTGTTGAGTAGACAGTCTACCTCTTCTTCGAGTGCCTTGGACCTCTCAGGTCCTAACAAGCGGCGCTTCTGTTTAACTGGAGGCACTCTGGGATCTAAGCAAAGGGAATGGAAATCAATCGCGGGGTCGATGCCCTTCGTGTCGGAGTGAGTCCATGCAAACACACCTAGATTGGCTTTCAGGAAGCATATGAGATCTTCCTTGACTGCTAGGTGGATTTGTGACCCTACCTTCAACACCGTTGTTGGGTCGCCGAGGTTGACGGGAACGTCCACTGTAGATTTGACCGGGGTAGACCTCTCGTATTCGGGCTCTTCGTCCTTCCGTGGGTCGAGATCGTCAAAAAGACGGGAGTGGCGCCTGAGCCAAGGCCCAGATGCCGCTGATTGATATGCTAAGATGTTCTTGGTGCAAGAAGGCGGGGGCATGGCTTTTCCCTTGTACTTATTGCACGCGTTCTTACATTCTATTGCGTAACATTCCCTAGCGCTTACTTGGTCGCCCTTAACGGTTCCGATCCCATTTTCCATCGGGAATTTCATTAGGAGAGACCATGGCGCCATGTAAACTCGGAATTCGGTGGGAAAGGGGCGCCTAGGAAAGTGTTGTAGCATAATATCATTTTATAGCATTGTAGTATAATTTCATCATTTTATAATATCATTTTGTAGCATGTAATTAGTAATGGTACCATGTAATATCATAGTTCATATTTTAATAAATTAGATTATGTATATTTTGTTCGTAATACTATTTAATCGTAGCGTTTTATGAATTATAGTAGCAACTTCTGAATTCTAGTAGTTTTTTATAATTATAATAGCAATTTATATTACGAATGTGAACTCATGCTTCGAATGTGGCTATGTGCATAGAGATTAATCCATAATGTAAATCCAACTAAGCAAAACGACTGTACTTGCAAAAAAAAACTAAACAATATATTCTTTGGAAAGACCCACAATTATAGTTCACTATAATATTTGGATGCTTGTCCAATTTGATTTAATCACAGAAAATATTTGTCGGAATATTTCAAATATTTTATACATTTCGAGTTTCAGATTAGTAGTCTCCAGAATTGATGTATGTATATCCTTCCATGACAACATTGTTCATTTCCCATTTGATAGTAGAAAAAAGGGTAGACAAAACCAAACATATGTATCTTTATTGATGCACATAATATTACCCATAATTAATTATCATAATGTTTAGTAGCATATTAAACAAACACTACAAAATGACTCAATTTTAAAAAAAAAGCTTATAAAACGTATACTTAAAATTAATCTGCAAAAGATCCACAAAGGGAAACTAACAAATTACTTTTTCATTGAAGGTCCAACCAATATAAATGGACACAAAAACTACTTTGGTCAGTCTACTATACAAAATAGGCATGGTGGAAGGATAAACATCATTGTTTTTTAGAATAAGATATAGAATTTGAAGATGAACTTAAAAATCAAAATAATGTCATGATCATCACTTTATTATATGATAATATGAATCATGTGACAAATTTAGTACTACAGATAAGAAAATTCTTATTATCCTTATAGAAATCCATTAAATATAATGTACAATGTGCTAGAAAGCAAATAATATATAGGTAACGTTTCTTGACTAATAACTTCATAATCAACAAAATTAATTTATGAATGACAGTAAAATCTTAAATAATAAGCACCATCATATACGAAAAACCTAAACATTATAGTACTAATGTTTAAAAATGGCAAAATAATGAGGTAGAAAACTAAAAGGTAAACAACAAATTTCGAACATCATTATATTCCTTACATCTTCTAAAACATTCTTACCTTCTCGTAAAGTAGATTTTAGTTACACAGAAGTATGATAAATTTTAATAGCCTTTTGGAAAGGTTGTTAGACTTTGGACTTGCATATCTGAATCGCTCGTGGCTCGAGTACAGACTCGTATAAACTCGGACTAGTTATCAGAATCGACGTTCTCTTAAAATCAGAAAATGATCAAGTCGGATCGATCGCCTTTGGGTATCATTCAATCACTCATAAATATCTAGATCGGCTCAATGGATCAATCAATATTTACTTGATCGATCACCTCAGAAAAACTTGATTGGAAGTTACTAGTTAATTTTAAATTCTTATTATATTACATCCCAGTCCAAACAAATGACTAAAACAATCTCTTTATGTTCAGTCTTGTTGTGATTCAAAATTTCATGAAAATGTTATATTACTATAATTTTTTAAAGCTTCGCCCAAACAATTAGAAGAGAAAATATTGATACGTTCAAAATCACAAGAAATAAATAATGTTTTATTTAGAATAAATAATGTAAACTACATACAAAATATGTGAATTTGCACTCTCTTTCTGTATGATTTGTTAAATTTCTTGTAGATTCCAAACAATGCCTTTTTATTTAAAAAGAAGAGAAATGGCAAATTTCACAAAAATCAAACAAAAGCCCCAAGCAATGCCAAACACAAATAGTTTTACAATTCAAGATAATAAATTGCACTAATCTTATAGTTTACACCCAATCCTACAGATCTAGATAAACAATTACACAAGTCTAATAATATTTAAGTATTGATTTCAATACTTAGGTGTACACAATAATCACAAGATACCAAAGATGACTGTAGATAAGAAATGAATACTATAATGGAAAGGCCTATAAACGCATATCATATTTTTAGGCACACAAATTCAGATTAGCATAAACGAAGTAAATCTGATATTATAAACAATGGATAGATTTCCAACTCACCATAAAGCCATTCCAAATCCAAATCTGAGCATAGCTTCTAGGCTTATATTTTCAATCCCTACAGATCTATAATATGTACAAAATGGGGACGGACATTCGATTTATAGATCAGAAAAAGAATTGAAAAAAGTAAAAGGGAAAGAAATTACCTAATATGATGAATCCAATATTTACTAATATATACAGATTCGTCTTATCCAATTCTTTTTTTTAAAAGAAAACCGATTTATACTTTAGAGGTCTTGGAAGAGAATGAAGAGTTGGAAATGCAAGAGCTTCGCTGCTGCCTCCAGAAAATATTAACAAAGAGTTGGGGGTCTAGACCTTTATTTATAGGCTCTTAAATGACCCAAAATTGTTAGATCAGTTTTAATAAAAATCTATTAGTTTAAATTAAAAATATATAACTTAAAACCCTAGCAGTCATAAGGGGTTGTGATAAGTAGGTCGTAAAGGAGATCTCGACCCCCAAATCAAACTACCTTCTATGGAGGCAGGGTGATAAATGGTAAATTTAATCACTTAATATGTATTTGTTTAATTAATTATTTTCCTTCCATTTTCATATTTAGTCCGTAACTTTTTCATATGGACTACATTCGCGAAGTTCCAAAATGAAATTTGACCAAAATTCCGTCATGAACGTAATGACGGAAATTTCATGGTCAAAACTGATCACTTTCTCAAATATCCTTTTGGAACCTCACTGGATAACTAATTTAAATAACGCCAAATTTTAGGATGTTATAGATATATTATTTAGACACACAAAAATTCATAATGAATAGATTGACTTAGTTGCTGATATAATTATGACATGAGGTTATAGTTAAATGAAATGTCTTATTATTGAAATAAACTTAACCATTATCCTGTTAATTTCCCTTTATTTATCAATCATGCTAGTAATTATACTGCTCACCAGACTTTATGTCTAGATTTGTACTTAAGAGTGGGGATGTTTTATTTAATATTCTAATTTGAATTGAGATTATGTAAGACATGTTTTGCATTAAAACTTTTTTGTAAATAATTGTTTTGTAATAATAAATATTTCTACTATTTTTTCTTGTCTTGTGAATTTTAACCTTTGTGATTAGTTTCTTTGTACCTACAATGCTTAGCATTCCTTAGTATAACCTTAATTGAGAATACTACAAGGTGTGGGTGTTTCATATAGTGTCATAAAAACCGATAATCATAACTCTTGGTTCATTCAGGTTATAAATCTAATCTTTGCACAAGGATGACAAATAATCTGTCAAACGTCACCATTACTCAACACCCTCAAGGCAATGTTTAACAGATCATTCGTGCTGCGTTAATCAAACAAAAAATTCAAATCCTAAATTTACCAAAAGTCAATATACCATGGAATGTTTTTTCAAAGTCCATACACTACAACAAAACAGCCCTTTTACAACGAGCAAAAATCGTTGTTATATGCTTTTTACAACGGGCATACGTATGTCCTATTACACGTCATCGTAATAGGTTCTGACTATTTTACCACGGTCAGTGACTGTTGTTAATGACCGTTGTAATAACTTTCTCTATCGCGTGCAACGACTCTATGACAATGGCTATTTTGTCCGTTGTAATAGGTAGTAGATTACAAGGGGCTTTTGCCCGTTGTAATACATTATATTACAACAGTTGTCGACCGTTGTAGTAAACTACTTGATAAACCTATTTTTACAATAGGCAATCGACCATATACATCCATAATAATAATGAATATTCTAGCATGCAGTAAATATTGTGATGCAATAATCAAAATCACATAATAACACATAATAAAAGACTAAAGCGAGAATCATAAAATTCCAACACATTTCAAAAAGTTAGACAAGTTTACATTCCAAAAGATTTAGACAAGTTTACGTTCCAAAAGGTTAGATAAGTTATATTGACAGATTTCTAACATAAATTACATAACCAGTTTTATAAGTACCAACAGTGGACCAAGGAAACGTAATTTTTGTGCCATGCGACGGTAGATCCAACGGCCTGTTTGATAGTGGACATCTCCGAATTTGGCCGAAACAAAAAAGCTTCCGCTTCCGCCACAACATCAGGATCAATACTTGCTATCGTCCCCTCTGCAACTATGTTTTTATCCCAACCCAATAGCCTGCACTTTTTTCTCACCAAACTGTCCAGAGTAACACGATCTCGTTGAACTTGGGCCTACATACTGTTACTAGCACGGTGTGACTGCAAAAAAAAAAATTTAAGTTACCAAATGTAGGGAGAATATATTATTATACACCATTCAGAATATTATACACTGAGATACCAAATGTAGGTTCTATGGGTTACCTCAAGGTTGCCAGATGTGTTTTACAATTTCTAGCTGCATATGTTGGCACTGAGATATGTAAAACATGATGGTATTAGGACTATACTTCATTTTTACCATCAGATAAATAATGGATGGAAGAATAAAATCGTGGACAGATGCAGCCTATGGCATTAGCACTGCATTATATTCGCAGTTGGAGCATAGTTGGCTATAAAGTAATTATTCCACTATCTGGCCATTTGGTTTCCTTTGTTTCACAAAAAAATTGAGCAGGCATGAGCAGGCATGACATAGTGCTTGCTAAGCTTGTGACCACATATATACGAATGTGTTACTTCCACAAGTGCATTGATTACAATGATTCAATGATTCCAGTTGTCTGTTGATTTACTCATTTATGTAATATAAATATATTATATATAAATTTTAAAGCAGTCATAATGTTTAACTAATTTTTTAGTTTGAGTTTGGCGGTAGCATGTGTGCACGGCTATATGTAGAAGCAACATTACACACACACACACACACACACACACACACACACACATATATATATATATATATATATCGAATAGAATAAGAAGCATAAATGGTCCACTACAATCTATATTAATAGCAAAAGTTTCCAAATTCCTAAACAACAAAAGAAAAAGGCTTAAGCTCTGGAAAGAACAAAAGAGCGGGATTAAACAACTTACCAAGATTAGATGAAATGAACCTCCATCAAGGAGTGAAATAGAACATGAACTGTAAATTTCCTAGCACCGGAATGTCGAGTGATTTCTGACTAATGCTTGTTAAAGAATGATCCAACGACTTTCTTGAAAATCCAATCAAAAGCATGCCAAAATATGCATCACGTGAACTTTAACAGTGTTCATCAAGGATTGCTCTAGCAAAAATGGAAAAATAACATGTGACTACTCGAAAATGCAATGAAGAAGTAAACTGGTCAATGAAATAATCCACTTGATAATATCATCCCTTCACCCATGAATAAACTGAAAATAACATATTTGATTGCAAAATAATATCTCCGTACATAATTTATGATATCAACAGTTTGACCTTCAAGCTAGGTTGTTAAAAAAACTAATTGCTCAAAAGTAACATAAAAGGCTCTATAGGATGTGTTTACATATAAATAAACATACGTACCTAAGTGGTTTCCACCAACTCTTTATCAGACTTGATCTACATTCCTATGTCAGCATACTCTGCTCCATTATCCCAACAAAAAAATGTTTAGTATAGTTTCGTTTTCATGATAAGCTGTATAAAATTCTAAAGTGATGCATTGTTAATTGTGATATAATGGGTAGCTAGTGCGGATTTGAATAACTGTACATGGGCTATTGCAAAATTAATGCGCGCAGACAACGTTTCATTAACATAATGAATAACATTTTAAAAAAATATGTCTGCAGCAATTAAGTATCGTTATGCGCCTGCAAACACATATTTTGAATGGTTGAACGAACACGCCTCAGCAAGCTTCACGTTCGAACCATCAACGAAGAAAACAATTCATTGGGAATTACTTCAGCATTATTATATAACCCAACTTTTGAATATTACTAAACCAAATCACATACTAACGTCATCTTTTCCACATCCTTTTTCAGTCATGGGTAAAATATATTCACTTCTTGACCCATGTGCTGTTAACAGTGTTGGAGCGGCAATCCGGGTTCAAGTTGGCAGGGTATAAAACTCCATAGATCTAAGAAGCAATAATGTATTTGAATTCAATATGCAACTGCCTAATAATTGAATGGTGATTCAGTTCTGATAATGCTTTGTTATTCCATAGCAAAACTCATGTAAATGATTGAAAGGTGATTTATTTGTGATTTACCCAAGTTATACAGAGATAGAGAAATCATATTTGTGATTTACCCGAGTTATACAGAGATATAGAAATCATATTTACACAAATTGAAGATATATTTGTAAGGTACATATTCAAAAAACTGATAAACAACAAAAGCAAAGAAACACGTTTGCATCCACTGTCATGTTTGGTTTAATTCATTATCATAGTAAATAAAGACCCAAACAAACCAGTGGCCTTTTCAGTTCAAAGTAGGGTAGAGGAAGAATAATGTACAAACATCAATATAAAACTATACTACGTCAAATCATATCTTCATCTTTTGGTGTTATCAAGTTTCAAAGCTTTCGGGTCAGGCACAAAGCAAAAGGCTGCATATGTCAAAGAAAAGATTCAAACAAAAAAAAAAGTTTATTCCAACCAAAACATAAGAACTGTACAAGTTAAATGCTTACAGTATAAGAAAAAAAGGAGAAGCAAACCATTTCTATTGGTGTATACCATTCATATGGACATATAAAACACAGTAAGGAGAAGCAAACCATTGCTATTGGTGTATACCATTCATATGGACATATAAAACATAGTAAAGGGAAGAGGATAAAGGGTAACTTGCCATATTGACATATAAAACACAGTAAAGGGAAGAGGATAATGTTAGAAATTCCTGTTATCCAAACATGATCACTTACACTAAAATGATTGATGGTCTTTTTAAATTAGGTAAAAGTGATGAAGCATACGAACTATTTATAATGATGGAGGAGAAAGGATGAAAACCAAATGTGGTAATTGTTACTACTGTAAACTTCAACTGCTACTACTATAAAAAAAAAGAAGGAATAAAAATGAATACTACACATATATTGAATAATAGTAAAAATGAATCCAAATGTTGAAATCAAAATTGAAGAAATCGGTTCTCCTAGTCCTAGTGAGGCTGGTTCATTGTCAATCGGAGAAATTGAGCATAAAATAATGTTACAGAAGCAAAAATACAAGCTACTGGAAAATGAACTAGAGCATTCAAAGTTGATTGCACGCCAGCAAATGGATAGGCTAAAAAGAGCCAATCAGCATCTCAAATACAACGTGTCTAGATTAGAAGAAGAGCGCAGCAGTCTCAAGCTAAAAGAGGCTAAAGACATGGAAATTTTAAAACAATATCTTGATACAATGAAAAAAAGTGAAAAAGAACTCACAGACAAGATGATTGAGTTAAAGCTGAGAAATTGGGATCTTAACCTTGCTCTTCAGGCATATAAGATGAAATGTGAAAGCCTTCTAGAAGATAACAACAAACTTAAAAGAAAAGAAAGAGAAGATGGGGATGAAGAAGGCTCAACTTCAACTCGACTGATTAGAAAGAAGAAACGTGAAGATTTGAGTAAGGACGTCGCAGATTCTTCATTGAACTCAAACATTAGCCTTGGCCAAACAAACACTGAAGCAAATGGACTGCATTTAAATGACTCCAGTATTCTTACTCTTTAAGCACATAAGGAGAAATGTGAAAGCCACCTGGAAGATTATAACAAACTCAAATGAAAAGAGATAGAAGATGGAGATGTAGAAGGTACGATTTTGTCTCGACAGACTCGAAAGAGGAAACGTGAAGATCAGAGCAAGAGTGTTGCAGATATTTCATTGATCCCAAGCATTTGTGTTGGCCAAACAAACAAGGAAGCAAATGAAAAAAATTTAAATGACTCGAATATTCTTACTCTTTATCAAGCATATAAGATGAAATGTGAAAACCTCAAAGAAGATAATAAGCTGAAATGAAAAGTGAGAGAAGATGGAGATGAAGAAGGCATGACTTCAACTCAACAAATAAAAAAGAAGAAACCCGAGGTCCAGGATAGGAATGTCGACTCTTCATTAAACTCAACCATTATTGATGTCAGGCAATCGAACAATGAAGCAAATGAAATGCATTCAACTGAATCACATATTCTGACTCCCGTAGAAAACAGTGGCAAGAAAATCAATTAGAGTCATAGACTGCAAAAAAGTTTAAAGAGATGGATACCACAAGTTCTCAAGGAGGGAAATAATCAATCAATACCAGATGCAATGTTGTTACCAACAGAATTCGAATTAACCGCACAAGAAGTATCCATTATAGATGCACTGGACGAATTGCAAGTTTCAAATAGCTATAAAGTGCATTAAAAAGGGCTAACAGGCTTCTAAAAAAAAGAGGGAATTGTAACCCCTCATTCATTAAGCCTATGACTAAATCCAATGTGTCTAATTTTTTCTGGTTTGTAAGTCACATATCAATATATGTTTTTTTTTCTTCTCCTTTAGAATATCAAAAAAATAAAAAAGTTATTGATAGTTTTGGAAAATTGGGTAATGTCAACAAGTTTCTCAAGCTTTTTAATCAAATGATCACAATGGGATGTGCGCCAAATTTCATAATGCATCGAGCTTTGATTTATCATTGTTGTCAAGTAGGACTTTTAGACGAAGCCCATCAACTGCTTGAGGAAATGAAACAAACATATTGGCCAAGACATGTAGCAGGTTACCATAATGTTATTCAAGGATTTAACATAAAATTTCTATTATCACTTGGTCTTTTTGAAGAAATTACAGAATATAGTTCAGTGCCAATAGCTCCTACTTATAAAATTTTGACTGATAGTTTTTTTTAAAGCTGGAAGACTTGACAAAGCTTTAGAGTTACACAGAGAGATAACTAGCTGGACATCTTGTTCTACAAACATTAGCAAAGATATGTTTTTCCTTTGATAGAAAGCTTGTGCCTAGCATCAAAAGTTGATAAAGGATTTGAACTCTTTACTGAGATGATATGCAGAGGAAATGTCCCAGAGATTACATTACTCTTTTGTATAATTAAGGGTCTACTAAGAGCGAATAAATGAGATGAAGCTTTTCAAATTTGTCAATATGACATATGCAGTTATACATTATATGTCACTTAAAACTGCTTAGATGCAAATATCAAAACTTCTTCTGCAATTATACAAAGGATGTTCTTTTAAATTCAGCTAACATTACTGAAACTAAACACAAAAAAATGCAATCATTAATAAGCGTTATCCAAATTTAATCAAGCTTACCTAGTTCTACATGAAGACGGCAATGTTTTGAGCTATCAAAGAAGCGCTCTGATAAATCAATTTGATCTGATAAACCAATTTCAAATGCGGAATTAGCTTACGAACGCTTTTGAGAATCCTTCTGAAAATTCTTTGGATTTGAGGCAGACTGAAGAAGGCGGCGTTGGATCTGAGGGCGGCAACGGTCGATCTGAGGGAGGCGGTAGTTGATCTGATGGGAAGCGGCAGCGATTAACTGAAAGATCTGGGGTTTTCTTTTTTATCTCACTGCCGACAATGAGAAAATGAGAAATAACGATTAGAAAGGGAGCAACGATTTACGAGTGCATAATTGGGTAATTTAGGGTTAAGTTAAAATTGATACGCCGGAGTCGAAAATTTAAGAAAAGAGGTTGGGAAAGAAGAATCGCGTGCTAATCAAATTTGAAGGATAAACTATAGTTAAGTACCATTTATTACATACATGTTAGGTAATTACTAATTATTGAATATACTACTAAATAGTTAATTAATCAATAATAATTGATTATTAATTATTAATTATTGAACTATAGTGATTTCTGAATAACAATTATTTAAATTATAGATTAATTAAATGTACTAAATATTTAACTTTGATTATTGAATATTAATTATTAAAATTAAATTACTAATCATCAATTATTAATAATTAACCATAAAAAATTATCAAATATATTATGAATCATTTATTAATAATCGCTAATTATTATAAATTTCAAATAATGTTTTATATAAGTTGACATTTATAATTATTATTTCTAAATTACTATTTCTAAAATTTTTAAGTAAATATTATTGGTTATTAATTACAAATTATAAATAATCAGTTATAATAAATTATTAATTATTTAGTATTAATATATATTATTTTGTATTCCTTTTTATTAGAAACTATTATTAATAATTATCGAATATTAATAAATAATAATAATTATAATGGGCATTTCATGATCATTGTAAAATTAGCATCGGTTAGTAAACCGAGCATTTCATGTGTAACATTGAATCATATTACAACGGATGCTATGAATGCTGTCAAATTGGCACCATTTACAACAGGCATTTTGTGGCTGTTGTAAAATTAGCACCTATTACAACGAACATTTTTAGAACGTTGTAAAATTGTCATCTATTACAACGGGCACGAAAGGAGCGTTGTAAAAGCATTCTATTACAACGGACATTCATTGCTCGTTGTAAAAAGGGCATTGTATATGGCATCTATTATAGCGGTCCTGTACTGGCCGTTGTAGTAGCATTCTATTACAACGGGCATTTGATGCCCGTTGTAAAAGTGACGTTGTAATAGAGTACTTTTGTTGTAGTGATATGATAAGTTTATTTATGAAACTTCATATTTCAAATTCTAAACCATTCCATTAAACTAAATTAATCATTTTAATTTATAAACTACCAAACCGCGATTTTTATGGAAAATTGATTTTGTCATAACTCAAAATCTACCAGATAAAATCTAAAATTTTCTCTTTCATTAAAAAAACAATAATCCAATAAATCCGGACTATTCTTATTTCATATAGTTTCGACTTATGTTGGATCATATACACCCATTTGAAGTTCAAATTGGAAAATTATGAACTATCGCTACGCGGTGTGCTTGATTTAATTTAATTTAATTTATACGTTCAAACTTCGTTAAATTTATAAATTATAACCATATCTTTTGTTGTTTTCATATAAACTTAGCTAAATTTTCAATTTCAACATAACATTCAATTTCTTAAATGTATAAAAAATAACATCTTCGTTTTACTTAACTAAAGTTTTCTAACAAATTTTAAGTTTGTTTCAACTTACTACTGTTCCAATCAATAAGTTACTGATTTGTTTCCTTATAGTTCCATATAACACTTATTTTAGTCTTATAATTCAACTTGAAATTCTTGACTATCCAAAATCGTGGAATATTCCAATATAGTTAGAAATAAACTAATATAATATCACATCAAGTGAAATGCACAATTAAATAACTCTAACACTTGTAATATATGCATTCATAGCATATTTTGGTTTAGAATTTCAGAACTAAACTTCTGGATTTCAAAATCATATTTCTTGGATTTAAAGTAAAACTTTGTTAAATCCAAAAAAAATCCATGATAGTAAGTTTTTACTTAGAAACTCGAAAATGAACAACGACGATGCTGTAGTTATAATCTAAATTATTTTCCAGTAACTGAAGTAAGATAAGTGCCTTTTAAAATCCATTTATATTCATAAACACTTTGAAATAATAATATTATTATTCCTCTTTAAATCTTGAAAAACCATTTTTCAAATTTACAGAAATTCAAGTCCTTCAATTCACAACTCAAATCCAATTCCTATTTATACGTCTTGTTTATGGATTTACACTTACATAATTCTAGTTCTATCTAAGATTACTCCATGTATATTCATCCTTATTTAAGTTAATATTAAACAATTTTGCTTAGGTTAAATTCTTACCCAACATCATCATCAACTCTCATATAGTCAAACTGTGAAATTGAATTCACACGTTGTTTGTTTTCAATGTTTTCCAAATTATAAATCTACCCAATCCACGTGAGAGAGTGATAAGATTTGTAACATCCCGTATTTTCTGTAGTCAGATATTTAAATTTATTTTATTAATTTAAATAGTTATTCGAAGTTATTTAGCGACCGTGCGCGGTGTACACGCATAAATTAACTGTTTGAAATAATTTAATTATAATTTTATATGTTGTCCCTGCGACCGAGTTAAATCTTGAAGCCAGTTCCAACGAAAGCGATATAACGGTTAAGCTAAAATCATCGGTGTGGTGTATTTATTTTCGTCGAATTTAAAGTCGGTGTTTGGTGGTGCGTATATTTAACAGTAGTGTAAAAAGCGGTAGAAAATTTTTAACCGTATACAAAGCAAATAAAATAATAAACTTAGGACTTGAGCAACTACATGAAAAGATACATGTCAGGCTACCGAACTAGGTATGCTAACATACTGTGTACTAATTTACATACTTAAGCTAGAAGAAAAATTAGAATTTCTCAGTCTCTCTTTACCTTGCATGTCCGAATCCTTTTCGTTTCCTTGCATTCCAAAAAAAAATTCTTCCTTGCTAGCCAATCAATTTTGTTCCCGTGCCAACCAAGGATTATTTCGAAACTCATAAAACCAACCATACAGTTACCCTACCATCTACTTTATGCAAATCTATCCAATCTTTACATGCTACCCAAACCATCGAATCTTTGGCCGCCAAGAAAATTCATACCGTGATTTCCAAGGTACCAGCTCCGTGCCATCCAAGTCGCCTCCGCTGTAAATACCCACGTCCAAATGAAAAAAAATAGACAGAACCCAAAAGAAAAAAATGAGACGATGTACTGTTTCATAAGGAATGAAAATATTGGAAACGCAAGCAGGTCAGGAGGAGTTCGTGTGTTGTTTGAAGCATGTGGGGGTGATGTTGTAGAAGCTGGAACAGTGCAAGAATGGGAAGAATGATGGGAAGCTGCTGTGGGTTCTGTGAACATTCGGGTTGCTGAAACACGGACGGGAGACGGAGCCGGGATGGCAAAGCATCGGTCGGGATCTGAGGTGGGGTCAGCGCAGGTTGTGAGGGGTCCGTTGCGAGGTAAGTGATGGCGCTGGTGGTAACTGAGGTGAAGGTGCGTGACGAACAAAACAGTGGTGTGTACATTTGGGCGTGAGCAGTAACATGTTGGTGAATAGAAAACGTGAGGGATCGGTTTTGAAGTGTATACAGGAAAAGAAAACAAAACAAATAAAGAAATGCACCAAAAAGAAAATGGATAGAAAGCAAAAGTGGTGAAGGAGAAGTAGCAGTTGGGAAGAAGACCTGTACACCTTGGGTTGTTTAAACGTGGGAGTGGGCTGACGCAAAGAGAATGGGCTTCCGGCCTTAAAAAAAAGCATCAGCAGCAGATTTTCTTCGAAGTAGCGTATGGAGGAGGACGTGTATGAAAGGCCAGGGCGTGGAGTGGTTGGGAACAAATATAAGGACAGAAAGTCTGAAACTATGGGAAACAAGGCATTCAACATATGGGGTTCCTAGCAGTATGTTTATCTCGTGGAGAAGGAAGGTTTAAACCCGGGAGGAAGCTTCAGAAAAGAAACGTGAATGTTATATTGCAAAGGAGAATGGGGCCGCGTTATAATTCATAAAAGGAAGGAAAGGGGTACTGTGTACACACATCGGAGTTCGGTTATGTTTGGAGCTGGACCAAGGATGTAGATAAGTCTCATATACTTTATTATAAAATTTAAATAGTTTATTCAACTTTATAAAAATTCAATTAGTCATATGATCATCGACAAGGAAGAATACACATAAATTGTTAACGTTTGTATACCATAAAAAAGGCGTCACATTAACAATGTAACTAGATAAATTGAATTATCGTCTAGAATCGGTTATATTAAGCTAAAATCATGTTAAATTATATTGTTAGTAACTTCTTGACTCGTTAACAGAATTTAACAAAACCAAGGGACGTTGGAATGACGTAGGCAAACACCATAATATGGAACTGATTTGGTCAGCACATGAAGCACCGGTTGTTTTTAATTAAATTAAACGATCGTTTAATTTAGTTAAGACAACCCGTTTAAATCGACAGAATGAAGCCAAGGTAAGTTTAACTCACTCAGTTATCCCATTTATATTTTATATAAATCGGGTTTTGTTAATTGTGTGCTATGTTGTTAATTATTTGTTGAATTGATGTGTGTTTTGGATGTTCAGCAATAATGTTGACCGAATTATTTAAATTAAACATTTGTTTAATTTAAATAAAATAAAATCATTATTTTTAACGATCTATTCCAATCGAGGTAACTCACCTCGTTTGTTACGTTTATAATAATACACAAACGTATTTAAATTAAATTGGATGGCTTGAATTATTTTTGATTTACCGATATCAGTTGAACTGACTGTTACTTGCATATGACCGTTATATGGACTGTTTAACCGATATGATCGGATTATTGATTTGATAATTGATTATTGAATATGAATTCAACATTTTTTGTTATTAACCAATGTATGATATGGGTTGAGAAATCAGTAGTAGATGGCCTAAATTATACCTCATTTTATAAAGATTGAGTTACCCTTAGATTAATCGTTAGAAATGAAGTTACAAAATTTATTTATAACTAAATACATATTTTAAATATATGATTTAAAATGAAGTTTATGAAAAGAAAATAAACCAACCACAGATATATATATATTGATTTTTTTTCTTTAACCACCAATCATCCTTGATTTGCCAAAATCTGCCGTGTGCGACGCACACGCCTCATTGTAATTGTTAAATTTTACCGAAATCTACTGTGTGCAAAGCACGTGCCTCTTCCTATATTACTAAGATTGATAAGCGAGTGGGCAGTGATTAATGTAACAATTAATAACTAAGGTTAATTGTTTGAAAACAATCAAATGAGATTTATTTTGAAATAGATTATTGTTATTTAATGATAATCAAAGTAAATGAAATTGTATAAATTAATAATATTATTTATCAATTTAAGTGAAAAGACAAGTTAGAGTTGATTAACGAGTTAATTATGTTTAGGATGGACCATGTCAACTATTGTAACTGGAATTGATTATTGAATTAAATTAATTTGTGCCGATTAATCTAATGGGTTAATTTAACGAATAATTGTTTACGTTAATAAGAATTGGAAAGAGAATTGGATATTTATTCCAGTTAATGATGAAGTAAATAGATTAATAATAATTTAAAGAAATTTATCGTTAAATGAAGTTAGTTTAAGAAAGTAATCAAAGTTAGAAATGAAATACAATTGAATTTTCAAAGTGAGTTTATGACGGGGTTTATATTTAAACCGAGATTGGTAACTGAAGTTATAAACTGATTTTTAAGCAAAGACGATACGCTTAAAACAAATGCTACTTAATATTTGAATCAAGTAGGGAAAATCGAGATGGAAAAGGGTTTTATATTAACCCAAAGTTATATAAACGAGTTATAAAGAGAGATGTGAAGTTTAAGCATTAATTATAAATTAACGTCACTTAAGGATGGCCTTAAGCGAAATGGATGAGATTTGAGGAAAGATTTCCCAAAGGAAAATTTTAATGGTTTAAAGAGAAGATATTTGTAATCAAATTTAGTAAAATCTGATAATAGGATTTGTAATAAAATCTGGATAATGAAACAAATAGTCTAAAGTAGTCAAGTTGATGTTTATTTAATCATTTACTAGTAAATGAATTTGGTAGTGATAGAATATTTAAAAAGGAGATTTCAAAGGTAAGAAAGTGTTATAAAACCGTATTTTAGTGAAGTGGTATTTTATTGGGAATGAAATATGAGTTTTTGAATTACAGTTCATATTTATCTTAAGATAAGAATGATGTTGATCAAGGTCTGAGAGGTAATTAGAATACCCCAACTTGAACGACTTCAGGATTACCGAAAGATGATATTAATTGTAATGGTAAAGATGTTAGAAGAGATTTATTTTTGAGAATATACAGTGCCACATTATCTGAAAGATTACAGGATAGATAGAGAGATTCCAAATTATAGGAAATAAAAGATTTTGAAGAAATGTATTTTGATATTTCCAAAGTAGCGGAAATAAAGAGGGGGTAGAGAATATGGAATGATATATCCATAATAAAAGAGATAAAAAGGGATTTTGTGTAAATAAAATGGTATTTTCACAAGTAAGGCGTTGAGATGTGTAGAATGAGGATAAGTGTTGATTATTTTGTTTCTAATAACGAAAACAAAGCGGATTTGGTAACAATTGTTTTTACGATTATAAGTTGAATCGACTTCCCAATTATGGATAATAAGTAATGTTGAAGCAATGTTTTGAAATAATAGATAACGAGAATATGGATATGATTTTAAGATATTTCTCTAAGTATATAATTAAAAGGATTTGAGAATATTAATATATGGAAACTGATATATTATATTAAAAGCCAAGTGATATTGTATACTCAGCCAATAGATCCATTTTTATTTTTATGGTTGTTATTTTGATAGTTAAATAACTGACTATCAAAATCTGGCCCAACGTTATTGGTATGGAAAGACCGAGATTAAATTTATATTCGAAAACCATTCCGACCAATTAATACAAATACGTCAAAGATGCTGATCGAGATGAAGCAAATTGAAGACCGTAGTTCTTCATAAAATGAAAGTGTTACTTACAATCTCTAGCTGATCCCTAGAGATATACTGTGATTCTGTCAGGGCTGAAATCTATGAATTGCAAGGACTACTCGGTACTGATCTATAGGGTGATTCCTAGGATGTGGTAGGAAGGTGCCTTCAATTCATCCTGTTCCTGGATGACTTGTATGGACGATGTGAGATTCAAAAGTGAATGGTGGACAGAAGTTCCAAAAGTCGACTATAACCTCAAGCCTCATCAACCGGGAAATGACAAAAATCGGGCAGGCAGCATGGCTATGTGGGTCACTCCCATTAGGGTGTATAATCACCTATCTGGATAAATTCCATTTCATTCTTTAATCTATTTCCGATGTTGTCCCTTTCGGGAAACGGTGGTTTGAGCCCAACCATTGGTGATATACATTCGATACACTCAAGAGAAATGAGTTGTCGGTCATGTGTGGGCCGGGTTGCAAGACGTTCTTGTTGAATCCAGTGTATTCCCCTATAGAGATACACTATTGACAGGAGGTTCCATACCTTATCATAGTCAGAATCCAAACTCCAATAAGCGCCCACAGTTTTGTTTGTATACTATATATGCGGAGCGTGAGATGCAAGCGTTCCGCTAGATTCTATTTATTTGTATTTAGACACTATTATAATATTAGAAGAGTATTGATTTCAAAAATATTTTGGGTTATCGTAAGGTAAAAACCATCCGTATTTATGTGTGGATTTGGCCTTATGATTATCCTTTTCTTTCGAAAGGATTTTGAACTTTAAAATCAAGTTGTGTGATACCCTTAAACTTAGTGTGTTTTACTCACTCTGGTTCACCAGACTGACCCGGTGTTTTGTAAATGCTCGGGTTAGACCGAGATGTACAGGTTCAGGTTACTAGATGTTTTTGAAGTCCAAAGACAAGCTGAAGGAGTTCAAATATATGACATTCAACCGTTATTATTCCGCTGTGTGTTATATATATGAGGACAGACTATTATAACTGTCCAGGTGTATTGATGTACTATGATGTTGTAAGTATTATTTCAAGCTCTCAATAAAAGTTATTATATTTTGTTCCGCAGCGATGTGAGACTCTGTGTTATATTAGTCTTCTTATTCTTCTATTCTTTCTTCCTTATCTCACCCTCTAATTTCTTTCTTATAACGTTCCAGTGTTTTCGGTGCCCGAATGTTCGACATGGTGTTTTTGTATCGATTTTCGGAATCGAAAATCCTTGTTCGTTACAAGATTGCTCTTATCAAAACAAGTTGTAACACACCATACTTTGCTAAGCTCAAATTTCGATAAAAATCAAAACTCAAACCCATCCAAGCATGGATAATGTAGATCTGGTTCTGCAAATAATAAGCATGGGCATAATTGAAGTATAGTAAAACTAACTCATAGCAAGAACAAGATAGAATAACAAGTTTCTACTAAGTCAACTACCTTAACAATGAATCGCCACATCAATACCGAGCATGAGAGAACAAGAACCGTAACTAAAACTAGAATACTTGCAAAGGTCTGCTTTACTAATGATACATCAGAGAGTTGTTATGAAGAGAGGGTCAGAACAACAAGTCCTGGTAAGTAGAAAATGCATAACACTGTCCATAATATACATATACATCCCTTTTGGTTTCACCCAAATCATATGTCTAACAAGGCTAGTAATTCTAACCTAACCTTGTAAAGATTACGCATAAGATTAACTACTATATCCAAGGTAGTTCTACCCATAGATAAATTATTGTAATATACTAAGATAGAACTTTTACGTGTATCTATGAAGCCATTAAACCACCATGCAAACCGATACCAAAACTAAGAGGCAAACTTTTCAAATAGCCACTTATAGCATACTGAAAATATTATATATATATATATATATATATATATATGTATATGTGTGTGTAGGTGGGTCCCTGCAATCACTTAAGGCATAAAGCGGATCCTTTGACCACTTAATACCTTACTAGGTGGTTTACAACACATTGTTATAAATTAGAGGACACTAGCTACTAAGTCCTACTAATTTATGACATCTATCATTTGCACATATTCCCAATTCCGCATAAGACAAAAGATAGTAGGAAACCACTTATTATCTACAGGTTAGGTGGACACCAAATCGTCATTTATGACCTTCCCTAGTGGGTCCCTATGTTACTAGCTAGCAGACCTTATTGGATAGTCCCCTAGTCGCTTAATACTTCCTTTAGGATAGGCATACCTATGGTACTTGCGTAGCGGTCATTTAATACGTTATCCCAAGACAGACTATAACCCAATCACTTACTACTTAGAAGAAGTGAACTATCGTGGAGATTACCGATATTGTACCTACTTTTCCATTTAGTACTTATTATTTATGTGGAGGTGAGCTATCCTACCATTTAATATCCGATAAGGGTAGACCATATGACTCTACCCCTAAGAGGAATGGTGAGCCTTATCACTTAATACACAACTGTTGGATCCCACTACTTAATACCTCTAATCCCAAAGTAGGCTACGCTATCGAAATATTGCTTTTTAGTTTCTTCTTTCAAAAGGGAGGCGGGACCTATAACTACTTAATACCTCAAACTTGAAGTAAAACTTTAGGATAAATTCTCGTTACGTAAATAATTATTGTCATGGGTTCCTATGGTCAATGATATCTCACGTCAGTTGTACATATATCTGACTGTTGGAAAGTGAAAACTTCTATCGAATAACACAAATAACCTTGTATCATTAACCTACTAAGTCAAATCCTTATATCAATTAAAGATATTACTTTTAGAAATTAAACTAGAAACAAGATAAGAATGATTTCCTAAGATTTACAGCTCTAGGAATTTATACGTTTACTTAATTATTGGACTTAATATTAACTAGGCAATTAATACCCAAAATTTCCATTTAAATCCTCCTTAATTTGATTAATTGTTATAGTGGTCACATGCCATTAGCGACCATAACCGTGATAACCCCAAACTTCCGTAGAACAAAAGCAAGGATAATCATTGGAATATAGCATATTTACAACAAAAACAGATTTCAGATAATATCATAACACATAAATCATTGCAGCGTAAATAAAATGTCATCAGTATCATAATATCCAATACATCGGAGTACGTAGATACATGATACACTTAGCAAAAAGGAAAGTCTGAATAAAAAGAAAATAAGTCCCAAACTCCATAACGCACATCAAATACCAAGGATGAATTAAAGTCTCAAAAGCAGAACAAAAGAGAAAGAAAGAGGTCTTCGTCTTCTTGCTTCAACAAGCTCCAAATCTTGAAATGTATTCAAGCCTCAATTTGTCACTTGGCTGCCCGTGTATAAAGAGGGCACCCGAGTTTGCAAAGTGAAACAAACTACGACTCAGTCATGGGACTAGTATGAGAAATCTTTCTTATATAACCTAACAATGTGGCTAATCATAGGACCACGCCGCTAACGCGGAATGGGTTTATTCCATTGGATTGCCAGTGCATAATTTAAATAAATTTTATTACAAAACAACGTAATGCTTTTTGGAAAAATGGAATCACTATAAGACTCAAGTCCCATCACACAATGCAACGCAAACCGGAGGGTAGAGTTTTACCATATAATGATCAAACATGACTTGATACGTATAAAATAATATTTTAATATTATTAATAGTGTCACATTAGTTTTAGAAAATATTTCAAAATAAATGTATCAATCCTAGACGGCATAGGTACCATATACTATGTCGCCGTATATAAGTTTACAATCAAAATCGAAATATCGTATTGGAGATTTGGTTTCCATCATGAATCGAGGCTAGCGATCGTCCTCTCCGATTCGAGACACTCTAGCAAATGCCTCAGGATTCCCTTCAGTGAACCATTGGATGCGGTAGGGCCGGTCCACACATAACGCTAGTGGATTGGCAATTCCTGAACACACGTCTCTCGGTTCTTTTGAACCTCTAATATGTCCACTAACAACCTATAAACCGAGGTACCTCATAATCCACATCAGTAAAAATGTCAGGGCTGGTAAGTCACTGACATCACTTCTTAGCTAGAAAGAAACGTGTGCACTCCCTATGGTCATAATCCCGTTTTTGACTCATACCGGGGTGTGAGGCTCGCGAAGTCACGCTATACACAAAGCTATCCCTAAACAGGCTATGCTTTGATCATCAACCACAAGGCCTGCTTTTCAACAAAACCTTTATCATCTGCATCTTGGTGTGCCACATTGACAATTCACGCCATGCGATCGATAACTACTAACGTATACCCTCTGAGGGTGTTAAGCAAGAGAAAAAATTCTCCTCCACCAAAGGGATATAAATTGGATAGAAATTAATTTAACCTACATGGAATGAACTCCAACGTCAGACGCGCATCCATTTACAAGTCTGGTCTGGGTCTGAACGAACCCGTAGTCACCTAATTTCTCATTGGTGCTTGCATATCTGGACAATCAACAAGAACGTCCGGACAACTACCATTGTAACCCTTTCCTGGGAGCAAATCAATCCAGGGCATCAGTAGTCATCCGTTCGATGTTGAAGATCGCAGGTCTTCAATCACCGTCTCCTATTTGTTTGATTTAAATCGTCGTATAATTATTTGAAATGAGTTGAACTCGGTTTTTCAAATAATTTTTCGAATAATTATCATTTAAATCATTTTATATCATTAACATTTATTTATAGCGTTTTATTGCTATTTTTATTTATTTAAAATAGCTCAATATAATTAAACGATGCTTCGGGTCGATGGGCGGCCCTGGCGCTGTTTTTACCAAAATTGTGTTTACACATATCTTGAAATCTAACCGCTGGATTTTGACGAAATTTATATCGTTGGGAAGATCTTCTCAAAGTAGTACTAACGGTTCCAGTTTTGGGAAAATCCGACGATCGGATCTTTCGGTATAATCATTTAATGTTACGATTCCCGAAACGCGAACTACCGCGCGTGATTCGTTTTAATTATAAATTATATTTATATAAATATAAATATAAATTGTTTGGCGACTTCAACTACTTTTGTCAATCATATTTAAAATTTTAACTTTAAAATGCTATCATTTCTATCGTACCTAAAATGACGATAAAAATATACTTTTTAATTCTATCATTTTTATCGCATCTAAAATGACGATAAAATATACTTTTTTAATTCTATCATTTTTATCGCATCTAAAATGACGATAAAATATACTTTTTAATTCTATCATTTTTATCGCATCTAAAATGACGATAAAATAATTCTATCATTTTTATCGCATCTAAAATGACGATAAAATATAGCATTTAAATTCAACCATTTATATTACATCTAAAATGCAAATTAAAACATTACTTCTGTTTCTACTCTTATTATTGTCCCTAGAGTGACAATAAAGATATACCTTTGATTCATTCTTTATTTACATTTGAAATGTTTAACAAAAGTATAACTTTAAAATTTCTTCTTTTACTTACATCTAAAATGTAAATAAAAATATAATTTTTTTGATTCTAATCTTTTTTTTGTCTATATTTTGACAATAAACATATATCGTTAAATTAAATCTTTTATTTACATCCAAAAGTGGAAATCGAAAAATAACCTTTCTAATTCATATATTTACTTACACGTAAAATGCAACTAAAATTGCACCTTTTCAAATATATGTGTTTGTTTACATCTACAATGTAAATACAAATGTACTTCCTAAAATGATGTTTTTATTTACATATGAAATGCAAATAAAAATATACTTTTTAAAACGATGTTTTTATTTGCATATGAAATGCAAATAAAAATATACTTTTCTAAACTATGTTTTTATTCGTATGTAAAATACAAATAAAAATGTACTTTTCAAAACAATGTTTTTACTTGTATGTAAAATACAAATAAAAATATACTTTTTAAAACAATGTTTTTACTTGTATGTAAAATACAAATAAAAATGTACTTTTTATTTCTGTGTCTGTATTTACATCTAATTTACAAATAAAAATGTTTTTTCTTTTCATTCATGTTTATTTGCAACTAATTTGCAAGTAGAAATATACTTTTTCCAATCATGTTTTTATTTACAACTGCTTTGCAAATAAAAATATACTTTCTACATTCATGTTTTTATTCACATCTAAAATATGAATACAAATGTACTTTTATTTCTATGTTTTTATTCACATCTAAAATGTGAATAAAAAAAGTGCTTTTCAATTCTATGTTTTATGTGTAATCAATTGTAACAATTCATGTTAACATAAAAAGGATATTCTTATGTGTTCACATTTCCTATTCAACATAACAAATAAAAATAAAAATGTAATTCTTTTCTATGTTTTATTTGCATATAAAAAGGCAAATAAAAATGTACTTCTTTTTCTATGTTTTTATTTGCATATAAAAAGACAAATAAAAATGTACTTCTTTTAATCATATCTCTATAATCATATTTTTACTTACAACTAAATTGTAAATAAAAATGTCTTTTTATAATCATTTTTCTATAATCATCTTTTTATTTACAACTAAATTGTAAATAAAAAAATGTCCTTTTCATAATCATGTTTCTAATTTACACCTAACATGAAAATAAAATATCCACTTTTCCAATTCATGTTCTTGAATAAAATTTTAACTAACATTCTTAGATTCGAAATATAATTTCAGATCTGGATTCTAACGCCAACTAAAGATTAACAAACATGAGATTTCATCGTAGATCTAACAATTCAGAATATTCCACAAACAGCAATAAATAAATTCTAATTTACCAACATCGCGGATCTAGCATATCTAACACACATACAGCGATTTGCATGGCGAGAAAAGAAAATATAATTAAATTATTTACTTATTCAAAAAAATAAGAAATCTCACAATCGGGTTGCGAATTTAGCCAAAATCAAAACAGCTTGGAATCAGATCTAGTCTGGACAGCAGCGTAGATCTCGTCTCTATGATCGCACAGGATCTGAAATCATTCGTTTTCGATGTCGTTTGAGTTAGATACGATTTAATTAAGTTAGATAATAATTTACATTATTTAATTAAATAATAAATTAGAGAATTATACCTTTCTTCTACCTACAGATAATCGACCAAAGTAAACCCAATTAGCTTCCAAGCTAGGACTCGGATTTTCGGTCACTACAGGGTACGAGACTACGATCTGGAGGTGGCACATCGGGGTGCTCATAGGTGCGCGTCCGCACATGGTGGAGGCCGCCAACTCGTTGGTGGTGTGTGGGCCTGGTGGCGGTTTGAAGGTCGCGCCTTTGGGGGTTCGGTTCTCGAGCTACGGGTGATGAGGAGGTTCGTGCTACCATGGCCATCGATTTCAACATACGACGGCGGCTACAGAAATAGTATTCTAGGGTTTTGATTTTCTGATTTTTATAATATTAAATTGCTAATTTTACAATTAAACCCAATATTTTTTACATAACTCCGATTCAACCCCAACGACAGACCTTCCTAGCTAATAACCCCTATTCCGGATCCAATGGGCCATGCCTCCCCAAACGACTATCTGTAGCCTGTTTTCTTTAATTTAATATTTAAATCCTTTAATAAATTAATTCAAACTTACATTTAAATTCACCGAGGCCACATACGAACTCAGAAAAATCCAGAAAAAGTATTTCTGGCTTCGTTACAATGATACGATCCTAACAAAATTAATTTCGTTGAATTCTGAGACTGTCTGAAAAATGGCTATTATTTAGTCGATTAAATTTGACTGAAATGAACAAAACACATTTTCTTTGGCCACGCGCACATATTAATTCGAAAAATTCCGGAAAATTAAACTTAACAATAATTCGACATTCCGGTTCCAACAAAAGTGATTTCGTCGAAAATGGAGGTCATTTGAAAATGCTTTCACCACAACTAAGTCTGGATCATGAAAATGCTTTTGTAGTTGGGACACATGAAATACATCGTGAACCCCTGGTAACCAGTCGGGCAACTGCACTCTATAAGCGAGAGATCCAATCCTTTCGAGAATAGGGAATGAACCAATGAATCCTGGCGCCAACTTCCCAGTCTTCCCAAAACGAATGACACCTCTCAATGGGGAAACCCACAAGTATACATAATCACCAACAGAGAATTCTGAATCTCTTCTCCATGAGTCCGCATAGATCTTCTGTCGGCTCTAAGCAGTCAGTAGGTGCTTCTTAATAAAGTTAACTTTCTCTGCTGCTTCGCGAATCATGTCGGGACCCAAGACTAATCGATTGCCTAGTTCCACCCAACATGCGGGGGATCGGCATGGCCTGCCATATGATGCTTCGAAGGGCGACATCTGCAGGCTTGCTTGGTAGCTGTTATTATAAGAGAATTCAACCAAGTGTAAGTGGTTCTCCCATGAACCGCCAAAATCAAGAATGCACGCTCGCAACAAGTCCTCTAGTATGCGGTTTACCCTCTCAGTCTGGCCATCTGTCTGAGGATGATAAGCAGTGCTCAGATTCAACTTGGTCCTAAGCTCCTCTTGGAAAGCTTCCTAGAATTTTCTAGCAAAAATGGGGTCACGGTCACTGATAATGTTACTGGGAACTCCATGCAGTCCGACAATCTCTTTGACATAAAGCTGCGCTAGACTTTGAGTTGTCTGATTAAATTTTATAGGGATGAAATGGGCAGTCATTGTGAGGCGATCTACAATCACCTATATACTGTCATTCCCTTTTCTGGATCGGGGCAAGCCATCAATAAAGTGCATAGAAATCTGGTCCCATTTCTAACTCGGAACCTCTAGCGGTTTCAACAATCCTGCCGGCTTCTGTTGGTCGCTTTTGAAATGCTGGCAAGTGGGACATCTAACAACATATATAGAAATGTCTCTCTTCATAGATCTCCACCAAAATGTGCGCTTGAGGTCGTGATACATCTTGCTCACCCCTGGATGAATACAAAGCTTAGATTTATGACATTCATCCAAAACTTCCCTTCTAAGCTCAGGACTGTACGGGGAACAGATTCGGCCTAATAACCTCAGAACCCCTTTGTCATCAATTTGGAAACTCGTGGGTTCGCCTTCCCGAATTCTTTTGATAATCCTCTAAATAAATTTATCATCCTTCTAAAGAGCAGAGATTTTGTCAACCAAGGAGGGTGTAATATTAGATTGGCGAGGATAAGATTAGTGTTGGCCGTATTTTTCCTGTTGAGCGCGTCGGCTACAACATTAGCTTTCCCCGGAGTATGTAGGATATCCAGGTCATAGGCTGCAAGAATTCAATCCAACGTTGTTGCCTCAAATTTAAATCTCTTTGAGTAAATAGATGCTTCAAAGATTTGTGATCCGTACATAGTTCGAACTTCTCACCCAAAAGATAGTGCCTCCATATCTTTAGAGCAAATACGATGGCCATTAGCTCAAGATCATGAGTGGCATAATTTTTCTCATGCGGTTTCAACTAACGGCAAGCATATGCAGCTACTTTGTTCCTTTGCATTAGCACCGCACCAATACCTTAAACAAATAAAAGGATAACATGTTAAAATGAGATTTATCTTTTTTTTTTAAAATGCCATCACTAACATGTTGTTTTATATAAAAAGGGTAACCTTCTCTAGAAGCATCTGTCCAAACTTTCAAACCCGGATTGCCATCAATGATGGTCAACACAGGAGCATTGGTCAACCTCCTTTTTAGCTCTTGGAAAGTTGTCTCACATTCAGGTGTCCAGAAAAACTTTGTGTGCTTCGTAGTTAGCTTCGTCAATGGACAAGATAGCCTTGAAAAATCTTTGATGAATTTCCGATAATACCCAGCTAGTCCTAAGAAACTTCTGACTTCGGTGGGAGTTATCTTTCCTGGATCCACTGAAATGCCTTCCTTTGATACAACATGGCCGAGGAATTTCACCTCTTCTTGCCAGAATATGCATTTGGAGAATTTGGATTTCAACACATTTCTTCGCAAAATCTCCAAGACTTCTTTCAGTTGCTTTTCGTGCTCAGCAGTGGTTTTAGAAAAGATAAGGATGTCATCGATAAACACCAACATGAATTTATTTAAAACATCTCGAAATACTGTATTCATCAAATCAACAAAGTATGCTGGAGCATTACATCGCCCGAAGGGCATTACTAGCCATTCATAAAATGTGTCTGGACCTCTGAAAGCAGTCAAAGGAACACACTCTTCTGCGATGCGCAGTTGATGGAAACCTGTGGCTAGATCCATCCTAGAGAATACTCGTGCTCCATGCAGGCGGTCCAGCAAGTCATCAATACGAGGCAGTGGATATTTGTTTTTCAGTATTTTCTTATTAAGGTTGCGGTAGTCCACACACAGTCGGAGTGTACCTTCTGACTTCGGGACAAATACCACTGCTGCACCCCATTCTGAGAAGCTAGGCCTGATCAGACCCTTCCACAAAAGCTTCTTAGTTTGATTGCTCAGCTCTTATTTTTCTTTTGCCGACATTCTCCGAATAGGATGCACGACGGGCCTTGCATTTGGAATTAGGTCAATTCTGAAGTTGATTTCTCTACGTGGAGGTAAGCTATCAACCTCGTTGAACACATCAGCATATTCTTTGACGACGGGAATATCCTCAATAGAAGTGGGAGTGACTTCTAGAGAATACCAGAATTCTTTTTTGTCAATGGCTGAGCCGTGTCATGGTATAGTAATATTTCCAAGTTTAGTTTTAACTTTGACAATTCTTTCAGCATATACTAACTCAGCCTCATACTTTGTTAGCCAATCCATTCCTAGTATGATACCATATCCGGAGAAATTCATAACGATCAAATCAAAAGGGAAATGGTAGCGAAAATAAGTAACAGGTACTCTACAATACCGATCGAGAATAAGAGAACCTCCTATCGGACTATGAGCTCTAATCAATTCTTTTAGTTTTCTAGGCTTCAATTTTAACTTTTTAATGGTGTCATTAGAAATAAAGCTTCGTGATGCACCAGTGTCAAATAATGTTGTAATAGGAATGTTCTTAATGTTAAGAGTACCTCCTAAAACATCGGCTTTACCTTCTCCTTCTGAAGAAGCTGGTGCAGTCGTACCCTCATAGACAAGAGCCACTTGAGCGTTCTTTAGTTGTGGGCAGTTGGTCTTGATGTGTTCCTTCTGATGATAGTTGTAGCATTCCCTCTTATCCTGAGAATTCTGGCCATGATTCTGACTAGGCCCAAACTCATTCCTCTTGGCCCTTTTTGGAGCTCTACACTCGGATTCATAGTGTCCAACCTTGTTGTTGTTATAGCATTTCACCTTGGTCCTGTCTCTCTTCTTTCCTTGAGGCCTAGCGGTCGAAGAATTGCTCGCCTCAGGTTTCTTATCCGCCTGCTCCTTTTTGTTGTTATTCTGGTTTTTCGCCCACTCTTGCTGTGCTGCTAGGTCATTCTCCTCATAGCGACAGGCCATCTCAATTACTTCATTGAATGGGAGTTTGATATGAGCCGTGACTTTGTCTAGGTACTTCTTAGAAAGGCCCTTAATGAATCTTTTATTCTTCTGAACTGGATCTTGAATCAACTCTGGAGCGTAGCGTGAAAGTTCCTCGAACTTCCTCACATATTCTGAGACAGTCATTGCTCCCTGCTATAAATTCGCAAACTGATCATGAAGCCTCTCTACTTCCTGTGGAGGGACATACTTGTCGTTGAAAAGCTCTTTGAATCGAGCCTACGACATGTTGGCCACATCATTTCCAATCTTGACGGTGTCCCACCAATGTTCAGCTTGGTCCATCAGTAGCCATGTCGCCATAAAGCATTTGCGTTGATCCTCTAACTCCAAGCCTTCAAAAAAATTCTCACTGTCCTTTAGCCATGTCTGAGCCTCGATCACCGTCTCTCGGCCAGTAAAGGACACTGCTCCTAAGTTTCTGATTTTTTTGGACATCCTCTCCAAGTCAAATGGCTGTGAGGGAGGAGGGGGTGGTGCTACGATCTCAGAAGTGGGTTGTTCCTGAGTAATGGGCGTCTCGTCTCTGACTTGCCCTCTGGCTCCACCTTGGGCTCCACCTCGAGTTGTTCTTGCTCTGGTGCTCATTTAAAATCAGTCTGTACCATCAAGGAAAGAGTCAGACCAACAAAACGATAATTTTTAAAGGAAAGATAAAGGTTAGGACAACGGAAAGATGATGATGTAACGACTGATTAATATGTGCTCTTCTGTTGTGCTCATTCTAGGACATTACTAATCCTATCTCTAATGAGCTACTCGCCTTAGAATACTGCCAATTCTATCTAGACGAATTGTTCTAAATATGTCATACTATGAAGCTAAGGTTAACCTTTAGCTCTGATACCAAATGTGATAACTCCAAACTTTCGTAGAACGAAAGCAAGGATAATCATTGGAATATAACATATTTACAACAAAAAAAGATCTCATATAATATCATAACACATAAATCATTGCAACGGAAATAAAATGTCATCAGCATCATAATATCCAATACATCAGAGTACGCAGATACATGATACACTTTGCAAAAAGGAAAGTCTGAATAAAAAGAAAATAAGTCTCAAACTCCATAACGTACATCAAATACCAAGGATGAAATAAAGTCTCAAAAGCAAAACAAAAGAGAAAGAAAGAGGTCTTCGTCTTCTTACTTCAACAAGCTCCAAATCCAGAAATGTATCTAAGCCTCAACCTATCACTTGGCTGCCCGTGTATAAAGAGGGCACCCTAGTTTGCAAAGTGAAACAAACTACGAGTCAGTCATGTGACTGGTATGAGAAATCTTTCTTATATAACCTAACAATGTGGCAAATCATAGGACCACGCCGCTAATGCGGAACGGGTTTACTCCATTGGATTGCCAGTGCATAATTTAAATAAATTTTATTACAAAACAATGTAATGCTTTTTGGAAAAATGGAATCATTATAAGACTCAAATCCCATCACACAATGCAACACAAACTGATGGATAGAGTTTTACCTTATAATGATCAAACATGACATGATACGTATAAAATAATTTTTTAATATTATTAATACTGTCACATTAGTTTTAGAAAATATTTCAAAATAAATGTATCAATCCTAGACGGTATAAGTACCATATACTATGTCGCCGTATATAAGTTTACAGTCAAAACCGAAATATCGTATTGGAGATTTGGTTTCCATCATGAATCGAGGCTAGGGATCGTCCTCTCCGATTCGAGACACTCTAGCAAATGCCTCAGGATTCCATGCAGTGAACCCTTGGATGCGGTAGGGCCGGTCCACACATAACGCTAGTGGATTGGCAATTCCTGAACATATGTCTCCTGATTCTTTTGAACCTCTATTATGGCCACTAACAACCTATAAACCAAGGTACCTCATAATCCACATAAGTAAAAATGTCAGGGCTGGTAGGTCACTGACATCACTTCTTAGCTAGAAAGAAACGTGTGCACTCCCTATGGTCCTGATCCCGTTTTTGACTCATACCGGGGTGTGAGGCTCGCGAAGTCACGCTATACACAAAGCTATCCCTAAACAGGCTATGCTTTGATCATCAACCACAAGGCCTGCTTTTCAACAAAGCCTTGATCGTCTGCATCTTGGTGTGCCACATTGACAATTCACGCCATGCGATCGATAACTACTAACGTATACCCTCTGAGGATGTTAAGCAAGAGAATAAATTCTCCGCCACCAAACGGATATAAATTAGATAGAAATCAATTTAACCTACATGGAATGAACTCCAACGTCAGATACACATCCATTTACAAGTCCGTTCTGGGTCTGAACGAAACCGGAGTCACCTGATTTCTCGTTGGTGCTCGCATATCCGGACAATCAACAAGAACGTCCGGACAACTACCACTGTAACCCTTTCCTGGGAGCAAATTAGTCCAGGGCATCAGTAGTCATCCATTCGATGTTGAAGATCGCCGGTCTTCGATCACCGTCTCCTATTTGATTGATTTAAATCGCCGTATAATTATTTGAAATGAGTTGAACTCAGTCTTTTCTAATAGCCTTTCAAATAATTATCATTTAAATAATTTAATATCGTTAATATTTATTTATAGCGATTTATCGCTATTTTTATTTATCTAAAATAGCTCAATATAATTAAATGACGCTTCGGGTCGATGGGCGGCCCTGGCGCTGTTTTTACCAAAATTTGGTTTACACATATCTTGAAATCTAACCGTTGGATTTTGACAAAATTTATATCATTGGGAAGATCTTCCCAAAGCGGTCCTAACGGTTCTAGTTTTGGGAAAATCCGACAGTTGGATCTTTTGGTATAATCATTTAAAGTTACGATTGCCGAAACGCAAACTACCGCGCACGATTCGTTTTAATTATAAATTATATTTATATTTATATAAATATAAATCGTTTGGCGACTTCACCTACTTCTGTCAATCATATTTAAAATTTTAACTTTAAAATGCTATCATTTCTATCGTACCTAAAATGACGATAAAAATATACTTTTTAATTCTATCATTTTTATCGCATCTAAAATAACGATAAAATATACTTTTTTAATTCTATCATTTTTATCGCATCTAAAATGACGATAAGATATACTTTTTAATTCTATCATTTTTATCGCATCTAAAATGACGATAAAATATACTTTTTAATTCTATCATTTTTATCGCATCTAAAATGACGATAAAATAATTCTATCATTTTTATCGCATCTAAAATGACGATAAAATATAGCATTTAAATTCAGCCATTTATGTTACATCTAAAATGCAAATTAAAACATTACTTCTGTTTCTACCCTTTTTATTGTCCCTAGAGTGACAATAAAGATATACCTTTGATTCATTCTTTGTTTACATTTGAAATGTTTAACAAAAGTATAACTTTAAAATCTCTTCTTTTACTTACATCTAAAATGTAAATAAAAATATAATTTTTTTGATTCTAATCTTTTTTTTGTCTATATTTTGACAATAAACATATATCATTAAATTAAATCTTTTATTTACATCCAAAAGTGGAAATCGAAAAATAACCCTTATAATTCATATATTTACTTACACGTAAAATGCAACTAAAATTGCACCTTTTCAAATATATGTGTTTGTTTACATCTACAATGTAAATACAAATGTACTTCCTAAAATGATGTTTTTATTTACATATGAAATGCAAATAAAAATATACTTTTTAAAACGATGTTTTTATTTGCATATGAAATGCAAATAAAAATATACTTTTCTAAACTATGTTTTTATTCGTATGTAAAATACAAATAAAAATGTACTTTTCAAAACAATGTTTTTATTTGTATGTAAAATACAAATAAAAATATACTTTTTAAAACAAGGTTTTTATTTGTATGTAAAATACAAATAAAAATGTACTTTTTATTTCTATGTCTATATTTACATCTAATTTACAAATAAAAATGTTTTTTCTTTTCATTCATGCTTATTTGAAACTAATTTGCAAGTAGAAATATACTTTTTCCAATCATGTTTTTATTTACAATTGCTTTGTAAACAAAAATATACTTTCTACAATCATGTTTTTATTCACATCTAAAATGTGAATACAAATGTACTTTTATTTCTATGTTTTTATTCACATCTAAAATGTGAATAAAAAAATGTGCTTTTCAATTCTATGTTTTATGTGTAATCAATTCTAACAATTCATGTTAACATAAAAAGGATATTCTTATGTGTTCACATTTCCTATTCAACATAACAAATAAAAATAAAAATGCAATTCTTTTCTATGTTTTATTTGCATATAAAAAGGCAAATAAAAATGTACTTATTTTTCTATGTTTTCATTTGCATATAAAAAGGCAAATAAAAATGTACTTCTTTTAATCATATCTCTATAATCATATTTTTACTTACAACTAAATTGTAAATAAAAATGTCTTTTTATAATCATTTTTCTATAATCATCTTTTTATTTACAACTAAATTGTAAATAAAAAAAATGTCCTTTTCATAATCATGTTTCTAATTTACACCTAACATGAAAATAAAATATTCACTTTTCCAATTCATGTTCATGAATAAAATTTTAACTAACATTCTTAGATTCGAAATATAATTTCAGATCTGGATTCTAACGCCAACTAAAGATTAACAAACATGAGATTTCATCGCAGATCTAACTATTCAGAATATTCCACAAACAACAATAAATAAATTCTAATTTACCAACATCACAGATCTAGCATATCTAACATACATACAGCGATTTGCATGGCGACAAAAGAAAATATAATTAAATTATTTACTTATTCAAAAAAATAAGAAATCTCACAATCGGGTTGCTAATTTAGCCAAAATCCAAACAGCTCGGAATCAGATCTAATCTGGACAGCAGCGTAGATCTCATCTCTATGATCGCACAGGATCTGAAATCATTCGTTTTCAATGTCGTATGAGTTAGATACGATTTAATTAAGTTAGATAATAATTTACATTAATTAATTAAATAATAAATTAGAGAATTATACCTTTCTTCTACCTATAGATAATCGGCCAAAGTAAACCCAATTAGCTTCCAAGCTAGGGCTCATATTTTCGGTTACTACAGGGTACGGACTACGATCGGGAGGTGGCATGTCGGGGTGCTCATAGGTGCGCGTCCGCGCATGGTGGAAGCCGCCAACTCGGTGGTGGCGTGTGGGCCCGGTGGCGGTTTGAAGGCCGCGCCTTTGGGGGTTCGGTTCTCGAGCTACGGGTGACGAGGAGGGGCGCAACCCGTATGGATGGAAAGAGGAAGAGGAGATCTTCAGAAACCTTAACTGGAGCAAGGTCTGAAAGTTAGCGGGTGAAGAGTTATTGGGTGGAGAAGGTTCGTGCTACCATGGCCATCGATTTCAACATACGACGGCAGCTACAGGAATAGTATTCTAGGGTTTTGATTTTCTGATTTTTATAATATTAAATTGCTAATTTTACAATTAAACCCAATATTTTTTACATAACTCCGATTCAACCCCAATGACAGACCTTCCTAGCTAATAACCCCTATTCCGGATCCAATGAGCCATGCCTCCCCAAACGACTATCTGTAGCCTGTTTTCTTTAATTTAATATTTAAATCCTTTATTAAATTAATTAAAAATTACTTTCAAATTCACCGAGGCCACATACAAACTCAGAAAAATCCAGAAAAAGTATTTCTGGCTTCATTTCAATGATACGGTCCTAACAAAATTAATTTCGTCGAATTCTGAGACTGTCTGAAAATTGGCTATTTTTCAGTTGATTAAATTTGACTGAAATGAACAAAACACATTTTCTTTCGCCACGCTCACATATTAATTCGAAAAATTCCGGAAAATTAAACTTAACAATAATTCGACATTCTGGTTCCAACAAAAGTGGTTTCGTCGAAAATGGAGGTCATTTGAAAAATGGCCTTTTATACGGGCTATTTATTATACTATAGCGAATATTCTGAATATTCAACTGACCGTAACTTTTGATTTCTGCTATGAAATTTCGATTTTTCGGATTCGTTGGAAAGATATTTACAAACAGATTTAGATATTTTTGGATTCACTAAAATCCATTAAATTCTGAATCCGGTATATTCAGTCAAAGTTTAACTTTGACTTTTCAAACTGCCATGCTAATTCTAATTATTTTTGGAATTAAAATAAATATATTCGTTCTATCTTCGATTAAAATAAATTTTTAATCGTTATTATACAAAATAAATTATTTTAACTATTCCAAATTCACCGAAATAGCCAAAATAAAAATTTTAAATCGGTTCTGATTTTCCTGGTTGTTACAATCTCCCCCACTTAAAATCTTTTCGTCCCCGAAAAGGAAACAAAGTAAAGTAGGAAACAAATGGAAAACGTAAATATTGTAAATGTACCTCAATACAAGAGTTAATCGGAGATGTCCAATCTGCACTTGGGACAAGCCTGTTTGATGCTATCCTCAGTCTCCCGTGTACAGTCTCTAGGATCCCCGCTCCACTGTACTTTAACTAGGTGGATCCTCTTGTTCCTCAAAATTCGGGTCTCCTTGCCAACAATTTTCACTGGCTCCCTTTTTACTGTTAAGCTCGGCGTAATCTCCAAATCTTGTTGTGCTGCTTTCTCCACAACTAAGTCTGAATCATGAAAATGCTTTCGGAGTTGGGACACATGAAATACATCGTGAACCCCTGGTAACCAGTCGGGCAACTGCACTCTATAAGCGAGAGCTCCAATCCTTTCGAGAATAGGGAATGGACCAATGAATCCTGGCGCCAACTTCCCAGTCTTCCCAAAATGAATGACACCTCCCAATGGGGAAACCCACAAGTATACATAATCGCCAACAGAGAATTCTAAATCTCTTCTCCATGAGTCCGCATAGCTCTTCTGTCGGCTCTAAGCAGTCAGTAGGTGCTTCTTAATAAAGTTAACTTTCTCTGCTGCTTCGCGAATCATGTCGGGACCCAAGACTAATCGATTGCCTAGTTCCACCCAACATGCGGGGGATCGACATGGCCTGCCATATAATGCTTCGAAGGGCGACATCTGCAGGCTTGCTTGGTAGCTGTTATTATAAGAGAATTCAACTGAGTGTAAGTGGTTCTCCCATGAGCCGCCAAAATCAAGAATGCACGCTCGCAACAAGTCCTCTAATATGCGGTTTACCCTCTCAGTCTGGCCATCTGTCTGAGGATGATAAGCAGTGCTCAGATTCAACTTGGTCCTAAGCTCCTCTTGGAAAGCTTCCTAGAATTTGCTAGCAAAAATCGGGTCACGGTCACTGACAATGTTACTGGGAACTCCATGCAGTCTGACAATCTCTTTGACATAAAGCTGCGCTAGACTTTGAGCTGTCTGATTAAATTTAATAAGGATGAAATGGGCAGTCTTTGTGAGGCGATCTACAATCACCCATATACTGTCATTCCCTTTTCTGGATCGGGGCAAGCCATCAATAAAGTGCATAGAAATCTGGTCCCATTTCTAACTCGGAACCTCTAGTGGTTTCAACAATCCTGCCGGCTTCTGTTGGTCGCTTTTGCATTGCTGGCAAGTGGGACATCTAACAACATATATAGAAATGTCTCTCTTCATAGATCTCCACGTTATCTACAACATTAGCTTTCCCCGGAGTATGTAGGATATCCAGGTCATAGGCTGCAAGAAATTCAATCCAACGTTGCTGCCTCAAATTTAAATCTCTTTGAGTAAATAGATGCTTCAAAGATTTGTGATCCGTACATAGTTCGAACTTCTCACCCAAGAGATAGTGCCTCCATATCTTTAGAGAAAATACGATGGCCATTAGCTCAAGATCATGAGTGGCATAATTTTTCTCATGCGGTTTCAACTGACGGCTAGCATATGCAACAACTTTGTCCCTTTGCATTAGCACCACACCAATACCTTAAACAAATAAAAGGATAACATGTTAAAATGAGATTTATCTTTTTTTTTTTAAAATGCCATCACTAACATGTTGTTTAATATAAAAAGGGTAACCTTCTCTAGAAGCATCTGTCCAGACTTTCAAATCCGGATTGCCATCAATGATGGTCAACACAGGAGCAGTGGTCAACCTCCTTTTTAGCTCTTGGAAAGTTGTCTCACATTCAAGTGTCCAGACAAACTTTGTGTGCTTCTTAGTTAGCTTCGTCAATGGACAAGATAGCCTTGAAAAATCTTTGACGAATTTCCGATAATACCCAGCTAGTCCTAAGAAACTTCTGACTTCGGTGGGAGTTCTAGGCTGCTTCCAATCTTGGATGGCTGAGATCTTTCCTGGATCCAGTGAAATGCCTTCCTTTGATACAACATGGCCGAGGAATTTCACCTCTTCTTGCCAGAATATGCATTTGGAGAATTTGGATTTCAACACATTTCTTCGCAAAATCTCCAAGACTTCTTTCAGATGCTTTTCGTGCTCAGCAATGGTTTTAGAAAAGATAAGGATGTCATCGATAAACACCAGCACGAATTTATTTAAAACATCTCGGAATACTGTATTCATCAAATCAACAAAGTATGTTGGAGCATTACATAGTCCGAAGGGCATTACTAGCCATTCATAAAATGTGTCTAGACCTCTGAAAGCAGTCAAAGGAACACACTCTTCTGCGATGCGCAGTTGATGGAAACCTGTGGCTAGATCCATCCTAGAGAATACTCGTGCTCCATGCAGGCGGTCCAGCAAGTCATCAATACGAGCCAGTGGATATTTGTTTTTCAGTATTTGCTTATTAAGGCCGCGGTAGTCCACACACAGTCGGAGTGTACCGTCTGACTTCGGGACAAATACCACTGCTGCACCCCATTCTGAGAAGCTAGGCCTGATCAGACCCTTCCTCAAAAGCTGCTTAGTTTGATTGCTCAACTCTTATTTTTCTTTTGGCGACATTCTCCGAATAGGATGCACGATGGGCCTTGCATTTGGAATTAGGTCAATTCTGAAGTTGATTTCTCTACGTGGAGGTAAGCTATCGACCTCGTTGAACACATCGACATATTCTTTGACGACGGGAATATCCTCAATAGAAGTGGAAGTGACTTCTAGAGAATACCAAAATTCTTTTCAGTCAATGGCTGAGACGTGTCATGGTATAGTAATATTTCCAATTTTAGTTTTAACTTTGACAATTCTTTCAGCACATACTAACTCAGCCTCATACTTTGTTAGCCAATCCATTCCTAGTATGATATCATATCCGGAGAAATTCATAACGATCAAATCAAAAGGGAACTGGTAGCGAAAATAAGTAACATGTACTCTACAATACCGATCGAGAATAAGAGAACCTCCTATCAGACTATGAGCTCTAATCAATTCTTTTAGTTTTCTAGGCTTCAGTTTTAACTTTTTAATGGTGTCATTAGAAATAAAGCTTCGTGATGCACTAGTGTCAAATAATGTTGTAATAGTAATGTTCTTAATGTTAAGAGTACCTCCTAAAACATCGGGTTTACCTTCTCCTTCAGAAGAAGTTGGTGCAGTCGTACCCTCATAGACATGAGCCACTTGAGCATTCTTTAGCAGTGGGCAGTTGGTCTTGATGTGTTCCTTCTGATGACAGTTGTAGCACTCCCTCTTATCCTGAGAATTCTGGCCATGATTCTGACTAGGCCCAAACTCATTCCTCTTGGCCCTTTTTGGAGCTCTACACTCGGATTCATAGTGTCCAACCTTGTTGTTGTTATAACATTTCACCTTGGTCCTGTCTCTCTTCTTTCCTTGAGGCTTAGCGGTCGAAGAATTGCTCGCCTCAGGTTTCTTATCCGCTTGCTCCTTTTTGTTGTTATTCTGGTTTTTCGCCCGCTCTTGCTGTGCTTCTAGGTCATTCTCCTCATAGCGACAGGCCATCTCAATTACTTCATTGAATGGGAGTTTGATATGAGCCGTGACTTTGTCTAGGTACTTCTTAGAAAGGCCCTTAATGAATCTTTTATTCTTCTAAACTAGATCTTGAATCAACTCAGGAGCGTAGCGTGAAAATTTCTCGAACTTCCTCACATATTCTGAGATAGTCATTGCTCCCTGCTGTAAATTCGCAAACTGATCATGAAGCCTCTCTACTTCCTGTGGAGGGATATACTTGTCGTTGAAAAGATCTTTGAATCTAGCCTATGACATGTTGGCTACATCATTTCCAATCTTGACGGTGTCCCACCAATGTTCAGCTTGGTCCTTCAGTAGCCATGTCGCCATAAAGCGTTTGCGTTGATCCTCTAACTCCAAGCCTTCAAAAAAATTCTCACTGTCCTTTAGCCATGTCTGAGCCTCGATCACCGTCTCTCGACCAGTAAAGGACACTGCTCCTAAGTTTCTGAATTTTTTGGACATCCTCTCCAAGTCAAATGGCTGTTGGGGAGGACGGGGTGGTGCTACGATCTCAGAAGTGGGCTGTTCCTGAGTAATGGGTGTCTCGTCTCTGAGTGGCCCTCTGGCTCCACCTCGGGCTCCACCTCGAGCTGTTCTTGCTCTAATGCTCATTTTAAATCAGTATGTACCATCAAGGAAAGAGTCAAACCAACAAAATGATAATTTTTAAAGGAAAGATAAAGGTAAGGACAACGGAAAGAGGATGATGTAATGACTGATTAATATGTGCTCTTCTGTTGTGCTCATTCTAGGACATTACTAATCCTATCTCTAATGAGCTACTCGCCTTAGAATACTGCCAATTCTATCTAGACGAATTGTTCTAAATATGTCATACTATGAAGCTAAGGTTAACCTTTAGCTCTGATACCAAATGTGATAACACCAAACTTTCGTAGAAAGAAAGCAAGGATAATCATTGGAATATAACATATTTACAACAAAAACAGATCTCAGATAATATCATAACACAAAAATCATTGCAACGGAAATAAAATGTCATCAGCATCATAATATCCAATACATTAGAGTACGCAGATACAGGATACACTATGCAAAATGGAAAGTCTGAATAAAAAAAAAATAAGTCTCAAACTCCATAACATACATCAAATACCAAGGATGAAATAAAGTCTCAAAAGCAAAACAAAAGAGAAAGAAAGAGGTCTTCGTCTTCTTGCTTCAACAAGCTCCAAATCCAGAAATGTATCCAAGCCTCAACCTGTCACTTGGCTGCCCGTGTATAAAGAGGGCACCCTAGTTTGCAAAGTGAAACAAACTACGAGTCAGTCATGTGACTTGTATGGGAAATCTTTCTTATATAACCTAACAATGTGGCTAATCATAGGACCACACCGCTAATGCGGAACGAGTTTACTCCATGGGATTTCCAGTGCATATTTAAATAAATTTTATTACAAAACAACGTAATGCTTTTTGGAAAAATGGAATCATTATAAGACTCAAGTCCCATCACACAATGCAATGCAAACCGAAGGATATAGTTTTACCTTATAATGATCAAACATGACTTGATACGTATAAAATAATATTTTAATATTATTAATAGTGTCACATCAGTTTTAGAAAATATTTCAAAATAAATGTATCAATCCTAGACGGCATATGTATCATATACTATGTCGCCGTATATAAGTTTACAGTCAAAACCAAAATATCATATTGGAGATTTGGTTTCCATCATGAATTGAGGCTAGGGATCGTCCTCTCCGATTCGAGACACTCTAGCAAATGCCTCAGGATTCCCTGCAGTGAACCCTTGGATGCGGTAGGGCCGGTCCACACATAACGCTAGTGGATTAAAAATTCCTGAACACATGTCTCCTGATTCTTTTGAACCTCTAATATGGCCACTAACAACCTATAAACCGAGGTACCTCATAATCCACATAAGTAAAAATGTCAGGGATGGTAGGTCACTAACATCACTTCTTAGCTAGAAAGAAACGTGTGCACTTCCTATGGTCCTGATCCTGTTTTTGACTCATACCGGGGTGTGAGGCTCGCGAAGTCATGCTATACACAAAGCTATCCCTAAACAGGCTATGTAATGACCCGCACTGGCAAAGGTATTATGATTAATTTATTTAATTATATCAATGGTGGTATAGTGAATTAAATGATCGTGGAATTAAATAATAGTGAATATTATAATTAAAATAATAAATTAAATAATATATTTAATTCTGAAATAATCAGAATTGGCTGAAATGACGATATGGTGTGAACCAGATCATCTGTGATATTTAATTCAGCTTGGAATTGAATTTGAATAACGAATATATTAAATCGTCGACAGTTGAACGTATAGTTTATAAAATAATTATAAACGAGCTCGAAATGGCACGGCAGTTCGCGATTTGGGGATTCAGACTTCAACTGAATGTACAGGATTCGTTTTAAATCGGATTTCTGTGAAACAAGAAACGCGTGGAGCTGGTAGAGTATATCTTTCTAGTGGAAGAGAAAAATTGAGATTTCATCGTGTAGATTTTGATGTACGTCCAAATCAAATTTCAGAAAAGTCGCTATGAAATTCCTTTATATTTTGCAACGCTTTATATACGTTATAAAAGGGTTTTCAATGTAAAACTGAATATCGAGGTAATCGGGAATCTGAAATATCAAACTGTATATCCTGATATGATATTCTGGAGCTGGACGATATCATATGTGAAGATATACGATAATATAAATTTATTTATATTTAATTTAATAATATTTAAATATATTTATATATTTAAATGGGTCATTCAGAGCGTTAAAAATAGCCTGTTTTGCAAACGACCTCGGAATTCGACGAAACTAATTTTGTTGGATCCGCAATGTCAAATTATTGCTAGATGTCAAGTTTCGTGATTTTTAGAGTCACTGTGTGGTCGTACAGATTTTTAGAGTGAGAAACAGTCAGTATTTCGACAGTTAAAAATACACTGTGTGAGCATACGAAGTCGGAATTCGACGAAACCAGTTTCGTTGGGACCGTAATGTCGAACTGAAGGTGTATGTCCAGTTTGGTGATTTTTAGGTATCATATGTAATCACTGGGATTTTTAGAAGGCAGATACAAGGAGAAAATCATTTAAATAAAATATAAAATCAATTCAAAAATATCTCCCCCCATTTCTCTGATCACAAGTAAGCCACGCGACCTCTCTTCTCAGCCACAGACTTTACCAACCCAAAACAAGCACATAAATACCGCATAAAACCCACATCAGTAAACTTTGAAAAATCTTAACAAATGAAACAAAAATCGAAAAATCTCAATGTCCATTTGGTTGAATTCCTGACAGAAAGAGCTTTAGTTCAGTCTAAGTATTTTTGGGTGCGACTTCATTCCAAGAAGTCACGGTTTCGATGCAGTAGCCCTAGGGTTTTCATTGACTGGCGTTTCCGACATCAAAGTGTCGAATGGAAGGTAGGGTAGGCATGTAGATGGAAGGGCGCACCGTCTCGCCAACTTTGGTGGATTCCGGTGACCCTTTTTGTCGATCGAATGGTGGTACAGTGTGGTTTCAACTGGAAACCGCGACCCTTTCCTTCAGTCCGATTTGAGCACCGTGGACATGGATTGGAAGAGAAAGTGATGAGAGAAATAATGGTAATTTTTGTTGGATTTATAGTGGAGAGTTGAGCAAGTTCTTGGTGATAGAAAGATAGGTGATGGCCATTGGGAAGCGGCTGCTGTGCGTCGGGTTTATTGGGGAAGAAAAGGGATTTGGGTGTGGGCTTTAAACGGGTATGGATGGGCCAATTTGCAAAGGGTAAGGCCCAATTTAAATTTACTTAAGTTATTTTTAATTTAAAATAGTAAAATCTTGTAAATTGAATATCTTAGTTATATGATATCAGATTGACGAACCGTAAGTTGCGTTAGGATCATATGGACGAGCACTCCAAAATGAAACTGACTAGAAGTCCATTGGAGCTCGTTTGAATTTATGGCGAAATAAACTTATTTGATTCAAATCAAATAACAGTTTATCGTTCTTTAACGGTGAACTGCCAATGTGAGTAAATCTCACTACCTCTGAACAGTTTATAATTTCATGTTGTATTTTTAGAACTGTTAGATATTGACTGATACTGTATGTTGACTGTTTGATTGAACTGCTAGTCAGTTGATTTAAATTTCTATATTGATTCTGTTTAACAGAATATATCGTATGGAACTGAAAAGTGATGTTATCTATATTGTTTAACATCTGTGATGCAGGGAAACAGGTTGGAGGAATCCGACTGGATTCCTCAACATTTATTTTACTGTTTTCATATATTGTGATATATGATGTGTTATATAATCTGTTATGGATTATGTGTGTTGGAATGATGTTGATCATTGTTATTCGATATTGTAAATGTCATAAAAGACCCTGGGATGTAAAAAGAAGTATTTCAATGTATATTGAAATAAAGGAATTTTATAAAATCACAGGATTTTATAAAAGGAATTATTTATAAAACGAACACGGTTTTATAAAAGGGATATTTATTTAGAAAATAAATAGAAATAGAAAAGGAATATTTATTTAGAAAATAAATAGAAGTTATAAATAGGATATATTTGTAACGGTAAGTAAACGTTATAAATAGGAAATATTTGTAACGGTAAGTAAACGTTATAAATAGGAAATATTCGTAACGGTAAATAGAAGTTATAAATAGGATATATCTGTAACGGTAAGTAAACGTTATAAATAGGAAATATTTGTAACGGTAAATAGAAGTTATAAATAGGAAATATTTGTAACGGTAAATAGAAGTTATAAATAGGAAATATTTGTAACGGTAAATAGAAGTTATAAATAGGAAATATTTGTAAAGGTAAATAGAAGTTATAAATAGGATATATTTGTAACGGTAAGTAAACGTTATAAAAAGGAAATAGTTGTAACGGAAAACGTAGTTTAGTAAAAGAAGTTAATCGATGTAGTTAATCGATTAGTGTTAAAGTAAAAGAAGTTAATCGATGTTAGTTAATCGATTAGAGAATAAAGTTAAAAAAAAGTTAATCGATGTTAGTTAATCGATTAGTGTTAAAGTAAAAGAAGTTAATCGATGTTAGTTAATCGATTAGAGAATAAAGTTAAAAAGAAGTTAATCGATGTTAGTTAATCGATTAGTGTTAAAGTAAAAGAAGTTAATCGATGTTAGTTAATCGATTAGAGAATAAAGTTAAAAAGAAGTTAATCGATGTTAGTTAATCGATTAGTGTTAAAGTAAAAGAAGTTAATCGATGTTATTTAATCGATTAGAGAATAAAGTTGAAAGGAGTTAATCGATGTTAGTTAATCGATTAGTGTTAAAGTAAAAGGAGATAATCGATGTTAGATAATCGATGATAGTTATTCGAATAGAACAAAAGGAGTAATCGAATATAGTTTATTCGAAGAAAGCAAAAGGAGTTATCGAATATAGTTTATTCGAAAGGAGTTAAGTGAAATGAGTAAATCAGTAGTGTTAGTCAAATATGAGTAAATCAATGGTGTTAGTCCAATAGAGTTAATTGATAAGGGTTAATCGAATAGAGATTTATTAGAAGGAGGGTTAAGTAAGGAAGTTAGAAAAAGGAATAAAGTGAACTTTGCTAATTTCAAAGTTAGAAATGTTGTTCAGTTAAGGTCTGAGAGGTAGTTCTACCCCAACTTGATTGACTTCGTTTTGAACTAAGGAATAGTTAAGGTTCGGCGGTAAAGGAAATGGTTTGAGTTGGCATCGCGATGGTTTGTTTAAACATCTGTCTAAGTCCAATGAAGAAGCTTTGGAAATGTTTTCCAAATAAGAAACCAGAAATGTTTTCTAATAAAGAAAGCAAGAAATGGAAATGTTTTCCATTGTTAATAACGTATATTTTCCAAATCTAGAAAATAAGAAATATTGAATATAGGGAAACAGGAGATAAGTAAATTTATGAAATAAAGAGATAAAAGTGAAATGATGTTTGATCGATATAATTTCCATTTGGAAATAATATCGTTGTTTGCACACTTGTTTTTATTCGATAGTTAAATCACAGACTATCGAAGTTTTGACCATTTTAACGTTGTTAATATGGAGAGACCGGTTGGATTTTTATCCAAAGAACCACTCTGTATTGGCATAAGCCTTGCGAATCATATATGCCAAAGGAAATTGAAGACGGAGTTATGCAAGGGCTATCCTGTTTACAGAATAGTGCCTTCGGTTCATCCTATTCCTGGATGACTTGTATGGACGAATGTCTGACAGAGTATTTCCAGACGATCACGTATATTGATTTCTCCAACCGTACCAAGAGTGGAAGCAGAGAACGAAACTTCTTTTAGCTAACACATAATGTATGATTGAGGACGCAAATCGGTGATTGGATGGATTTGACGATGTGGCATTCAAAGTGAATCTGATATGATGATAAAGCGTAGCTTCTAGCCTCATCATCCGGTAAATGACAGAAATCGGGCAGGCAGCATGGCTAAGTCGGTCGCACCGAAGTAGGGTGTATAATCACCTGATCTAGAGTTTCATTTACTTCTAAAAATCTATTGTTGATGCTGTCCCATTCGGGAAACGGTTGCTGATCCCAACTGTTGGTGATATACATTCGATACACTCAAGCGAAATGAGTGGTCGGTCATGTGTGGCCGGGTTGCAAGATGTTCTTGTTGAATCCAGTGTATTCCTCTCTAGAGGTACACGAGCGAAAGGTGGATCCATACCTTGTCATAGTTGGAAATCCATTACCCAATACGTGCTTGCGGTTTTGATTGTATACTATATATGTAGAACGTGAGATGAAAGCGTTTCTGCTAGATGATTATATATATACTGTGGTTGATAGACATTATTATAATATCAAAAGGTTTTTGATATAAAGATATTTTGGGTTCTCATAAGGGAAAAACCCGTTCCGTTATGCGGCGTGGTCTTATGAGATATCGTTTACTTGTTCGAACTGTTTTTAACTGTTTTACTCACACCAGTCCCATGACTGACCCGGAGTTTACTTTGTTGTTTTCCCTAAACTCTTGGGTGCCTAAATTTGTACGGGCAGTCAAGTAGTCGGGATTTTACAGATATACTGGAAGAGTTGGAGCAGGAGGCTTCAGGATCATATAGCTATAGTTATTTCCGCTGTGTTGTAAGTGCTGTACTTTGATAATGATATGTATATGCAAGTACAGATTTGTATTTCAAAGTTATGTTATGAAATATATTTATTCGTTCCGCTGTGAGATTCGTGTTACTCTGATATTGTGTTCTTCTTCTATTCTAATTTTCTATCTTATCTTTCCTCACCCTCTAATTTCTTTCACTAATTACCAGGATTTCTTTCCGTGTTTGGTTATCGACGTCGTGCTTACGTCGATAACCAAAGTCGCTCGAAATCCGGGTCGTTACAGTTGGTATCAGAGCTTAAGTTAAGAATTACTTGGCTCTGTGGCGTGACTCGGTAGAGATAGGGTTAGTAATACCCTAGATTGAGTTTGAGTGTATATATATACGAGTGAACGTATTTGTATATGATATAAAAATAATTTTATATTGTGGAGATTCATTGGTTGAGTTGTTTATGAGTTCTGGTCGATCAGTTTGATCCACTGTATCGGTAGGAGTTACTAAACACTTGAATACGATGGGTCGGCACGATATGTTTTGAAAAGATGGTAAAACGAAATAGTTTACCCAACGTATATTTTGAATATATTGGATATATTGGTTGTTATTATAATCGAGTAAGATTATAAATTAAATGGTTATGTAAATAACCAATCAGAATTCATATAAGTGAAATACGTGAAATCAGATGAGTTAAATCTGAGATTTTAAGCCAGAAATTGAATTAGAACTCTGGAAAATTGGATAAGTGTTTGTAAACGGATTTGGATTAAAAATAAGGAAAATTTAAGATCCTGGGAGATTTTAAATTGTTTTACAAGCAGTGTGAATTATATTTTGAAATGAATTTCAAAGTGAAATGTTTAGAAATGGTTTTATAGTATTGAACTCACTTCGATCGCTGGAAAATAAATTCTGATGATGACAGCTGCATCATCAGTATTCATTTTCGAGTTGTAAGTGACGAATTACTACCAGAGATACTGTTTTGAATTTGTTTTTGGAAAGACAAGTTGTGTTGAATTTAAAAGTGGGATTTAAAATATAGAACTTGAATTTTGAAATAGATTTGAAATATTAACTTGTTTAAAAGAAATAAAAACAAGAAGTTCCTTTATAAACGAAGTTTATAAATAGTTCTTTTATAAACGAAGTTATAAACGAAGTGAAAAGAATTATCATTGGATAATTCAGAAATAAAATACAAGAGTGAAATTGAAAGGGGAACCTATTTTCCAAAGGTAGAAATATCGATTTCAGAAGGAATTGAAACCGAGACTTATTTAAAGGAATTTGAATAAAGAAAGTTCAAACATAGGATTTGAATATAGAAATTCAAGGGGAGTTTGAATATGTGAAATTCAATGGAATTGAAATGGGAATTGAATATAGAAATTCAAAGGGAGTTTGAATATATGAAATTCAATGGAAGTGATATAGAATTTGAATAGAGTAAATTCGAATATAGAAATCAAATAGAATTTGACATATGGGAAATCAAATAGAATTTGACATATGAAAAATCGAATAAAATTGACATATGAGAAATCGAATGGATTTTGAATAAGAGATTTGAAATGAAATTCAAATATGGAATTTGAATAAGAGATTTGAAATGAAATTCAAATATAGAATTTGAATAAGAGAATCGAAATAGAATTTGAATATAGGAAATTCAAATAAAATTGAAATGGAATTCAATTTGTTTATAAACGAGTTAAACCTATATTTGAACATGTTATACTCAAATAAAAAGGAGAAATGGGCAAACCAGTAATTTGAAAATCACTTAACGAACTAAGTCAAAATGATTGAATTAAGCTGGAATGAATTAGAAATGTATGGATATACATGAGATAGGTATGGAAAAAGGTATGAAGGTATATAAATAGAATGCTCGACGAAAGGTATGTGTTCAATTCATATATGAGATTTTATGCGCCGTATCGGCTAGCCGCTTGGCTGTTCTTTTTCTTTTTGATTGGAGAAGGCCTTTGTGGCAGTTTGGGGATTTTCCCGATGCTCCCAGTACAAAGGAGGTTATGGCGAATTTTTCCGAGGATTTAAGGAGTTAGAATATTTTTAAGATAAATTGATAACTAGAAATTAACATATCAAAATATATAGAAGTCGATAAGAAAACGAACTTAAAAATAGAATAGTATAATCAAAAAGGAAGTCTAGAATAAAATCTAGTGAGAATAGAAAGAGAAAGTGTATACGTGTTTAAAAGTGAATAAGTAGTTGAATGATATTGTTTATTCGAGTAAGTAGTCTTATCTGTTTTGACGTTATAAATGTTATTCAGTCAAGGTCTGAGAGGTAGTTATACCCCAACTTGATCGATTCCATTATTAACAGATAAATAGTAAGATTTCAGGCTCGAAGATCAATGTTGAATGAGAGTTAGTTGAATATAGTATTTGGGCTGTCGTAACGATGTTTTACACAGAATATAGTATTTGGGTTGTCGTAACGATGATTTACACAACATCCATTTTAACCCAAATAAGTGTAAGCTTGGAAATATAATAGAGAATATTTCCTAAGTATAGAAATGAACGAGATCGGAAAAGAGATAAGTAATTGGAATATTTTCCAATTATAAATAGAATATATTTTCTAAAGTTTAGAAAATAAAAGGGAGGCGATATTCGGAAATGTTTTCCCAAATAACATAAAAAGGGCCAATAAGGTAATTGAAAATATTTGGTCAACAAATATTGATATAGAAATAGAGTAGTGATTTAACTAATGGAATATTGATTATGGGCTCAGTTGAATTTCAAAAAGGAAAATTTGATTTTTTTGAAAAAGAGTAAACTGTTTGAAAATTCCCAGGAAGGGACTGTTTAAATAAAAAAAAAAAATTTTTTACAGAAATTTGTGAAAGCAAAATTTGAACTAAAGTAAAGCCAGTAAAGTGGTAACTGAGATTGAATTAGAATGATATCAAGGCAAATTGGATTGTGAGATTCAAATTTGAAGTATAATGTGATAATCAAGTTAAGAGTGGGAATCAAGAACGAAACTTGAGTTTGAAATGATATTTGGCTCGGATATAAGCAAATGGTTGTGTTGGGGATAAAAGCAGATTGAAATTTTGATTGGGATGACATTGGTGTATGCTGAGTTGATAGCATATGGAAGTGACAGAGTTGATATGCCCGACAAAAAGGTACCAGTTTATATTTCTATTGGATATAAGATTTATGAGCCAATTTGGGAAGCCGCTTGGCTGTTTGATTTTCATTTGGGTTGGAGATGGCCCAGAGAGGCGAGTGGAGGTTTGACCTATTGACCAGTACAAAGGAGGTGCTGGCGAAATTTTTTCGAAGGGTTAAGGCGTTAGAAAACTTTCAGGATTTTTGAAAATATTCGTTGATAAGAATTAATTAATAATTTAATTGAAATTAAATTGGTTCAGTTGAAACTGAAGTTAAGGAGTGAACAAATATGTTCTAACCAGTCGATAGGGTCGTCCTCTACCTTTTAGCAATTTCGAGGACGAAATTATTTTAAGTGGGGAAGATTGTAATGACCCGCACTGGCAGAGGTATTATGATTAATTTATTTAATTATATCAATGGTGGTATAGTGAATTAAATGATCGTGGAATTAAATAATAGTGAATATTATATTTAAAATAATAAATTAAATAATATATTTAATTCTGAAATAATCAGAATTGGCTGAAATGACGATATGGTGTGAACCAGATCATCTGTGATATTTAATTCAGCTTGGAATTGAATTTGAATAACGAATATATTAAATCGTCGACAGTTGAACGTATAGTTTATAAAATAATTATAAACGAGCTCGAAATGGCACGGCAGTTCGCGATTTGGGGATTCAGACTTCAACTGAATGTACAGGATTCGTTTTAAATCGGATTTCTGTGAAACAAGAAACGCGTGGAGCTGGTAGAGTATATCTTTCTAGTGGAAGAGAAAAATTGAGATTTCATCGTGTAGATTTTGATGTACGTCCAAATCAAATTTCAGAAAAGTCGCTATGAAATTCCTTTATATTTTGCAACGCTTTATATACGTTATAAAAGGGTTTTCAATGTAAAACTGAATATCGAGGTAATCGGGAATTTGAAATATCAAACTGTATATCCTGATATGATATTCTGGAGCTGGACGATATCATATGTGAAGATATACGATAATATAAATTTATTTATATTTAATTTAATAATATTTAAATATATTTATATATTTAAATGGGTCATTCAGAGCGTTAAAAATAGCCAGTTTTGCAAACGACCTCGGAATTCGACGAAACTAATTTTGTTGGATCCACAATGTCAAATTATTGCTAGATGTCAAGTTTCGTGATTTTTAGAGTCACTGTGTGGTCGTACAGATTTTTAGAGTGAGAAACAGTCAGTATTTCGACAGTTAAAAATACACTGTGTGAGCATACGAAGTCGGAATTCGACGAAACCAGTTTCGTTGGGACCGTAATGTCGAACTGAAGGTGTATGTCCAGTTTGGTGATTTTTAGGTATCATATGTAATCACTGGGATTTTTAGAAGGCAGATACAAGGAGAAAATCATTTAAATAAAATATAAAATCAATTCAAAAATATCTCCCCCCATTTCTCTGATCACAAGTAAGCCACGCGACCTCTCTTCTCAGCCACAGACTTTACCAACCCAAAACAAGCACATAAATACCGCATAAAACCCACATCAGTAAACTTTGAAAAATCTTAACAAATGAAACAAAAATCGAAAAATCTCAATGTCCATTTGGTTGAATTCCTGACAGAAAGAGCTTTAGTTCAGTCTAAGTATTTTTGGGTGCGACTTCATTCCAAGAAGTCACGGTTTCGATGCAGTAGCCCTAGGGTTTTCATTGACTGGCGTTTCCGACATCAAAGTGTCGAATGGAAGGTAGGGTAGGCATGTAGATGGAAGGGCGCACCGTCTCGCCAACTTTGGTGGATTCCGGTGACCCTTTTTGTCGATCGAATGGTGGTACAGTGTGGTTTCAACTGGAAACCGCGACCCTTTCCTTCAGTCCGATTTGAGCACCGTGGACATGGATTGGAAGAGAAAGTGATGAGAGAAATAATGGTAATTTTTGTTGGATTTATAGTGGAGAGTTGAGCAAGTTCTTGGTGATAGAAAGATAGGTGATGGCCATTGGGAAGCGGCTGCTGTGCGTCGGGTTTATTGGGGAAGAAAAGGGATTTGGGTGTGGGCTTTAAACGGGTATGGATGGGCCAATTTGCAAAGGGTAAGGCCCAATTTAAATTTACTTAAGTTATTTTTAATTTAAAATAGTAAAATCTTGTAAATTGAATATCTTAGTTATATGATATCAGATTGACGAACCGTAAGTTGCGTTAGGATCATATGGACGAGCACTCCAAAATGAAACTGACTAGAAGTCCATTGGAGCTCGTTTGAATTTATGGCGAAATAAACTTATTTGATTCAAATCAAATAACAGTTTATCGTTCTTTAACGGTGAACTGCCAATGTGAGTAAATCTCACTACCTCTGAACAGTTTATAATTTCATGTTGTATTTTTAGAACTGTTAGATATTGACTGATACTGTATGTTGACTGTTTGATTGAACTGCTAGTCAGTTGATTTAAATTTCTATATTGATTCTGTTTAACAGAATATATCGTATGGAACTGAAAAGTGATGTTATCTATATTGTTTAACATCTGTGATGTAGGGAAACAGGTTGGAGGAATCCGACTGGATTCCTCAACATTTATTTTACTGTTTTCATATATTGTGATATATGATGTGTTATATAATCTGTTATGGATTATGTGTGTTGGAATGATGTTGATCATTGTTATTCGATATTGTAAATGTCATAAAAGACCCTGGGATGTAAAAAGAAGTATTTCAATGTATATTGAAATAAAGGAATTTTATAAAATCACAGGATTTTATAAAAGGAATTATTTATAAAACGAACACGGTTTTATAAAAGGGATATTTATTTAGAAAATAAATAGAAATAGAAAAGGAATATTTATTTAGAAAATAAATAGAAGTTATAAATAGGAAATATTTGTAACGGTAAGTAAACGTTATAAATAGGAAATATTTGTAACGGTAAGTAAACGTTATAAATAGGAAATATTTGTAACGGTAAATAGAAGTTATAAATAGGATATATTTGTAACGGTAAGTAAACGTTATAAACAGGAAATATTTGTAACGGTAAATAGAAGTTATAAATAGGAAATATTTGTAACGGTAAATAGAAGTTATAAATAGGAAATATTTGTAACGGTAAATAGAAGTTATAAATAGGAAATATTTGTAAAGGTAAATAGAAGTTATAAATAGGATATATTTGTAACGGTAAGTAAACGTTATAAAAAGGAAATAGTTGTAACGGAAAACGTAGTTTAGTAAAAGAAGTTAATCGATGTAGTTAATCGATTAGTGTTAAAGTAAAAGAAGTTAATCGATGTTAGTTAATCGATTAGAGAATAAAGTTAAAAAAAAGTTAATCGATGTTAGTTAATCGATTAGTGTTAAAGTAAAAGAAGTTAATCGATGTTAGTTAATCGATTAGAGAATAAAGTTAAAAAGAAGTTAATCGATGTTAGTTAATCGATTAGTGTTAAAGTAAAAGAAGTTAATCGATGTTAGTTAATCGATTAGAGAATAAAGTTAAAAAGAAGTTAATCGATGTTAGTTAATCGATTAGTGTTAAAGTAAAAGAAGTTAATCGATGTTAGTTAATCGATTAGAGAATAAAGTTGAAAGGAGTTAATCGATGTTAGTTAATCGATTAGTGTTAAAGTAAAAGGAGATAATCGATGTTAGATAATCGATGATAGTTATTCGAATAGAACAAAAGGAGTAATCGAATATAGTTTATTCGAAGAAAGCAAAAGGAGTTATCGAATATAGTTTATTCGAAAGGAGTTAAGTGAAATGAGTAAATCAGTAGTGTTAGTCAAATATGAGTAAATCAATGGTGTTAGTCCAATAGAGTTAATTGATAAGGGTTAATCGAATAGAGATTTATTAGAAGGAGGGTTAAGTAAGGAAGTTAGAAAAAGGAATAAAGTGAACTTTGCTAATTTCAAAGTTAGAAATGTTGTTCAGTTAAGGTCTGAGAGGTAGTTCTACCCCAACTTGATTGACTTCGTTTTGAACTAAGGAATAGTTAAGGTTCGGCGGTAAAGGAAATGGTTTGAGTTGGCATCGCGATGGTTTGTTTAAACATCTGTCTAAGTCCAATGAAGAAGCTTTGGAAATGTTTTCCAAATAAGAAACCAGAAATGTTTTCTAATAAAGAAAGCAAGAAATGGAAATGTTTTCCATTGTTAATAACGTATATTTTCCAAATCTAGAAAATAAGAAATATTGAATATAGGGAAACAGGAGATAAGTAAATTTATGAAATAAAGAGATAAAAGTGAAATGATGTTTGATCGATATAATTTCCATTTGGAAATAATATCGTTGTTTGCACACTTGTTTTTATTCGATAGTTAAATCACAGACTATCGAAGTTTTGACCATTTTAACGTTGTTAATATGGAGAGACCGGTTGGATTTTTATCCAAAGAACCACTCTGTATTGGCATAAGCCTTGCGAATCATATATGCCAAAGGAAATTGAAGACGGAGTTATGAAAGGGCTATCCTGTTTACAGAATAGTGCCTTCGGTTCATCCTATTCCTGGATGACTTGTATGGACGAATGTCTGACAGAGTATTTCCAGACGATCACGTATATTGATTTCTCCAACCGTACCAAGAGTGGAAGCGGAGAAGGAAACTTCTTTTAGCTAACACATAATGTATGATTGAGGACGCAAATCGGTGATTGGATGGATTTGACGATGTGGCATTCAAAGTGAATCTGATATGATGATAAAGCGTAGCTTCTAGCCTCATCATCCGGTAAATGACAGAAATCGGGCAGGCAGCATGGCTAAGTCGGTCGAACCGAAGTAGGGTGTATAATCACCTGATCTAGAGTTTCATTTACTTCTAAAAATCTATTGTTGATGCTGTCCCATTCGGGAAACGGTTGCTGATCCCAACTGTTGGTGATATACATTCGATACACTCAAGCGAAATGAGTGGTCGGTCATGTGTGGCCGGGTTGCAAGATGTTCTTGTTGAATCCAGTGTATTCCTCTCTAGAGGTACACGAGCGAAAGGTGGATCCATACCTTGTCATAGTTGGAAATCCATTACCCAATACGTGCTTGCGGTTTTGATTGTATACTATATATGTAGAACGTGAGATGAAAGCGTTTCTGCTAGATGATTATATATATATACTGTGGTTGATAGACATTATTATAATATCAAAAGGTTTTTGATATAAAGATATTTTGGGTTCTCATAAGGGAAAAACCCGTTCCGTTATGCGGCGTGGTCTTATGAGATATCGTTTACTTGTTCGAACTGTTTTTAACTGTTTTACTCACACCAGTCCCATGACTGACCCGGAGTTTACTTTGTTGTTTTCCCTAAACTCTTGGGTGCCTAAATTTGTACGGGCAGTCAAGTAGTCGGGATTTTACAGATATACTGGAAGAGTTGGAGCAGGAGGCTTCAGGATCATATAGCTATAGTTATTTCCGCTGTGTTGTAAGTGCTGTACTTTGATAATGATATGTATTTGCAAGTACAGATTTGTATTTCAAAGTTATGTTATGAAATATATTTATTCGTTCCGCTGTGAGATTCGTGTTACTCTGATATTGTGTTCTTCTTCTTCTATTCTAATTTTCTATCTTATCTTTCCTCACCCTCTAATTTCTTTCACTAATTACCAGGATTTCCTCGACGTTTTGGTTATCGACGTCGTGCTTATGTCGATAACCAAAGTCGTTGAAAATCCGGGTCGTTACAGGCTATGCTTTGATCATCAACCACAAGGCCTGCTTTTCAACAAAGCCTTGATCATCTGCATCTTGTCGTGCCACATTGACAATTCACGCCATGCGATCGATAACTACTAACATATACCCTCTGAGGGTGTTAAGCAAGAGAATAAATTCTCCGCCACCAAATGGATATAAATTAGATAGAAATCAATTTAACCTACATGGAATGAACTCCAATGTCAGACACGCATCCATTTACAAGTCCGTTCTGGGTCCGAACGAAACCGGAGTCACCTGATTTCTCGTTGGTGCTCGCATATCTGGACAATCAACAAGAACGTCCGGACAACTACCACTGTAACCCTTTCCTGGGAGAAAATCAGTCCAGGGCATCAGTAGTCATCCATTTGATGTTGAAGATCGCCAGTCTTCGATCACCGTCTCCTATTTGTTTGATTTAAATCGCCGTATAATTATTTGAAATGAGTTGAACTCGGTCTTTTCTAATAATTTTTCAAATAATTATCATTTAAATCATTTTAAATCGTTAATATTTATTTATAGCGATTTATCGCTATTTTTATTTATCTAAAATAGCTCAATATAATTAAATGACGCTTCGGGTCGATGGGCGGCCCTAGCGCTATTTTTACCAAAATTTGGTTTGCACATATCTTGAAATTTAACCGTTGGATTTTGACAAAATTTATATCATTGGGAATATCTTCCCAAAGCGGTCCTAACGGTTCCAGTTTTGGGAAAATCCGACAGTTGGATCTTTTGGTATAATCATTTAAAGTTACGATTGCCGAAACGCAAACTACCGTGCACGATTCGTTTTAATTATAAATTATATTTATATAAATATAAATATAAATCGTTTGGCGACTTCAACTACTTTTGTCAATCATATTTAAAATTTTAACTTTAAAATGCTATCATTTCTATCGTACCTAAAATGATGATAAAAATATACTTTTTAATTCTATCATTTTTATCGCATCTAAAATGATGATAAAATATACTTTTTTAATTCTATCATTTTTATCGCATCTAAAATGACGATAAAATATACTTTTTTAATTCTATCTATCATTTTTATCGCATCTAAAATGACGATAAAATATACTTTTTTAATTCTATCATTTTTATCGCATCTAAAATGACGATAAAATATACCTTTTTAATTCTATCATTTTTATCGCATCTAAAATGTCGATAAAATACAATTTTTAATTCTATCATTCTTATCTCATCTAAAATGACGATAAAATATACTTTTTAATTCTATCATTTTTATCGCATCTAAAACGCCGATAAAATATAGCGTTTAAATTCAACCATTTATATTACATCTAAAATGCAAATTAAAACATTACTTCTGTTTCTACTCTTTTTATTGTCCCTAGAGTGACAATAAAGATATACCTTTGATTCATTCTTTATTTACATTTGAAATGTTTAACAAAAGTATAACTTTAAAATCTCTTCTTTTACTTACATCCAAAATGTAAATAAAAATATAATTTTTTTGATTCTAATCTTTTTATTGTCTATATTTTGACAATAAACATATATCATTAAATTAAATCTTTTATTTGCATCCAAAAGTGGAAATCGAAAAATAACCTTTCTAATTCATATATTTACTTACACGTAAAATGCAACTAAAATTGCACCTTTTCAAATATATGTGTTTGTTTACATCTGCAATGTAAATACAAATGTACTTCCCAAAATGATGTTTTTATTTACATATGAAATGCAAATAAAAATATACTTTTTAAAACGATGTTTTTATTTGCATATGAAATGCAAATAAAAATATACTTTTCTAAACTATGTTTTTATTCGTATGTAAAATACAAATAAAAATGTACTTTTCAAAACAATGTTTTTATTTGTATGTAAAATACAAATAAAAATATACTTTTTAAAACAATGTTTTTATTTGTATGTAAAATACAAATAAAAATGTACTTTTTATTTCTATATCTATATTTACATCTAATTTACAAATAAAAATGTTTTTTCTTTTCATTCATGTTTATTTGCAACTAATTTGCAAGTAGAAATATACTTTTTCCAATCATGTTTTTATTTACAACTCCTTTGCAAACAAAAATATACTTTCTACATTCATGTTTTTATTCACATCTAAAATGTGAATACAAATGTATTTTTATTTCTATGTTTTTATTCACATCTAAAATGTGAATAAAAGAAATGTGCTTTTCAATTCTATGTTTTATGTATAATCAATTCTAACAATTCATGTTAACATAAAAAGGATATTCTTATGTGTTCACATTTCCTATTCAACATAACAAATAAAAATAAAAATTTAATTCTTTTCTATGTTTTATTTGCATATAAAAAGGCAAATAAAAATGTACTTCTTTTTCTATGTTTTTATTTGCATATAAAAAGGCAAATAAAAATGTACTTCTTTTAATCATATCTCTATAATCATATTTTTACTTACAACTAAATTGTAAATAAAAATGTCTTTTTATATTCATTTTTCTATAATCATCTTTTTATTTACAACTAAATTGTAAATAAAAAATGTCCTTTTCATAATCATGTTTCTAATTTACACCTAACATGAAAATAAAATATTCACTTTTCCAATTCATGTTCATGAATAAAATTTTAACTAACATTCTTAGATTCGAAATATAATTTCAGATCTGGATTCTAACGCCAACTAAAGATTAACAAACATGAGATTTCATCGCAGATCTAACAATTCATAATATTCCACAAACAGCAATAAATAAATTCTAATTTACCAACATCGCAGATCTAGTATATCTAATATACATACAACAATTTGCATGGCGAGAAAAGAAAATATAATTAAATTATTTTAAAAAAATTAGAAATCTCACTGTCGGGTTGCGAATTTAGCCAAAATCCAAACAGCTCGGAATCAGATCTAGTCTGGACAGCAGCGTAGATCTCGTCTCTACAATCGCACAGGATCTGAAATCATTCGTTTTCGATGTCTTATGAGTTAGATACGATTTAATTAAGTTAGATAATAATTTATATTCATTAATTAAATAATACATTAAAGAATTGTACCTTTCTTCTACTTACAGATAATCGGCCGAAGTAAACCCAATTAGCTTCCAACTTAGGGCTCAGATTTTCGGTCACTACAGGGTACGGGAATATGATCGAGAGGTGGCACGTTGGGGTGCTCGGAGGTGCGCATCCGTGCGTGGTGGACACCGCCAACTCGGTGGTGGCGTGTGGGCCCGGCGGCGGTTTGAAGGCCGCACCTTTGAGGGTTCGGTTCTCGAGCTACAAGTGACGAGGAGGGGTGCAACCCGTATGGATGGAAAGAGGAAGAGGAGATCTTCAGAAACCTTAACTGGAGCAAGGTCTGGAAGTTAGCGGGTGAAGAGTTATTGGGTGGAGAAGGTTCGTGCGACCATGGCCATCGATTTCAACATACGGCGGCGGCTATAGGAATAGTATTCTAGGGTTTTGATTTTCTGATTTTTATAATATTAAATTGCTAATTTTACAATTAAACCCAATATTTTTTTACATAACTCCAATTCAGCCCCAACGATAGACCCTCCCAGCTAATAACCCCTATTTCGGATCCAATGGGCTAGGCCTCGTAGGCCCAAACGACTGTCTGTAGCCTGTTTTCTTTAATTTAATATTTAAATACTTTATTAAATTAATTCAAACTTACATTTAAATTCACCGAGGCCACATACGAACTCAGAAAAATCCAAAAAAATTATTTCTGGCTTCGTTATGACGATACGATCCTAACAAAATTAATTTTGTTGAATTCTGAGAATGTCGGAAAAATGGCTATTTTTCAGTCGATTAAATTTGACTAAAATGAACAAAACACATTTTCTTTCGCCACACTCACATATTAATTCAAAAAATTATGGAAAATTAAACTTAACAATAATTCGACATTCCGGTTCCAACAAAAGTGGTTTCGTCGAAAACGGAGGTCGTTTAGAAAATGGCCTTTTATACGGGCTATTTATTATACTATAGCGACTATTCTGAATATTCAACTGACCATAACTTTTGATTTCTGCTATGAAATTTCGATTTTTCGGATTCGTTGAAAAGATATTTACAAACAGATTTAGATATTTTTGGATTCACTAAAATCCGTTAAATTCTGAATCTGGTATATTTAGTCAAAGTTCAACTTTGACTTTTCAAACTGCCATGCTAATTCCAATTCTTTGTGGAATTAAAATAAATATATTCGTTCTTTCTTTGATTAAAATGAAATTTTAATCGTTATTATATAAAATAAATTATTTTAACTATTCCAAATTCACCGAAATAGCCAAAATAAAATTTTAAATTGGTTCTGATTCTCCGGGTTGTTACAATAACGATCATATTTCCTAAGGCAATGGACACTCAATTAAATCCTATAATGGTCACATGCCAATAATGACCATATCCGTCATAATTCCTAAGGCAATGGACACACAAATAACTCAATTAATTTTGTAATTGACATATGCCATTAATGACCATAACGATTATATTTCCAAAGGCATCGGACAACCTATTGATATCAATCCCATTTAGTCATATTAATTCTATTGGTAGTAACCTTCATTTTCTTTACTATCGTTATTTACTTTATTGGTTCTTATGTATGTATATATGATATAAATAAGTTTATTATACAAATTTCCTTAATTGGAGTTGCAACATTTATTCTCATTTATTTTGAATTGTAACCATTTGACATTTACTTTTTGATCATTTTCCCCCATAACATTCATGGTTACTATCGTAGTACCCTTTTTAAACTTATTTGTAACCTTTTGAATCAAAACAATCAATTCCACATTTATTGCTAATAAATATAACAGTTACAAAACATTTATTTCTATTCAATTTGGGAAATATTACAATATACCCATCATAAATGGAAAACTATTCAAATTCAAACCTATAAGATGTGTTTACCTAATTATTATTAATAATAATAGCGTTATTTATGTAAATTTTGAACAAATAGATTTATAATATAATATAATATATATGTATATTTTTAGCCCTATATTTACATAGTTACTAAATATTTTAAATTCTTATTATTTAACATTCTAGACTGAGCTAATGGCTAGAGCATCTTTTTGTGTTTGGGCTTGCTGAGATTCAAAATCTCACAGAAAAGGTTATTTACCATAATACTTTTAAATTTTCCGTAAACAACTAAAAGTGGAAATATTGACACATTTCAAACCACCAGAAATAGGTAATATTTTATTTGGAGTAGATGATGTAAACTGCATAAAAAATACATGAATTTACACATCTCTTCCTATATGATTTGTTAACATTTCGTGTAGTTATCAAACAATGCATTTTTAAGAAAAAGCGCACAATGGTCTAATTTACAAAAAGTCAAGTAAAAAACCCAAAAAATACCAAACACAAATAGATTTGTAATTCTAAGATAGCAAACTGCACAAATCTTCCAATGTACACCCAGTCCTACAAATGTGAATAAATAACTACACGAATCTTTAAATATTAACAGAATGATTTTCGGATTTAGGGTGTTCACAATAAATGCAAGATATTTAAAAAAATTGTAGGCAAGATATGTAAAAGAATTGTAGGCAAGATATGAATACTATAACTGAAAATCCTACAAATCCATAATAGATTTTTAGACACATAAATTTAAATTTTTTTTAGGCATACAAATTCAGATTAACCCAAACGAAGTAAATCAATATTATTAACAATGAATATATTTCTGACTCATCTGAAAGCCATTCCAATTTAAAATTTGAATACAACTTTTAATCTTTCTTTCCAAATCCCTATTGATATATAATATGTATAGAAAAAGGGATATATTTATACACACATCAAAATTTGTAGATCTGAGAAAATAACTGAAAAAAGTGAAAGAAACTTAATAATGTAAATTATCTACATGCAAAACCAATCCTTATTCATAAATATGGATTCATTATCTCCAATCTTTGTTTGTTTAATTAGAATATATATATTTTAAAATTTAGAAGAGATTGGAAAAATGAAAATGGAAGATCATCGCTACTGTCTCCAAAAATTATGAGAAAAAGAGTATGGGTCTAGTCCTTTATTTATTGGCGCTAAAATAACCCAGAACCATGAGATTTATTTTTATAAAAAACCGTCTGTTAGTATATAATTTTTAGTATATAATTTACAATATATAAAACCTTAGCCACCACTGAATGATTCAACCAGCAGGTCGCAGGGGCGGTCAACCGTCGGTCGACCCCCAAGTCGTCCTGCCTCCTGTGGGAGGCGGGGTAATAAATGATAATTTCAGTTACCATTAATATATGTACTCTTGAGTAATTATTTTCCATCCATCTTCGTATTTCGTCTGTAATTTTATCATACAGACTCCGTTCGCGAAGTTCCATATATGATAGTAGACCAAAATTCCATCATGAGCGCAATGGGGAAAGTTTTGTGGTCAAATTCCGTCATTTGTTCAAATTTCATTTCTGGAATATAACAAAATGACTACTTTAACTAACGCCAGATTTTGAGGTGTTACGTACTTCCCTCCTGAAATTTCATCCCAAAATTTTACTAGTGACTAAGTCATGGTGCTGCCACTTAATTATCCTATGCTTCATAAATAATTTGTGTACATCCAATTTTGCAACCAAGCATATGCAGATGCACAGTGTACATAATGAGTCACAACCATAAATATGTTTGCATAATGATTCTGAATTCGGATTCTCATATATGAATGCATTTTATTTTAAAAATTAATTTTGAAAATATGATGTAAACATCTTAATATACACTAGAACTTCTACTTGAATGCAGCTTTTTGAAAACATTTTTTGTCCAAAACCCTCACACGAGTACAAATTGAAGTGCGAAGCAACCAATTTCGTGTTCAGATAAAAACATCCAACACATCAATGGATCTTTCATTTCCTATTAATTTCACCTACACCAAAAAAGGGAAATCAAACTGGAGAATTCAACATTTTAACCGCTTATGAATCTTCCAATTCCCATTCTAAAATTGAATTTTACCTCTTTTAACACAAAATACTTTGAAAATTCCCACACGTAGACTGCAGAGAAGGCTTAAAACAAGCTCTAAAATGTAAATAAATTAAATAATAAGTCGCACGCATCGTCTAAAAGGTATGAAAGCAATGATTGCATGACTAAAATAGCTTTTCTCTTTTTATCATTAACGTTTTTAACGCATCGCCACTACTCCCCGCAAAAACCGCAAAACTAACTACTCAAAATCTTCTTTACGAATCACGTGTGACCATAAAATCACAGTGTACAAAAAATAAATTTCCACTTCTTAAAACTTTATGTTAAATTTTGGTAAAAACTTGGTAAAACGTCCATACTTTTACAACTTTAAATTTGAAAATTTTAAATCTTTTAATAGCTCTTTTTTTCAAATGACATTTGCTAAACGTTTCAAAAATTATTTTACGGAAACATAAACGACTCAGGTTACGTTCCAGCGCAAATGGATATCGGTTATGTAGAAAAATGCGCAAAAAGAAACAACACACAAAGCTCAAATGTAAGACATTTATAGAAACTGCCCCACCTAAAAAGAATAAATTTTAGCTTAAAGGAATAGGAGAAAAACAATAATAATATCGGTGATGAAACAACGTATAACTGGTCCTTCGCTAGAATTTATCTATCACGAAATTCCATTCTTTCCACCTCTAACATAATTATTAGTTAGATATAGAAAAATGATATTTCACTTCCAATTCAAATCATGGTTAAGCATGAATGATATAATATTCTTAAATGACAGAAATCTCATTCACTTCCAATTCAAATCATGGTTAAGCATGAATGATATAGTATTCTTAAATGACAGAAATCTCATTACACGTGCGATTTTACAAAGATAACAAACACTAATTGTTACAAGCACGAACTACCATGAAGCCAAGAAACAAGTGCTAGAAAGAGAAAGAACGACACCAAGACTCTGAAATATTTCCCATAAACAATGAGACATCATGTTCTGCAGCTAGAGCTTGAACCATTCCCATGACTTCTGATTAGCAATATCATGGTAGCAAAATGATCAATCTCATGTTGCAGACATTACTAGTGTTGTTAGAGGTTTCTATATCATCACCTTTTCCAAGAGAGAATTAGTGATGACAAAAGAAACCTACAACGAAATTTCTTCTCACGGAGATTCACCTAGCATCATTTAAAGACAAAATGGATAGGTGAAAATACATAAAGTATCACCGCGAAACAACACATAAAAACAAAAAGCTGAATCAAAGATGATGTGGTACAAATTGATAGTTACACCATTGATCGAAGCAAAGATTGATTTCCATATCATTGAACAAATCTAGTAATAACTTTCCATTTTCGAAATAATGCGAAAAATGAGTCACATGTCTACATGGACAGTTTGGACATAGATTATCTGTCTCAAAAACCAACATCTAGGAAAAAGTGATTTGCTACAAAATCTCTGAAACCAATCAAACCAAAAATCATTAAAGTCTACGAACAACATGGACACCTTTGGAATCTTATCGAGATTCTCCTTAGAAATACCATCCAAAGTTAGCTTGATCTTCACCATCGAAATAACAGTTGCCTTTATTAAAATTTATTCCAATAAGATATGGCAAATGCGGAAACAACATGGGAAACAATTCTATTTCAGGACCAGTGCAAATCCTATTTCTATGACTAATTTATTTATCCCTAAAGCGGTGAAACCTTGTGCACAATCCAATCCAACCAAATGGTCTCTCTCTAGGTATAAAATCTAAGTGACGCCACTAGGATCAGATAGTGCAAGTAGATTTTATAGGTTAAGAAATGGCCGAAGAGAAGAAATTGGGTTTTGATCTTGGAGTAATAGCGGGGAGAGATCTAATGTGCAAACTATCATGGAAAAGGAGAAGACAAGGCAACTACAAGGAAAGAGAAGAAGAAAAAAGATATGGTCTGGCTAGATTTTGAAGGAAGGACGAAAGAAAAATAGGTTAAGGAGGGGAATTTTGATGCAACTTTTATGGTTGAGCACTAGGTTCAGGTTGTACCAAAACTCATCAACTAGTTGACCACTCTAGGTATAACACTAGATGGCCAACTGTTAAACGAGCTTCGGACAAAGATTGAAACTTGACCCTTTTAGGGTCAGATTAAAATATTAATCATCCAGTGATATCTCTTAATATTTGATGTGATCTGAAAAATACTTATTCTCATCAAGACAGTATCATAAACCGTTGTCAAATTCCAAACCGACCTCGAAAGATTCAGAGTAGTCTCAACAAAAACTGTGGTCACACAACATCTCAAGAATTCCCAAAAATAAATCCAGCTATAGATATTAAATATAATATGAACTTATCCCTTTCCAAAGCTGACGGTTCAACCAACAATTTAAGAAACAGATACCCCAAGCCGAGCAAAATTTTCCTTTGTCCATTCTTGATAAAATTTCCAAATAATATTTTCGAAACTCAACTTTATTTATAAACTGAGTATCTCGTACTATAAGTTTATAGTATTATTACCATTATTATTCATTTTAAAACTAAATCTTATTTGCATAAATTAAAACTTTTAGAAAAATAATTTAAAATTCGAAACCCTTTTCTTTTCCAAAAAAGTTTTAAAACTTAAAATATCTCCCGATTATAGGACCAAGAACTCAAAGGGATAGCTTCTAACAAAAGAATATCCATATTGCCGAAATGAAGTATCAAATGGCTATACCTGATCAATGTGCTTTCGGACTAATACCGTTTAACTCTGAAACCAAGAAAAGGTTTTTGTTTGGAACTCCTACACGAAACCAAAAACCAGAATTGCGACTATCTCAGTTGTAGCAAGCTTTTTGCCCAATCATAAAGCTCGAGCACACGGGATTCATCATATGTCATCCTCATGCTCTTCAAGATAAATCGCCAAATATGCCGTAGGGTAAATTGGGAGTTACAAGAAACTCAAACTCAAAAAATATTTCTAACAGTGCCCATGCTTGTGAGTGCTAGATGATGTATTCTGATATCTGCATATGGAGATGTTTGATTTCATTGCATTTTTTAGCTACATGACTGTTTGAGATGTTTTGTTCCCCATGTCATGATTTGTTCCTGTTAGCCTGCTTTGTGTGTAGGCTACCCAAAGCCAAAGACTTGAGTATGAACTTGCATTAACCGACAATCACTTGGATGAAGTGCTGAAGCATAGGAAAGATTGGATTTTGCGTGCCCAAAGTAAATCGGGTCGGATCATAGCTTTAGCATCGATGAAGTTTGGACTTCTCGACCCCATATGGGTTGGATCATATGTTTGGGTCGGATGGAGTAGACCCAACCCGACCTGATCACCAGAGCTGGAACACTTTGGAAACTGGGACCTGACCTGCATCACTTTAGATCCAACTTGACAAACCTAATCCGTGCGTGTTTTAAAGTGGTTTGATGGATTCTTCACTTCGGATCAACTAGGAACCCGATCCGACCCCTTCACCTGAACCTCTGGCTACGTTACACCGGCTCGAACAACAATGACCCGACCCGCATGGAGTAATAGCCGCACCTGAACATGTTCCTATTTTCTATGCAACTGATTAGCTCCACATGCCTACATTTTCGGATCTGATAATACTTCGCCACGCACCATTTTCCTCACTCAGTCCACTTCGACCAAAAAGCCTCTCGATGCTCTCCATATGGCACATTCGACCTGATGCTGTAAGCAGCCTCCAACGCCTATAAATACATGTTTAAGCAGCATTTTCGGGGGACTTTTTGGCACCTCGAATACTCATGTCTACCATGGAAAACACTCGTCCATAGATAATCACCATCTCCTTCAATAAAATCAATGAATTCAGATAGATTTATTCATTGTATTCGAGTGATTGAGTGGTTATATTCATTGCAATTGTAGATCCTGAATAAAATAAGAAATTATAAAGAGGATGTAAGCTCGTCAACGCCAAACCACTATAAATCTCATGTGTCGATTTCTATTTCTTTGTTTTTAGATTATTACTCTTCCTTATTCTCTACAAATTGTAGTCAATTGGGTGTTAGCTAGTGCCATTTTTTGGTCTAACATTTCCTTTTTTTTCTAGACTTACTGTGTATTATAACACCTTATCTCTCTGTATTCTTTTGCAAGTGTTGACAGTTGTCTCACTTGTTTTGTTATGCTTAATTGTAATTCTTGGTGTTTCAATAAAATGTTAGGGGACTATTCAACCCTCGTCGGCCTTGGCAAAAAATATATTTCTAAATACTAGTCATTTTAAACCCATCTTTAATAAATAGGCTTAGGACTACCTCATTTTTAAAATTATTTAGAGTTAAGTGCTAAAGGATAAAGAAAATTTGAAAGGAAGTTAGAAAACGTACTCTCGATAAATATACTAATGAATGTCGTAGTTTGTTGAGGGGAGATCTAAATCTGACTTGAACGATACACTGACTACTTAGATGTTCATGGAACAAGAGAAAAGGGGTTGCAAATTCTGAAGATGCTGGAATACTCCAGTTCAAACATGCCACTGGTTCATATGTAACCCAAAAGCTAAACGTATTTTGGAGAAATCAGACTCGTTCGAGACATTCGAGTGAACTTCCAATCTGGGTTAAACTAGCCTAGATCGGATTGAGCACGCTACCAGGTCCGATAACATATGCCTCTTGGTTGAGTATTCTTCCAGATCGTTGTTGTGCATACGGGTCGGAGAGAGAGCTCGTTTCTCTATACTTATGAAGCAAATGAATCAGTTGGAGGTAACCGGGTCGGACCATACCCATGCTCACGTAAAGACCGAGTTTTAGCAAAAAGGGCCATATCAGATCGGGGGAGCATCCATCCGACTCGCTCGAGAAAATGACTTATTTGACCTGCTTAGCTCGTGATGACATATTTGACCCGTAGTTCCCAAAGGAATATCTGATCCGCGATCCAGAAAGGCAATGGTGAACACAGATCTCGACCCGACCGGAGATAGTATCAATTCCATGAAAAATGCAATTTTCTGATCGTTTCAAAGAAGGCTTGATCTTCCGATACTGAAATAATCGGGCAGTGCCATCGGGATTGTGGATTTCATGAAAAATGCATTTTTCTGATCGTTTCAAAGAAGGCTCGATCTTCCGATATTGAATGAATCGGGCAGTGCCATCGGGATTGTGGGGGCTTCGGACCCCTACCGGTGCTATGTCCGGATCCGCTGACGGCTCGCCAATGGCTCGGCTTACGGCTCGCCTTCGGCTCGACGCTCAGCTCGTCATATATTTTGGCCATCAACAGTCATCAAGTCTTATCAATTGAGATTCGGTGGATAGTCCGAGAATATCAATAGCAAAATGGAAATGACTGGGATTCTTCTGAGAGCCATGATACATGTTTACTGATGTTATTCAATGTGAGGAGTTCTTGAGCAGATTCAACGTGCTAACTATGACAGTGTATGAGGGAAAGATTGCTTCTCGACAGCCTCTTTTCCCAGGGCTCCGGTGGTGTATACACTTCACTAATGTAACTGATGTTATTCCTGAACGAGTAGTGACCCCTTGGTTTACATGACTTAAACCCATCCAACCGGCAGAGTCTCGAATGATACTGATATGGAACAATACGGGAGCTATTCCGAGGATGACTCGGGTGATTTTAGCGACGATAATTCTCAATGATGAGATACCAGAAAGCGGGTAAGGATCCTAACACTATAAGACTACGCTTCACTTATATGACGTGGTAAAACACATATGTCCTGTGGTTTCCTCCCTGAGGAACTTAGCAAACCTATCTGCTATCAATTACATCGATGACGATTGATTTCCACCGGGTAAGGGTTAAATCAACATACTTCGGTGCCTAGCATAAGGTACTAGTTGAACCACTACAGGCCATGATTGGACTTATGGATCCTTACCCAGATGATAGCAACTTGACTGCTCATCAACCACCATGCAACCAGCCCTAGCAGAATTCAGAGCTTACATTGCATCTTGGTGTCTATTGTTAAAATTCCCTACTGAAGATGGAATGGGAACGATCTGTGGTAACCAATTTCTGGAAGAGCCTGCTATTTGGATGAATAGAAGATGTTACACGATGGAGATGGCGTGGAACCCAAGAATGCTTCCCCTCTAACAAAGGAGGCATTGGCATAGCAAGTAAAGGAAGCATCACAGAAGGAGTCATCAGATTACCTGTCTGAAGGCATAGATCTCAAAGAGGATGCAGATTCAGGATGTAGAAAGGTGCGACATTTATTGAAGCAACTATGGATATTCCGATTGATAACGATGACCTGACAAAGGTCTTGAAAATCGGATCTCAATTGGACCACCTCCAGACGAGGAAATTGACAGATTTTCTATAACCCAATCTAGACGTATTTGCATGAACCCGTGCTGAAATGTGTGGGATCTCGCTGTCGATTATGAGTCATGCATAGAACGTAAACCTGAAGTATCCTCCTTTCAAGTGAAGAGACGTATGTTAGGCCTAGGGAGGTCAACTTCCTTAAAGGAAGAAGTTGAGAGGCAATGGTGTTATACGAGATGCTATATTCCTGAATGGATTTCCAACCATGTCCTTGTTAAAAAGGCCAATGAAGAATGGTGTACGAGCATCGATTTTTCAGATTGGAACATGGCCTGCCCAGAAGAAAGCTGCCCATTACCAAGGATTGATCAGCTGGTGGATTCAGCAGCTGCACATGAACTTCTTTCTTTTGGAATGTCCATGGAAGTCTATGTGGATGATATGCTCATGAAGTCCAAGCATTATCCAAGCACGTATCAAATTTGACAGAGATGTTCAATATCCTCTAATACTATGGAATGAAACTAAAACCCTTTGAAATGCTTATTTGGCGTTGCATCAGGGAAGTTTCTTGGCTTCACAGTTACACGCGAAATCAAAATCAACCCTGATTAGATTGCAGCAATCAGGAACATTCGTGTGTCGCAGAGAATTAATGATTTTCAAGGCTTAGCGGGGAAGGTGACAACAATGAGTAGATTTGTTTCCAGAGTTACCTACAAATGCATCCCTTTTTCCATTTGATAAAACGAGGAAAACACAACTTTGAATGGACCTCAAAATACACTGAACCCTTTTAGAACTTGCTGAATCATTCATAGAGGCCCACGATATTGTCTATGCCAGTGACTCGCGAAGAATCATGTACTTAGCAGTCTCATCGCATGCAATCTGTTTGGCACTCATTTATGAGGAGGATAGAATCCAGAGACCAGTGTATTATGTATACAAGAAGTTAGCGACGGTAAGCGTTGGCAGACTTCATTGCTGAATTCACTATTCCTGAAGAGGATGTGTTAGGTGAAGAAGATATCCCCTTAGAACAGAAGATGGAATCGAGTACCTCGAAGCTGTACATAGGTGGTGCTCGAAATGATTGGCGGTCTGGTGCCAGGGTCGTGCTGAAAATTCCTGAAGGGCGGTCAATTTTCTATGCCTTGCGACTGGATTTTCCCACTACTAAAAATGATTCTGAGTTCAGAAGGATCTTCAAGGAAATGAATCCATGACTTGCAACTTACCTAGGAAGGGTCAAAGGACTACTGGACGGCTTAGAGCATTACAACATATCTTATTTTCCACACAAAGAAAGTCTGAAGTCGGGCAAGCTGGCCAAGTTAGCGAGCTCGGACAATCCAAAAAGGAAGGAGTTGCTCCCAGTCGAGACACTAAAAACTCTGAGTATTGATCAGATGGATGTTGATCCAGTGTTGGAGATTAAACCCAAGAGAGAGAGTCATGGACAACCCCCATAAAGAACTTCCTACAACATGGAACACTTCCGATTAGAAAAGGTGAAAGGCATATCATTATTCGTAAAGCCTCAACATATGACAAGCAAGGCAACGTTGCTTATTTCCCTTGGAAGGTCATCCCGAGATAAACGTCAACGAGTCTCGTTGCTGAATTCACTGCCTTGAATGATTTGACAAAAGCACTTGCCGACTTCCCGTTTGATGGAAGATGAACACGAATAGGACTTCTAGTGGTTAGCATTTTGATAATCGAATGTGAAGATTCACAATTTGACTACCTTCATTGACCATTTATTGATTGACTCACGCCCCACACGTAGGGGGAAACTCGGAAATCTTAGCATGGAGTTTTTGTGATTCCACTATCTAGTCCAAAGCTAACGCATCATAAGCTTGCACGACCGATTATCCCAGTCTTGCCTGAAGATTGGTGAGTTAAAGGTTTGGAACACTTAAGCCTGGATGTTGGTTGATTGCCTACGCATTAGCTCTGATTCCCGACGTGGGATTGAAAGCATATCAGTGGATGGATGAGATATAACTTTCTCCCTAGCAGTCATACCCTACTTCCTAGCATGGAAGGTGCAAAGTTTCTATAAGCAAGGATTCCTTATTCTCCTGCAAGTTACTGTTATAGCACCCGCAATATGAGATGCTACCATTAGCGGTTTTGATCTGATCACCTGACCATCATTCCTTGCCCTTGACGTGGGGGCAAGAAGGCAATTCAAAGGAGATGCGACCTCGTTATTTGCTTACAGTGCATGCCTAACTGTCTTTGCCACTCCAAGACCCTGATCAAGGTCTATTCATCCTTTGGACTGACGCCCCATGATAGTTTGTAAAATTATCCTTCGTTAGCTAAAGACTTTTGCAGTCACCTCCCGGTAGAGTCGAGACAAGGCAAAATGGACCTGCAAAGAGCACGTAATGCCGTTCTCACACAGAATGATATTCATTCCTTTAACAGGATTATTCTTTAGCCATGACTCTTATATTTGCATGCTTATGAGATATTGATGTAATTAACTCAGATAAATTAATATGTGGATGACATAGGTACACAGGATTTGATACGAATCAGATTTCTTACACCCACATAACGATCTCGACTGAACTTCTCGTACACAAAGCCACACACTCCATCTGAGGAAAGTTGTACAGCTCAAGGTGGATCTGATTTGATCTTCCACTCCTTAGCTCACGCATGGCAGACCTCAAGACAATTTTGCATTGATCTTTGTATTGCAAGGTACTCGAAGTTTGGTGCAAATCGGTCCTTCATAGATTAATCGGAGGAACGCAAAGCTCTGGCTAACGTGATTCGACCGTTCGTCCGACTAACTCTGACCCTCAGAGCTTGGATGGGAGTATAAACCTAGGATGAATGTGATTAGCACGCCAAAATTAAAGACCACTCAATCCCTGACTCTAACCTGAACTGACTTTGGGAGAGTATAAAGGACAAATAATGATGTCCATAACTATAACTCTCATGACTTGAGAAAGAGTATAAAGGGCGATGCTACAATATCCGCTGAAACTCCATCCCATGAGTCAACGGGACGAGAGAGACTTGATTATTACAAATGGCTACCTCTACCCATAAATCGGAGATTAGGAGGTAGCACCTCAGCAAGTGTGACCCGATCGCTTGCCCAAAATCTCCATCGATCAGAGTTAAGCGTGGAGTATGAACTATAACCGAGTTCGAGAATGACACTCGAGACATCAGAATTCCGCTCTTTGAACTAGAGTGTAAAAGGAACACTGGGGCGAATGATACGATCATTCGCTTGACCAACTCAAACTCTCCCAATTTGATAGCGAGTATAATTGTAGGCATGATTGGTGCACCTTGATTAGAGACTGCCTTAACCGAACTCTAACCTGGGCACACGACAGAAGAGTATAAAGGCGTTGTGTAACACCTCGTAATTTTAAAATATTAAAATTAGCGAATTAAAGAATACTTAATTTTTAGAAGAAGAATTAAAGGAAACGGGCTATGCCATTGTGTTCATCTCGGAATTCTATTTGGGATACGGTCCGGGTTTGCGTAAATCGGATATCGTATGAAGAAGTTATGAAGCTTAGAAGACTTCAGTTTAAAGCAGAATTTAATTAAATAATAATTAAATAACCAGAGCAGTTTCAAAATTCGAAATCCGACCCAAAATAGCTAAGCGGGAAATTTCCCCTTCGTGGGTGTCGACCCCCCAAGGGGAGTCGACCCCCCCATAGGGTGTCAACCCCCATCAGCTAGATCTGTATCTGACGACGTGTTTTTCTGGGATTGGATGGATGACGTGTTTTTCTGGTCTGTATGGTTCAGATGGTTCCTGATCAGATCTAAAGGTCCTAATACACCTAATGTATCTATAAATAAACACCTAAACCTAACCCTAATCTCATTGTTATCATCTATGGCGCCTCCATGCTGCTCTAATCTAAACTAGCCTTTCTTCTCCACCAAAACAAATCAGAATAGGAGTATTCCAATTAGAAGATCAGATCTACAAACAATCAAAGTAGAGATTATTCAAGATCAGAATTGCTACAACAACACCTAATTCTCTTTTCTAAGAATCTTATCGCTGTGAGTTTATGTCACTTTCACATATAGTTGAATTAAAAAGTAATTGTGATAGGATTGTAAACTGGATCTGATGTATATGCCTGTAAATAAGATAAATCATATCAAGTTTTATAATTTGTTATCCTTCAGATTCATACCCAATTGCTATTATCTTATGCCTATCTGATCTACTTTATCGTTATTCATTTCACATGCCCATTTATATGTTTATGCCAATTTGGATGTTTTGATTATCTCCCCTTCTTCTTTTTCTTTTTCCTTTTTGATATTAGGCTAACTTCAAGCCTAAGCATATTGCGTTGAGATTTACGTAAGAATAACATTGGAACGATTGGGAAAAGTTTGGGAAATATGTAACAAAATGAGATTTGGCATAAATTGTTGATGGTTATGGAAATTGGTTTGGGCATAAATTGGCATAACTAGTACACATGAGATTATAGGCATAAATTGGATTAAAATTATAAATATAATTTAGATTGGAAATTATGGGTGATTGGAATATATTATAATCGAAGATTTGAAATTGGGGCTTGAATCAAGAAAGTGATAATAAACGCCTAAGACACGAGGTTAGATTCGGATTGCGGTATAAGCCTGCCCAGAACCGCCCGGCATATCCAGTAACCACAATTTGGTAATTTAATGTGAGAGGTCAAAGGCAGAAATTAGATGCGTAATAATGCAAAGACACAAGGTTAGATTCAGATTACGGTATAAGCCTGCCTGGAACCGCCCGGCATATCCAGCAACCGCAAAACGGTAATCTAATGTGGTAGGTCTTGCAAGATTACGGTTATAATGAATTAATGAACACTTAACTAAGATAAGACATGTGATTAGACATGGGAATAATAAAGGGTTAAGTGGGTAACATGGGTAGCATGTGAAACATAATAAAAGCACTTAACCAGGATGAGACATGTGATTAGACATGGGAATAATAAAGGGTTAAGTGGGTAACATGGTTAGCATGTGAAACATAATAAAAGCACTTAACCAAGATGAGACATGTGATTAAACATGGGGATAAAGAGGGGTTAAATGGGAATTCCTAGTGGGGAGGGAAGCTTGTGTCAAGTGTGTAGACCTTTTTTAACCAGTAACCCATTTTAGTATCTATATGAGCTCGAACTAGGTCAAGGACAGGGACGCGCTTACTGGGGTTGATTGTAAGAGGTCAATAAAGAGATAGCGATGGCAGTGCAAGTCCAATGGAGTCATGTGCGTGCGTGGATCCAGGCTGGTAGGTAAGACGTTGTTGCATCATGTAGGTATAAGCTGTGCATTTAAGTAGTATCGGGGTTGCCACCTTAGGGAGTGATACACCCTATTGTGGGACCAACATAGGTATCTACGAGGTTAGGGAGTCGATCGAATGGGGAGGGTAGTGGGTACAACTAGTGGTGTAGGAGAAAGTAGGCACCTACGAGAGCAGCTAGGAGTACACGAAGCTGCCATTAATATGATTAGTAGGGAGGGATCATCTTTTAGTATGTAACTAGTATGTTGGTACGGTGCAAAGCATATCTTATAGTGGTTAGGAGCGCAGTCGATTTCCTATCTTACTTACCTTGTTTACCATATCATATCTGCTTATGTTACAGTCATCTCTTATATCCAGTTTATGTTCTTATCCTGTTACTTTACTGATTATATTGTTAAACTCACTAGACTCGCCAGACTTATGTCTGACCCTTTTTGTTTCGCCTCTTTTCTTCCCCCCCAAGGTCCTCAGGGTGGGATTAGTGAAGCTTGACTTGGATCTCTTTCTTCTTGAAGTGCTTGGAAGTGTTGAAAGTAATGCTCAGCTTTATCTCTTTTTCATTATGGCTATTTGGAGTGGGATTATTGTTTTGCTTTTATGTACTCTGATAATAATCTTGTTCAAAATGGATATTTGTGTACTTGGTTTTAGTATGTGGTTTTGATGTTGTAACCAAACATGTTTTGCTTTTCCGCTGCAATGAATAAATTTTGAATTTTTAAGTACCATTTTATATATTTGTCTTGTGATGTTCTATTCTATACTCTTCTAAGGCTCCATGAAAGTTAATGCATTCCCTTAGTGAGTGACATTAATGGACATGGGGTGTTACATGTTGAGACCAAGCGCCAAAGGAAATGAGTTCCTACCTCCACTAAAAGATTGAGACAAGATTGAGAGCCGAGTTCATACTCCCCATTGAAGGATTGGGAGCAATATAATGTTGATCCTAATCAATCTGGAACAAGCCCTGGCCAGGCACCTTATTCATGATTGATTGGGGGAAAACACACTCACAAACATTGGACATGGGGTGTTACATGTTGAGACCAAGCGCCAAAGGAAATGAGTTCCTACCTCCACTAAAAGATTGAGACAAGATTGAGAGCCGAGTTCATACTCCCCATTGAAGGATTGGGAGCAATATAATGTTGATCCTAATCAATCTGGAACAAGCCCTAGCCAGGCACCTTATTCATGATTGATTGGGGGAAAACACACTCACAAACATCACACCCCTATGATAGTTGTAATGTGATATGTTATTTATTTGCAGGAATTTTGATTTATAGGGACGTTGGATTGAAACCCTTGTTTATTTCATGATGTGATTTATTGTTTATTACTTAGTATAGTAATGCTTCGACTACAAGTATATTTGATTGAAATATATGACAAACTTGCAAACATATGACATTGCAGGAATACTACTTCATTTACATAATGCAGGTATGTACAAGATAACAAGACAAAAACACGAGAGCCGCTCTCGCAACACCAATAAAGGGCCGCGTTCGATGGGTTGATGCCGATGCCTGGAACTAAGGAGGAATTAGGAGCGGGATGTTCAACAACATATCACGCGACCTGAGGCACCGATCGAAAAGAGTCCATGGGAGTTATATCTCAATTGCAACGACGAGTACCACCTTGCAAGTACACTGAATGGAAAATGCAATGACTCGAGCACTTGGATAACTCAATCACTTAAGCTTTGAAAGCAATGTCTCTTTTCCATGCACACATATCTACATTTGAAAGGGATGTGATAAGAATGCCTGTCTTTTTGCCATTATCCCCGGAATGGGGGCATAACTTTTGAAAGTATTCACAAATGGCATAACTTATCTATCTGTATCGAACTTATGCTTTGATCCCAACAGGCCGCTTGAGGACCGCGAAGCGAATGTAGAGTGAACGTCCATTTGGTAATCCCAACCGACTTCCCGACTGGAAGTCCCCAGACAAGGGGGCATGCTATTACTTCGACTTCTAACTTGCAAGGAAGCATATTGCTTGATACCTTGACTCAAGGGTTAAGAGGGAAAAAGATAGAACCTTCTTCCTTGAGGATGTTGGCGCAGAAGGAACCAGGAACGAAGGAAGTTAGGAGATTTCCTCTCACGGTGATCCCTCAGCATATTAGACAAGATATGAAATGGATGATGCCCTTGCTGAATTGAGAAACCAGATGACTTAGCAAGATGAACATCTTCGAAAGATACAGAAAATGATGGATAACTTCTTTACGCGGATAGATGGAAGGCTGAGAAACTACGACTTACTTGCTGGAGTGAGCACTGTGGGAATTCAAGCAACAACGAAATTGGCTCAAACACTCCCTCTCCATGGTTTAGATCGCACGAGGCCCTAAGACAAGTTGTGTAACACCCCGAAATTTTAACGACATGAAAGATGATGAATTAAAGAATAATTAGTGTGAAGTACACATTTAACAATGAATTAAGGAAAACTTAATTTAATATTCAGAATTTAGCAAAACGGACTGCGCCATTGCATTTGTCTCGGAATTTTGGTCAAGACAGACACTAAGTTTGCGCAAAACGGACGTCGTATGAAGAAATTATTAAGGTTTGAAGTTTGTATGCATATAAGGAAGATATATATATATAATGCAAAAATGTTCAAAATCAGCAAAACCAGAAATCCAGCATGCAAATCGAGAAAGGGCCGATATTTTGAGGTTGACCAGAGACCCGGCTGGGTCGACCCGGGCTCATGGGGGTCGACACCCCTGAAGGGGGGGTCGACCCACCCACGGCTCCAGAAGCTTCTTTTATGATGTGGACGATTCCTATGGCTCCTGATCTAATCCGATGGTCTTGGTTGCTCCATTACTTCTATATAAAGGACCCTAAACCTAGGTTTTTCTCATTGAAAAAAATGGTGACGGTGAAGCTCTGTTGCAATGGAAATTAAAATGGCTCTTCTTCTTCTTCTAAATCAATTCAAAAAAGATTATACATATTCGAAGATTGCTACAACAACTTAAATGAGGGCTACAACAACTTATTCAACATGTTCTTCATAGCACTGTGAGTTCATGTTGCTTTTAGATCTAAATATCTAAATAGTAATCTTGATATGTATATAATAATTGGATCTTGAATCGGTGCCTAATCAGTTATACTATGACATATTCCATTGATCTGTTCTTATATGTTTATATCGTTACCATGTTAAATCTTGTCATAATATGCCTATTCAGTTTATGCCTGTTTTATCAGTTTATTATTAATTCATCATTATGCCTATTCTTGATTCTCTTCTTTCCTTCCTTTCCGTTTTATGTTTTTATAGTTAGGCTACCTTCGAGCCTAGGCCTGATGCTGAAAATGCGAACGTGCGAAATTTGGAATAATTGGGAAAAACATAATTTGGGGCATAACTAATATTGGAAAATATGGATCTAAATTTTGAAATATACAAATATGGGTTTTGGGGGCATATGTCTTGTTGGATAATATGAATTTAGGCACGCATTGGAATAAATGTAAATATGGAATTGGGTATAAAATGGTACATGTCTAAATATTGATTTGGGACATAAATTGGGACGTATGTGAATATGAATTTTAGGCATATATTGGAAAATATGTGAATATGGATTTGGGTATAACTTGTATTGAAATAAGTGAATATAGACTAGGGACATAAATTGGAAAATATGTAGATTTGGGTTTGTGCATAACATACATATATGCCTTGACTTATAACTTGGGAAAAAGAGCATATGGTGCATAATTAAAAGGTTAATTAAAAAGGGACATAAAAGTATGTAATTTGAATAGTGAATTTGGCATATAATTGAATATAAGGAAAAAAGAGAAATAATCACATATAATGACATAGGTAGATTTGGATAAAGATGGAATGTCAAGTAATTACAATTAGGAATTGTAATTGCACTTATGACACGAGGTTATGTTGCATTAGTGGTGGAAGTCTGCCTGGACCCAACCGGCATATCCAACAGCCACTAATGTTGAACCTAATGTGAGAGGTATAAGTGTGCAAATACGAATCGGGCTAAGAGACGAGGTTAGACACAACTGTGGAATAAGACTGCCCGGACCCGATCGGCATATCCATCATCTACACGTTGTAGGCCTAATGTGGGAGATCTATCCCATTATAACCATAATTGGACATGGTAATGAACTGGACTACTTAACCTAATTTAATCCGCAAGGATTGTATGATTATGAACTTGAGTTAGGGTTAAGTAAAACTGGATGGGTAGTGGGTGGGTTAAGTAAAATAGATGGGGTGGGTAATATTCACATATAGGCCCACGAACTTAACCCAATAAGGTTATGTAATTAAAGACACCTAGTGGTATACATAACCGGTGGAAAATATAATAAAGTTATGTAATTAAAGACACCCTTGTAGGGTAAGCATAACTTGTAGAAATGATAGAATTAGACATGCGTAATAATCTACTAAGTAAACAATGATAAGTTGTAGTGACGGTGTAAATTGAATTTATGAATAAATGAGGAAAGGATGAGGAAAACTTGTAAAATAAATAAGTTATATTTAATCATAAATGGTAAGTGACATGTTAATTAGGAAACATGTGAATTGAGATATACTTAACAATGTATTAAGGAGAACATGTTATTGTAATGATGTAACCAAGCAAGAATATAAAATAGATTGTGGATTACAGACCTTGGGCCACAATCTAGAGAATAACATGTTGTGGGCTTATTAATAAACTTAAATGGATTAAGATATAGAACTGAAATTAATAAGCAAGAAGACACTTGGTAAATCGGAATAGGAATTCAATATGAACAGGAAATAACCAAGTTAAATGGGAAACTGGTGAGGTAAGGGAAGCGCGTAAAAGAATGTTTAGACATAGGGTCTAACAACATATTAAAGTGAGGCGCTGGGACCAGTCCGCATGTTTGAGGGTGAATAACACAACAGGGTAGATCGTCGAGGTGTTATAAGGCACAAGGGGAGCGCACATTCATCTGATTGTTTGACAGATCCAAAGTACTGAAAGGGGAAGCACGCAGCTTCCTGAAGTACGTAAGGTGCTCCTAGTAGTCCTCTGTGCGTTGACAGATGTCTTAGACTGTACTCGCAGGGGTTGGGTCTGCGCGTAACTACTAAGTGGGTGGGCCTTGACTGCAAATGTAGCTATGCATTCAGAATGTTGTGACGAGGTGACACATGGGTGGTTCGGTGGTTGCCTCACGAGGAGGTAAAGAGGGTCACGACCAACATGGATAGTAAACCGTCGGATATCCATCTTCGGCAGCCAGCGGGATGCGGAAAGACTAGTGCTAACCCTAAGATATCATTTCACCTTTCATAATCGAGGTAGGGGGTTGAGGGGAGATGCCACATGGATGTTTAGATTGTTTGTCATTAGGGGCGGTCGCTTAGCTCTTGTAGTCTTTACTGTTGAGGGAGGGGCTGAGGTGGGGCCATAGCCACCATGAAAAACAGGCCCTAGGATTATCTGTACATAGAGGTTCATAAAGATGGTCCTATACAGGTATGGATAAGCTCCCGACCGAGTTCCGTATTTCTTGTTTAGCCCTACCATAGAACTCGGTGCACATTAGAGGACCTGCGATTGAGGCATCGAGCTACAATTACAGTACATACGCGGGACAATCTAGATACATGTATATCTGCTCTAGGTGGTGTATCATAGACTAGAGGGCATTATTCCGATAAGGAATCTGATTCGATAGATGGTGGCAGTCCATATGCTTACGTAGCATAGTAATGATAGATGTAAGTAGAACGTAACATTTTATATAGATATCCGTACGTCACTCCGGCGTAGGATGAGGGTCTGCGTTCATTACGGTGGAGACCATGCGAGTGGGATACCATGGGGTGTATCTTAATACTAAGAGATAGCTATATATATTGTATTAGGTGAATCCATGGGAAAGTAAATGGGCACGATGGACGTATAAGTTTTGAGTGCTATTAACCCAAGTAACCTAATAACCAAGAAAATGTAATGGAACAGTATTAGTAGGGATCATTCTATTTCTGATGTACTAGTATCTTCACAGTGCAGAGAAATGTATTGAAGAAGCGCAATATATCTTGTTCATCTTATCTTGCTCAGTTCACACTTGTTATTGTTACTGTTATCTTGTTCTTCCAGTTTTATATACCTAACATGATACTTTTATTTATTTATATTTAAAAGTAACTGGACTCGCCAGACTTTATATCTGACCCTTTTTGTTTCCTCTTCTCTCTCTTCCGTTCCCCCTTAAGGTTCTCAGGGTAGAAGTGCTTAGAGTTGATTTGGATTCATTCAGCTTAGCTTGGATTCTGGATATAGATGTATCGCTTTGACTGCTTGTTAACTCTCTTATGGCTTTACAAGGGAAATATGGTTTATGCTTTTGTACTCTGGTATTTTTGGCACGACAGATTATTAATTTAATTAGTTATTTATGATGTAAACTCAGTATTTTGGACCATGATGTTTTGATTTAAATAAAGTTTTCAATTCCGCTGTTATTTTACATGTCTGTCTTGTGCTATTATGTTCTTATTTACCTATAACGCTTCTCGAAACTTAATGCATTCCCTTAGAGAGTGACATTAAAGGACGTGGGGTGTCACAAGTTGGTAATGTTGGCTTGAAGGAAACAAGGGGCAATCAACCTCCTCCTAGACATGTGCAGCATGGAACTTCAGACCATAACATTTTGAATGAAAATGAAGGCAATGCAAGAGCCATTGGAAACTCAAACGGAGTCTGACAAATCTCTACTCTAATTTAGATGAATGCTTCAAATCCATCTCAATTTCAACATGAAGCTCCTTATTCTTTAATGCAAGGGGAAAATGGGAGCATTTGAGGTGACTATAATCTGACTTTATCGCCACCCGACTCTGATCCTCAGAGCTTGGATGGGAGACCAAAGACTAACATGATCTGGACATGAACAAATCATTTTGCATCTAGTTCTAATTCACGACCTGATGAGGGTGTATGAATTCAGAGAAGACACAGATTCGATGCTCACCACTCAGCAAAACCCTATGGATGGGGGAACGGGATACGAGCTTCGAGCGGCATGATTCGAGTCTCCGATGACTCCATGCACATTTACTATCCTCAGAATTCCACAAGATCCTAGGCTACAACCAAAAGAACAACTCCTCAAAATTAACTCGTATACATCTGGGCAATAGATCATCCATAATTAAATGATATAAGCCCGATTGATAGTTATTGCATATGTTGAACCAAGAAGCTCGAGGCCGACTTCCACCCACTTCAGGACTTCATGCTGGGGGCACCAGCGCTAAATTGGATAGCTGGCGACAACTTCTCGGGGACGCAGGTCAGACTGCCAACATTATCTGATGCTTCATCAGATGCGACACATCTCAAGATAACATAGATAATGTTAATCATAGCCCTTTCACATGAAATATCAGGGATCCACGCACTTGATGCGATACATGCACCACATGGAAGTGTTATTGACATTGGACAATGTCAAGATTGAAAACTTCCCTCTACCCTTGATGGACATTGCTGCTACACAATTCTTCACCTTGCACCAGAATTGATCAATTGCTGGAACACATTGGTTACCCGCTTCATTAAGCAGTCAGAGATCCACATCTCTCAACCCCAGAATGTCATGCTTCAATCAAACAGAGGTCCAGTGAGACCCTGCACTCGTTCCTTGAAAGGTTCAATGTTGTGGTGGCATCGATAGGTCAACCTAAACCACCTATGGTGTTGATGGCAGTAGTATCCGAAATTTTGGATAACTCGGACTTCAAAGTCTATCTGTATCCAGACACACCAAGAGACTTTGGAAAATTCTAATTTGAAGCAGGCAGGTTTCTACGGGAAGAGGATACAGATACCGAGAAGGACATTCTTGGTGTTAACATGGTCAAGGACGGAAAATCATTTGATTCCGGAAAAGGCAATGCTAGGGACAAAGGGAAGGTCACCGCTAAGGATGACTGCAATGTCCATCCTTGGAGAAGGCCTTGATACAATAAACTATATTCAATGCCATAGCATTCGACATCTACATGGATACGAAAGATGTTATTTTCACTTTTTTTTGGAAAGACCTAATGCGGCGGTATCGTTGAGGAATCGATTGAAGTAGTCCATGGTACTTGTCGTTGCTGTGTAAAGCATCTCGGCTAAAACAGACTTGAAAATCTCTTTACACCCTCATCACTTAGGGATCCTGATAGATTCACCTCTGAGGCAGACATATTACTGCAACAAGAGGATGCTAACGTTGAAACAAACGATCTTGACATTTTTATGATAAAGGATGGAGAACCACTCAACCTTGAAAACGATAAGAGAAAAGGAAGATCACCGAAAGAAAATGGCAGGAGTGTGCTATTCTATAAAGGATCAATTTCACTAATCAAGTCTACAATATTGTTTGTTAAGCTCAATGGAACTAAGCATAAGAAATAGACTCAACAAGATTATGATCTCTATTTCGAATTATGCTGAAGCATGAACGAAGGGGCTCGAGTAACTCCATGACAACGTTCACTCACTTGTATTTTTGAAAAACTTACTCAACTCCGGGATTGATCTGATGAGAGTAGCTAAATTCGCTGATGCACGATGAAGCACGATGAGACAATCCTTGTTTTTTGACTAAAGTGAAGGAAAGATACCAAAGCGGATGTGATCCTATACAACTCTAACTCTTGTTGGCTTGGGAAAAAGTACAGAGCGACTTGGGTCGATTAAGATTGCTGAACCTGCAGCCTTAACCTGATATGACAATGGAAATTATAAAGACTAGAAGACTGGATGTCCGATTGACTTGGCTCAACCACCACCGACGCTGGGGGAATAAGCACTGACTTCGCTTGTCCTCCATTGGCACTGGGAGAACAAGCTTTGACTCACAGACCGACGTTGGAAAACAACCCTAAATTGGTGCAAAGAATATACATTGTATCTATGGACGATGACATAATCTGTCTCACCCGTTGAGCCAATTTATGGACCAAGCGTGAATACACAATTGTATCGAATGGAAAGTGGGACAAGTTTCTCTACTACCTTATGATTTTGATGATCATACGAGAAATTGGCTTGCATGATCTCAACAATATCCCATACTGACTTGTTTGTAATCATTGAGCTATGATACGAACCAGAGTGATCCGGTCCTCTGACTTCTCGTTGTTACGATTCGATGCGATCATGAATTCCTGGATTAATATCCTAATTTCAGAATAGTCCAAAGCCAAGTACAAATGACAGATTCATATGCCAACTCTGATGTGCTTTATCCCGAAAGTCTAGATGCTGACTCAGAGTTTGAAGATTCTTATGTTTCCTCATGACTTGGATGATTACTTCATATATTGAATTGTATGAAAAAGAAAATCATACTCGGCAATATGTTCGGCTTGCGTAGGAAGACGACATCGTTTGGCAATGACCTGTGTATGTACGATAACACACGAGAGCCAATGATCCAACATGACTTGTAGCGAAAGAACTTGACCTATTGACTCGACGAGGTTTAAACGGTTACTTGATCGTTCCAACTACTCCAGCCATAAGATTTGGTCTGATGAGCACCCATGGAAGCAGTGCGATATATGACCAGATGTCTATACAACGAAAAGTAGAAATATTAGACCCCTCTAAGAGGGCACAACAATTTGATAAAGCCTTCTCAAGGACGGATGACGTTCCAGCAAGATTCAGCTCAACATATTCAAAGCACATCTCATCTACGATAAGATGTACTTTGGGGGGAAAAATGTTAGCTTGCTTTGTGACAAGGCTACCCAAAGCCAAAGACTTGAGTATGAACTTGCATTGACCGACAATCTCTTAGATGAATTGGTGAAGCATAGGAAAGACTGGATTTTGCATGCACAAAGTCAACCTAGTCGGATTTACCCATCGGGTCAGATTAGATCATTAGCATCGATGAAGTTTGGACTTCTCGACCCTATATGGATTGGATCGGATACTCGGGTCAGATGAAGTAGACCCGACCTGACCTGATCACCGGAGATGGGACATTTTGGAAACTGGGACTTGACCTGCATCAGTTAAGATCCAACTAGACGGACCCAATCCGCGCTTGCATTGAAGCTGTTCGATGGATTTTTCACTTCGGATCGGATAGGAACCTGATTCGACCCCTCACCTGAACCTCTGGATAGGTTACACTGGCTCGAACAACAATGACCCGACCCGCCTGGAGCAATAGCCGCACCTAAATGTGTTCCTGTTTTCTAGGAAACTAACTAGCTCTACATGCCTATATTTTTGGATTTGATAATACCTGGCATGCACCATTTTCCCCACTCAGTCCACTTCGACCCGGAAGCCTCTTGATGCTCGTCACTTGGCACATTCGACCTGATCCGGTAAGCAGCCTCCAACGCCTATAAATACATGTTTGAGTAGCATTTTTGGGATATTTTTTGGCACCTCGAATACTCATATCTGCCATGGCCAACACTCATACATAGATCATCTCCTTCAATAAAATCAATAAATTTGGAGAGAGTTATTCATTGTATTCGAGTGATTGAGTGGTTTTATTCATTGTAATTATAATTTCTAAATAAAATGAGAAACTATAAAGTAGACGTATGCTCGTTAATGCCGAACCACTATAAATCTCATGTGTCGATTACTATTTCTTTTTTTTAAATTATTACTCTTCATTATTCTCTACAAATTGTAGTCAATTGGTTGTTAGTGCCATTTTTTGGTCTAACAGTTCCTTGTTTTTTCTGTACTTACTGTGTATTGTAACATCTTGTCTCTTTGTATTCTTTTGCAAGTGCTAACAGTTGTATCACTAGTTTCATTATGCTTATTTGTAATTTTTTGTGTTTTTATAAAATGTTAGGGGACTATTCAACCCCCGTCGGCCTTTCCAAAATATATATTTCTAACTCCTAGTCGTTTTAAACCACCTTTAATAAATAGGCTCATGACTACCTCATCATTAAAATTATTTAGGGTCAAGTGCTAAAGGCCAAAGAAAAATAGAAAGGAAGCTAGAAAACATACTCTCGATAAATCCTAAATAAACCCTTTGACCGTCTAAACCTAAGTTCTAATACCGAACGTAATACCCCATACTTTTCTAAGATCGAATTTCGATAAAAAACAAAACTCAAACCCATTCAAGCATGGATAGTGTGAAACTGGTACCTACAAATAATGATGATGAGCATAACCAGAGCATAATAAAACTAACCACATCGGAAAAAAGATAGGATAACAGGCATCGACTAAGGCAACTACCTTAATAGAAAATTGCCCCATCAATACCAAGCATGAGAGCACAAGAACCAAAATCCAAACTGGAAAACTTGCAAAGACCCGTCTTCCCCATGATAAACTTGAGAGTTGTAATGAGCATTGGGTCAGAGTAATAAGTCCTGGTGAGTAGAAAATATATAACACTGTCCACAATACACAAATGCATCCCGTTTGGTTTCACTCAAATCATATGTCTAATAAGGCTAGTAATTCAAACCTAACCTTGAAAAGATGTCGCAGGACATTTAACTACCATACTCAAGGTAATTCTTCCCAAAGATAAATTATCGTAATATATGGAGATAGAACTTTTATGCATAAGTATAAATCCTTTAAACCATCATGCAATCTGATAACAAAATCAAGAGGCGGGTTTCCAACTACTTAATACCTTATTGATAAAGGAGGTGGGTTATATATAGCCTCTTTAGCCTCACTCACAATATAATATCTACAAGAGGACCCTTACGATCACTTAAGGCCCAAGGTGAAACCATTGATCACTTAATACCTTATTATGTGGTTAACAACACACTGTTATAAATTAAAGGACACTAGCTACTAAGTCCTACAAATTTCAGGCTTCCGTCATTCGTGTATATTCTCAACCCCGCATAAGGCGAGAGATGGTAAGCAACCATTATTACCTATAGGCTAGGTAGGCACCAATTTGTCATTGAAGACCTTCCCCCAGCAGGACCTTATGTTATTATCAAGCTAACCTTATTGTATAATTCCCTAGTCTCTTAATACTTCCCGCGGGATAGGCATACCGATTGTACTTCCGTAGCGGTCATTTAATATCTTATCCCAAGGTAGGCTCTAGCCCAGCTAATTACTTCATAGAGGAATCGAACTACCGCGAAGGTTACCGATCTCGTATCCAATTATCCATTTAATACTTCTTATTTATGGAGAGGTGAGCTATCTGATCACCTAATACCTGATAAGGGAGGACCCTATGACTCTACCCTCAAGGGGAAGGGTGAGTCATCTAATCCGGAAGTAGGCTATGCTGTTGAAATATTTCTTTCTAGTTTCTTCTTCCAAAAGGGAGGCGAGCCCTGCATCCACTTAATACTTAACACTTGAAGTAAACCTTTAGGGTAAATTCACTTTACAAAAATGATTGTCATCATGGTTCCTATCGTCAATGATGTCTCACATCAGCTGTACATGTATCCAACTGGTGGAAAGTGCAGACTTCCGTCGAATGATGCAACTAACCCCGCATCATTTAACCTATTTAGTCCAATCCTTATTTTAATTTAAGATGTTGTTTCTAGAAATTAAACTAGAAATAAGACAAGGATGATTTCGTAAGACTCACGGCTCAAGGATATTTAGTTGTTTACTTAATTATTGAACTTAGTATTAACTACAACAATCAACACCCAAAATTTCAATTTAAATCCCCATTAATTCAATTAATTATTATAATGTCCATATGCTATTAATGACCATAATAGTCATATTCCCTACGGCAATGGGCACTCAATTAAGCCAGTTAAATCCTGTAACGACCAAATGTCATTAATGACCATAACTGTCATATTTCCTAAGAAAATCGACACAGAATTAACTCAATTAATTTTAAATTTATATATGCCATTAATGATCATAACGATTATATTTCCTAAGGCATTGGATGACCTATTAATATCAGTCCAATTTAGGCACGTTAATTCCATTGGTTGTAACTCCCATTTAAACTCTACTGTTGTTATTTAATTTATTGGTTCTTTTTTGGTAAGGTCGACCGGTTTTTAAAGTGATTCGTAACACTTTTATTATATAAATAATAACTACATGGAGTACAGGCGATATACTACAGGCATATCTTCTACAACAACAAAACTAGCTTCCACACGGGGGAAAACTGCTAAAGCAACCTTTTAATGTGTGTGTGTGTGTTTTTTATGTGCGATATTTACGTGGTTGCTAATTATTTTACATTCTAGTCTAAATTAACGACAAGAGCAACCTTTTTGAGTTCAGTCTTGTTGAGATTCAAAATCTCACAAAAGATGTTATTTATTATAAGTCATGAATATTTTGCCCAAACAATTAAAATAGGAAATATTGGCACATTTCAAATCACAAGAAATAAGTAGTATAGATAATGCAAACTACGTACCAAATATGTGAATTTACACATCTCTCCCTATATGATTTGTTAACATTCCTCATAAATTTCAAACAGTGCCTTTTTGTAAAAATAGAACAAATACGGCTAATCAAAAGTAAAATAAAAATCGGAAACAATATCGAGCACAAAAAGATTTGTAATTCTAAGATGGCAAATTGCATAAATCTTCTGAAGTACACGCAATCCTATAAATCTTGAATAAATAACTATATAAATCTATATGATCGATTTCCAGATTTAGGGTGTTCATAATAACCACAGGACATATAAAAGAATTTTAGGCAAGGTATGAATACTATAATTGAAAATCCTACATATCCATAACAGATTTGAAAGACATAAATTTAGATTGACACAAACGACATAAATTTGATTTTTAAAGGCAAACAAATTCAGATTAACACGAACAAAGTAAATCTGACATTATTTAAAATGAATATATTTCCCACTTACCTGAAAGCCATTCCAATTCCTAATTTGAACTTTGCTTTTAGGCTAATGTTTACAAATCCCTACATATCTATATTATGTATAGAAATGGTATATGTATACACATTAAAATTTGTAGATCTAGGAAAAGAATTGGAATAAAGGAAAGAAAATTAATAATGTAAATTAACTATGTGCAGAACCAATCCTTTACATAAATCTGGATGCATCATCTCAAATCTTTATTTGCTTAGTTAGAATATATATATATATATATATATATATATATATTAGATCATTAGAAGAGATTTGAGAAATGGAAATGGCAGAGCTTCACTACTGTCTCTAGAAAATATGGTAAAAGATTTTGGGTCTAAGCCTTTATTTGTAGGTGCTCAAATAAAGTAGAACTACCAAATTTATTTTTATAAAATTCATCCATTAAAATTTAGTTTATGGTATATAAAACCCTAGCCATCATTGGAGGATTCGACCAGCAATTCGTAGTGGCGGTCGACCACCAGTCGACCTGCCTCTGTAGGAGGCAGGGTGATAATGTTAATTTTAATTACCATTAATATATATACTCTTGATTATTTATTTTTCATTGTTTCTCGAATTTCATTCATAACTTTTTATAAGAACTCTATTAGTGAAGTACCAAACATGAAAGTTGACCAGAATTCCATCACGAACACAACAATGAAAGTTTCATGGTCAAATTTCTTCATTTGCTCAAATTTCATTTTTGGAATATTACTAAATAACTAATTTAACTAACGCCAAATTTTGGAGTTTTACACAAATAGTTAATACCCATAAACTTGAAACGACCCAAACTCGCCCTTACGGGAAAGCCAGAATTGAGTTGAGAACACGACAAATTAGAACACAAATAGAAGAACATTTCATTGCTTATTACAACAATTACATCAGAGTACAAGAATATAACAGAGTATGATTAATTTATACATCATAAAAATATCAGAGATTTAAAATACATTACTTAGCAGTGGAAAAATAATACATAACACAGTTTAAAGAAATACACGGATACAGAGCGTTTCGAATATAGCTCCTGCTGTAAACCAGGATCATGTATAAATAAATCTGCAAAACGAAAACTACTAGCTGCCCGTGTGGAAAATAGGGGCACCCAGAGTTTAGGTTAAAATAATAAACTCCAGGTCAGTCACGCGACTGGTGTGAGAACTAAAACAGTTATTTAAAACTTTACTTTAAAATTTGGTAAATCAAGGGACCACGCCGTATAACATGGAACGGGTCTCCTCCCAAGAATACTAGTGCATAAACAAACAACACAATGCTTTTTGGAAAAATGAAGCTATTATAAGACTCAGGTCTCATCACACAATGCAACACAAGCCGAAGGATAGAGTTTTCCCTTATAATAGACAAACATGCTCGGTATGTTTAAAACAAGTCATTTGATACTATTATAAGTGCATAGTGTATAAAACAAATTTCAAACATAAATGTATCAATCATAGACGGCATGGGCACTATATATCATGTCGCCATACTAGGCTCTACAATCAAAGATGAAATGTCACGTATTGGAAATTGGATTTCCGTCATGAGTCGAGGCAAGGGATGGCTCCTCTCCGATTCAAGACACTCTAGCAAATGCCTAAGGATCCCCCGTAGTGAACCCTTGGATCGGTTGGGCCGGTCCTCCCTTATGTTTGAGGATTAGTTATTCCTGAACACACGTTTCCCTGTCCTATCGGACCTATATCCATCGGCTCCGCAGTAACCGATATATCCGAGGCGCCTCGTTATCCATCATCCACATAGGTAAAAAATAGAAATGTCTGGGCTCCATACCATGACACCACCCATAGCTAGAAAGAAACGTCATGTTCTCCCAATGGTCCGATCCCGTTTTTGACTCATACTGAGGTGTGAGGCTCGCGAATTAACGCTATACAAAAAGCTATGCCCTTTACGGTCGTGCTTTGATCATCAACCACAAGACTCTGCGTTTCAACAGAAGCCTTGATCATTTGCATCTCAGCATCCCACACTGGCAATTCATGCCATGTAACTGATGTCTATTGATATATAACCTCTTTGCTCGTACGTCTCAGAGAAAGGTGTTAAGTAAGAGAATAAATTCTCCGCCACTAAACAAATATATATTTAATAAAGATCAATCAACACAGAATAAAATCCAATGCCATACACCCATCCATTTACTAGTTCGTTCTGGGTGTGAACAAAACTGGAGGCACCTTATTCCTCATCCCATATGTCCAATAAAGGAGAGAGATCCTCGCATATCCGGTTGATCTCCAAGTACGTCTGGACGATCACCACTTATTACCTTTTCCTGGGTGTACAACACCATCAAGACATCAGTAATCATCCAAACGATGTGAAGACCTCCGATCTTCAACCACCGTCTTCATCGTCTACTTATCGTCGAATTAGTTATTCAGAATGGGTATAAACCCAGCCTTTTTGAATAACCCGCGTATATAAAAAACAAGTGCTATAAAAACATGACATATGCCTCATTCCAATCCAGAATATTATTTTATTCAAATATTCTTATACTTTGGGAAAGGTTCCCATTAATTTTATCAAAGATAAATTCTTTAAATTTATTCTTTAATCTTCCTCTGGATATCAATTCAAACCAAATTAAGGTTTATCCAAAATTAGTCAGGATTAGCACACCTTACCGAAGTAATCATTTGTTTAATTTCCCAATCCCAGCCTATTCATCCCATGGAGAAAAACTGGTAATACTCCATATCTAACACCACGGTGTTACCGGTAAAATTAATTACCAATTCCCGCTCAAATATAATTAAAGATTTAACTATCGGTTGGAGCAAAACTGGTGATACTCCACTCTCGATCATTTCCCAAATTTGATAACTTAAATTATCACATTCGCATTTCAATCTAATTAAAGATTTATTAAAACTCCACTTGGTTTTAATCTTCCCTAAAATCAGTACTAATAATTATTTAACTTTGGGAAAATCAAACATGTCGCATCTACAATCTACACCGTACTATTGATTTATGCCTATATATAACCTCTAAGCTTGTATGTCTTAGACAAGGGTGTTAAGCAAGAGAATAAATTCTCCGCCACCAAACAGATATATATTTAGCAGAGATCAACCATACAGTTCAAAATAAAATATTAGACATGAAATCCTGTCTTTAACTAGGTTAAAGAACTAATGTCATTTAAAATACAGTTCACGATAAACCCAAATCACATTCCATTAATTATGGAATCTTCACGGAAAACAGATAAATATATATAATCAATATGAATTTCCGTATCTGACTAATAATATAAATGGAATAACGACAAAGCCTTTAAAACTCCATATATATTAACAGTCTTCCTCCACAGAAGCTCCCTTCAATTATTATCAAATCGAATTCCATTCAATTCCAATTTAATATATTAAATTGGAAAACTTTACTTTGGGAAATCCCCGTTAAATCTTAATAAAAAAATTATAAATTTCAAATCGCATGGTAACGACCTGCCTTTTTGCTTGATTCTCGCCAGTATTTAAACCAACTTAAATCGTTCATAAAGACGGATAGTTATGGGTACAAACATATTTAAACACATAGAACATAACTTTTTATTTCATTACAGAAATGTTACACCAGAATTACAATAAATTAGAGTATAACATAAACTCAGCGGAAGACGAAATGCTCACAACGAAAGAAGTAAGACCAAAACTCTAGCTCCAAACTAAATCCAACTCTGAAAATAAGCCTGCAAACTAAACTACTAGCTGCCCGAGCAAAATATGCGCACCCAGAGTTTAGGTGGGGAAACAATAAACTCCAGGTCAGTCGTGGGACTGGTGTGAGAACTCAAAACAGTATTATTCGGGTTTATTTTAAAGTTGGGAAAAATTCACCGGACCATGCCGCTAACGCGGAATGGGTTTACTCCATGTGAATTCCCATGCATAGAAATTCGCAATGACATTGGAAAATGAAGCTATCAAGAGCTCGTCCCATATCACGCAATGCAAATGCACATCAGGTGGGCGAGTTTTGTCTTATGATAACCAAAAATGCTTTAATACGTGAAATCCTCTTGAATACTATCAATAGTGTATAGTATCAAAAAAATCATTTTGCAAATAAATATAGAATCATAGCCCCCATAACCCCAATTGGTTATATTGACATATAGGTATACAATCGAAATCACATGGGCTCATATTGGAGATTGAGTTTCCAATATGATGGTTCCTGACACGAAAGATCATTGGAGGACACGAAGCTAAGTATTCCCGGTTAACATCCAGACAACGGACACCGAATACATAGCGCGAAAGTATATATCTCGGATAACATCCAGACATCGGACACCGTATATACTTTATTCCCTCAGGTTTCGAGGTAGATCTACCGCCGCAGCTTTCGATTCACTAGAGATTATGTATACAACCTAACCGCCAGTTTACCATCAAATCCGAGGTGTGAGGTTCGTCGATGTCACGATATACACAAAGCTACGCTTCAATAAGCCATGCTTTGATCATCACTAGCTCGTTTCATAACTCAAGTATGCCACATTGACAATTCACGACATGTCACTGATTTCGATCAATGCATACCCTCTAAGTTCATATGACTTAGAAACGAGAATAATATATTGCCACAAATCCATTATATATAAACAGAAATCAGTGTTATGTGGTCAATTTCAATGTCAGACACACAATCCATACAAGTCTGTTCTGGGTCTGAACGGAACAACGACCCGAAAATATTCAAATATATTCAGATCGCATGAGGCTTATAACCTCGTATCAGGTGTATGGCCCGATCCGAGACATCAACAATCAACCCAAACAATTCGAATATACTCGGTCTTCATTTATCGATTCCAAGTCTTTAGATTCTTTACAATGTCGTATTATTACTTGGAATGGTTTTCGAATCTATATCCGATCCCGGACTTTCCAAGTGAAAAGCGTATTTTGAAAATAATAGCTATGGACCATACGAGTTTCTCAATTCGAATCTCCTTTTCAAATATTTATTAATTCACTTATACTCAAAGTTGGGTTTATTCCAGTTTTCATAAACCACGATATCACCTTAACCCTTTCATGAAGTCCAAAGTTCGCTTTCCGGTGTAACACCCCGTATTTTCTGTAAACATAAGAGTTAAAAATCAAGGTATAATTAATTTTTAGGAGAAGAAATAAGGGAAACGGGTTGCGCCATTGTGTTCGTCTCGGAAAAATACGCGAAATAGAGTCCGATTTTGCGTAAATCGGAGTCCGTATGAAGAAGATATGGACGAACGAAGTTAGGCAGAAAAACCGGAAACAGGCCAGAATACACTGGCGCACTTGTGAAGTGCGCCAGCACAAAAATACACTGGCGCACCTGCCAAGTGCGCCCATACAAATCCAGCACCGAATTCTGGAGTGTTCTGAGGTGACGTGTCTTCTTTTGAGTGGCTGGATGATGTGTATTCGAGCTGTGTGATTTTGATGACTTCTGGACTGATCTGAAGGCTCTAAATCACCCTATCCTCCTATAAATACATCCCTAACCTAAACCTAGGTTTCTTACACAATTCTCTAGCCTCCATTGCTCTCTTCTTCTAATTAAAAATAAAAATGGCATTGCTGCTCTGCTGGAATTAAAACTAGGACTGATGTAAAAGCTAAATCAAATCTCAAATCAAAGGGTAGATCTACAACAACAATTAAAAAGGAATAATTCAGCATTTCTGCATCAACAACAGTTTATTATCCTTTCTTAAACCACGAAAGGCAAGTACAGTTATTCTCCGCTATAAACGTTAATTATAATTTTGATATGCTTTTAAATCTGAGTTTGAGGTTGTATATATATTCTCTTCTGTTAGATCTGTTTTCTGTGACTATTCTTTATTCCTTTCTTCTTTTCTGTTTCTATAGCCAGGCTACCACGAGCCTGTGCCCAATCTCATAAAGAGATTAACGTATGAACGCAAAATTTGGGACTATTAATGAATGATGCGAAATTTGACAAGACTGAATTGAACGTATGACTTTAGATCTGAAGCATAAAATATATTGGACATGTGACTTGGGATTGGATGCATAAATTTGACTATGAACATGTAATTTATATATTGCATGCATAGAGTATGTTGTAATTTAGATCTGTAACTAATTAGAGAAATGAACATATGTTGTAAACTAGATTTAGATCTATGCATATTCTGTAATAAAAGTCAAGATCTGATTTTTAGAAGATATAATTTAAAGATTTAGATTATTGGGTATATTTTGCATTATGATTCATGACTTGAAAAGAAGAAGGATATGGAAAGTTAGGTGTAAAGATTTACATTAATTAGGATATCTATTATTGTGATTACACCTAAATAGGAATTTTTGGATATATGGCATGCATTGTAATTAATGATTATATTTGGTATAATTTACATGTAAAATACTAGTTTAACAAAAATTGGAACATATTTTATATGGCAAATTATGTCCATATTCTGCGCTTATGCAAACATGGAGTATATGTTGTGAATCATGACAATTATGTAGGCATATGAATTTAGGCCAATTTATGATTAGGCAAGGCATGTAAATAGAACCTTTAGAAATATTAAATTTGCTAAATCTGCTAATTTGCCAAGTTGCCTAAACTGCTAGTTTTGTTATATTGCCTAGACTGCTAATTAGATTGAAGTGCCTAATCTGTTAAATTTGTCGGTTGAAATGCCTAACCTGTTATATGCCAAAATCTGCTAAGTTGCTAAATCTGTTAAATCCGTTAAGTCATATAAAATCTGTTATCTGCTAAAATCTGTTATCTGCTGTGTTGATATAATCATCCTGTTATTGATATAATCTGAATTGGCATATATATTGGGCGTGCGCATAAACGGTAAATTATTAATTAATTGGCCGCAAAGATAAACGTGACTAACTCGAGGTTAGAATGAGTTTGCGGCGTAATTCTGCCCGGAACCGCCCAGCACATCCAGTGGCTGCAAACAATAGGTTCTAATGTGAGAAGTTAGTCATAACCTGCTTAAGACACGAGGTTAGGTCTGGCTTGTGGCAGAAGTCTGCCCGGAACCGCCCGGCCCATCCAGCGGCCACAAGCTAGCGACCTAATGTGAGAGGTCTAGGCAATAATAATTAATTAATGCAAATCTAAGATAAGAATGACGTCTAAAACATATTGGGGGAAAATAGGGTTAAACCAACTGGATTAATAGGTATAGTAAACCCGTCCATGAATCTGTAGGCCCAATACAAAGTTAGACAAATCTGAAAAATCTGTACATCTGATCTGTTAGTCTGAAAACTTGTTAACTTAATCTGTGAACTAGTAAATCTGAATTCTGTATGTCTGAACTTGTAAACAAATTAATCTGAGATCTGTTAGTCTGGGGACACAAGGTTAGGAGGGGAATTACTTGTGTCATCTGTTGTTTGGGACCCATATTAGTCAGTAACCCTTTCTGGTATCAAAACTTTGACCCAACAGTAGGTAGGGTCCGGGCACGCTTACTTAACTAATTATAAGTGGTTCATTCTGATAATGGCGAGGGGGTGTTGATGGTGCGTTCCAACCGGGTCATGTGCGTGCATGGATGCCGGTCTGCCTCTGAGGATGTAAGACGCCGTGACATCTGTAAATAGGTCTATGCAAATTGGTTGTCACTTTAGGGAGTGATACACCCTACTGTGGGGCCGACACAGGATATTTATGTATTAGGGAGCCGATCGCTTGGGGTAGGGTTTTAGGGTATGCTTAGTTCTGTCTGTTTCTGTTGGTACCGTCTGCTTCTGTTGGGTGGTAACACCTGTCTGTTTCTGTGTGGTACCATCTGTTCGGGTGGTAAAGGCCCATTACTAGTGTACACCTAATTCTACATTCTGTTTCCATAGGAATAAAATATGTTTCTGCTTCTATCTGTTTCTGATCGGGTAGTAAAGGCCCATCATTAGCATTCTGTTTCTGTTAAATTATTCTGTACCCGTTCCTGTTTCAATTTAGACATTAGGGTGACACCTAATTCTGCTATACTAGTATTAGTGCAGAGAAGTGTAAAACAATAGTTTATGTCATTCTGTTTTTCTGTTATATCTGCTACACCTGTTACAGTTATCTCACATCCAGTTTTATGTTCATATCATATTATTATTATCTGTTCATATGCTGAAAGTCACTGGACTTGCCAGACTTTTTGTCTGACCCTTGTTGTTTCGCCTCCTTTCTTCCGTTTCCCCCCCAGGTTATCCAAGGAGGGAATACTTTAGCTTGATCCGGATTTCTCTTTGCTTGAAGTGCTTAAAGTATGGCTTGGCTCTGTATAGCTTCCGTTCCATGGGGATTATGATTTTAAACCATGCATTTTGAAGGCTTTTGTACAAGACTGATATTTTGTACTTGAATTCTGAAATTTGAAAGGATGTAACCATATTAATTTCTGTTTCCGCTGTAATAAAGTTAAAATTTTTCAAGTACTGTTTTATCTGTCTTGTAAGTTTCTGTTCTGTTTACTAAAATGCTCCACCAAAGTTAAGGCATTCCCTTTGTGAGTGACCTTAACGGAGGTGGGGTGTTACACTTGGTATCAGAGCTGAAGGTTACCAGATTGGGTAAAGTTTTTGAGAACTATTTTAAAAAAAAAAAGGTTTTGGAAGGAAGTATTTTCAAAAAATAAAGCTTATTTTGAAAAACATGATCCCTAAGAGCCATATATCTTTCTTTCGGTCCTTTTTGTATTGAACCATTCCTTTTTCGTTCCAGCATGTCTGAAGCATCTGAGATACCAGAGGGTGTTCATGTACCCGGTTGGTTTCGTCAATATCTTGAGGCTAGTGGCTAGGATAGAAATAGGAAAATTTCTATAGTAGGTTTAATTTCTTTATCTGATTATGGAGTTAAGACTTTTTCTGATTCTGGTATTTTGATTTTGTAATCGATACTCAGCACTTTAATACTAGTATTATTTCTGAATTCCACTGTAGACTCAGACCCATAAGGATTATGGCTCATCTGTTTGAGATTGGGGTTTGAGGGATATCTGTGTTAGGCGTCAAGTATGACTCATACATTCTGAGTTTTCGTGGGGTATGATTTTATCATGCTTAGCTTCCTAAGAATCATTAGGGAACCTGATCTGTACCAGTAGTCTGTAAATATCTAAATACTTTTGATAGGATTTCCAGTTTTGACATTGTCTAAAGAAGGTAATCCTCTAGGTGTCAATTTGATGTTGGTTTCGGTCTTTGGGGCCGATACTTAGGACCCATGTCTAATGGGAACCAAATTTTCGTTCTATCTGTACTCGCTTCCATCATTCGACTGTATCCTATCGATCGAATCTTCGAACTTTAGGTAGAAACTAATGGGTGTAAACATGTGTTTGAGACATGTTATGTTTGATGGTTGCAAGTGGATGCAAGTGGTTGCTAGTGGTTGCCCGTGGATGCATATACACACACTAGGCACTAGATCGGCTCGAAAACACTCTCATACTGCATATGGATGTGTGAGCATTTTTCAATTCTTGTGGATGCAAAATGGTTGATTCAGCACATGGATGTTGCATTTGAGTGAATAATTGTGCACTCATATAGAAATAATATATATCATTAGGATTCTATTGCATACATGTTGGACTCATGGCACTGACATAATTCGCATTAAGGAGGTCAACTGAATCAGTAGACCGCCTGATCCTTGCATTAGATAAGGAGCATATACACACTTTTGCATATGTTCATACAACATTAGAAGTTTTCTAAGGACAATGGATGCTTGTGGATGATGGTTGAGTAGATGGGTGATTGGATGGTAGGACACATTCTTCTTAACTTGAAGATTTCAGGGACGAAATCCTCTAAGGAGGGGAGAATGTAACACCCCGTATTTTCTGTAAACATAAGAGTTAAAAATCAAGGTATAATTAATTTTTAGGAGAAGAAATAAGGGAAACGGGTTGCGCCATTGTGTTCGTCTCGGAAAAATACGCGAAATAGAGTCCGAATTTGCGTAAATCGGAGTCCGTATGAAGAAGATATGGACGAACGAAGTTAGGCAGAAAAACCGGAAACAGGCCAGAATACACTGGCGCACTTGTGAAGTGCGCCAGTACAAAAATACACTGGCGCACCTGCCAAGTGCGCCCATACAAATCCAGCACCGAATTCTGGAGTGTTCTGAGGTGACGTGTCTTCTTTTGAGTGGCTGGATGATGTGTATTCGAGCTGTGCGATTCTGATGACTTCTGGACTGATCTGAAGGCTCTAAATCACCCTATCCTCCTATAAATACATCCCTAACCTAAACCTAGGTTTCTTACACAATTCTCTAGCCTCCATTGCTCTCTTCTTCTAATTAAAAATAAAAATGGCATCGCTGCTCTGCTGGAATTAAAACTAGGACTGATGTAAAAGCTAAATCAAATCTCAAATCAAAGGGTAGATCTACAACAACAATTAAAAAGGAATAATTCAGCATTTCTGCATCAACAACAGTTTATTATCCTTTCTTAAACCACGAAAGGCAAGTACAGTTATTCTCCGCTATAAACGTTAATTATAATTTTGATATGCTTTTAAATCTGAGTTTGAGGTTGTATATATATTCTCTTCTGTTAGATCTGTTTTCTGTGACTATTCTGTATTCCTTTCTTCTTTTCTGTTTCTATAGCCAGGCTACCACGAGCCTGTGCCCAATCTCATAAAGAGATTAACGTATGAACGCAAAATTTGGGACAATTAATGAATGATGCGAAATTTGACAAGACTGAATTGAACGTATGACTTTAGATCTGAAGCATAAAATATATTGGACATGTGACTTGGGATTGGATGCATAAATTTGACTATGAACATGTAATTTATATATTGCATGCATAGAGTATGTTGTAATTTAGATCTGTAACTAATTAGAGAAATGAACATATGTTGTAAACTAGATTTAGATCTATGCATATTCTGTAATAAAAGTCAAGATCTGATTTTTAGAAGATATAATTTAAAGATTTAGATTGTTGGGTATATTTTGCATTATGATTCATGACTTGAAAAGAAGAAGGATATGGAAAGTTAGGTGTAAAGATTTACATTAATTAGGATATCTATTATTGTGATTACACCTAAATAGGAATTTTTGGATATATGGCATGCATTGTAATTAATGATTATATTTGGTATAATTTACATGTAAAATGCTAGTTTAACAAAAATTGGAACATATTTTATATGGCAAATTATGTCCATATTCTGCGCTTATGCAAACATGGAGTATATGTTGTGAATCATGACAATTATGTAGGCATATGAATTTAGGCCAATTTATGATTAGGCAAGGCATGTAAATAGAACCTTTAGAAATATTAAATTTGCTAAATCTGCTAATTTGCCAAGTTGCCTAAACTGCTAGTTTTGTTATATTGCCTAGACTGCTAATTAGATTGAAGTGCCTAATCTGTTAAATTTGTCGGTTGAAATGCCTAACCTGTTATATGCCAAAATCTGCTAAGTTGCTAAATCTGTTAAATCCGTTAAGTCATATAAAATCTGTTATCTGCTAAAATCTGTTATCTGCTGTGTTGATATAATCATCCTGTTATTGATATAATCTGAATTGGTATATATATTGGGCGTGCGCATAAACGGTAAATTATTAATTAATTGGCCGCAAAGATAAACGTGACTAACTCGAGGTTAGAATGAGTTTGCGGCGTAATTCTGCCCGGAACCGCCCGACACATCCAGTGGCTGCAAACAATAGGTTCTAATGTGAGAAGTTAGTCATAACCTGCTTAAGACACGAGGTTAGGTCTGGCTTGTGGCAGAAGTCTGCCCGGAACCGCCCGGCCCATCCAGCGGCCACAAGCTAGCGACCTAATGTGAGAAGTCTGGGCATTAATAATTAATTAATGCAAATCTAAGATAAGAATTACGTCTAAAACGTATTAGGGGAAAATAGGGTTAAACCAACTGGATTAATAGGTATAGTAAACCCGTCCATGAATCTGTAGGCCCAATACAAAGTTAGACAAATCTGAAAAATCTGTACATTTGATCTGTTAGTCTGAAAACTTGTTAACTTAATCTGTGAACTAGTAAATCTGAATTCTGTATGTCTGAACTTGTAAACAAATTAATCTGAGATCTGTTAGTCTGGGGACACAAGGTTAGGAGGGGAATTACTTGTGTCATCTGTTGTTTGGGACCCATATTAGTCAGTAACTCTTTCTGGTATCAAAACTTTGACCCAACAGTAGGTAGGGTCCGGGCACGCTTACTGAACTAATTATAAGTGGTTCACTCTGATAATGGCGAGGGGTGTTGATGGTGCGTTCCAACCGGGTCATGTGCGTGCATGGATCCCGGTCTGCCTCTGAGGATGTAAGACGCCGTGACATCTGTAAATAGGTCTGTGCAAATTGGTTGTCACTTTAGGGAGTGATACACCCTACTGTGGGGCCGACACAGGATATTTATGTATTAGGGAGCCGATCGCTTGGGGTAGGGTTTTAGGGTATGCTTAGTTCTGTCTGTTTCTGTTGGTACCGTCTGCTTCTGTTGGGTGGTAACACCTGTCTGTTTCTGTGTGGTACCGTCTGTTCGGGTGGTAAAGTCCCATTACTAGTGTACACCTAATTCTACATTCTGTTTCCATAGGAATAAAATATGTTTCTGCTTCTATCTGTTTCTGATCGGGTAGTAAAGGCCCATCATTAGCATTCTGTTTCTGTTAAAGTATTCTGTACCCGTTCCTGCTTCAATTTAGACATTAGGGTGACACCTAATTCTGCTATACTAGTATTAGTGCAGAGAAGTGTAAAACAATAGTTTATGTCATTCTGTTTTTCTGTTATATCTGCTACACCTGTTACAGTTATCTCACATCCAGTTTTATGTTCATATCATATTATTATTATCTGTTCATATGCTGAAAGTCACTGGACTTGCCAGACTTTTTGTCTGACCCTTGTTGTTTCGCCTCCTTTCTTCCGTTTCCCCCCAGGTTATCCAAGGAGGGAATACTTTAGCTTGATCCGGATTTCTCTTTGCTTGAAGTGCTTAAAGTATGGCTTGGCTCTGTATAGCTTCCGTTCCATGGGGATTATGATTTTAAACCATGCATTTTGAAGGCTTTTGTACAAGACTGATATTTTGTACTTGAATTCTGAAATTTGAAAGGATGTAACCATATTAATTTCTGTTTCCGCTGTAATAAAGTTAAAATTTTTCAAGTACTGTTTTATCTGTCTTGTAAGTTTCTGTTCTGTTTACTAAAATGCTCCACCAAAGTTAAGGCATTCCCTTTGTGAGTGACCTTAACGGAGGTGGGGTGTTACATCCGGTCTTATATTTCAAAACATAGTCCTTTTCGTTGTTGTTATTTCCGTAAGTTTCAAGGATTATCTTAAGTCGGTTTTAATTTTCCATGCACAACAGTTCAAATTTTACTATTTAAATAGAGTTAAAACGAGTTACTCGATAACAATTCACAAATTCAAGCAAATATTAGATTTCCATATCCACTTATAATTCTTCTCATATCGCGAATTCGAATGATACTAACCAACTTGTCACTTTTCATTTCAAACTTTCGAAATAATACTTATATTCAGTAATATTTAATATAAATTTCATACGAAACAAATTTAAGCTCCTTCAAATCTTTTAAAATATTTGACAACACTTTACATAGTTTAAACAATAATCACTGGTTTAAAATATTTAAACCAACTCATTTCAAAGAAAATTTATAATAACGCTAAAACGTTACATAGAGCGTTGAAAATGGCTATTTAGATCAAATAGATTCAAAATTTTCCAAATTTCAAATATTAAAACTCATATCGATTTAATATAGTAAAACATGATTTATCATAATTTTTCCAAAATTTAATAAATATTATAAGCCATTTTTATTCGATTTTCCTTTGCGGTCGCCAAACTGCACGTATAGCGATCTTTTTAAATTTTGATTTAAACATAACTTGAAAATCATAAGTTAAAATTTGGAAATTTCTTTTTTATTCAAAAACTATCATTAATTGAATTCCGACATTTCTCGTTTCATGTCAATCCGATTTTAAAATGTTCAAGTTATAGTCATTTGAAAATTATAATCGATATTATCGAACTATCGCTACACGACGCGTTCAATTCCAGCTATATAACGCTTTAAAATAAATCGTCTAAATTTTTCCAAAATAACTTAAATTTTCACACTTAAATTTTTAAAACCATTTTCAAATAATATTTTATATTTACATTTTAGTTCCAAATCGGTTTCCTTCAAAAATTATCATTCCAAATATTCGTTTCAAGTTAAATTAAAATCTTAAAATAATATTTCAAATCTTGTTTAATCATTTACACTTAACCATTAAAATTGTTTCCACAAACCAAATTTAACATAAATTATTGAAATACTTCAGGACTGCTTTGTCTTTTTCGAATGTCATTTTATCATTCAACCTAGAATTTCAAACCATTAGAAGTCTTATTCAACTACATCTTCTATTATTATTATAATATTAAAATATCGTTTATAGAAAGGAGAATTAAATCGCTTAACCGCATAATTCCATGACTACAGTGTGCGATGCAATCACAAGCAAATCAATAAATCAACCATATAAATCAGATGGACATGCATGAATTTTATTTATTTTAACCACAACAATTAGATAAACATTTCGACTGTGCACAAGCCTTACGGCCAATGACGCTTATCAGTGTTTAGTGTGTCTCTAACTATCCGAACAACCATTCAAGAATTGCATACCACGAATCCATACTACAAACAAAATCCATTAACTGATTATAATTAATCACCACTAATTAAAATTAACTAATTACTGTTAATTTAAGTAAATAATTAAATTCGAAGTTCTCACTTTTATGCCTCCAACTTTTGTACCGTAAAACCCGTATATACTGCGAATATGGTCAACGAACGATCACGTACAGGCTTCACGGACAACACGCACACCGTCTTTCTTTGCAGCTTGATTTCCGTTCCCATCATGCCCCACTTTACATACTTCTCCACGCCCCCCTTTTATTCCGTTGCTTTAAAAATCTTTGATCTGCTTCCTATGCAAATTTATTTCTCCACCCATTTACTCTTTTTTTTTCACAACAAGTCCCAAGCCAGTTTTTATTTCGTAGCCCATACCGATGCACGCTCACCACTTCTTCTACCATACATGCGGTTACATCAAAAACTCCGCATCTGCTTGTTTTATTCCTACTGCTTCGAAAAACATTGTTTCACCATCCGTTCCAGTATTTCCTTCATGACTGTTATCATTGTCTCTCCTCTCATCATTCGAATGGTGATTCTTTTTTCTTTTTCTTTTTTTTCTTTGTTTTTTTTAGAAAAGAAGCACGGAAGTGTTTTAGGACAAAATACAATATAAGGGAACCAAGCAATACAAGCTTTCACATGCAGTCTTCTTCATGCAAACTATGGCACAAATACTTTCTTCCTTTCATTTCGGTTTTTTTTAAGAGGAGAGTCCTGCATGCGAGAAAAGAAAAGGAGTGGTTGCGGCTGTTAAAAATGAGGAGGTGGCACAAGTTCAAAAGGAAGAGGGGAGAAAGAAGTGGAGTGACGTGTCTTTTCAATGGAGGTGAGGTGTAATAACCCGGAAAATCTGGGCCAGTTTAAAAATTTTATTTTTGGCAATTTTAATGAATTTTGAATATTTAAAATAGATTATTTTAAATATTATCAACGAGAAATTTATTTTGAATATGATTCGACGTATATTTTATATACGTCGTCGTTAGAATATAAATATTTATATATAATTATAAACAGAATTGAAAATGGCGTGGTAGTTCGATAATTCGATTTCAAACTTCAATTGAATGTACCGGGTGCAAAACAATCCGGATTTTAGTGAAACCAAAAACATTAGGATCTAATCGAGAATATCTTTCCAACGAATCCGAAAAATCGAAATTTCATAGCGGGAATCAAAAGATATGTCCAGTTGAAAATTCTGAATAGTCGCTATGGAATTCAGGCCCTTAAAAATGGGAATTTTGCAAATGACCTCGGATTTCGACGAAACCACTTTTGTTGGATCCGCAGTGTCAAATTATTGCTAGATTCCTAATTTCATAATTTTTCGAATCAATATGTGAGCGTGGCGAAGGGAAACGCGTTTGACCAGTTTCAGTTGATTTTAATCGACTGGAAAATGGCCATTTTTCCAATGGTCTCAGAATTCGACGAAACTAGTTTTGTTAGGACCGTATCGTCAATACGAAGCTAGAAAATATTTTTATGGAATTTATAGAGTTGTTATGTGACCCCGGTAATTTGAAATGTACGTTTAAAATTCAATATAGCGATTTAAATGTAAATTCAACAGAAACTGATCAAGACGAACGAATCAGCCTATAATACATATCCTATTGTGTTCGGAATGAGGGTAAAACGCTGTGGACGACAGGCGGTGGGCCTTGTTTCGAGGTCGATAGAAAAATTACCTTTTTGGGAATTAAAAATTAAAATTAAATAATAAAATAAAAAAAAGAAGGGTCAACCCTTCTCCCCCTTTTACCCGTTCTGGCCCCCCCTATTTCTTCGTTCAGCAGAAAATCGAATTAAAAAAAAAAGGGGGGGCTAAGCCCTAAATCGAACGACGGAAGGCCCTCGACGCCGCCACCGGAGGCGCCCACCTCCGTCCAAGCTCGCCGCCCTCCCCTTCTTCTTCTCCTCCGCCACTTCTTCCTCCTCTTCTATCGAGCCTCGCGCCCCTAGACCCGAACCCGCAACCGCCTGCATCGACCCACCCACCTCGACGCAGCCCAGCCGACCACCGCCCTGCTGCAGCCTCCAGCCCCCCCTCCGATCCCTCTTCTTCCCCCCCCATTCGCTGTAAGATTCCATCCTCTTTTATTTTATTTATTTATTTTGTTTTATGTTAATTTATTTTAAATGTTTTGTTAGTTTAATCTGATTTTCGTGAATAAGAAAATAGAAGAGATATGATTTAGAAAAGAGAAAAGATTTTATTCAAATAAAAATATGATCTTTATATTTTTAAAGTAATAAAAATATGATTTTTATATTTTTAAAGCATTAAAAATATAGTCTTTACTATATAGATGATAAAAATAAAAATATGATTTTTGTTTAGGTAGAGAATTAAAAATATAATTTTTACATGATAGGAAGATTAGAAATATCATCTTTATATGTGTAGAAAGATAAAAATGTGATTTTTATAATGATATTTTTGAAAAGGCGAAATCTTTATTTCTATAAAGGCGAAATCTTTATTTCTATAAAGGCGAAATCTTTATTTTTATAAAGGCGAAATCTATATTTTTGAAATGGAATTTTTATCTATATGACATCATAGTAAAAATTCGATTTTTATATATTGAATAGCGAAGTAAAAATTCGATTTTTATATATTGAATAGCATAATAAAAATTCGATTTTTATATATGGAATAGCGAAGTAAAAATTCGATTTTTACATATGTAGGGGCTACAGCAACGAAGATGACAAGAATGCGATAAGATGAGGATTTCTATAAATGAAGTGTAGTGGAGTTGGATAGTTATCTGTGAGAATTTCTCACTCTTCAATTTCTTTTCTAGTTATATAAATATATACTAGGATGCAGACGGTGTTTAGTAGCACCCGACACAATCGTCCACAGACCATGGACTTGTTTGTTTGATTGCAAAAATTAGTTAGATTATTTGATTTCAATTGAATATATAATGAATTTGAATCAAATAGAAAACGGAAATGAATTGAATATAAAACGATTTCGAAATGAATTGAATATAAAACGAATTTGATTTAAATTGATTAGAAAACGAATTTGATTTAAATTGATTAGAAAACGAATTTGATTTAAATTGATTAGAAAACCAATTTGAATTGAGTCGAATAGAAAACCAATTTGAATTGAGTCGAATAGAAAACCAATTTGAATTGAATCGAATAGAAAACCAATTTGAATTGAGTCGAATAGAAAACCAATTTGAATTGAGTCGAATAGAAAACCAATTTGAATTGAATCGAATAGAAAACCAATTTGAATTGAATCGAATAGAAAACCAATTTGAATTGAATCGAATAGAAAACGACTTTGAAATTGAATTGAATTGAAAACGAATTCGAATTGAATTGAAAACGAATTGAAATGAATTCAAATTGAATTGAAATTTTAATTGAATAGAAATGAATTTTAAAACGAATTTATAAGGAAAAAATTCAATTTTGATTTGAATTGAAAAGGAAGTTGAAATTGTTTTTAAAACGAACTCAAAACTGTTTATATAATTCGTTTTAAATAGAAATCGACGAGATATATATTATATATATAATATAATGGCCTGAATAGAACGCGCCGCGCCGCGGTAGTTCGCGAATTTCGACCATTTATTTCGAACGGAGATTACGGGAGATTCGACCGTCGGATTCTCATAAAACCGGAACCGTTGGGTTCGTATCGAAAAGAGATTTCTAACGAATATTTGAAATTCAAAATCTAACGGTTGGATTTGGAGATACGTCCAAATCAAATTTGAAAAAGGTCGTTGTAAGTGCAGTTCGATGGCCGTTGATGGAAATCGAATGTACGGGCCTTGATAAAATTATTAAAAATAGTAATAATTTGTGTAAATCATAAGAAATGATTTGAGAAAAATTGGGGTGAAAAACTCCATATTTGAAAAGATAAAAATGGATTTTTATCGAAATGAACTAGTTTTGAACTAAATTTAAAACCCAATTATTTTTAAATAAATAAATTAGATTTAAAAAGGGGTTTTAAATAATCGGAATTTCTAATATATTTGATTGGATTTGAAATGGGTTTATCGTGAACGGTGTTTTAAATAACACTAGTTCTTTAACCCGATAACAAATAGAATGTGATTTGGGTTTGTCGTGAACTGTGTTTTAAATAACACCTAGTTCTTTAACCCAGTAAAAGGAGTTTTAACGAATCTGCAATTAGGTTGAAATGTGAATTTAAAATCTAAATTATCGAATTTAGAAAATGAGCGAGAATGGAGTATTGCCAGTTTTGCTCCAAAGCGATAGTTAAATCTTTAATTAGATTTGAACGTGAAATGGTAATTAATTTTACCAATAACACCGTGGGGTTAGATATGGTGTATTACCAGTTTTGCTTCATGGGATGAATAGGTCGGGATTGGGAAATAAAATAAATAATTACTTCGGTGTGGTTCGCTAATCTCGACTAATTTAGAAAACCATAATTTGGTTTGAAACGACATCCAAAGGAAGATTAAAGGATAAATTTCAAAGAATTTATCTTGGATAAAATTAATGGGAACCTTTCCCTAAAAATGTGATTTTATGAATAAAAGAATATTCTGAATTGGAATGAGGCGTATGTTGTGTTTGTGTAACATTCGTTTTTAATATACGCGGGTTGTTCGGAAAGGCCGGGTTTACACCCATTCTGAATAACCGATTCGACGATAGGTCGAAGATGAAGACGGTGGTTGAAGACCGGAAGTCTTCACATCGTTTGGATTATTACTGACGATCCTGATTGGGCTGTACACCCAAGAAGATGGAAATAGTTGGTGGTCGTCCAGACGTACTTGGAGATGGATGGATATGCGAGGAAAGTGCCTCCGGTTTCGTTCAGACCCAGAACGGACTTGTAAATGGATTGTGTGTCTGACATTGGATTTTATTCTGTGTTGATTGATTTCTATTAAATATACATCTGTTTGGCGGTGGAGAATTTATTCTTTTTCTTAACGCCCTTCTTTGAGACGTACGAGCTCAGAGGTTGTATATCGATGGACATCAGTCGCATGGCATGAATTGCCTATGTGGCACGCTAAGATGCAATGATCAAGGCTTTTGTTGAAAAGCAAAGTCTTGTGGTTGATGATCAAAGCACGCCTACGTGGTAGCTTTGTGTATAATGTGAATTCGCGAGCCTCACACCTCGGTATGAGTTAAAAACGGGATACGGACCGCTGGGAGAGCACGACGTTTCTTTCTAGCTTTGGTGGTGTCAGTGACTTACCAGCCCTGACATTTATATACTTTTCACCTTTGTGGTTGTTGGAATGAGGCGCCTTGATTATAGGTCTGTAAGGACCGGGAAACGTGTGTTCAGGAATAACTAATCCTCTAACGTAAGTGAGGACCGGCCCAGCCGCATCCAGGGGTTGCCCAGAGTGCGTAACCCTGGGACATTTGCTAGAGTGTCTCGAGCGCGGAGAGGAGCTTGCCCCTTGCCTTGACTCATGACGGAATCCAATTTCCAATACGTGTAATTCGGTTTTAATTGTAGAACTAGTATGGCGACATGATATATGGTACCCATGCCGTCTATGATTTATATTTATGATTGAAATTGTTTTGACACTATACACTTATTATAGTATCAAATGATTTGCTTTAAACGTACCAAGCATGTTTGGCTATTACAAGGGAAAACCCTATCCTCCGGCTTGCGTTGCATTGTGTGATGGGACCTGGGTCTTATAATAGCTTCATTTTTCGAAAAAGCATTGCGCTGTTTATTCTATGCACTGGTATTCTTGGGAGGAAACCCGTTCCGTGTTATACGGCGTGGTCCCTTGAATTACTCTCTTTTAAAGTAAGCTTTAAATAACTGTTTTAGTTCTCACACCAGTCACATGACTGACCTGGATTTTATTGTTTTAACCTAAACTCTGGGTGCCCCTATTTTCTACACGGGCAGCTAGTAGTTTTGGTTTTGCAGATTTATATTCACAGGATCCTGGTTTACAGCTGGAATGATATCCGGAAAGCTCTGTATCTGTATATCACCTTCAGTTGTGCTTTGTATTATTTTCCGCTGCTATGTAATTTATTGTAATCTCTGATATTTATTGAATGTAATTTATTCATTTATACTCTGTATATTCTTGTATTCTGATGGAATTGTTGTAATAGCAATGAAATGTTCTTCCGTATGCGTTCATTTGTGTGTTGTTCTCAAAGTATCCGCTCTTTCCTTCACGGGGAAGTTATGGGTCACTACATGAGGAAAGCTTGCTGATGGGTAGAGAGGTGTTGCATGTAGAAGGAAAAGGAAAAGTGGGTGGAGATAGTCAGCTCCCATGCCATGAACATATTCGGTTACCTAGTTTTGTAATTCCTTCTTTCCTTTTTTTTTCTTTTTTTTTTTGGTGGAGGAGTTTTTGCAGTGGAGAAGACAACGTGAAGAAAGAAATGCAGTAGAGGGAAGAGGAAAGCACGGTGGAAGAAAATAGATATTTTAAACAAACTAAAAGGGACAACACGTGTAAAAATAGTGGACAAATGTCACACACCCTACTTCTTGGGTGTAAACGTTATTTTAAATTTTTAAATTTTTTTCTCTTCTCGCATGCGTGAACTCTTGCTATCCCATATCTCTTGTATACGTTGCCTGATTTGAGAAACTCGTTTTCTTTTCATTAGAAATTTGAACACCACAAATTTTTCCCGATTTCTTTTATTACTAATTATTGATAGAAAAAGACACCAAATTAACAATGTAATCGCGTACAATTATGTGCCACGATCCCAAAACAAAAATAAGATAGACCGGTTAGTTGATTCTAAAGTATCAAAAGGACCGCAGTTGCCCTAAAATACGTTAGAGAAATATATGCTTATTTTCTAAATTAAAAATTACAGTAAAATTCTATAAAATATTTTAAGACTGCGCGTACCGAAACTGAACGATTATTTGAAGCGAATATATAATTATAATTTATATACATAAACCGATCGTTTTATACAACTATATTACAACTGTTTTGACAATTTCCAAGGATGAACTGTTTTGTCAAATGGTTGTTGTTCAGAATTCATTTCTGCCTTCCAAAATTTATTTAAAGTTATATTATAAATAATGTCTACAACTTACAAAACATTACTGTAAATATAATTTCTAAAAATTACATTAACCAAAATAAAAGTTTAAATACTTAGAGATCTTTATAAACTCATATCAAAATTTAAATATCATTTCTTATTAATATTAAAATATACACAAAATTCTCTAAATAAATAAATTTATATCTGTGTGATCAAATGTTACCAAAATAATATAAAGGTGGATACCCAGTGCCAAAGGCTCCCGTACTCAAGCGCAAGAGGACTTCCCAGGTCAGTCTCCCGTCCTGGTACTATTCTCATGGCTTTCAGGGCTCTGGGGGTGGTCGATTAGTGCCAAAGCCTTTCCCTCACATATGTGAAGAGGCCGGGACTCGAACTTGCGCGCTCCATATTACCAGCCGGGTAACCTTACCATTGCGCCAGGCACCACCTTGTTACCAAAATTATATGACTTTTGAAACGACCCGAACTTCCCCGTGAAGGAAAGAACGGATAGAATTGAGGACAAGACAAAATAGAACGCATACGGAAGAACATTTCATTGTTATTACAACAATTCCATCAGATACAAGAATATACAGAGTAAAAATGAATAAATTACATTTGACAAATATCAGAGATTACAATAAATTACATAGCAGCGGAAAATATACAAAACACAACTGAAAGTGATACACGGATACAGAGCTTTCCGAGCATCGTTCCAGCTGTAAACCAGGATCCTGTGAATATAAATCTGTAAAACCAAAACTACTTGCTGCCCGTGCGGAAAATAGGGGCACCCAGAGTTTAGGTTAAAACAATAAACTCCAGGTCAGTCATGTGACTGGTGTAAGAACTAAAACAGTTATAAATATTGGTTTTAAATTTTGGTAAATCTAGGGACCACGCCGTATAACACGGAACGGGTTTCCTCCCAAGAATACCAGTGCATAGAACAAACAGCGCAATGCTAAATAAAGAAAAATGAAGCTGTTATAAGACCCAGGTCCCATCACACAATGCAACGCAAGCCGGAGGATAGGGTTTTCCCTTATAACAGCCAAAGCATGCTTGATACGTTTAAAACACATTATTTGATACTAGTATAGGTGTATAGTGCAAAAACAATTTCAATCATAAGTATCAATCATAGGCGGCATGGGTACCATCTATCATGTCGCCATACTAGTTCTACAATTAAAACCGCAATACACGTATTGGAAATTGGATTCCATCATGAGTCGAGGCAAGGGGCAAGCTCCTCTCCGCGTTCGAGACACTCTAGCAAATGTCCCAGGACCCCACTATGATCCTTGGATCTTCAGGGCCGGTCCTCTCTTACTTTTGAGGATTGGCAATTCCTGAACACACGTTTCCCGGTCCTTACAGACCTATATCCGAGGCGCCTCGTATCCAACAACCACACAGGTGAAAAGTATATAAATGTCAGGGCTGGTAGGTCACTGACACCACCCTAGCTAGAAAGAAACGTCGTGCTCTCCCTGCAGTCACTATCCCGTTTTTGACTCATACCGAGGTGTGAGGCTCGCGAATTCACGTTATACACAAAGCTACGCCACACAGGCCGTGCTTTGATCATCAACCACAAGATTTTGCTTTTCAACAGAAGCCTTGATCAATTGCCACTTACGCATGCCACATTGGCAATTCACTCCATGCGACTGATGTCCATCGATATACAACCTCTGAGCTCGTACGTCTCAGAGAAGGGCGTTAAGCAAGAGAATAAATTCTCCGCCGCCAAACAGATGTATATTTAATAGAGATCAATCAACACAGAATAAAATCCAATGTCAGACACACAATCCATTTACAAGTTCGTTCTGGGTCTGAACGAAACCGGAGGCACTTTCCTCGCATATCCATCCATCTCCAAGTACGTCTGGACGATCACCAACTGATTCCCTCATCCTGGGTGTACAGCCCAATCAAGATCATCAGTAATCACCCAAACGATGTGAAGACTTCCGGTCTTCAACCATCGTCTTCATCTTCGACATCTCGTCGAATCGGTTATTCAGAATGGGTATAACCCGGCCTTTCTGAATAACCCACGTATATAATAAACAAATGTTACACAAACACAACAAACGCCTCATTCCAATTCAGAATATTCTTTTATTCACAAAATCACATTCTTAGGGAAAGGTTCCCATCAATTTTATCCAAGATAAATTCTTCTAAATTTATTCTTTGATCTTCCTTTGGATATCATTTCAAACTAGTCGGGATTAATGAACCACACCGAAGTAATTATTTATTTTATTTCCCAATCCCAACCTATATATCCCATGGAGCAAAACTGGTAATACTCCATATCTAACACCACGGTGTTATCGGTAAAATTAATTACCATTCCAGGTTCAAATCTAATTACAGATTTAACTATCGCTTTGGAGCAAAACTGGTGATACTCCACTCTCGATCACTTTTCAGATTTGATAATTTAAATTATCAATTCACATTTTTAATCTAATTAAAGATTCATTAAAACTACACTTAGTCTTAATTCTTTCAAAAATCAACATCTTGCCTTTAACGGGGTTAAAGAACCAATGTCATCTAAAACACGATTCACGATAAACCCAAATCACATTTGATATTAAATACAAGGCTCTGAATAGAAAATATATCGGTTTATATTCAATATCAAATTCTGAAACCAACATATATCGTATTGGAAATAACGATATAAAATATATCTTTCAAATTCCCATAACAATATCTGTATAGTCACGAAATCCAACATCGAAATATCTCGAAGATAATTTCGATTCAACTCCAGTCCAATCCACGTATTGGGAATATTGATTATTTTTAAAATCACTTTCAAATTCAATTTATTTATTTCACAAATAAATTGATTTTAATTCTAGTTCAAAACTAGTTCATTTCGACAAAAATCTATTTTTATCTTTTCAAATGTGGAGTTTTTCACCCCAGTTCTTTCCAATTCACATATTATGATTTTACACAAATTATTAATATTTTTAATAATTTTATCAAGGCCCGTACAGTCGATTTCCAACAACGGCCATCGGACTGCACTTACATCGACCTTTTTCAAATTTGATTTGGACATAATTCCAAATCCAACCGTTAGATTTAAAATTTATAATATTCATTGGGAAGCTCTTTTCGATACGAACCCAACGGTTCTGGTTTTAGGAGAATCCGACGGTCGGATCTCCCGCAACGTCAATTCGAAGTCAATGGTCGAAATTCACGAACTGCCGCGGAGCGGCGCGTTCTATTCAGGCCATTATATATATATATATATATATATATATATATATATATATATATAATATATATATATATTATATATATTTCTTCGATTTCCTTTTAAAACGTATTTTATAAACCGTTTTAACTTCGTTTTCAAAACCATTTCAACTCTATATTCAATTTCAAATCGATTTGATTTCAATTCAATTCGAGTTCATTTCAATTCAATTCACATTCAAATTCGTTTCAATTCAATTCATATTCAAATTGATTTCAATTCAATTTCATTTCGTTTTAAATTTCAATTTCAATTTAATTCAATTTGAATTCATTTCTATTTGATTCAATTCGAATTCGTTTCCTATTCAATTCGAATTTTAATCTAATTCAATTTGAATTTCATTTCAAAATATTTAATTTTGAAATCACCTTTCAATATTCATTATACAACGAATAAAATCGATATAAATATCGTTCGCGTCAAAATAACGCATCTCTAATCAACACGGCTTTATATTTTCAAAACTTCTTTATTCTATCCCACAAATGAATATTTATCCCATTCAACACATGAATCTATATTTCTTCCAACACCTGACTAATCTCAACACATGAGTACAGTCGACACATCACTATTTTTGTTATGTAAAATATTTTATAAAACTATGGTATCTATCGTTTGATTTTCAATTAGACTTCTACTGGGAAGTAGTTCTAATTTTAAATATGATAAAGATGTAGATTTCATTGTATAAAATATTTCACTCAACACATGAACATCGTCAACACATGACTATTTTTATATTCAACACATGATTTTTTTTTATAATATTCATTGTTGTCCCGATTGGAATGAGGCCCAATCAATCACCATATAACGTTAATTATATGGATTCCATACAACACATGTATATAATAGCATTGATAAACAATCAACCATCATCCAAAGTGCACCACACTGTATAAGCATCAAATATAGATATCTAACGCTTATAACAGCCTGTCAATCGATCGATCGACATATTTAATCAATCAGTATGAGTGAATATCAAATTTCATCCCAACACCCGTGTGGGGTTTCAAACAATCAAACACAGATTTTATTTGTGCAGTTGGGCGATGTGTAAAATTTATCATCCCAATCAATATCAGTCAAATAGGTGTACATAAACAAACCGTCCGGTTTGTAAATGAATATTTTATTTTATTCACTTCCTCATTAAAAATTATATTTTTAACGATAGAATATTTTATTTCAACACACGAATTTCTATTCAATTCATTTACACAATAAAAATGATATTTTTATTTTTCTAACATATTTTAGAAAATTTCGGCGGCATAACGGCACGATACTAGAAACGGGACGAGGCCTAGCCTTATCCCCGGTCTAGTGAAGGCCCACGCCATTCACACATCAATCAAATCCATTCCATTTCACCAAACAATTCAATTCAAACCAAATAATCTAACCAACTACACAACCAATCAAACAAGTCCATGGTCTGTGGACGATTGTGTCGGGTGCTACTAGGCACCGTCTGCATCCTATATATATATAACTAGAAAAAGAGATTTGAGTGAGAAGTTCTCACCGACTAGCTAAACCAAACGCCACGACTCTTCTTATGTAGGAATCTTTGTCGTTCTCGCCTTTTGTCACTTTCAACACCCGTAGTCACTACATATATAAAAATCACATTTTTATATTGTTGCCATGTATATAAAAATCACATTTTTATACTACTACTATATAGATAAAAATTCTATTTTTACAACGGTGTTCATATAATAAAGATTATGTTTTTATATCGCCACTTATATAAAAATCACATCTTTGCTCCTTTTACATAATAAAGATCAAATCTTTAATACTTCTATAATGTAAATATCATATTTTTATCATCTCTATATCATAAAAATCATATTTTTATTAACTTCATATGTCAAAAATCATAAAAGCTTTAAAGCGGAGAAAACTCACTTTTTTTCTAACGCCGGATTCACTGTTCGGGTTCCAGAATTTGCAAACGAGCTTCAATCTTCACACCAACTTTTTTTCTAACACAAGCACGCCATTCTGAACAACTTTTGCCTAGTGGTCTTCTTGCCGAAAATGTGCCATTTCGCCGGAAATCGCGAAAAGACAGCATTTTGACAGTGTTTGAACAGCAGACTTCGGACGCGTTTTCCCGACAACTCCGCAATGAAAAATAGGACTTATCATATACCAAAACGAAGAGAATTTCGTGCTCTACAATTTTGGTTTTGAGGAACTTTGGCTAGAAACGCACGGTTTGGGAGTTATTCGCGAAATACGGTCAGGGACTTATTTGCAAAACCGGCGATTTTGGTGAAAATGGGTTTTTGGGTGTAGCGGGGCCCACGGCCGGAATTGAGGGGGCTGGAGGGGGGCGTGGGCCTGATGGACGTGGGGGAGTGCGCTGGTGGTGGCGGTGGGGCCCGTGGTGGCCGCGGTGGTGGTGGTTGGTGATTTGGGGCTTAGGGTTTGCAAATGGAGAGAGGAGGAAGAGGAGGAGGAGGGGAGGAGGAGGAGGGGGTGCGGCGGCCGGAGGGAGGCTGGTGGTGGGCGGTGGAGGTGGGGCAGCGGTGGTAGTGGAGGAGGAGGCTATTTTTGAGTTTTTGTGGAGGAAGGAGGAAAAGTGAATTTATGAAATAGAAAAGGAGGAAAAGTGATTATATGCTAGTTTCTCGCGTATCGCCCGAACACAAACGATCTCCGATGGCCGCGGATTTCGGACATGAGATAGTAGACGTGAAGACGAGTCCAACGAAACAAGTTTCGTCGAATTCCGAGTTCGTTTGACCGTCCGTTAAAAATCACAAAAATGCTCAGATAAGCTCTAAAAATGCGATTTTGGCGCACCTTTTCTTCTCGCACGCTCACATGCTAACTCACAAAATCAAGCCCTCTTGGATTTAACCATTATTAGATGATACGAATCTAGAAAAAAAAGTAGAATTGAATTCCGAGGTCGTATCAATAATGTTCCTTTGTAAAATGACTACTCGCTTTACCCTGAACTGTTTCAGCTCGCACGGCCACATACTAACTCCGTTCGACGCGCCATTTGGAACTCAACAATGATTTGTCATTATGAATCCATAAAAAATTATCTCGTCGAATTCTGAGCTCGTATGCAAAATTTCACTTTTTAAGGGCTATGTATTGTTAACCGAACAACTCCAGCCCATAGCCACTATTCCGGATATCGGAATATATCGAAGCTTATACTTTTCGGAGTTTTAAACGGCATTTTAAACTCAATGGAAGTGGTTTCGAGTCCATATTCATCCGTATGCAAAATATGACTTTTTGGCGCCGCATATAATTTACATAGCGACTATTCTGAATTTTCAACTGGGCATAACTTTTGATTCCCGCTATGAAATTTCGATTTGTCGGATTCGTTAGAAAGATATTCACGAATAGATTCTAATATTTTTGGTTTCGCTAAAATCCGGATTGTTTTGCACCCGGTACATTCAATTGAAGTTTGAAATCGAATTATCGAACTACCGCGCCATTTTCAATTCTATTTATAATTATATATAAATATTTATATTCTAACGACGACGTATATAAATATATATGTTCTAATTCTATTCAAAATGAATTTCTCGTCGATATTATTTAAAATAATCTATTTTAAATAATCAAAATTCGCTAAAATCGCCAAAATAAAAATTTTAAACTGGCCCAGATTTTCCGGGTTATTACAATCTCCCCCACTTAAAACTTTTCGTCCCCGAAAAGGAACAAAGTCGAAAGTGGTTTGATTAATCAACTCTACGTTCGATCTGGCTTCCATTCTCCAACTTTTCAGTTTCTGAGAATTTTCAAATTCTTCAAAAATTTGACTAACACCCGGAATTTTCGAAAAATTTCGCCATAACCTCCTTTGTACGAGGAGCACGGGAAAATCCCGAAATTGCCATACAGGCCTTCTGATCTCAAAAAGAAAAAGAAAAAGCCAAGCGGCTAGCCAATAGGCTCATAAAATCATCATCACCCAAACAAAACAGTAAATTATGTAGTAAACATGTACCTATTTGTCGGGCAAACAAATTTTATTCTCTGCTCTAGCCTCCTTGCTGTGACCTGTTCAATGTAAGTATATGTATATGCAAGCAAATGCGGCCAATTATCAATACAATTCAATATTCAATTCAATTAGGCTAAATGGTTCAAAATTAGCAAACAAATAGACAAACAACACAAACATCAATCAATTAGTGAATTAACGTTTCAAATTCATAACTTTTGATACATATACAAAAAATCATGTTTTTGATGCCAAATCACAACAATGTATTCTAGCTATATTAGTTTTGGTTCTCACACTAGTCTAATGGAAATATATAGGTATCACACCTTCGTTACTCGAAAATAAATACTGGTAACGCTGCAGCATTATCAGAATCATTCCCGGGCAACTAGAATGTGATTCTATATCTATCTAATATATTAAAACTTCGAATATACGTTCATGACGCGTATATGCAAAACCTTTATATACTAGATTGTCCATATTCAAAATAAATAAATATTCAAATACGTAAAAAGTGATTTAAATTTTAAAATAAATTGCTTTCATTTGAAAAATATACTCTTCACACTCGTTCTAGGATACTACTGATCCTATCTCTAACGAGTCATTCTAATTGGATATTACTAATCCAATATCTGATGAATTCTTTCGTATGGTTCTAATGTGTCTTGTTCTCGAGCTCTGTAAACCAAAGCTCTGATACCAACTGAAACGACCCGAACTTCCCCGTGAAGGAAAGCACGGATAGAATTGAGGACAAGACAAAATAGAACGCATACGGAAGAACATTTCATTGTTATTACAACAATTCCATCAGATACAAGAATATACAGAGTAAAAATGAATAAATTACATTTGACAAATATCAGAGATTACAATAAATTACATAGCAGCGGAAAATATACAAAACACAACTGAAAGTGATACACGGATACAGAGCTTTCCGAGCATCGTTCCAGCTGTAAACCAGGATCCTGTGAATATAAATCTGTAAAACCAAAACTACTAGCTGCCCGTGCGGAAAATAGGGGCACCCAGAGTTTAGGTTAAAACAATAAACTCCAGGTCAGTCATGTGACTGGTGTGAGAACTAAAACAGTTATAAATATTGGTTTTAAAGTTTGGTAAATCTAGGGACCACGCCGTATAACACGGAACGGGTTTCCTCCCAAGAATACCAGTGCATAGAACAAACAGCGCAATGCTAAATAAAGAAAAATGAAGCTGTTATAAGACCCAGGTCCCATCACACAATGCAACGCAAGCCGGAGGATAGGGTTTTCCCTTATAACAGCCAAAGCATGCTTGATACGTTTAAAACACATTATTTGATACTAGTATAGGTGTATAGTGCCAAAACAATTTCAATCATAAGTATCAATCATAGGCGGCATGGGTACCATCTATCATGTCGCCATACTAGTTCTACAATTAAAACCGCAATACACGTATTGGAAATTGGATTCCATCATGAGTCAAGGCAAGGGGCAAGCTCCTCTCCGCGTTCGAGACACTCTAGCAAATGTCCCAGGACCCCACTATGATCCTTGGATCTTCAGGGCCGGTCCTCTCTTACTTTTGAGGATTGGCAATTCCTGAACACACGTTTCCCGGTCCTTACAGACCTATATCCGAGGCGCCTCGTGTCCAACAACCACACAGGTGAAAAGTATATAAATGTCAGGGCTGGTAGGTCACTGACACCACCCTAGCTAGAAAGAAACGTCGTGCTCTCCCTGCAGTCACTATCCCGTTTTTGACTCATACCGAGGTGTGAGGCTCGCGAATTCACGTTATACACAAAGCTACGCCACACAGGCCGTGCTTTGATCATCAACCACAAGACTTTGCTTTTCAACAGAAGCCTTGATCAATTGCCACTTACGCATGCCACATTGGCAATTCACTCCATGCGACTGATGTCCATCGATATACAACCTCTGAGCTCGTACGTCTCAGAGAAGGGCGTTAAGCAAGAGAATAAATTCTCCGCCGCCAAACAGATGTATATTTAATAGAGATCAATCAACACAGAATAAAATCCAATGTCAGACACACAATCCATTTACAAGTTCGTTCTGGGTCTGAACGAAACCGGAGGCACTTTCCTCGCATATCCATCCATCTCCAAGTACGTCTGGACGATCACCAACTGATTCCCTCATCCTGGGTGTACAGCCCAATCAAGATCATCAGTAATCACCCAAACGATGTGAAGACTTCCGGTCTTCAACCATCGTCTTCATCTTCGACATCTCGTCGAATCGGTTATTCAGAATGGGTATAACCCGGCCTTTCTGAATAACCCACGTATATAATAAACAAATGTTACACAAACACAACAAACGCCTCATTCCAATTCAGAATATTCTTTTATTCACAAAATCACATTCTTAGGGAAAGGTTCCCATTAATTTTATCCAAGATAAATTCTTCTAAATTTATTCTTTGATCTTCCTTTGGATATCATTTCAAACTAGTCGGGATTAACGAACCACACCGAAGTAATTATTTATTTTATTTCCCAATCCCAACCTATATATCCCATGGAGCAAAACTGGTAATACTCCATATCTAACACCACGGTGTTATCGGTAAAATTAATTACCATTCCAGGTTCAAATCTAATTACAGATTTAACTATCGCTTTGGAGCAAAACTGGTGATACTCCACTCTCGATCACTTTTCAGATTTGATAATTTAAATTATCAATTCACATTTTTAATCTAATTAAAGATTCATTAAAACTACACTTAGTCTTAATTCTTTCAAAAATCAACATCTTGCCTTTAACGGGGTTAAAGAACCAATGTCATCTAAAACACGATTCACGATAAACCCAAATCACATTTGATATTAAATACAAGGCTCTGAATAGAAAATATATCGGTTTATATTCAATATCAAATTCTGAAACCAACATATATCGTATTGGAAATAACGATATAAAATATATCTTTCAAATTCCCATAACAATATCTGTATAGTCACGAAATCCAACATCGAAATATCTCGAAGATAATTTCGATTCAACTCCAGTCCAATCCACGTATTGGGAATATTGATTATTTTTAAAATCACTTTCAAATTCAATTTATTTATTTCACAAATAAATTGATTTTAATTCTAGTTCAAAACTAGTTCATTTCGACAAAAATCTATTTTTATCTTTTCAAATGTGGAGTTTTCCACCCCAGTTCTTTCCAATTCACATATTATGATTTTACACAAATTATTAATATTTTTAATAATTTTATCAAGGCCCGTACAGTCGATTTCCAACAACGGCCATCGGACTGCACTTACATCGACCTTTTTCAAATTTGATTTGGACATAATTCCAAATCCAACCGTTAGATTTCAAATTTATAATATTCATTGGGAAGCTCTTTTCGATACGAACCCAATGGTTCCGGTTTTAGGAGAATCCGACGGTCGGATCTCCCGCAACGTCAATTCGAAGTCAATGGTCGAAATTCACGAACTGCCGCGGAGCGGCGCGTTCTATTCAGGCCATTATATATATATAATATATATATATTATATATTTCGTCGATTTCCTTTTAAAACGTATTTTATAAACCGTTTTAACTTCGTTTTCAAAACCATTTCAACTATATATTCAATTTCAAATCGATTTGATTTCAATTCAATTCGAGTTCATTTCAATTCAATTCACATTCAAATTCGTTTCAATTCAATTCATATTCAAATTGATTTCAATTCAATTTCAGTTCGTTTTAAATTTCAATTTCAATTTAATTCAATTTGAATTCATTTCTATTTGATTCAATTCGAATTCGTTTCCTATTCAATTCGAATTTTAATCTAATTCAATTTGAATTTCATTTCAAAATATTTAATTTTGAAATCACCTTTCAATATTCATTATACAACGAATAAAATCGATATAAATATCGTTCGCGTCAAAATAACGCATCTCTAATCAACACGGCTTTATATTTTCAAAACTTTTTTATTCTATCCCATAAATGAATATTTATCCCATTCAACACATGAATCTATATTTCTTCCAACACCTGACTAATCTCAACACATGAGTACTGTCGACACATCACTATTTTTGTTATGTAAAATATTTTATAAAACTATGGTATCTATCGTTTGATTTTCAATTAGACTTCTACTGGGAAGTAGTTCTAATTTTAAATATGATAAAGATGTAGATTTCATTGTATAAAATATTTCACTCAACACATGAACATCGTCAACACATGACTATTTTTATATTCAACACATGAATTTTCTTTTATAATATTCATTGTTGTCCCGATTGGAATGAGGCCCAATCAATCACCATATAACGTTAATTATATGGATTCCATACAACACATGTATATAATAGCATTGATAAACAATCAACCATCATCCAAAGTGCACCACACTGTATAAGCATCAAATATAGATATCTAACGCTTATAACAGCCTGTCAATCGATCGATCGACATATTTAATCAATCAGGATGAGTGAATATCAAATTTCATCCCAACACCCGTGTGGGGTTTCAAACAATCAAACACAGATTTTATTTGTGCAGTTGGGCGATGTGTAAAATTTATCATCCCAATCAATATCAGTCAAATAGGTGTACATAAACAAACCGTCCGGTTTGTAAATGAATATTTTATTTTATTCACTTCCTCGTTAAAAATTATATTTTTAACGATAGAATATTTTATTTCAACACACGAATTTCTATTCAATTCATTTACACAATAAAAATGATATTTTTATTTTTCTAACATATTTTAGAAAATTTCGGCGGCATAACGGCACGATACTAGAAACGGGACGAGGCCTAGCTTTATCCCCGGTCTAGTGAAGGCCCACGCCATTCACACATCAATCAAATCCATTCCATTTCACCAAACAATTCAATTCAAACCAAATAATCTAACCAACTACACAACCAATCAAACAAGTCCATGGTCTGTGAACAATTGTGTCGGGTGCTACTAAGCACCGTCTGCATCCTAGTATATATATAACTAGAAAAAGAGATTTGAGTGAGAAGTTCTCACCGACTAGCTAAACCAAACGCCACGACTCTTCTTATGTAGGAATCTTTGTCGTTCTCGCCTTTTGCCACTTTCACCACCCGTAGTCACTACATATATAAAAATCACATTTTTATATTGTTGCCATGTATAAAAAAACCACATTTTTATACTACTACTATATAGATAAAAATTCTATTTTTACAACGGTGTTCATATAATAAAGATTATGTTTTTATATCGCCACTTATATAAAAATCACATCTTTGCTCCTTTTACATAATAAATATCAAATCTTTAATACTTCTATAATGTAAAAATCATATTTTTATCATCTCTATATCATAAAAATCATATTTTTATTAACTTCATATGTCAAAAATCATAAAAGCTTTAAAGCGGAGAAAACTCACTTTTTTTCTAACGCCCGGATTCACTGTTCGGGTTCCAGAATTTGCAAACGAGCTTCAATCTTCACACCATCTTTTTTTCTAACACAAGCACGCCATTCTGAACAACTTTTGCATAGTGGTCTTCTTGCCGAAAATGTGCCATTTCGCCGGAAATCGCGAAAAGACAGCATTTTGACAGTGTTTGAACAGCAGACTTCGGACGCGTTTTCCTGACAACTCCGCAATGCAAAATAGGACTTATCATATACCAAATCGAAGAGAATTTCGTGCTCTACAATTTTGGTCTTGAGAAACTTTGGCTAGAAACGCACGGTTTGGGAGTTATTCGCGAAATACGGACAGGGACTTATTTGCAAAACCGGCGATTTTGGTGAAAATGGGTTTTTGGGTGTAGCGGGGCCCACGGCCGGAATTGAGGGGGCTGGAGGGGGGCGCGGGCCTGATGGACGTGGGGGAGTGCGCTGGTGGTGGCGGTGGGGCCCGTGGTGGCCGCGGTGGTGGTGGTTGGTGATTTGGGGTTTAGGGTTTGCAAATGGAGAGAGGAGGAGGAAGAGGAGGAGGAGGGGAGGAGGAGGAGGGGGTGCGGCGGCCGGAGGGAGGCTGGTGGTGGGCGGTGGAGGTGGGGCAGCGATGGTAGTGGAGGAGGAGGCTATTTTTGAGTTTTTGTGGAGGAAGGAGGAAAATTGAATTTATGAAATAGAAAAGGAGGAAAAGTGATTATATGCTAGTTTCTCGCGTATCGCCCGAACACAAACGATCTCCGATGGCCGCGGATTTCGGACATGAGATAGTAGACGTGAAGACGAGTCCAACGAAACAAGTTTCGTCGAATTCCGAGTTCGTTTGACTGTCCGTTAAAAATCACAAAAATGCTCAGATAAGCTCTAAAAATGCGATTTTGGCGCACCTTTTCTTCTCGCACGCTCACATGCTAACTCACAAAATCAAGCCCTCTTGGATTTAACCATTATTAGATGATACGAATCTAGAAAAAAAAAGTAGAATTGAATTCCGAGGTCGTATCAATAATGTTCCTTTGTAAAATGACTACTCGTTTTACCCTGAACTGTTTCAGCTCGCACGGCCACATACTAACTCCGTTCGACGCGCCATTTGGAACTCAACAATGATTTGTCATTATGAATCCATAAAAATTTATCTCGTCGAATTCTGAGCTCGTATGCAAAATTTCACTTTTTAAGGGCTATGTATTGTTAACCGAACAACTCCAGCCCATAGCCACTATTCCGGATATCGGAATATATCGAAGGTTATACTTTTCGGAGTTCTAAACGGCATTTTAAACTCAATGGAAGTGGTTTCGAGTCCAAATTCATCCGTATGCAAAATATGACTTTTTGGCGCCGCATATAATTTACATAGCGACTATTCTGAATTTTCAACTGGGCATAACTTTTGATTCCCGCTATGAAATTTCGATTTGTCGGATTCGTTAGAAAGATATTCACGAATAGATTCTAATATTTTTGGTTTCGCTAAAATCCGGATTGTTTTGCACCCGGTACATTCAATTGAAGTTTGAAATCGAATTATCGAACTACCGCGCCATTTTCAATTCTATTTATAATTATATATAAATATTTATATTCTAACGACGACGTATATAAATATATATGTTCTAATTCTATTCAAAATGAATTTCTCGTCGATATTATTTAAAATAATCTATTTTAAATAATCAAAATTCGCTAAAATCGCCAAAATAAAAATTTTAAACTGGCCCAGATTTTCCGGGTTATTACAACTTTAAAATATTTCATTTTTGCCAAAATCTTTATAACAAATCATACTTTACAAAATCTATATTTATAAAACAAAACAAGAGATTTATTTAAGAATTATTTAAATAAAAATTTATATTTAAATCATAGGTAAATCAAATTTACATTCAAAAAAATACAAACTAATTGTATATTAAATGTTGAAATTTTGGATCGTTACAATCTCACCCCCTTAAAACTTTTTGTCCTCGAAAAGGAGAGATTGTAAAGTTATACAAGCATAAACAAATATTTACCACTACCAAATTTAATTTAAAACAAAATTTACAATCGGATTTAAAACTTGAAATTTACTTACAAATTAAACATATCAAACTATTTTTATCAAAATCTAATTTCTATTAGAAATTGAAGTCAAAATAGGTAATAATTTTTTCGACTTAGAATCCTAGTTTTGTTTTCAAAACATTCGAGATACTATATTCTCCTGTCATATCGAATCATATTGGCTTCCGGATTTCAAAACCAAAATCATTTCAAAAATTTCAAATATTTTACGATAAAATAACAACATTTATGTCCCAAGTCAAGAGGTTTCTCCCAATGACAAGGCCACTAGGCACGGCCTATGCATGTATCGATAGAAATAAATGATGTCTCTCTGAATCCTAGAGTGGATCATCATCATGGGCTTATACCCGTCTCATACCTTTCTTTAGTCACGGGTTACTTGAATCTTAGCGATAAATCATTTTATTCCATATCTCGAAGCTATAAATTATTTCGCAACAATAACTTACAAATATTTTCAAATCACTTTATTGCTTTTCCAAGCATTTCAAGCTATCGGGATTACGATCATCGAAATTTCTATGTTTATAAGACATTTTATAATCCATTTTGATTTTTAAGTCGCATCATGTTTCATACAAATAGATTCAAGTCATTTTTGAAATATTCTTGAAATCCGATTTCTAGCAACTTACATAGTATAATATTTCTAAGAGATTCATACAGTCTTAAAGTTTCCCTTTCAAATTTCATTTCAAAACATTCATTATTGGAAAATAATTCCTTATTACATCATAACTTATTTGCAAATGCAATTCATATTCCAAAAAGGAATACATTACTTATTTAAATTTTACTTATCAATTTCAATGCATATTTAATTCATACAGTCATTAAAATTTATGTAAACAATTTCAAATACTTATTTGAATAGTTTTAAGCATTTCTCAACATCTCCATCGGAATCATATAGTCATCCTACTTTCGAACTCGAAAATAATAACTGATGATGTCCGGATCATCGACCGAATTATCCTACAGCGACTAGAATGTGATTCCATATCTATCTAGTATATATTGGATTTCGTATATATGTTTATCAGACATATATTCAAAATCTCTACATACTCGATAGTCCAATCTCAACGTCAAATAAAATACTCAAAACCCATATCATAATTTATATTTTAAAATAATAATTACCCTTTTCAAAATGATTTACTTAGTTTCAAAATACTGTATATAGGTTTCAAAATATGCTCTCTCAAATATAATACTCTAGAATCTCATTTTAGGGTATTTCTAACCCTATCTTTAATGAGATATTATAACTCTGATGAGTCCTATCCTTGTTCAAATATGTTGTACCTCATAGCTTTGTATAAACCAAAGATCTGATACCAACTGTAACGACCCGCCTTTTTGCCTGATTCTCGCCAGTATCTAAACCTACTTAACTCGTTTATAAAGATGGATGGTTATGGGTACAAACATATTTGAAACACATAGAACATAACTTTTTATTTCATTACAGAAATTTTACACCAGAATTACAATAAATCAGAGTATAACATAAACTCAACGGAAGACAAAATGCTCACGGCGGAAGAAGTAAGACCAAAAAAAAAACTCTAGCTCCAAACTGAATCCAACTCGGAAACTAAGCCTGCAAACTAAACTACTAGCTGCCCGTGCAAAATATGAGCACCCAGAGTTTAGGTGGGGAAACAATAAACTCCAAGTCAGTCGTGGGACTGGTGTGAGAAATCAAAACAATATTATTCGGGTTTATTTTAAAGTTGGGAAAATTCACCGGACTACGCCACTAACGCGGAATGGGTTTACTCCATGTGAATTCCCATGCATAGAAATTCGCAATGACTTTGGAAAATGAAGCTATCATAAGCTCGTCCCATATCACACAATGCAAATGCATACCAGGTGGGCGAGTTTTGTCTTATGATAGTTAAAAATGCTTTAATACGTGAAATCCTCTTTAATACTATCAATCGTGTATAGTATCAAAAAAAATCATTTTGCAAATAAATATAGAATCATAGCCCCCATAACCCCAATTGGTTATATTGACATATAGGTATACAATCGAAATCGCATGGGCTCGTATTGGAGATTGAGTTTCCAATATGATGGTTCCTGGCACAAAAGATCATTGGAGGACACGAAGCTAAGTATTCCCGGCTAACATCTAGACAACGGACACCGAATACATTGCACAAAAGTATATTCCTGGATAACATCCAGACATCGGACACCATATATACTTTATTACCTCAGGTTTCGAGGTAGATCTACCGCCGCAGCTTTTGATTTTCACTAGAGATTATGTATACAACCTAACCGCCAGTTTACCATAAAATCCGGGGTGTGAGGTTCGTCGATGTCACGATATACAAAAAGCTACGCTTCAATAAGCCGTGCTTTGGTCATCACTAGCTCGTTTCATAACTCAAGTATGCCACATTGACATTTCACGACATGTCACTTATTTTGATCAATGCATACCCTCCAAGTTCATATGACTTAGAGACAAGGATAATATACTGCCATAAATCCGACATATATTACCATAAATCAATGCTTTGTGGTCAATTTCAATGTCAGACACACAATCCATACAAGTCCGTTCTGGGTCTGAACGGAACAACGACCCGAAAATAATCAATATATTCAGATCTCATGCCACTTATAACCTCGTATCAGGTGTACGGCCCGATCCGATGTTAGATTTTGTGCCCTAGAGGCAATCAGTAAGATGTGAATAATAATAACATTGTATATGTTATGTTATGTTTTGTTTGGAATAATAATTTCTATTATAATTATATTCACTGCGTGAAATAAATATTATTGTAATGGAAGTCCTTAGAATAGTAATACGGTATTATATAGTTCGAGTAAGACTGAACTTGAGATTATATGATAAGTTAAGTATTATAATTCTTAAATGTCCCTAGTCGAGTTCTATTGTTTATAGGACAACAATAGAGCATTAAGACTGGTATATTGATTGACTGATGATCACATCTCATTGATCATTAATATACATGATATTAAAGTCAAGATATAAATACGTATTAGAGAATAATGTATTGGGCTGACCCACCATGAGATAACTGTATGGAGTATAATTTACAGTATCACAAGTTGTTCTCATAGTGATAGTGATATAATGATCCTTAGACCTGAGATCATTGTAATTTTAATCGAGGATGTTTGTATTTTGATATCATCTAAAGTTATTTCGTAACAGAGTAATGATAACGATGATTATTGGATATATCTGGAATCGAATATAAATTATGAATGATCTAGATGGAATTTAACCCTACGATATATTCGTAGTGACATCCATGGGCCTCTTGATTGAGCGAGACTGTGAAATGCATGGCCGTGCTCAAATATTGATTTGTTCTGAACAGTCTACTCATTGATTAAGAAAACAGATTAAATTAAAAGAAGATGATACGATCCATGCCTTCTGTTTAATCTTGGATATAACGGTTAAAAGGATTAAATTATATTGATACACTATTCACAAAGGTCGTATCGAATCATAGATATTGTCGTAGTTTGGGTAGCAATGATGTATTACTAGATACCACTCATTGTTTACAATTTAAATGTTTAAATTGTTGCCAACACTATTACAACCTATCGGGTCACACTTATTGGCGTTGCAAATGGAGAAAAATATTTAAAATAAAATAGTATTGACTATTTCATTGTTTTAAACGGGTTTGAACGGATAAAAGGGAAAACGGATATCTCGGATTGTTTTCATTATAAAACAATGGTGAACGTGCTTCACCGAGACCACTGAGAAATACAGAAAAACCCTAGATCCAAATTTAAAAATCCCAAATCAATTCGATTTTAAGTTGGCTAGTACCTCTTCTCCATCCTCGTTTTGATTGTCATCTGCGAGAGCTTCACCAGTGGATTTCCGATAGAGGCGTTTTGATTTCAAGCGCTTGTTTCAAAAAGGATTTGTGATCTGATTTAACAATTCAAGGCTAGGGCTTCACTCGATTCTACTAAAACGAAGGAGAAAGGTACTTGTTTTGATTAATTTCTGTGCGATTCGTTATCTAGGGTTTCAGATCTAAATGATTCCGCTGCGAATTCGATCCCCTTTTAATTTTCAATGGTATCGGAGCCAGGTTATGACGAATCAAATGTAATTTAGGCCTTGAAACTGTTACTGTTACATACTGATTGATGTTATGAACATCGAGAAGTTGAAATCTGGAATTTGGTAAACATTCATTCAGAACTGAAATTGTTTTGTGATAAACAAAATCAGTATTGTTCATCTGCCTGAATCTAAATTAGTACAAGTTATTAATTCGGTGACGAATGTTTAAAATCCCAATTCTTATGTAAGTATAATTTGGTTTAAATTATATTTGTATATGTTTCAAAGAAGGGAAATCAAGTGTTGGTTCCATACTGTAATTATTACAGAGATTTATATATATTACAACTTGATTTCGAACTATGTATGTTATATGTGTTAATAGTGATATGTTGAATCCTATGAATATGATTAAGATAATAGTTAGTTTCACATCAGTATGTGTTTGGTTTAGACAATATGAATAACTCCTAATACTGTGAACTTTTACTCTGTTATTTTAGATATTGAACTTCATTTTTGGGTAATCCAAGTTTTGAACTACACATATAATATATATGACAATCTTATTTCTGCTAGTTGCTACAGAGTAATTTATTCTGTTTAACACAGGCTAGTATGTTATGATCTGAACTGAGTCACAAACTTACCAAATTTTCATATTATGGTAAGTTCAGATTCAGTTATAGATAATTAAGATTGAGGTTATATAAGTGGCGGAAAATGTTTCTGTAACTTATATGTTTTTATAATTGATATATGATCAATCCCTATAATTAAAAAAAAAAACTTTCAGATGGTAGTGATGTTATCTTACCATAGTTAGTAGTATAGTATATTACTGTATATATATATTTATAAATAAAACTGTATAGATGATACTGTAGATATATTTGTATACATATATATAACAGTATATATATAAACAATACAGCATATTTGATACTGTACATATATGTATAAAACTGAATGTGTTTTAGAAACCATGAATTGAACTCTTATAACATTCTGTCAGAAATGCCTTTAAACTTGATTATGTTTATGCTTCTGAAATGATGACCTGAAAGTTATAATCAGCTTTGACATGTTTTGTATATATTGATATACAGGAACGATCCAGTAGCTTGCAAGTTGGATGTTAATGAACATACCAAAGTGCTTGCATAGTATATGCTGATATACTAAAGTCTGGATAAAACAGTGAAGCTGTACTTTAAGTTCATCTTCAGCCTTTGATAAAAGTTCTAAAATTCATGGTTGTGATCCAAAGTGATTATTAATGTTCAGTTGTTTGTGATCAGTTATTTAGTTCTGGAATTTCAAGTTTGTATGCTTACATGTAATGATAATTATGTACCTGTTATATAATATTTGAACTGCTATATGCGAATGCTTAGAATTGAATCTGTGTTATGTATGCTTGAACATGCTATTTCATTTGAGTTGTTATGGCAGATCTGTTTCACTGAATACTGCCATTTTATTTGTTAGCAGTTTTAACTATGAAATGGTTTCATGATTTTGTTTAAAATATGTATAACGATCAGTTTTGAAACTGAGATACTGGGCTGAAAATCCTGGTTTTAATTTATATGTATTTTATTATGTGCCATATGGATTAGTGAATCTAATTGTGCAAAAGTTTTACTGTACACATTAATAGATTTGGAGCTTTTACCTTAAAGCATTGTATGCATTTCTTTCCTTTTAAACATCAAAGTTTTAGAAATCTTGTGTTCTATTTATTATGTTTAAGAGGAATTAAAATATTTAATTTAATATATTATATTCAAAATGTTTGAATATCATGGTTTGCCAACCTAAATTTTAAATCCCTATCAAAACTATAGTTTATATTAAGTCAAGGTGACGTCTTCCAATGATATACTCATCACTGTCCAAAATTATTGGTTGTAACTAACGCCAAAGCGTTGTGCACCTTTTAATTTTGGTTATATGCGATGGAGTAAAATGTGGTGCTCCAACCTATTATTGGGTCTGATTTAACTAGGCTGCATAATACGATTATGGCATTAGAGACAAACAGCATGATTTATTCTATATTTTGAGCAACAGAATAATACAGAACAAAATGTTCGACATGCGATCCAAAAATTACATAAACGATGTAATTGACACAAGATGTCTACCTAAAATGTTATGTTTTGAGTTTAGCCAAAGCTAGGTCAAGGCATGATTAGATGTGGATTTTGGAACACCAAATATATATACAGTTATATATATTAAAATAGGGATGTTGATTTGAGTGGGAGCATATTTATGCACACATTAATTTATTTAGCTATGATTATTGTCGTTTTGACTATCAAAGTTATTTATTTCAATTTATTGTCTATTGTAGATTCTAAATGGCTAGCAACACCAACAATAATCTATCACTTAGGTCTGTTCTTGAAAAAGAAAAACTGAATGGAATAAATTTCCTAGACTGGCACCGTAACTTGAGGATTGTCCTCAAACAGGAAAGGAAACTGTATGTACTTGATGGGCCCACTCCAGAGGTGCCACCGAGTAATGCACCCCGTGCAGAGATTAATGCTCATAAGAAACATCAAGACGACGCTCTTGATGTTAGTTGTCTTATGCTGGCAACGATGAATCCTGTGCTTCAGAAGCAACACGAATTCATGGATGCCTACAATATGATCGAGCACCTTAAGAAGTTGTTCGAAGGGCATGCTCGTCAAGAAAGGTATGACACGAGCAAAGCACTATATCACTGCAAGATGGGTGATAAGGAACCCGTTGGTCCACACGTACTGAAGATGATTGGTTATATAGAGTATCTCAAGAGGTTAGGGTTTCCTTTAACACCGGAAGCCCAAACCGATCTTGTGCTCCAATCATTGAACAGTAAGTTTTCTTCATTTATTATGACCTATCTCATGAATGAGATTGAGAAGCCCTTGACTGAGTTATTGAGCATGTTGAGAACTGCTGAGAATAACATGAAAAAGGCAGAACCGACTGCCATGATGATGGTACAGAAGGAGACTGCTAAACCCAAAGGCAAGGGCAAGAACAAGAAAAAGCAGCTTAAGAAGACTGCTAATAAGACCAATTTCAAAAGGGCATCAAAGCCTAAAGGAGGGGTTTCCAAAGAGGGTGATTGTCACTACTGCGGAAAGCCAGGTCACTGGAAACGTAACTGTTATGCTTATCTGGAAGATCTAAAGAAGAAGAAGGGAAGTTTGACTTCGCCCAATTCAGGTATAAATGTTATATATGTCAACTTATCTACTTCATCATCATGGGTATTAGATACTGGATGTGGATCACATATATGTGTCAATTTGCAGGAGATGCAAAGGAGTAGAGACTTGGCAGAAGGAGAAGTGGACTTGCGTGTTGGAAATGGAGCAAAAGTTGCCGCATTAGCCAAAGGAAGCTGCCACTTATCCTTACCAACTGGATTAGTTTTAAAATTAGAAGATTGTTATTTTGTGCCTTCTATTAAGACAAATATTATTTCTGTTTCTTGTTTGGACAAGTTAGGATTTTCATTTGTAATAAAAGACAGATGTTGTTTATTTTATTTAAATGAGATATTTTATGGAAGTGCACAGTTAATTAATGGTCTCTATGTTCTTAATTTTGATTCGCCAGTTTATAACATTAGTACCAAAAGGATTAAATCAAATGATTTAAATCCAACATACCTTTGGCATTGTCGTTTAGGCCATATAAACGAGAAACGCATATCAAAACTCCATAAAGATGGAATTTTGGATTCATTTGATTTTGAATCATATGAAGATTGCAAATCTTGTTTATTAGGCAAGATGACAAAAGCTCCTTTCACTGGACACAGTGAACGGGCTAAGGATCTATTGGCCCTTGTACATAGTGATGTATGTGGACCAATGAGTACATCTGCTAGAGGTGGGTTCTATTACTTCATTACATTTACTGATGATTTCAGTAGATACGGATATGTGTATCTTATGAGACACAAATCTGAATCCTTTGAAAAGTTCAAAGAATTCAAGAATGAAGTTCAGAACCAACTTGGTAAGAATATAAAAACTCTTCGAACAGATCGAGGAGGAGAATATTTAAGCCAAGAGTTTAATGACTATCTGAAAGAGTGTGGAATTGTTTCACAACTCACTCCACCGGGAACACCACAATGGAATGGTGTTTCTGAAAGAAGAAATCGCACCTTATTGGATATGGTACGATCAATGATGAGTCATACAGATCTTCCAATAAGTTTTTGGGGTTTTGCCCTCACAACAGCTGCATTCGTACTTAATAGAGTTCCCACTAAAGCGGTTCAGTCCACACCATATCAGATATGGACGGGAAAATGTCCTAATGTCTCTTTTATGAGGATTTGGGGATGTGAGGCTTATGTTAAGCTTCTTAACTCTGGCAAGCTCCGACCCAAATCGGAAAAATGCTATTTTGTGGGGTATCCAAAGGAAACAAAAGGATATTACTTCTACAAACCCTCTGAGCATAAAGTGTTTATTGCTCGAACTGGTTTTTTCATTGAAAGAGATCTAGCCTCTAATAATATCAATGGAAATAAAGTAGAACTCAATGAAATTCGAGAACCACAAAATATCAGTGAACCTGAATATGAAGTTGAGGAAGAACCACAAACTGTTGTGGAATCTGAACCTACTCAACTTACACAAGGCGTTCGTAGATCTGATAGAATACGTCATGAGCCCAATAGGTATTTTGGATATCTAGTAACTCAAACAGGAGACGTAATGCTGATAGATCAGGATGAGCCTATTTCCTATCAAGATGCTATGAATAGACCTGATTCTGAGAAATGGCTTGAAGCCATGAAATCTGAAATGGATTCCATGTACACCAACCAAGTGTGGACTTTGGTTGATCCACCTGACGGGGTAAAACCAATGGGGTGTAAATGGGTTTACAAGAAGAAAACCGACATGGATGGTAAAGTACAAACCTATAAAGGCCGATTGGTGGCGAAAGGTTTCAAACAGATTCAAGGAGTTGACTATGATGAAACCTTCTCCCCGGTAGCTATGGTTAAATCCATAAGGATTATGCTTGCAATTGCAGCCTATTACGATTACGAAATCTGGCAGATGGATGTCAAAACTGCATTCCTTAACGGGAATCTTATTGAGGATGTGTACATGACACAACCTGAAGGTTTTGTCAATCCAAAGGAAACCAGAAAAGTATGTAAACTGCATCGATCCATATATGGATTAAAACAAGCATCTCGGAGTTGGAATCTTCGTTTTGATGAAATAGTCAAAAGGTTTGGTTTCACTAAAAACGAAGATGAACCTTGTGTATACAAGAAAATCAGTGGGATTAACATTATATTCCTAGTATTATATGTGGATGACATATTACTTATTGGGAATAATGTTGAATCATTACAAGCAATAAAGACATGGTTGGGGAAAAGTTTCTCAATGAAAGACTTAGGCGAGGCATCCTATATCTTAGGCATTAAGATCTATAGAGATAGATCGAAAAAATTAATAGGCCTAAGTCAGAATACATACATCGATAAAGTGCTGAAAAGGTTTGGCATGCAAGAGGCAAAGAAAGGATATGTACCCATTTCACATGGTATATCACTTTCTAGATCTCAATGTCCTAAATCATTAGATGATAAGGAACGCATGAAGAAGATCCCTTATGCTTCGGCAATTGGGTCAATCATGTATGCAATGTTATGTACCCGCCCAGATGTCTCGTATGCTTTAAGTATGACAAGTAGATTCCAACCAGATCCGGGTGAAAGTCACTGGACAGCCGTCAAGAATATTCTTAAGTGCCTCAAAAGGACTAAAGATTCATTCTTGGTATATGGAGGCGAAGAGGAATTAATGGTAAAAGGTTACACAGACGCTAGTTTCCAGACTGATAAAGATGACTTTAAGTCACAGTCAGGTTATGTGTTTTTCCTGAATGGTGCTGCTGTTAGCTGGAAAAGTTCAAAGCAAGAAACAGTCGCTGATTCGACCATGGAAGCTGAATACATTGCTGCTTCAGAAGCTGCTAAGGAAGCTGTTTGGATTAAGAAGTTCATCTCTGAACTTTCTGTTGTTCCATCCATTGTTGATCCAATAGATCTTTATTGTGACAACAATGGAGCCATTGCTCAGGCTAAGGAACCTAGATCACATCAACGATCCAAACACATACTTCGGCGATACCATCTCATCCGTGAAATTGTTGACAGAGGAGATATACATATCTGTAGAGTCCCAACGGATAATATTATTGCAGACCCATTGACTAAAGCTTTATCGCAGCAAAAGAATGATAGTCACACTAGTTTCATGGGTATTCGATACATGAGTGATTGGCTCTAGTGCAAGTGGGAGATTGTTAGATTTTGTGCCCTAGAGGCAATCAGTAAGATGTGAATAATAATAACATTGTATATGTTATGTTATGTTTTGTTTGGAATAATAATTTCTATTATAATTATATTCACTGCGTGAAATAAATATTATTGTAATGGAAGTCCTTAGAATAGTAATACGGTATTATATAGTTCGAGTAAGACTGAACTTGAGATTATATGATAAGTTAAGTATTATAATTCTTAAATGTCCCTAGTCGAGTTCTATTGTTTATAGGACAACAATAGAGCATTAAGACTGGTATATTGATTGACTGATGATCACATCTCATTGATCATTAATATACATGATATTAAAGTCAAGATATAAATACGTATTAGAGAATAATGTATTGGGCTGACCCACCATGAGATAACTGTATGGAGTATAATTTACAGTATCACAAGTTGTTCTCATAGTGATAGTGATATAATGATCCTTAGACCTGAGATCATTGTAATTTTAATCGAGGATGTTTGTATTTTGATATCATCTAAAGTTATTTCGTAACGGAGTAATGATAACGATGATTATTGGATATATCTGGAATCGAATATAAATTATGAATGATCTAGATGGAATTTAACCCTACGATATATTCGTAGTGATATCCATGGGCCTCTTGATTGAGCGAGACTGTGAAATGCATGGCCGTGCTCAAATATTGATTTGTTCTGAACAGTCTACTCATTGATTAAGAAAACAGATTAAATTAAAAGAAGATGATACGATCCATGCCTTCTGTTTAATCTTGGATATAACGGTTAAAAGGATTAAATTATATTGATACACTATTCACAAAGGTCGTATCGAATCATAGATATTGTCGTAGTTTGGGTAGCAATGATGTATTACTAGATACCACTCATTGTTTACAATTTAAATGTTTAAATTGTTGCCAACACTATTACAACCTATCGGGTCACACTTATTGGCGTTGCAAATGGAGAAAAATATTTAAAATAAAATAGTATTGACTATTTCATTGTTTTAAACGGGTTTGAACGGATAAAAGGGAAAACGGATATCTCGGATTGTTTTCATTATAAAACAATGGTGAACGTGCTTCACCGAGACCACTGAGAAATACAGAAAAACCCTAGATCCAAATTTAAAAATCCCAAATCAATTCGATTTTAAGTTGGCTAGTACCTCTTCTCCATCCTCGTTTTGATTGTCATCTGCGAGAGCTTCACCAGTGGATTTCCGATAGAGGCGTTTTGATTTCAAGCGCTTGTTTCAAAAAGGATTTGTGATCTGATTTAACAATTCAAGGCTAGGGCTTCACTCGATTCTACTAAAACGAAGGAGAAAGGTACTTGTTTTGATTAATTTCTGTGCGATTCGTTATCTAGGGTTTCAGATCTAAATGATTCCGCTGCGAATTCGATCCCCTTTTAATTTTCATCCGAGACATCAACAATCAACCCAAACAATTCGAATATACTCGGTCTTCATTTATCGATTCCAAGTCTTCAGATTCTTTATAACGTCGTATTATTACTCGGAATGGTTTTCGGATCTATATCTGATCCAGGACTTTCCAAGTAATAAGCGTATTTTCAAAATAATAGCTATGGACCATACGAGTTTCTCAATTCGAATCTCCTTTCCAAATATTTATTAATTCACTTATACTCAAAGTTGGGTATATTCCAGTTTTCATAAACCGCGATATCACCTTAACCCTTTTGTGAAGTCCAAAGTTCGTTTTCCGGTCTTATATTTCAAACCTTTTCGTTGTTTTTATTTCCGTAAGTTTCAAGGATTACCAAGTCTTAAGTCGGTTTTAATTTTCCATTCACGACATTTCAAATTTTACTATTTAAATAGAGTTAAAACGACTTACTCGATAACAACTCACAAATTCAAGCAAATATTATATTTCCATATCCACTTATAATTCTTCTCACATCGCGAATTCGAATGATACTAACCAACTCGTCACTTTTCATTTCAAACATCTGAAACATTACTTATATTCAGTAATATTCAATATAAATTTCATATGAAACAAATTTAAGCTCCGTCAAATCTTTTAAAATATTTGACAACACTTTCCATAGTTTAAACAATAATCACTGGTTTAAAATATTTAAACCAACTCATTTCAAAGAAAATTTATAATAATGCTAAAATGTTACCTAGAGCGTTGAAAATGGCTATTTAGATCAAATAGATTCAAAATTTTCCATATTTCAAATATTTCAACTCATATCGATTTAATATAGTAAAACATGATTTATCATAATTTTTCCAAAATTTAATAAATATTATAAGCCATTTTTATTCGATTTTCCTTTGCGGTCGCCAAACTGCACGTATAGAGATCTTTTTAAATTTTGATTTAAACATAACTTGAAAATCATAAGTTAAAATTTGGAAATTTCTTTTTTATTCGAAAACTATCATTAATTGAATTCCAACATTTCCCATTTCATGTCAATCCGATTTTAAAATGTTCAAGTTATAGTCATTTGAAAATTATAATCAATATTATCGAACTATCGCTACACGACGCGTTCAATTCCAGCTATATAACGTTTTAATATATATCGTCTAAATTTTTCCAAAATAATTTAAATTTTCACACTTAAATTTTTAAAACCATTTTCAAATAATATTTTATATTTACATTTTAGTTCCAAATCAGTTTACTTCAAAAATTATCATTCCAAATATTCGTTTCAAGTTAAATTAAAATCTTAAAATAATATTTCAAATCTTGTTTAATCATTTACACTTAACCATTAAAATTATTTCCACAAACCAAATTTAACATAAATTATTGAAATACTTCAGAACCGCTTTGTCTTTTTCGAATGTCATTTTATCATTCAACCTAGAATTTCAAACCATTAGAAGTCTAATTCAACTACGTCTTTTATTATTATTATAGTATTAAAATATCGTTTATAGAAAGGAGAATTAAATCACTTAACCGCATGATTCCATGACTACTTTGAGTGATGCATCACAAGAAAACCAATAAATCAACCATATAAATCAGATGGACATGCATGAATTATATTTATTTTAACCACAACAATTAGATAAACATTTCGACTGTGCACAAGCGTTACGGCCAATAACGCTTATCAGTGTTCAGTGTGTTTCTAATTACCCGAACAACCATTCAAGCATTGCATACCACGAATCCATATTCCAAACAAAATCCATTAACTTATTATAATTAATCACCACTAATTAAAATTAACTAATTACTGTTAATTTAAGTAAATAATTAAATTCGAAGTTCTCACCTTTATGCCTCCATCTTTTGTACCGTAAAACCTGTATATACTGTGAATCTATTCAACGAACGAGCACGTACAGGCTTCACGGACAACACGCACATAATCTTTCTTTGCAACTTGATTTCCGTTCCCATCATGCCCCCACTTTACATACTTATCCACGCTCCCCTTTTATTCCGTTGCTTTAAAAATCTTTGATCTGCTTCCTGTGCAAATTGATTTGTCCACCCATTTACTCTCTTTTTTTACAACAAGGCCCAAGCCAGTTTTTATTTCGTAGCCTATACCGATGCACGCTCACCACTTCTTCTACCATACATGCGGTTACATCAAAAACTCCTCACCTGCTTGTTTTATTCCTACTGCTTCGAAAACATTCTTTTACCATCCGTTCCAGTATTTCCTTCATAACTGCTATCATTGTCTCTCCTCTCATCATTCGAACGCCGATTCTTTTTTTTTTCCTTTTTTTTAGATAAGAAGCACAGAAGTGTTTTGGGATAAAATACAATATAAGGGAACCAATCAATACATGCTTTCGCATGCAGTCTTCTTCAGGCAAACTGTGGCACAAATACTTTCTTCCTTTCCTTTCAATTTTTCTTTGAAGGAGGAGAGGCCTCCATGTGAGAAGAGAAAAGGAGTGGTTGCGGCTGTTAAAAATGAGGAGGTGGCGCAAGTTCAAAAGGAAGAGGAGAGAAAGAAGTGGAGTGACGTGTCTTTTCAATGGAGGTGGGGAAAGCTTGCTGATGGGTAGAGAGGCGTTGCATGTAGAAGGGAAAGGAAAAGTGGGTGGAGATAATCAGCTCCCATGCCATGAACGTATTCAGTTACCCAGTTTTGTAATTCCTTCTTTCCTTTTTTTTTTGGTTGAGGTGTTTTTGTGGTGGAGAAGACAACGTGAAGAAAGAAATGCAGTAGAGGGAAGAGGAAAGCACGGTGGAAGAAAATAGATATTTTAAACAAACTAAAAGGGACAACACGTGTAAAAATAGTGGACAAATGCCACACACCCTACTTCTTAGGTGTATATGTTATTTTTAATTTTTAATTTTTTTTTCTTCTCGCATGCGTGAACTCTTGCTATCCAATATTTCTTGTATGCGTTGCCTAATTCGAGAAACTCATTTTCTTTTCATTAGAAATTCGAACACCACAAATTTTTCCCAATTTATTTTATTACTAATTATCGATAGCAAAAGACACCAAACTAACAATGTAATTGCGTACAATAATGTGCCATGATCCCAAAACAAAAATAAGATAGACCGGTTAGTTGATTATGTAAAGTATCAAAAGGACCGCAGTTTCCCTAAAATACGTTAGAAAAATATATGCTTATTTTCTAAATTAAATATTACAATAAAATTCTATAAAATATTTTAAGACTGCGCGTACCGAAACTGAACGATTATTTGAAACAGATATATAATTATAATTTATATAGATAAACCGATCGTTTTAAACAACTATATTACAACTGTTTTGACAATTTCAAAGGATGAACTGTTTTGTCAAACGGTTGTTCAGAATTCATTTTTTTCTTCTAAAATTTATTTAAAGTTATATTATAAATAATGTCTACAACTTACAAAACATTACGGTAAATATAATTTCTAAAAATTACATTAACCAAAATAAAAGTTTAAATACTTAAAGATCTTTATAAACTCATATCAAAATTTAAATATCATTTCTTATTAATATTAAAATATACACAAAATTCTTTAAATAAATAAATTTATATCTTTGTGATCAAATGTTACCAAAATAATATGACTTTAAAATATTTCATGTTTGGCAAAAACTTTAGAACAAATCATACTTTACTAAATCTATATTTATAAAACAAAACAAGAGATTTATTTAAGAATTATTTAAATCAAAATTTATATTTAAACCATAGGTAAATCAAATTTACATTCAAAAAAAATAAAAACTAATTGTATATTAAATGTTGAAATTTGGGATCGTTACATTTCACTATTAATCGGGTTAAACAACAAGTGTTATTTAAAACACTGTTCATGATAAACCCAAAAATCCAATTCTTTAATTTAATTCCAATTAAATATTAATTAATTGGAAGTCTTCTCTAAATATTAATTAAAAGATTTATTCTTTTCTCAATTGGGTTTAAGAACGGTGTTAATAAAGACACCATTCACAAAAAACCCAAAATCCCATTTGATATTAAATACAAGGCTCTGAATAAAAATTATATCGGCTTATATTCAGTATCAAATTCTGAAACCAACAAATGTCGTATTGGAAATATTGATATAAATATATCTTCCAAATTTCCATAACAATATCCGTATAATCAAGAAATCCAACATCGAAATATTCCGAAGATGATTTCCATTCAAATCCACTCCAATTCATATATTTTAGAAATTCTGGTTATATTAAAACCCATTCTTAATCCAATTTGTTTATTTAAAAGTAATTGGATTATAATTCTAGTTAATAACTAGTTCATTTCTATAAAAATATGTTTTTATCTTTTCAGATATGGAATTTTTCATCTCAATTCTTTCCAAATCATTTATTATGATTTTACACAAAGTATTAGTATTTTTAATGATTTTATTAAGGCCCTTTCAGTCAATTTCCATAAACCGTCGTCGAACAACACTTAAAACGGTCGTCGAACTGCACTTAAATTCGCGAATGGTCGTGGCGCGTTCTATTCAGGCCATTATTTTATATATATAATATATACTTCGTCGATTTCCATTTAAAACGTATTTTATAAATCGTTTATAAATACGTTTTTAAAACGATTCTAACTTCGTTTTCAATTTTAAATCAAAATTGAATACTCCTTATCATTATATTATTTAAATGATAATATTTTCAAAATATCAGATTTTGAAATAATTTCCGTTTCGATATTCATTATAAAAATGAATAAAATCGATATACATACCGTTCGCATCAAAATGGCGCATATCTAATCAACACGGCTTCATATATTTCAATATTTTCGTGTCCATCCCAAATCGGACATCAAAATCATATTTTGATCCATTACTGAATATTATTTTAAAATATTAGTTATTTTAAAAAATTCATTATTTGTCATTTTAAAATATTCATTAATTTAAAATATTCATTCTTTCTGAATTGGAATCAGACACAGTCAATTACCATATAATTTTATTTATATGGATTTCATGCACACATGTACACAACAATAATCAAACACAGTCAACCATCATCCAGAGTGCATTACACAACTGCGTAAGCATTAAATATAAATAATTAACGCTTACTACAGTCTGTCAACCCATCGATTGACATACAACTAAACAATTGGGATTAGTGTGCATCAAATATCATCCCAATACCCGTGTGGGGTTTCAACCAAAAAATATTGAATATTATTTGTACAGTTGGGCGATGTGTTAAATATATCGTCCCAATCAATATCAGTAAAATGAGTGTACATAAACAAATCGTCCGATTTGTAAATAAATATTTGTTTTCATTCATATACTCGTTAAAAATTATATTTTCAATGATAAAATATTTATTTCAACACATGAATATTTTTAATAGTTCAAACATTTAATAAAAATGATATTTTTATTGTACAAATATTTTATTCGACCCATGAATATTTTATGCAGTTCATATACACATTAAAAATGTTATTTTTAACTAACACATTTTATTTTAGAAAATTTCGGCAGCAAACGACGCGATACTAGAACCAGAATAAGGTCTAGCCTTATCCTTTGCTTAATAATGGCTCGCGCCATACACAAACCAAATTCAATCCATTCCATTCACATCCCAAACAAAATTCAACCAATTAAATTAATCAAAACAAACAACCAAACATCCATGGTTTTAATCAAAGGTGTCGGGAGCTACTAAGCACCGTCTGCATCCTAGTACATGTTTAACTGTAAACAAATTAGAATGAGAAGTCCTCCCCTTTGGGATCCACTCCGCCATGCTTTATTGTCGCTTAGATTCGCTGTTATGCTTCCAGCGCAATCTGTTTCACGAATTTATATTAAAAATCATATTTTTAATATAGCTACATGTACATAAAAATCATATTTTTATATTCTCTACATATATAAAAAATCATATTTTATATTTCTCTACATATATAAAAATCATATTTTTAATTCGCTACATCATATGAAAAAATCACTTTTTTTCTTCACTACTTCATATGTAAAAATTACATTTTTTCTTCGCTACTTCATAAAAAAATCACATTTTTTCTTCACTACTTCATATGTAAAAATTACATTTTTTTCTTCTAAATATTATATTTTTACATAACTAAAAATCATATCTTTATAATATTAAAAATCATATCTTTTTATTTCAATGCTAAGATATATAAAAGTCCCATTTTTATAATGATGTTTACATTATAAAGATCACATTTTTAATACCATTCATATATAAAAATCAAGTTTTTAATCATCGCTATATATATAAAAATCCAATTTTTATCACGCATATATATAAAAATCCAATTTTTTCATGCTTTCATATATGTAAAAATCCAATTTTTATCATGCTTTCATATATATAAAAATCCAGTTTTTATCATGCTTTCATATATATAAAAATCAAATTTTTATCATGCTTTCATATATGTAAAAATCCAATTTTTATCATGCTTTCATATATATAAAACTAAAAATAAAATTCAAATTGGAATTTACTTACATTGAATTGGAGAAACGGGGGTTAATCGCGGATGAGGTGAAGCAAGGGGAGGAGGCGCAGTCGCTGGTGGTCGGGAGAAGCGGCGACTGATTTGAATGGTTTGGGGCTTAGGGTTTAGGGAAGGAGAGAGGGAGAAGGAGGAGAGGCGGGGGAAGAGGAGGCGGCGGTCGCAGGGGGGTGTAGCGGAGGCGGAGTGGCGATGGAAAGGGGCGCAGGCGGCGAAAGAGGGAAGGAGGCGACGATTTCTGCGATGCGTTTTTTTTATTTCGTGTTTTTGTAATGAAAAATGGGGCTGAGGTGAGGGTTGACCATGGGTTAGAGAGATATAGGGTTTGACTAGGATATTATATATATAGATATTATTTTTAATTCCAAAAAGTGTGTTTTTCTCTCTAACTCCAAATCGGACCCAACAACTATTGTCCCTAGCTAATTACCCCCATTCTAGACATAATGGGATATGTATCGTAAGCCAATTCGACTGTTATGATCAATTTTTCTTTAAATTAAAATATAAATTAATATAACGTTCAAAATTGAATTCAACGTACATTTTAATTTACTGGGGCTACATACTGACTCAAAAAATTCCAAAAAAATAAATCTAGCTATGTTTTGACGATACGGTCCTAACAAAACTAATGTTGTCAAATTTGGAGACCATTTGAAAAACGATCATTTTCAGTCGATTAAATTCAAACTAAATTGACCAAACACGTTTAAATTTACCACGCTCACATATTAATTCCAAAAATTCTGAAAATTGGAATCTAACAATAACTTGACATTTCGGATCCAACAAAAGTGGACTCGTCGAAAATGCAGGCGTTTGCAAAATGGCTATTTATTATATTAATATATATATATATATATTCCATAGCGACTATTCTGAATTTTCAACTAGACATAACTTTTTATTTCGTTATGAAATCTGGATTTTTCACATTCGTTAGAAAGATATTATTAAGTAGATTCAAATATTTCTTATTTTACTGAAACTCGATTTATTTTGAGTTCTGTACATTCATTTGAAATTTGAAATCGAAATTTCAAACTACCGCGCCATTTCAGGCTCGTTATATAATTAAAATAAAATTACTCGTTTTAACTTCGATTTAAATAAATTTTTAGTCATTGTTATTTAGAATAAATCATTTTAAATATTCAAAATCCATTATAATAGCCAAAATAAAAAATTTAATTGGTTCTGATTTTCTGGGTTGTTACCTAGTCGAGCAAAAATCATTCAATAGTTGTCAATGCTCGAAAGTAAGCATGAGTAATAAAAAATATATGTTTATAATTAAATATCATCATTTCCTATCAAACTAATCATCTACAAATCTATACTTAGTTTGAAAAAATAATTTTTATAAAATACATGAAATCTTGGTAAAAATTATTTCATTTACCAATTCTTGAAAAAAAGAATTATGTTGATTTGTCTTGTTCAAGCGTTTAGAACTCCCTAATGACAACGTCAGCTAAACGCGTCAATTTGGAATTTATATGTCACTCATAGATGAAAAAACATAATATTAACGTTTTATAACACCAATAAGTATGCGGTCTCACACACACACAGACACTCTCAAACTCATAATTAGGCATTCCATTACCATATCTCTTATAGAGTTTATGCCACAGAGCCAAGGTTTGCTCAACCTTGCGCCATAGTACCAGGTGTAACAGACCTAGAAATTTGTCCTCGAATTTCGACACTGACACAACATCTATATTCACATGTCTAAACTCAAGTGCTAAAAATCCAGAAAATTAGAAGAAAGAAGTTAAAGGGTTAGAAAGGAAAGGAAAGAAATGTTAGAATACAAAAAGAAGAAGAACACAAACACATCATGCCTGAGAAGATCAAAATCTCATGGGGAATGAATAAAATATAATATGTCGATATTCTTTACAAAAATAAAACTACATATATACACACACACATGAATACATCATCAGAGTACACAAATAAATCAAGCTATACAATCATAATGATCTGTTAGTATAATGGCTAATAAATACAACACACACACACAACGAAAAATATATGTAATACAAGAAATACGGAAATACTTCTCGACCCTAGCTTCTCTCCTATAGCTCCGAGCAAATCCAAAGTAAATATGGAAAATGTACTTAGTCAAACCCGAGCATATTTAGAGGAAAACAAAAATTCCCAGATTAGTCTGGAATACCAAAGTGAGAAAACTCACATCATAAACAACTTGTTTGATTTTAAAATCTTTTGAAAGTATGGAACTCTCGTAAGACACGACTACAAATAAACAAGACATGTTTTTTCTCCTTATGTTAACCAAAATACTTTTATAATGAATATCCAGTGATATTATATAATGCTTATAATCCACAAATAAATAATAAATTTAGCTGGAATTGAATCACACGTTCTAACATAATAGGTATAAAATCAAATACGGAAGTTTGTATTGGAGAATGGATTCCAAATATGAAAGGGTGAGGGTCTTCCCACCAAATCCATATATCTTTAGATAAAATGTATGAGTGATTGCATTAATTTTCACCTCAACAAATCAGGACCGGCCCCACCTCTAAAATGGGCAGCACCGACTATGATCACCTATAACGATACAGATTTCGCCCGACCCGAATCGATCGCTAGATCGACCAAGACCATACAAATCCCGCATACGTTAACTTTGGGAATACAACACATCAGAACAGATAATAACAGACTTTCATTACATCATGATAATGTTACATCAGAGTACATAATATATCAGAGTACATCGAATATAATAATACAACAGCGGAAGATTTAATTACGAAAAAAGTAATACACTACAGCGGAACAATTAAATTAACACAGCGGAAGACTACCAATGCTTTGGACATAGCTCTAAGCTTCAATCCAGAATCCTGCTCAATATATCTGCAAAATAAGCTACTCGACTGCCCGTGTGGAAAAGAGGGCACCCAAGTTTGCAAAGTGAAACAAACTACGGGTCAATCATGGGACTGGTGTGAGAAATTTTTACTTAACTTAACTAGTAATAAGGCTAATCACAGGACCACGCCGCTAACACGGAACGGGTTTACTCCATTGGATTGCCAGTGCATAAATAAAGTAAATCGCTAAAACAACGCAATGCTTTTTAGAAAAATGAAACCATTATATGACTCAGGTCCCATCACACAATGCAACGCAAGCTGGAGGATAGAGTTTTACCTTATAATGGTCAAAAATGCTTGATACGATAAAAACGGATTTGATATTATTATTAGTGTATATATGTTTCAAAAAAACATTTCAATCATAATGTATCAATCATAGACGACATAGCTACAATATACTATGTCGCCATACTAGTTATACAATCAAAACCGCATGATGTCGTATTGGAAATTGAGTTTCCATTAAGAGTCAAGGCTAGGAACGATCTCCTTACCGATTCAAGACACACTATCAATTTCTCAGGATTCGGACGCTGGCGAACCCTTAGATACAGCAGGGCCGGTCTACAAATACTTTAGTGGATTTGTTATGCCTGAAAACACGCTCCCCGATCCTATTGGACCTATAAATTGCCATTGGCGACCAATAAAAATATCCGAGGCGCCTCATTCCATCAATCACGTAAGTAAAATGTCGGGCCTTGTAAAAACCAAAACACCACTTCTAGCTAGAAAAAAACATGTGCACTCCCTGCGTTCTTTTGTCCCGTTTTTGACTCAACCGGGGTGTAAGGCTCACGAGGTAACGAAATACACAAAGCAATGCCTAAATAGGCTATGCTTTGATCATCATCCACAAGGCTCTGCTTTTCAACAAAAGCCTTAATCAATTGCATCTTGGCATGTAACATCGACAGTCCATACCATGCGATCGAAAACTACCAATATATAACCTCTGAGCTCATGCGTCTCAGAGAAGGGTGTTAAGTAAGAGAATAAATCCTCCGCCACCTCAGATATATATATAAAATAGAAACCAATTTAATTATGTGGAGTGAAATTCAATGTCGAACACACATCCATTTACAAGTCCGTTCTGGGCCTGAACGAAACCGGAGTCACTTAGGTGCTCGCGTATCTGGACGATCAACAAGTACGTCCTGACAAAATACCACTATTAACCCTTTACTGGGAGCGACCCAATGCCAGACATCAGTAGTCGTCCATTCGATGTGAAGATCGCCGGTCTTCAATCACCGTCTTCAATATCTTCGACTTTTAATCGCCGTAGTAATTATTCAGAATAGGTTAAACCCGGTCTTTCTGAATAACTCGCGTATATTTATAATTAAAAATCAAGTGTTGTAAAGACACATCCAACGCCTCATTCCAATTTAGATTATTCTTTAAATAAAATATTCATATTATTAGAGAAAAGTTCCCATTAATTTTATCAAAGATAAATTCTTTTAAATTTATTCTTAAATCTTATTTTCAAAGATTTATTAAAATTCCAATTCTGTTTTAATATCCAAAATCATTACTTTACGATTATTCCAATTTAAGAAATAAATCTTATCTTTAACCGGGTTAAAGAATCAATGTCACTTAAAAACATTGTTCACGATAAACTTAAAATCATATTCCAAAATATGGAATTTTCACAGAAATCAAATCGATATAACTTTTCGTATCAGACTAATAATATAAATGGAATAACGGCAAAGCCTTTTAAATTCCATATATAGTAACCGTCTTCTTTTACAAAAGCCTATCTCGATTATTATCAAATCGAATTTCCACTCAATTCCAATTTAATATATTAAATTGGAAAACTTGGCTTTGGAAAATTTCTTTTTAAATCGTCAATAAAAAGATTTATAAATTTTAATCATATTTTCACTGTTAATTGGGTTAAAGAACAAATGTCGTTTAAAAACATTATTCACAGGAAACCCAATTTACATATCAATTATTCCAATTAATAAGTATAATTTGAAACACTAATAATCTTAGTTAAAAGATTTACTCTTTCATACAGGGTTTAAGAACAGTGTTATTTAAGACACCATCCATGACAACCCAAAATCCAATTTCTTTATTTCAATATCTTTTAGAAAATATTCTTTATTTAAAAGAAATTCTTTGTTTCAAATATTCTTTATATAAAAGAATTCTGAATCGGAAAGCGACTCAATCATTTACCATATAACTTTGGTTATATGGATTTCATACATCGTATGTAATGACAACAAATGATAAATGATCATCAAACCATCCATTCAACATCCAGAGTGAAGTTCACAACTGTGTGAGCATTAAGATGAAATAATAACGCTCGTCGTAGCCTGTCAATCTTTCGATTGACATACAAATAAATATTGGGACTAGTGTATATCAATCAACATCCCAATACCCGTGTGGGGTTTCACCCAACAACAATTCATATAAATAAACAATTGGTTAATGAATTCAACCAATTTTAATACTATCAACATGTTGATGATAATGAACAAAACATGATATTTTATTTCTAATGCCGAAATAAAATATATTTGACTCGCGTAATTTCTTTATACATTTCTAATATCTAATATAATGTAATTTATTTATATGACATTATTGTGGATGACAAATATAAGATAATTTTTATTATACTTTATTTGTATGTAATTATTCTTAATTTTAACACATAAAAGAAATAATCTCATTTGTATATGTTTTTCAATGTATAACCTGACACCTAAAAATATTTATTTTGAATTGCATACAAATTCTAATGTATGCATTAACATATAAAGATGACACTTTAACTCACTTATACATTCTAATGTAAGTTTTGACCAATAATATGATTCTTATATTTGAATATAAATTCTAACGTAAGTTTACAAAATAAAAAGAATGATTTTTATATTTGCATATAAATTCTATTGTATGCTATGCAAATAAAAATGATTATTATATTTGCATATAAATTCTATTGTATATTATGTAAATAAAAATGATTATTATATTTGCATATAAATTCTATTGTATATTATGCAAATAAAAATGATTATTATATTTGCATATAAATTCTATCTCAACAAAATGTATAAGAAGTTCCATTTTGCTGACATTTCTATTTTATCAAAATGGATATTTCTATGGTAACACAAACATATTTCACAAAAATGTTATTTTTGTTTAACTCTTTCACTTAACAAAAATGTATTTTTTTTTGTTTTAATTCAAATCCAATTAACAAAAATGTAATTTTTGTTTTCAACTATCATATTTAACAAAATGTAACTTTTGTTCCAACTATTATATTTTTGACAAAAATAAATATTTTTGAAAGAAATAATTATTTTGGTTCAACTAAGCTATTCGTCCAAAAAGTATATATTTTGGTTCAACTAGTCCTATCTTGACAGAAATATATGGTTTTATTTAACTAATCTATTTTGACAAAAATGAATATTTTGACAAAATGTATATTTTGATTTAACTACTCTATTTCAACAAAACAACAATGATAATGACTTTGTTTTGTTGACAAATCTAATTCAACAAACAAATATAAGTGATGTGCTTGTTTTGTCGATAATTCTAGTTCAACAGAACAAATGAAAGTAACATATTTGTTTTGTCAAATCTAATGCGACAAAAATGATAATGTTTTGTTTAAACCATTATAGTTTGACAAAAGTGACTAATTTGTTTTAACTATGATAATTTTGACAAAAGCGACAAAATGGATTTAACTTTAGTAATTTGACAAAAGCGACAAAATGGATTTCAACTATTGTAAATTGATAATGGTGACAAATTGGGTTTAACTATTTTAATTTGATAAAAGTGAATGTTTTTGCTTCATTCATTTTAAGTGACACAAAAATGAATATTTTGTCTCATACCTTTAAAATGACAAAAGTTAAATAATTTTTTCTCATTCAATTTAAATGATAAAAACATATCTTTTTGTATTGCGACAAAAGGACAAATAAAACTTATCTTTCTATTACTCTTTTTATTGAAGCTAAGATGACACTAAAAATATATTTTTTAATTCTAATCTATTCTATTTTAATCTATAATGACAATAAAATCATTTTTTTTAATTTAACAAGGTTACAACAAAGATGATTTCTTTTTATCATAATCTTTTTATCTACTCTAATTTAAAAGTAAAAATGATACTTTTAATCCTATTCTTTTATTTACATCTGAAATGTAAATAAAAATGTAACTTTTAAACTATGCTTATATTTGCATCTAAAATGCATATAAAAATGTAACATTTAATTCATGTTTTATTTGCATCAAAGAATGCAAATAAAAAAAATGTAAATTTTAATTCAAGTTTTAATTGCAACTAAATTTGCAAATAAAAATGCAACCTTTAATTTCATGTTTTATTTTGCATCAAAGAATGCAAATAAAATGCAATTTTTAATTCATGTTTTATTTGCATCAAATAATGCAAATAAAAATACAACTTTCATATTTTTTGCTACAATGTTTATTAACTTTTAATGCAAACAAAAATGATGATTTTGTTTGTTAAAATTTCAAAGCAAACACAAATGATAATTTTGTGTGTAAAATTCAATGCAAACACAAATGATAATTTGTGTGTAAATTTTAATGCAAACACAAATGGTAATTTGTGTGTAAACTTTTAATGCAAACACAAATGGTAATTTGTGTGTAAACTTTTAATTTCATGTTTACATGTTTTGGCAAAAATGACTATTTATATTTCATATAAGATGACAACAAAATGATACTTTTAAATCCTCTATTTTTATTGCATATAAAATGAAAATAAAGATGCAATTTTAAAATCTATTCTTTTCATTACAAGTAAAGTGACAATAAAAATGTTATTTTTAAATTTATCCTTTTTATTGTAACTAAATTGACAAAATAAAATGTTACTCTAAATCCATTCTTTTATTTGTATATAAAGTGAAAATAAAATGTTATCTTTTTAATCTACACTTTTATTGTAATCAATTTGGCAATCCATGCTCTTAATGTAACAAAAAGAATAACCTTTTTATTATAAAATCAAATACTGACATTCCATGTTCTTAATGTAAAAAAGATTAACTTTTTATTATAAAACCAAATATGTCATGTTTGGTGTTCCCATAAAATAAAAGATGATTTTTAATGTGAAACCAAGTTTGACAAACTTATGTTCTTACATGACAATAAAAGATATGATTTTTATCCCAAATCAAAGTTTTTCAATTTCATGTTCCAACATGACAATAAAAATATAATCTTTATTTCCCAATCCTTTTATTGAAATAAAGTGACAATAAAAATATAACCTTTATTCCAAAAATAATTCCACATTTATAGATCTGAAGAAAAATGGAATTTTTAACACAAGAACAAATCAAACATTACAGATCTGAATAAAGATGACTTTTTTATCGCATAAATAAAACAAATATTATAGATCTGCATAAAGATGAGATTTTTATCGTATGAACAAAACAAATAATATAAATCTCAGTAAAGATGGGATTTCTATCGCATGAACGAAACAAATAATATAAATCTCAATAAAGATGAGATTTTTATCGCATGAAGAAACAAATATCATAAATCTCAATAAAGATGAGATTTTCCATCGCGTGGAAAAATAAATATTATAAATCTCAATAAAGATGAGATTTTCCATCGCATGAACAAACAAATATTATAAATCTCAATAAAGATGAGATTTTCCATCGCATGAACAAACAAATATTATAAACCTCAATAAAGATGAGATTTTCCATCGCATGAACAAACAAATATTATAAATCTCAATAAAGATGAGATTTCCCATCGTAGAACTGAATCAAAAATATACAATGATTTAAAAGCGAGAAAAATGATTAAAATTTAATTTAATTATTAAATCAGAGTTCTCACCTCGCTTCAGATCTAAAATTCAGAGGGGTCCAGAAACTGTTCAAATCTGTTCTAGAATGTGGAATTCAGTGTCGCAGTCCCAATGTTTCTGAAATCGTTCAATTCTGAATTTGTATGAATCAAATATGAATTTTCAATATTTAACTTATAATTTGGAGCGGATTTTTAGTGTAACAAATTCATTTATTACCTTAATCAAAAATCAGCCGTATACTTCTCAAACCCTTCCAAATTAGGTTTTCAATTTTTGGTCGATTTGTGCAGCGGGTTGAAGATCAGAGGGTGCAGCGTTGGAGAGGGAAGGGAGGCGCACCCGCGCGGTGGGGTCCGTGGTGGCAGGTGGTGGTGATTTTGGCCATAGGTTCATTAATTGAAAGTGGGAAAGAAGAGGAGAGAGGGGAAGTGAGCTACCGCCATGGAAAGGAAGAAGAAGGGGATTAGGGTTATAAGAGTTTAGGATATTATATAGAGGTGAGGAATTTTTTTATTTTAACCCTTGTTTTTTTAATTATGTTCAATTTAATTATTTTAACCCCTTATGTATATTATCTAGTACAATTTTGGCCCGTTTCTATGGTTTTAATGTTTCACCTAACATTAACAAATGTAATTTCTTTATTGAACCATTCTTATAATAAAAAGGTAAACTTTTAATGTGATATATTTAAATCATCATTGCTCACATGCAATAAAAATGTAAATTGTTATTGTTAAACTTTTCTATTCAAACCATGGTCATTTTAAATCATTTCTTATAAACAATAAAAATGTAAATTTTTATTGTTAACTCTTTTTTTTTAATAATTAAATTTAATAATGAAAATTTTAAATTCTGATGCATTTTCTAACAAAATAAATTTTTAAATTGGTTCAGAATTTGCGGGTTGTTATAATCTCCCCCACTTAAAATCTTTTCGACCTCGAAAAGAAACGAAGCTAAAAGTCGTTAAATTAACCAATTAGATTTTCGTTCTTTTATTAGTTTCAATAATTTTATTAGTTGATTAACTTTTCAAACATATATAACTTTCATATATCCAAAATTAATTTTTTCTAAGATCGTATTATATATATAATCACAAATACGTTAATAACAAACTTATCACTCTAAACTCATTCTAGAGCATTTCTAACCCCATCTCTAATGAGTATCTCATTCTAGGATGCTACTGATCCTATCTCTAATGAGTATTCTTATTGGATATTACTTATCCAATCTCTGATGATACCAAATGAGACGACCCAAACTTCCAAGTAAAGGTAAGCTCGGATTGCTTTGAGAACAACACACATCAGAACACAAAACAAAAGAACATTTTATTGCTGTTACAACAATTACATCAGAGGACAAGAATATTCCGGAGTATGAATGAATAAAGTACATTGGAAATACAATAATGTCAGAGTTTTAAGTTACATTTAAATAGCAGCGGAAAAGTAACACAAAACGCAACTGAAAGAAATACACAGATATAGAGCCTTCCGAATATCACTTCAGCTGTAGACCAGGATCTTGTGAATATAATATCTGCAAAACTACTAGCTGTCCGAGTGGAAAATGTGGGCACCCAGAGTTTAGGTTAAAACAATAAACTCCAGGTCAGTCATGGGACTGGTATGAGAACTCAAAAACAGTTGTTAAGTTGATTTTAAAGTTAGGTAAATCAAGGGACCACGCCGTATAACACAGAACGGGTTTACCCCCAAGAATACCAGTGCATAAAAATAAACAGCGCAATGCTAAATAAAGGAAAATGAAGCTATTATAAGACTCATATCCCATCACACAATGCAACGCAAGCCGGAGGATAGAGTTTTACCTTATAATAGCCAAATATGTTTGGTACGCGAAATTTATCTTTTAATATTACTATAAGTGCATAGTGTAGAAACCAATTTCGAAAGTAAATGTACCAATCATAGATGGCATGGGTACCATATATCATGTCGCCATACTAGTTCTACAATCAAAACCGCATGGTGTCATATTGGAAATTGGTTTTCCATCATGAGATCGAGGCTACGGATCGTCCTCTCCGATTCGAGACACTCTAGCAAATGCCTCAGGATCCACCACAGTGAACCCTTGAAGCGGTAGGGCCGGTCCACACCTGTCGAAAGTGGATTATTTATGCCTGAACACACGCTTTCCGGTCCTTTTGGACCTCCATATGACCACTAACAGCCTATAAATCCGAGGCGCCTCAGAATCCATCATCCACATAAGTAAAATGTCAGCGCTGGTAGGTCCCTGACATCATTCTAGCTAGAAAGAAGCGTGTGCAATCCCTACGGTCCATATCTCGTTTTTGACTCATACCGGGGTGTGAGGTTCGCGAAGTCACGCTATACACAAAGCTACGCCTAAACAGGCTATGCTTTGATCATCCCACAAGGCCCGCTTTTCAACAAAAGCCTTGATCAATTGCATCTTGGTGTGTCACATTGTCAGACCATACCATATCATTGATCATCTACCAATATATAACTGGGTGTTAAGCGAAGAATAAATTCTCCACCACCAAACAGCTATACGTTAAACAGAGATCAACGAATAAAATATAAAGGAATACAATGTCATACACATAGTCCATTTACAAGTCCGTTCTGGGTCTGAACGAAACCGTAGGCACCTTATTCCTCGCATTTCCGTCGATCTCCAAGTAAGTTTGGATGATCACCACTTTTTGCATTGTCTTGGGTGTACGGTCCAATCAAGATTGCGATAACCATCCAAATGATGTGAAGAACACCGGTCTTCAACCACCGTATTTATCTTCGACTCTTGATCTGTAACGACTTGGATTTTTCGGCCATTTGGTTCGAATATTTAAATTTATTTTAAATATTTTATTTGAACTATTTATGGAATCTAATATCGAATTCGCTAGTTAAATGACGATTGAACGTTTATATTTATATTTAATTTAAAACGAACTCGAAACAGCGCGGTAGTTCGTAAAATTGAATTTCAACTTCAATTGATCATACCGAATCCATTTTAAGTCAGATTTCGGTGAAACAAGAAGCGTCGGAATCTAGTTGATAATATTTTTCTAATGGAAGAGAAAAATCGAGTTTTCGTATTATAGATTTTATTCTACGTTCAAATCAAATTTCGAAATAGTCGCTGTGAAATCGTTTATACGCCATAACGATTTATTTAAATATAATTAAATATTGGCTTCGAATTTGGACAAGCTCTTTGAGACGTAGTCATAATTTAATTTTTTGAATTTTACTGTAATTTTTAATTCGCAAAATAAGCAACTTTTTATTTGGAGTATTTTGCACCCTATATCAGCATTTTGGGGTATCACTATATAAGTCAACCTACCGATATTATTATATATTCATGATCGTGGCACAATGCTAGGCACGACGATATATTCGTTTCTTTCTATAGTGAAACGTACGTGGACGAAGTTTATATATAACGGCGCATATATTTAACATTTGACGCTAACTGACGGTAAGATTTAATAACCATATTAAATTAAACTAAATTGAAACTAGACACACCTACTCTAAGAGTAAACCTACATCTTCTCCATTTAACAATACACAAAAGAAACTTCACGTTTGAACCAATTAGCACATGCCTACCATCTAGCTACTTAAGACAATATTTCTTTGTCATCAGGTTAAGACCGATTCTTAAGAGAAATATATACAACAGCTTCCCTAGATACTAACTATACCACTCTACCCTCAAAGACCATTGTTTCCTACCCTATCATTTTACACCTACTTGCAGCCTAACCAATCAGAGTCCACATCCACCTTACAAACTTCAGGTTGAAGTAAATTAGGCACTCTAGCTACTACGCACATGCCTTGTTTCTAAAAAAAATATACACATAGTGTACAAACCTATGCAAACAGCTATCGCCTTCTTGTCTCACTGTTCACGCTGACCAATCACATAAGATACATGTTTTCCCTGAACCAATGTACCATACTCTGTCAATGTGTCCTAATCGAACATATACACAGGCATAAGAAAGATTTTTCCACCTACCCTCATGTCTAATAACAGAGGTACACGCAGGTTTTCCTTTCCGACAAAAAAAACTCTGTTTTGTTAAATCGCCATCAACACAAATGCACAGACCTACACAAATGCACATACCTACCCTAATGCCTAACCAACTACTTGCATGGGCGCCAAACAACTCGAACCGTGATCCCCAAGGCATCTCACATTATATATATATGAACCACCACCACATTTCTTCATTCACTTTTCAGCAAACCTCCACTTCGAAACAAAAACCTGAACTTCCCACTGTTTCTTTTCGACTGGAATTAAGAAACGAAATTTCCATTCCCTAACGTAAAGTTGCTGCAATCCATTTGTGTTGGCTTGAGTCACATATATATTCAAAAACGCATGGGGCTTCAGACTTGCGGGTTGGATCAGGTGGGAATATAAACATAGAGCAGGAGGTCAGTGGTGAGGTTAGTGAGCGGTTGCGGGGTTCAACAGGTGGAGGTGAAGAGAAGGGGACACATGTTTTACTGGAAGTCGCAGTCACAAGAGTTGGTCTCGGTGAGGTGCCAGTAAACGATGGAGGAAACCGTAAATGGAATAGTGATGAGTGCATGGATTTTTATCGGATGAGGAAGGTTTAAAACATTTGCGTTTTACAGGAAGGTGCTGAGGATTTGTAGAAGGGTAGATAGGCTTCTTGTGGGCTTGCACCACAGTTATTTTAAAAATAGAAATAAAAGGATACTACTGGAAGGATCATTTCGTATATGGGATAGGAGAGAGAAACATGTTGGGTGCATGGCACGGCTGGACGGTTTAAAGAAAGAGAGAGAAACTAGTTTTACTGGAGAGCTCGTATTCAATGAGGAGAAGGAAGAATGAAGGAGGATGGGCCGTAACATGGATTATTGGGCCGTGGGCCATTGTACTAAAAAAATGATTAAAAGAAAAAATAGAGTAAAGTGGGTGGCAAGGTTTTTTTCGTGGATCTGGAGTATTCCGAGCTGCAAGCTTCAGAACATATGCATGCGGAAAAGAGAATTTGGAGGGGCGCATGGGCAGTGCTATTCCATGTCGATCTTGGGCCTTTGGGTTCAAATTAATTACGTAAGTGCTTAGTCAAATTATTTTAGCTAGTTAAATTAATATTAAAAATGTTAATTATTTTAAAATAGGTTAAAAGATTGCAACAACGTTAATTCACTCGTTCGTACACAGGATGCAACGGAACTAAATTTGTTGGGATCGCAGAGACGAAGGGTGCGCAGTCGAGCTGATCTATTGGATTCAGATGCAACCAGAATTTTCTGTGATTTTAAATGCTCGCTTAAAATTTAATGAAACAAAGCAAAAACTGTCGATGAAAAAACAAAGGTGAGTTAATTCTCTCACATTTCTGAAATACTAGGATGTGCTAAATTCATATAATTAAATTTAATTGGTTGATTGGATGCCTATGATTGATTTAATGGTTGCCGTTAATTATATTATCGTCGTTTAAAATATTTCTATGTACTGATACAAAATATTATAATGGTCTGTGTTGCAGGGAAGAACAGGTAGGAGGAATCAAACCGGTTCCTCAAATATTTAATATGTTGTTATTTCATATTTTATGAACTGGTTAAAACCCGTTGACTTTAAACCCTGTTGGTTGTTGAATGTGGTTCAGTTTGAACCAATATATATAGTATTGGTTGAGAAATAAATAGCTAATGGCCCAAATATACACCGTTTTATAAAGATCGATTCACCGTCAGGTGAATCGCTAGAAATGATGTTATGTAATTTATTTTACAACCGAATATATTTTTAAATATATTAATTTAAATAAAATTTCTAAAAAGGGAATAAAACAGCCACATATATACATTGATTGGTTTAACCACGAATCACCATTTTTGTACCAAATCTACCGTGCGCGAAGCACGTGCTTGTTAACCGATTGTTAAACGACTTTATTCAAATGAATAAAATTAACGTAAGGAGTTTATATTGATACTGATTTAATAAAAATCAAAGTAAATAAAATTATTTAGGTTTATTTATTTATTAATTAATCTAAATGACAAGATCAATAACGATGGACTAATGGGATAGTCATGTCTTGAATGAGTTACGGTGTTAACCGAAGTTATTGATCAAATTAGTTCAAAGAGAGCAGTTAATGGTTAAGCAACCCAGAATTGTTTTAATAAATGTTAAAATTTGATTATTTGTCATCAAGGTGATAATTTGAAATGGTAAATATACTAAGGAAAGTTGGTAAAGTTTAAAGCCGTGTTTATAGTTAATAAGACGATTTAATATGTATAATGTGAAATCAAAGGTTAACTTGATTTTTACTGATTTATATTTGCATGGATTCTATGAATCCAAGTCATACGAAGTTATATAACCAAAGTTTTATTGAATATAACGAGTTATTAGAAGTGATTTGAATAAAGTAAAAGCCAGGATTGAAAATTTAAGTAAACTGGCGGAGATAAGAAGTGGGAAATCAAACGTTTAAATCAGAGTAATTAAACGTGATAAGATGCGATATAGAGCCACTATTTTGAAGAGTGATGATATTTCATCAAGATGGAATAAAAATGTGATTTGTTGTGATAAGGGAAATAAGTATCGGTTTTTATATTACAACTAATATCTATCTTAAGGTAAGAACGTTGTTGATTAAGGTCTGAGAGGTAATTAAAATATCCCAACTTGAACAACTTCAGGATTATTAAAAGATGGTATTAGTCGTAATGGTGGAGATATTAAAGTAAATTAATTTTGGAAAATAACAGGGTAATGCCATTGAAGGTTTGGAAATATATATAATAAGCATTCGAAAAATAAATGAAATAAAAAGGGACTTGATGATATGGAACGATATCCCCATAATAAAAGAAATAAAAAAGGATATTTGTGGGAATATAATGGTATTTTCAAAGTATTGAAATAAGATTTAAATGGGGTTTATTCGAAAAGGATGAGATGGTGATTTTGGCGTTCAAATAACGAAGCTAAAGAAGGTGCCGTTATGTTAAGTTGAATCGATATGATAATAAGAAAGGTTATAGCAATGTTTTGAAAAGTTAATTGAAGGTTGAATTAGATAAGATTTTAAGATATTTTCTAGGTATATAGGTAAAAGGGTTTGAGTATAATTATATATTAAACCAATATATTATTTTTGGGTATTTCAATTGATATATTATTTTTAAATGGCCAAATGATGTTGTGTAATAAACCAATGGATCTGTTTTATTTTTATAGTTGTTAATTTTTATAGTCAAAGAACCAATTATCAAAATCTGACCCAACTATCAAAATCTGACCCAACGGTATTGGTATTGAAAGACCGGGATCGAATTTATATTCGAAAACCATTCCGACCAATAAATACGAATACGTCGAAGGAGCTGATCGAGATGGAGAAATTAAAGACCATAGATCTTCATGAAACGGAAGAATTACTTACAATCTCTGGCTGATCCCTAGAGATATACTGTGATTCTGTCGTGACTGGAATCTACGGGTTGCAAGGACTTCTCGTTGCTGATCCATGGGGTGATTCCTATATGGGATGCAGTAGGAGAGTACCTTCGGTTCATCCTGTACCTGGATGACGTATATGGATGATGTGAATGGTGGCCAGATGTTTCAAAAGTCGATTATAACCTCAAGCCTCACAACCGGGAAATGACAAAAATCGGGCAGGCAGAATGGCTATGTGGGTCGCACCCATTAGGGTGTATTGTCACCCTCTAGAGAATATTCATATTTGTTACTTCTTTTCATTTCTGTATCTCCCGGGAACTACGGTGGTCTCGACAAAAAGTCGTAAGGTGACAATATATTCGATACACTCAAGAGAAATGAGTGGTCGGTCATGTGCGGGCCGGGTTGCAAGATGTTCTTGTTGAACCCAGTGTATTCATCTCTAGAGATACACAATCGGCAGGTGGTCCCATACCTTGTCATAGTTGGAAATCCAATCTCCAATAAGCGCCCGTGGTTTTGATTGTATACTATATATGTGGAGCGTGAGATGCAAACGTTCTGTTAGATTCTATTTATTTGTATTTTGACACTATTATAATATCAGAAGAGGATATTGATTTCAAAATGTTTGGGTTATAGTAAGGTAAAAACCGTCCGTGTTTATGTGTGGACTGGTCTTACAATTATCCATTTCTTTCAAAAGGATTTCTAAAGTTAAACAAGTTGTTTGCTGTATGAATTTATCACTGAAAGTATTTCAGACTGATTCGGGTGAATTTTTCTTTGCTTCAAATGTGCTCGGGTCAGGCCGAGTATATTATCAGGTTAGGTATCGCTTGGAGCTTCAAAAGAGGAGTTGAAGTCAAAACGTATTCATATATATGTTGGTACTAGTTATTTCCTGTAATAACCCGAAAATCCGAGCTAATTTAAAATTTTTATTTGGCAATTTTAGCGAATTTTGATTATTTAAAATGAATTATTTTAAATAATAACGACGAGAAATTTATTTTGAATAGAATTAGAACGTATATATTTATTCAAATCGTCGTAAGAATATAAATATTTTATTTATATATATAAAAGGGATTGAAAATGGCGCGGCAGTTCGATAATTCGATTTCAAAATTCAAATGAATGTCCCGGGTGCAAAATAAACAGGATTTTAGTGGAACCAAAAATATTTGAATCTAATTGAGAATATATTTCCAACGAATCCGAGAAATCGAAATTTCATAGCGGGAATCAAAAGATATGTCCAGTTGAAATTTAAGAATGGTCGCTACGGAATTTCGGCCATTAAAAATAGCCATTTAGCAAACGACCTCGGTTTTCGACGAAACCACTTTTGTTGGATCCGTGATGTCAAGTTATTGCTAGGTTTCAAATTTCATAATTTTTCGAATCAATATGTGAGCATGGCAAAGGAAAACGCGTTTGACCTGTTTCAATTGATTTTAATCGACTGGAAATTGGCCATTTTTCAAACGATGTCGGAATTCGACGAAATTAGTTTTGTTAGGACCGTATCATCGATACGAAGCTAGAAAATATTTTTCTGGAATTTTTAGAGTTCGTAAGTGGCCCCAGTAAATTGAAATGTGCGTTCAAATTCAATATATAAAGATTTATATTTTAAATTCAACGGAAACTGATCGTAACGGTTGAATTGTCTTACGAAACATATCCCATTGTGTTCGGAATGGGGGTAATTAGCTAGGGGCAACAGTCGTTGGGCCTCGTTCGGTGTTCGAATTAAAAGTCAACTTTTGAAATTAAATATAATATAAAATTAAATTTGAAATAAACCCACTCTTCCCTTTATCTCACCTTAGCCCCCCCCCCCCCCCCGTTCATTTTAAAATTTAAAAAAAAAGAAAAAAAAACTAAAATCTAAACCCGCCGCTTCCTCCTACTGCCGCCCATCGCCGCTTCCTCCTACAGCCGTCCATCGAGACAGCACCCTCACTCCTCCATCTGGACCTAGCCCGCGAGCAACCACCTCCCCGAACCCCCCTATTGCAGCTCCCTCTCCTCTTCTATCTTCTCACCTCCTTCCCCTGCTCCCCGTCTATCTTCTCCTCCATAGCCAAAAGCTCCAGCACCGCCCCCTAATGTCTCCAAACCGAGCCAACCCCAATACCGTAGCCCTCCCCCTTCGATTGATGGCGAACCAGACCCCCTCCTCCTCAGTCTCTAATGCCACCGACGGCCATGCTTCTTTTCCCCCGACGTTGGCGCCTCGACGCAGCCCACTCTGAAGACCCATCGCTCCAACCCCCAAACTGAAAAAAACTGTAAGTTTTTTCCTTTTTTATTTATTTATTTTTATTGTTCGAAGAATAAACTACGAAGATCTGATTTTTAATGTGAAAAGCTCGAATTTTTATTCGAAAAGATGGAATTTTTATACTAGAAAAGCCAGAATCTTTATTATGAAGTTAGATTAGTAAAGTTACGATTTTTAATTATATTAAAATATGATTTTATCATATGTGAAATATAAAAATATAATTTTTATAAAATAGAGGTATTAAAAATATGATTTTTATATCATAGAAAGAATAAAAATTCGATTTTTAATTTATAGAAGAGATTAAGAAATGATTTTTATATTATAGAGAATATAAAAATATTATCTTTTTATATGTAGTGAAATAAAAATCTGATTTTTATTATATATATGTTGAAATAAAAATGTGATTTTTATAGTGATGAAATAAAAATTCAAACTTTATATTTGAAAAGGCAAAATCATTATATTTGAAAAGGCAAAATCTTTATATAGAGAATAGCGTGATAAAAATATAATCTTTATTATATGAACACCGATATAAAAATGGAATTTTTATCTATATAGTAGCGGTGTAAAAATAGAATTTTATCTATATAGTAGCGGTATAAAAATGTGATTTTTATGTATGTCGTGGCTACGGACGATGAAATTGACAAAAGGCGAGAACGACGAAGATTTCTACATAAGAAGAGTCATGGCGTTTGGATTAGCTATTCGGTGAGAACTTCTCATTTTTAATTTAATTTTCTAGTTAAAATATATACTAGGATGCAGACGGTGTTTAGTAGCACCCGACACCCGTCGTCCACAGACCATGGACGGCTTGTATGCTTGTTTGTTTGATTTTGATGTGTAATTGATTGTGTGATGTGATGTGAAAGGAAATAAAATATTTATATAGTTAAAAATATTTTATAGTTGAAATTAGAATTTTTAACGTATATATGAAAGGAAATAAATTAATATAAACAAGTCGGATGATTTGTTTATATACACACATTTGACTAATATTGATTGGGACGATAAATTTTACACATCGCCCAACTGCACAAATAAAATCTGTGTTTGATTGTTTGAAACCCCACACGGGTATTGGGATGAGATATGACGTACACTAATCCCAATAATTAGTTGTATGTCGATCGATTGATTGACAGACTGTCATAAGCATTAAATATTTATATTTGATGCTTATACAATGTAGAATGCACTCTGGATGATGGTTGATTATTGATCGTTGTTATTTTGTACATGTGTTGTAGAAAATCCATATAATTAACATTATATGGTAATTGATTGGGTCGCATTCCAGTTTTGAAATAGAAATATTTGAAACGAAATGTTTGAAATAGAATATTTGAAAATAGAATATATGAAGCCGTGTTGATTAGATTGACGCCATTTTGACGTGAACGATACTTATATCGATTTTATTTGTTTTTAATGAATATTGAAAAGTGATTTCAATAATCGAATATTTTAGAAAATGAATTCGAATAGAAAAGAAATTCGAATTGAAATGAATTAGAACAAGAATTGAATTGAAATGAATTAGAATTCGAATTGAATTGAAAATAAAATAAAATGAATTCGAATCGAACTGAAATTGAATGTAAATCAATTTGAAATGAATTCGAATTGAGATTGAATTGAATTGAAAACGAACTGAAATTGAATTGAAATCGATTTGAAATGGAATTAAAATGAATTTATATTGGAAAAAAATTCGATTTTGATTTGAATTTGAAAAGGAGGTTGAAATCGTTTTGAAAACGAATTTGAAACGATTTATAAAATACATTTTAAAAAGGAAATCGACGAAGTATATATTATATATATTATATATAATATAATGGCCTGAATAAAACGCGCCGCGCCGCGGCAGTTCGCGAATTTCGACCATTGGCTTCGAACGGATATTACGGGAGATCCGACCGTCGGATTCTCCTAAAACCGAAACCGTTGGATTCTTATCGAAAAGAGTTTTCTAACGAATGCGAGAAATTAGAAATCTAACGGTTGGATTTGGAATTATGTCCAAATCAAATTTGGAAAAGGTCGCTGTAAGTGCAGTTCGATGGCCGTTGATGGAAATCGACTGTACGGGCCTTGATAAAATTATTAAAAATAGTAATAATTTGTGTAAAATCAAAAGAAATGATTTGGGAAGAGTTGGGATGAAAAACTCCATACTTGAAAAGATAAAAATAGATTTTTATCGAAATGAACTAGTTTTGAACTAGAATTAAAATCAATTTATTTTTGAAATAAATAAATTGAATTCGAAAATGGTTTAAAAAGAAACCAGAATTCCCAACAATTGAATTGGAATGGATTTGAATCGAAATTGTCTTTGGAATATTTCGATGTTGGATTTCGTGATTATACAGATATTGTTATGGAAATTTGAAAGATATACATATATATATCGTTATTTCCAATACGATATTTGTTGATCGCAGAATTTGATATTGAATATAAGCCGATATATTTTCTATTCAGAGCCTTGTATTTAATATCAAATGTGATTTGGGTTTGTCGTGAATGGTGTCTTCATTAACACTGTTCTTAAGCCCAGTTGAGAAAAAGATTAAATCTTTTTATTTAGATTTAATGAAGTGTACCAATTAAATAATATTTAATTGGAATTGAATTGGTGTTGGTTTTTGGGTTTATCGTGAACCATGTGTTAAATGACACTGATTCTTTAACCTAGTTAAAGATTAAAGCTAAGTGGAGTTTTAATGAATCTTTAATTAGATTGAAAAGATCGAGAATGGAGTATCACCAGTTTTACTCCAGGCGATAGTTAAATCTTTAATTAGATTTGAACGTGAAATGGTAATTGAATTTACCGATAACACCGTGGTGTTAGATATGAAGTATTACCAGTTTTACTTCATGGGATAAATAGGTTGGGATTGGGAAATAAAATAAATGATTACTTCGGTGTGGTTCGCTAATCCCGACTAGTTTGAATTGATATTCAAAAAGGAGATTAAAGAATAAATTTAAAGAATTTATCTTTGATAAAATTAATGGGAACCTTTCCCAAAATATAAGAATATTTAAATAAAAGAATATTCTGAATTGGAATGAAGCGTATGTTGTGTTTGTGTAACACTTGTTTATTATATACGCGAGTTATTCAGAAAGACCGGGTTTATCCCATTCTGAATAACTGATTTGACGTGGTGTCGAAGATGAAGACGGTGGTCGAAGACCGGAGGTCTTCACGTTGTTTGGACAAATACTGATGATCTTGATTGGGCCGTACACCCAAGAGGAGGGAATCAGTTGGTGATCGTCCAGACGTACTTGGAGATCGATGGATATGCGGGGTACTAGGTGCTTTCGGTTTCGTTCAGACCCAGAACGAACTTGTAAATGGACTGTGTGTCTGACATTGGATTTCAGTCTGTGTGATTGATTTCTATTAAATATATATTTGTTTGGCGGCGGAGAATTTATTCTCTTGCTTAACGCCCTTCTCTGAGACGTACGAGCTTAGGGGTTATATATTGATGGATATCAATCGCAATGAGTGAATTGCCTGTGTGGCATGCCTAAGTGGCAATTGATCGAGGCTTCTGTTGAAAATCAAAGTCTTGTGGTTGATGATCAAAGCACCGCCTGTGTGGCATTGCTTTGTGTAGCGTTGATTCGCGAGCCTCACACCCCGGTGGTGAACAAAAAACGGGAGAAGGATCCAGGGAGGGCATGCGTTTCCTTCTAGCTAGAAGTGGCGTCAGTGGTTTTACATGCCCTGACGAGTTTGACTTATGTGGTTGTTGTTGTTGTTGTTGCGAGATGCCTCGGATATATCGGTCGATCCGGGACCGATGGAGTCATTGGACTCATTGACACCCCAAAGGGTGGGGAAACGCAGTGTTCAGGAATTTTAATCCACATCGGTAGACCGGCCCTGTGGCTCCTAAGGGTCACTCGAGCTCTGATCCTGAGACATTGGCTAGAGCGTATCGAATCGGTAGAGGACTATCTTTTGCCTCGGTTCACAGATGGAAATCCAACTTCCAAATACGTGACATTTGCGGTTTTGATTGTAGAGCCTAGTATGGCGACATGATATATGGTACCCACGCCGTCTAGGATTGTACTTATGATTTGAAGTTGTTTTGTACACTATACACTTATAATAGTATCAAATGATTTGTTTTAAACGTATCAAGCATGTTTTGGCTATTATAAGGGAAAACCCTATCCTCTGGTTTGTGTTGCATTGTGTGATGGGACCTGGGTCTTATAATAGCTTCATTGTTCTTTATTTAGCATTGCGCTATTTGTTTTATGCACTGGTGTTCTTGGGAGGAAACCCGTTCCGTGTTATACGGCGTGGTCCCTTGATTTACCTAACTTTAAAATAAAGATAAATAACTGTTTTAGTTCTCACACCAGTCCCATGACTGACCTGGAGTTTATTGTTTTAACCTAAACTCTGGGTGCCCTTATTTTGACACTGGCAGCTAGTAGTTTTGGTTTTGCAAATTTATATTCACAGGATCCTGATTTGCAGCTGGAACGATATCCGGAAAGTTTTGTATCCGTATATCTCCTTCAGATGTGTTTTGTATTATTTTCCGCTGCTATGTAATGTATTGTAATCTCTGATATTTTATACTGTGTAATATTTATTCATACTCTGTATATTCTTGTATTCTGATGGAATTGTTGTAATTAACAATGAAATGTTCTTCTGTCTGCGTTCCTTTGTGTGTTGTTCTCGACTCAATCCGTGATTTCCCGTAAGGGGGATTTCGGGTCGTTTCATCGTGGTATCAGAGCTTTGGTTTACAAAGCTCAGAGAACGAGACACATTTGAACCAAACGAAAGAATTCATCAGAAATTGGATTAGTAGTATCCATGAGAATGACTCGTTAGAGATGGGATCAGTAGTATCCTAGAACGAGTGTGAAGAGTATATTTTTGAAATATAAAAAGAAAAACAAACTTTGTTTTGAAATTTAAATCATATTATACGTATTTGAATATTTATTTTAAATTAATTTGGACAATCTAGTATTTGGAGGTTTTGCATATACGCCTAGCTAGCGTGTGTACGAAGCCTTAAATATACTGGATAGATATAGAATCATACTCTAGTCGCCCGAAGATGATTTTGATGATGGAGCTCCATCATCACGATATATGTTCGTGTTTCGAAAGTGAGATATCTATATATTTCCAATTGACTGGTGTGAGAACCAAAATTAGATAGGGCCTATTGTTGTGATTTGGCATCAAAGATCTGATTTTTTGACTATGTATCAAAATTATGAATTTGAAACGTTAACCAACTAATGGATTGCTGGTTGTGTTGTTTGATTATTGTTTGAATTAATTAAATGTTGAACCGTTTAGCCAAATTGAATCAAATAGTGAATTGTATTGAAAATTAGTCGCATTTGCATGCATATACATGTACTTATATTGAACAGGTCATAGCAAGGAGGCTAGAGCAGAAGAATAAAATTGTTTGCCCGACAAATAGTTACATGTTTACCATAAATTACTGTTTTGTTTGGGTGATGATGATTTTGTGAGCCGATTGGCTAGCCGTTTGGCTTTTTCTTTTTCTTTTGGATTGAAGAAGGCCATGGGAGGCTATATGAAATATCCCGAAGTCCCCGGTGCAGGGGAGGTTATGGCGAAATTTTTCAAAAATTTAAGGTGTTAGCCAAATTTTTCAAAAATTTAAGGTATTAGCCAAATTTTTGAAAAATTTGAAAGGTTCTTAGAAACTGAAAAGTTGAAGAACTTAAGCCGTAGTTAAAATAACGGAAGTTGAGTTGATTAGTTAAGCAACTTTCGGCTTCGTTCCTTTTCGGGGATGAAAAGTTTTAAGTGGGGGAGATTGTAATAACCCGAAAATCCGAGCCAATTTAAATTTTTTATTTTGGGAATTTTAGCGAATTTTGATTACTTAAAATGAATTATTTTAAATAATAACGACGAGAAATTCATTTTGAATAGAATTAGAATGTATATATTTATTCGAATCGTCATTAGAATATACATATTTTATTTATATATATAAAAGGAATTGAAAATGGCGCGGTAGTTCGATAATTCGATTTCAAAATTCAAATGAATGTACCGGGTGCAAAATAAACCGGATTTTAGTGAAACCAAAAATATTTGAATCTAATTGAGAATATCTTTCCAACGAATCCGAGAAATCGAAATTTCATAGTAGGAATCAAAAGATATGTCCAGTTGAAATTTCAGAATGGTCGCTATGGAATTTCAACCATTAAAAATAGCCATTTTGCAAACGACCTCGGTTTTCGATGAAACTACTTTTGTTGGATCCGTGATGTCAAGTTATTGCTAGGTTTCAAATTTCATAATTTTTCGAATCAATATGTGAGCGTGGCAAAGGAAAACGCGTTTGACCAGTTTCAGTTGATTTTAATCGACTGGAAATTGGCCATTTTTCTAACGATGTCGGAATTCGACGAAATTAGTTTTGTTAGGACCGTATCGTCGATACGAAGCTAGAAAATATTTTTCTGGAATTTTTAGAGTTCGTAAGTGGCCCCAATAAATTGAAATGTGCATTCAAATTCAATTAATATATAAAGATTTATATTTTAAATTCAACGGAAACTGATCGTAACAGCCAAATTGGCTTACGAAACATATCCCATTGTGTTCGGGATGGGGCTAATTAGCTAGGGGCGATAGTCGTTGGGCCTCGTTTGGTGTTTGAATTAAAAGTCAACTTTTGAAATTAAATATAATATAAAATTAAATTTGAAATAAACCCTCTCTCCCCTTTATCTCTCCTCAGCCCCCCCCCCCCCCCCCCCGTTCATTTTAAAATTGAAAAAAAAAAACTAAAATCTAAACCCGCCGCTTCCTCCTACAGCCGCCCATCGCCGCTTCCTCCTACAGTCGTCCATCGAGACAGCCCCCTCCCTCCTCCATCTGGACCTAGCTCGCGAGCAACCACCTCCCCGAACCCCTCCTCCTATCGCGGCTCCCTCTCCTCTTCTATTTTCTCACCTCCTTCCCCTGCTCCCCGTCCATCTTCTCCTCCACAGCCAAAAGCTCCAGCACCGCCCCCTAATGTCTCCAAACCGAGCCAACCCCAATACCGTAGCCCTCCCCCTTCGATCGATGGCGAACCAGACCCCCCTCCTCCTCAGTCTCTAACGCCACCGACGGCCATGCTTCTTTTCCCCCGACGTTGGTGCCTCGACGCAGCCCACTCTGAAGACCCATCGCTCCAACCCCCAAACTGAAAAAACTGTAAGTTTTTACCTTATTTATTTATTTATTTTTATTGTTCGAAGAATAAACTACAAAGATCGGATTTTTAATGTGAAAAGCTCGAATTTTTATTCGAAAAGATGGAATTTTTATATTAGAAAAGCTAGAATCTTTATTATGAAGTTAGATTAGTAAAGTTACGATTTTTAATTATATTAAAATATGATTTTTATCATATGTGAAATATAAAAATATAATTTTTATAAAATAGAGGTATTAAAAATATGATTTTTATATCATAGAAAGAATAAAAATTCGATTTTTAATTTATAGAAGAGATTAAGAAATGATTTTTATATTATAGAGAATATAAAAATATTATCTTTTTATATGTAGCGAAATAAAAATCTGATTTTTATTATATATATGTTGAAATAAAAATGTGATTTTTATAGTGATGAAATAAAAATTCAATCTTTATATTTGAAAAGGCGAAATCTTTATATTTGAAAAGGCGAAATCTTTATATAGAGAATAGCGTGATAAAAATATAATCTTTATTATATGAACACCGTTATAAAAATGGATTTTTTTATCTATATAGTAGCGGTGTAAAAATAGAATTTTATCTATATAGTAGCGGTATAAAAATGTGATTTTTATATATGTAGTGGCTACAGACGATGAAATTGACAAAAGGCGAGAACGATGAAGATTTCTACATAAGAAGAGTCATGGCGTTTGGATTAGCTAGTCGGTGAGAACATCTCACTTTTAATTTAATTCTCTAGTTAAAATATATACTAGGATGCAGACGGTGTTTAGTAGCACCCGACACCCGTCGTCCACAGACCATGGACGACTTGTATGCTTGTTTGTTTGATTTTGATGTGTAGTTGATTGTGTGATGTGATGTGAAAGGAAATAAAATGTTTATATAGTTAAAAATATTTTATAGTTGAAATTAGAATTTTTAACGTATATATGAAAGGAAATAAATTAATATAAACAAGTCGGACGATTTGTTTATATACACACATTTGACTGATATTGATTGGGACGATAAATTTTACACATCGCCCAACTGCACAAATAAAATCTGTGTTTGATTGTTTGAAACCCCACACGGGTATTGGGATGAGATATGACGTACACTAATCCCAATAATTAGTTGTATGTCGATCGATTGATTGACAGACTGTCATAAGCATTAAATATTTATATTTGATGCTTATACAATGTAGAATGCACTCTAGATGATGGTTGATTATTGATCGTTGTTATTTTATACATGTGTTGTTGAAAATCCATATAATTAACATTATATGGTAATTGATTGGGCCGCATTCCAATTTTGAAATAGAAATATTTGAAACGAAATATTTGAAATAGAATATTTGAAAATAGAATATATGAAGCCGTGTTGATTAGATTAACGCCATTTTGACGTGAACGATACTTATATCGATTTTATTTGTTTTTAATGAATATTGAAAAGTGATTTCAATAATCGAATATTTTAGAAAATGAATTCGAATTGAATTGAATAGAAAAGAAATATGAATTAAATTGAATTGAAATGAATTAGAACAAGAATTGAATTGAAATGAATTAGAATTCGAATTAAATTTAAAATAAAATGAATTCGAATCGAATCGAATTGAAATTGAATGTAAATCCATTTGAAATGAATTCGAATTGAAAATGAATTCGAATTGAAATTGAATAGAAATGAATTCGAATTGAAATTGAATTGATAACGAACTGAAATTGAATTGAAATCGATTTGAAATGGAATTAAAATGAATTTATATTGGAAAAAAAATTCTATTTTGATTTGAATTTGAAAAGGAGGTTGAAATCGTTTTGAAAAATTATTTTTAACGATTTATAAAATACGTTTTAAAAAGGAAATCGACGAAGTATATATTATATATATTATATATATAATATAATGTCCTGAATAGAACGCACCGCGGTAGTTCGCGAATTTCGACCATTGACTTCGAACGGATATTACGGGAGATCCGACCGTCGGATTCTACTAAAACCGAAACCGCTGGCTTCGTATCGAAAATAGTTTTCTAACGAATGTTAGAAATTATAAATCTAACGGTTGGATTTGGAATTATGTCCAAATCAAATTTGGAAAATGTCGCTGTAAGTGCAGTTCGATGGCCGTTGATGGAAATCAACTATACGGGCCTTGATAAAATTATTAAAAATAGTAATAATTTGTGTAAAATCATAAGAAATGATTTGGGAAGAGTTGGGATGAAAAACTCCATATTTGTAAAGATAAAAATAGATTTTTATCGAAATGAACTAGTTTTGAACTAGAATTAAAATCAATTTATTTTTGAAATAAATAAATTGAATTTGAAATGGTTTTAAAAGAAACCAGAATTCCCAACAATTGAATTGGAATGGATTAGAATCGAAATTGTCTTTGGAATATTTCGATGCTGGATTTCGTGATTATACAGATATTGTTATGGAAATTTGAAAGATATATATATATATATATATATATATCGTTATTTCCAATACGATATTTGTTGGTCGCAGAATTTGATATTGAATATAAGCCGATATATTTTCTATTCAGAGCCTTGTATTTAATATCAAATGTGATTTGGGTTTGTCGTGAATGGTGTCTTCATTAACACTGTTCTTAATCCCAGTTGAGAAAAAGATTAAATCTTTTTATTTAGATTTAATGAAGTGTACCAATTAAATAATAATTAATTGGAATTGAATTGGTGTTGATTTTTGGGTTTATCGTGAACCGTGTTTTAAATGACACTGATTCTTTAACCCAGTTAAAGATTAAAACTAAGTGGAGTTTTAATGAATCTTTAATTAGATTGAAAAGATCGAGAATGGAGTATCACCAGTTTTACTCCAGGCGATAGTTAAATCTTTAATTAGATTTGAACGTGAAATGGTAATTGAATTTACCGATAACACCGTGGTGTTAGATATGAAGTATTACCAGTTTTACTTCATGGGATGAATAGGTTGGGATTGGGAAATAAAATAAATGATTACTTCGGTGTGGTTCGCTAATCCCGACTAGTTTGAATTGATATTCAAAAAGGAGATTAAAGAATAAATTTAAAGAATTTATCTTTGATAAAATTAACGGGAACCTTTCCCAAATTATAAGAATATTTGAATAAAAGAATATTCTGAATTGGAATGAAGCGTATGTTGTGTTTGTGTAACACTTGTTTATTATATACGCGAGTTATTCGGAAAGACCGGGTTTATCCCATTCTGAATAACTGATTCGACGTGGTGTCGAAGATGAAGATGGTGGTCGAAGACCGGAGGTCTTCACGTTGTTTGGACAATTACTGATGATCTTGATTGGGTCGTACACCCAAGAGGAGGGAATCAGTTGGTGATCGTCTTGACGTACTTGGAGATCGATGGATATGCGGGGTACTAGGTGCCTTCGATTTCGTTCAGACCCAGAACGAACTTGTAAATGGACTGTGTGTCTGACATTGGATTTCAGTCTGTGTGATTGATTTCTATTAAATATGTATCTGTTTGGCGGCGGAGAATTTATTCTCTTGCTTAATGCCCTTCTCTGAGACGTACGAGCTCAGGGGTTATATATTGATGGATATCAATCACATGGAGTGAATTGCCTGTGTGGCATGCCTAAGTGGAAATTGATCGAGGTTTCTGTTGAAAAGCAAAGTCTTGTGGTTGATGATCAAAGCACCGCCTGTGTGGCATAGCTTTGTTTAGCGTTGATTCGCGAGCCTCACACCCCGGTGGTGAACCAAAAACGGGAGAAGGATCCAGGGAGGGCATGCGTTTCCTTCTAGCTAGAAGTGACGTCAGTGGTTTTACACGCCCTGACGAGTTTGACTTATGTGGTTGTTGCTGTTGTGAGGCGCCTCAGATATATCGGTCGATCCGAGACCGATGGAGTCATTGGACTCATTGACACCCCAAAGGGTGGGGAAACGCAGTGTTTAGGAATTTTAATCCACATCGGTGGACCGACCCTATGGCTCCTAAGGGTCACTCGAGCTCTGATCCTGCGACACGGGCTAGAGCGTCTCGAATCGGTAGAGGACTATCTTTTGCCTCGGTTCGCAGATGGAAATCCAACTTCCAAATACGTGACATTTGCGGTTTTGATTGTAGAGCCTAGTATGGCGACATGATATATGGTACCCATGCCGTCTAGGATTGATACTTATGATTTGAAGTTGTTTTATACACTATACACTTATAATAGTATCAAATGATTTGTTTTAAACGTATCAAGCATGCTTTGGCTATTATAAAGGAAAATCCTATCCTCTGGTTTGTGTTGCATTGTGTGATGGGACCTGGGTCTTATAATAGCTTCATTGTTCTTTATTTAGCATTGCGCTGTTTGTTTTATGCACTGGTGTTCTTGGGAGGAAACCCGTTCCGTGTTATACTGTGTTGTCCCTTGATTTACCTAACTTTAAAATAAAGATAAATAACTGTTTTAGTTCTCACACCAGTCCCATGACTAACCTGGAGTTTATTGTTTTAAACTAAACTCTGGGTGCCCTTATTTGACACGGGCAGCTAGTAGTTTTGGTTTTGCAGATTTATATTCACAGGATCCTGATTTACAGCTGTAACGATATCCGAAAAGCTTTGTATCCGTATATCTCCTTCAGTTGTGTTTTGTATTATTTTCCGCTGCTATGTAATGTATTGTAATCTCTGATATTTTATACTGTGTAATATTTATTCATACTCTGTATATTCTTGTATTCTGATGGAATTGTTGTAATTAACAATGAAATGTTTTTCTGTCTGTGTTCCTTTGTGTGTTGTTCTCGACTCAATCCGTGATTTCGCATAAGGGGGATTTCGGGTCGTTTCATTTCCGCTGTGTGTTGTATTGATCTGAATGTAAACTCTAATGTTGTAATATACAGTTCTTTTTTAAAGTATTATTGATTATTATATTTTGTCCATTCCGCTGTGAGACTCTGATCTTCTTATTCTTCTTTTCTAATCTTTCTTTCTTTTCTCACCCTCTCACTTCTTTCTATTAGCTTTCTGGGGTTTTGATACTTGAGTTTAGACACGGGAGGTGTTAGTGTCTGGATTCGAGCGTCGGAAATTCAGGGTCGCTACAGTTGGTATCAGAGCAATGGTTTAGGAATAACCTTGGCTCTGTGGTGTAACTCGATAGAGATTGGGCTAGTAATACCCTAGATCGAGTTGAGTGTATATATGCACGAGAGTGCGTATTTGTAATTTGAATATAAAATTATTTTTATATTGTTTTGATCCAATATATTCTATAGGAAGGTAAAATTTATTATCGAACTATTATTTGATTTGGATGAAATAAAATCATTTCAAATATGAAATGAGAATTAAATTCAATTGTATGAATGAATCTTATGAATTGAAATTGAAACAAGTCAACTGAAATCTGGCTTGAGTTTGGTAAGAATAAAAGTGAATGAATCCCAACAGAATGAATGAGAATTCGTTAGATTTTATGTTTGGAATAAAATTCATGAATATGGATTTGAATTGGATTTAGAACCAATGAATTAGTTAAGCCCATTAAAATGAGATTCAAGTATAATGAATTTGAATAATATCCAAAGTGGAGCTAAGTACAGGTTTCAGAAGGCTGTGGTATTGGTTACACAGACTGGAAGCCCAGATTGAAAGACGAAGAGCAGTTACTTGGTTTTCTTCGAAATTGAGATTGAGTTGCCCGACAAAAAGGTAAACCTTAATATTATTGATTGGGTGTTTGAATTTATACCCGAGATGGGTAGCCGCTATGCTTTTATTTTCTTCGAATCAATATGAGAGGCCCAGAGTGGCGTTTGTAGTTGTTTCGATCGAACCGTGCAGAGGAGGTGCTGGCGAATTTTTCAAAAATTTTATAACTTGGTAATATTTTTGATAATTTTTTGTATTAATTATTTTGAAAATAATTGCGGTTGGAGCATTCTTTTTACCTAGCAATTTCGAGGACGAAATTTATTTAAGGGGGGAAGAATGTAACGACCTGGATTTTTCGGCCATTTGATTTGAATATTTAAATTTATTTTAAATATTTTATTTGAACTATTTATGGAATCTAATATCGAATTCTCTAATTAAATGACGATTTAACGTTTATATTTATATTTAATTTAAAACGAACTCGAAACAGCGCGATAGTTCGTAAAATTGAATTTCAACTTCAATTGATCATACCGAATCCATTTTAAGTCGGATTTCGGTGAAACAAGAAGCATCGGAATCTAGTTGATAATATTTTTCTAATGGAAGAGAAAAATCGAGTTTTCGTATTATAGATTTTATTTTACGTTCAAATCAAATTTCGAAATAGTCGTTGTGAATTTGTTTATACGCCATAACAATTTATTTAAATATAATTAAATATTGGCTTCGAATTTGGACAAGCTCTTTGAGACGTAGTCATAATTTAATTTTTAGAATTTTACTGTAATTTTTAATTTGCAAAATAAGCAACTTTTTATTTGGAGTATTTTGCACCCTATATCAGCATTTGGGGTATCACAATATAAGTCAACCTACCGATATTATTATATATTCGTGATCGTGGCACAATGCTAGGCGCGACGATATATTCATTTCTGTCAATAGCGAAACATACGTGGACGGAGTTTATATATAAAGGCACATATATTTAACATTTGATGCTAACTGAAGGTAAGATTTAATAACCATATTAAATTAAACTAAATTGAAACTAGACACACCTACTCTAAGAGTAAACCTATAGCTTCTCCATTTAACAATACACAAAAGAAACTTCACGTTTGAACCAATTAGCACATGCCTACCATCTAGCTACTTAAGACAATATTTCTTTGTCATCAGGTTAAGACCGATTCCTTCACCATTAAGAGAAATATATACAACAGCTTCCCTAGATACTAACTGTACCACTCTACCCTCAAAGACCATTGTTTCCTACCCTATCATTTTACACCTACTTGCAACCTAACCAATCAGAGTCCACATCCACCTTACAAACTTCAGGTTGAAGTAAATTAGGCACTCTAGCTACTACGCACATGCCTTGTTTCTAAAAAAATATACACATAGTGTACAAACCTATGCAAAAAGCTATCGCCTTCTTGTCTCACTGTTCACACTGACCAATCACGCAAGATACATGTTTTCCCTGAACTAATGTACCATACTCTGTCAATGTGTCCTAATCGAACATATACACAGGCATAAGAAAGATTTTTCCACCTACCCTCATGTCTAATAACAGAGGTACACGCAGGTTTTCCTTTCCGACAAAAAAAACTCTGTTTTGTTAAATCGCCATCAACACAAATGCACAGACCTACACAAATGCACAGACCTACACAAATGCACAGACCTACACAAATGCACAGACCTACCCTAATGCCTAACCAACTACTTGCATGGGCGCCAAACAACTCGAACCGTGATCCCCAAGGCATCTCACATTATATATACATGAACCACCACCACATTTCTTCATTCACTTTTCAGCAAACCACCACTTCGAAACAAAAACCTGAACTTCCCATTGTTTCTTTTCGACTGGAATTAAGAAACGAAATTTCCATTCCCTAACGTAAAGTTGCTGCAATCCATTTGTGTTGGCTTGAGTCACATATATATTCAAAAACGCATGGGGCTTCAGACTTGTGGGTTAGATCAGGTGGGAATATAAACATAGAGCAGGAGGTCAGTGGTGAGGTTAGTGAGCGGTTGCGGGGTTCAACAGGTGGAGGTGAAGAGAAGGGGACGCATGTTTTACTGGAAGTCGCGATCACAAGAGTTGGTCCCAGTGAGGTGCCAGTAAACGATGGAGGAAACCGTAAATGGAATAGTGATGAGTGCATGGATTTTTATCGGATGAGGAAGGTTTAAAACATTTGCGTTTTACAGGAAGGTGCTGAGGATTTGTAGAAGGGTAGATGGGCTTCTTGTGGGCTTGCGCCACAGTTATTTTAAAAATACAAATAAAAGGATACTACTGGAAGGAGCATTTCGTATATGGGATAGGAGAGAGAAACATGTTGGGTGCATGGCACGGCTGGACGGTTTAAAGAAAGAGAAACTGGTTTTACTGGAGAGCTCGTATTCAATGAGGAGAAGGAAGAATGAAGGAGAATGGTCCGTAACATGGATTATTGGGCCATGGGCCATTGTATTAAAAAAAATGATTAAAAAAAGAAAAGAGTAAAGAGGGTGGCAAGGTTTTTTTCGTGGATCTGGAGTATTCCCAGCTGCAAGCTTCAAAACATACGCATGCTGAAAAGAGAATTTGGAGGGGCGCATGGGCAGTGCTATACCATGTCGAGCTTGGGCCTTTGGATTCAAATTAATCACGTAAGTGCTTAGTCAAATTATTTTAGCTAGTTAAATTAATATTAAAAATGTTAATTATTTTAAAATAGGTTAAAAGATTGCAACAGCGTTAATTCACTCGTTCGTACACAGGATGCAACGGAACTAAATTTGTTGGGATCGCGGAGACAAAGGGTGCGCAGTCGAGCTGATCTGTTGGATTCAGATGCAACCGGAATTTCCTGTGATTTTAAATGCTCGCTTAAAATTTAATGAAACAAAGCAAAAACTGTCGGTCGAAAAAACAAAGGTGAGTTAATTCTCACACATTTCTGAAATACTAGGATGTGCTAAATTCATATAATTAAATTTAATTGGTTGATTGGATGCCTATGATTGATTTAATGGTTGCCGTTAATTATATTATCGTCATTTAAAATATTTCTATGTACTGATATAAAATATTATAATGGTCTGTGTTGTAGGGAAGAACAGGTAGGAGGAATCAAACCGGTTCCTCAAATATTTAATATGCTGTTATTTCATATTTTATGAACTGTTTAAAACCCGTTGACTTTAAACTCTGTTGGTTGTTGAATGTGGTTCAGTTTTAACCAATATATATAGTATTGGTTGAGAAATAAATAGCTAATGGCCCAAATATACACCGTTTTATAAAGATCGATTCACCGTCAGGTGAATCGCTGAAATGATGTTATGTAATTTATTTTACAACCGAATATATTTTTAAATATATTAATTTAAATAAAATTTCTAAAAAGGGAATAAAACAACCACATATATACATTGGTTGGTTTAACCACGAATCACCATTTTTGTACCAAATCTACCGTGCGCGAAGCACATGCTTGTTAACCGATTGTTAAACGACTTTATTCAAATGAATAAAATTAACGTAAGGAGTTTATATTGATATTGATTTAATAAAAATCAGAGTAAATAAAATTATTTAGGTTTATTTATTTATTAATTAATCTAAATGACAAGATCAATAACGATGGACTAATGGGATAGTCATGTCTTGAACGAGTTACGGTGTTAACCGAAGTTGTTGATCAAATTAGTTCAAAGAGAGCAGTTAATGGTTAAGTAACCCAGAATTGTTTTAATAAATGTTAAAATTTGATTATTTTTCATCAAGATGATAATTTGAAATGGGAAATATACTAAGGAAAATTGGTAAAGTTTAAAGCCGTGTTTATAGTTAATAAGACGATTTAATATGTATAATGTGAAATCAAAGGTTAACTTGATTTTTACTGATTTATATTTACATGGATTCTATGAATCCAAGTCATACGAAGTTATATAACCAAAGTTTTATTGAATATAACGAGTTATTAGAAGTGATTTGAATAAAGTAAAAGCCAGGATTGAAAATTTAAGTAAACTGGCGGAGATAAGAAGTGGGAAATCAAACGTTTGAATCAGAGTAATTAAACGTGATAAGATGCGATATAGAGCCACTATTTTGAAGAGTGACGATATTTCGTCAAGATGGAATAAAAATGTGATTTGTTGTGATAAGGGAAACAAGTATCGGTTTTTATATTACAACTGATATCTATCTTAAGGTAAGAACATTGTTGATTAAGGTCTGAGAGGTAATTAAAATATCCCAACTTGAACAACTTCAGGATTATCAAAAGATGGTATTAGTCGTAATGGTGGAGATATTAAAGTAAATTAATTTTGGAAAATAACAGGGTAACGCCATTGAAGGTTTGGAAATATATATAATAAGCTTTCGAAATATAAATGAAATAAAAAGGGACTTGATGATATGGAACGATATCCCCATAATAAAAGAAATAAAAAAGGAGATTTGTGGGAATATAATGGTATTTTCAAAGTATTGAAATAAGATTTAAATGGGGTTTATTCGAAAAGGATAAGATGGTGATTTTGGCATTCAAATAACGAAGCTAAAGAAGGTGCCGTTATGATAAGTTGAATCGATAAGATAATAAGAAAGGTTATAGCAATGTTTTGAAAAGTTAATTGAAGGTTGAATTAGATAAGATTTTAAGATATTTTCTAGGTATATAGGTAAAAGGGATTTGAGTATAATTATATATTAAACCAATATATTATTTTTGGGTATTTCAACTGATATATTATTTTTAAATAGCCAAATGATGCTGTGTAATAAACTAATGGATCCGTTTTATTTTTATGGTTGTTTATTTTGATAGTCAAAGAACCAACTATCAAAATCTGACCCAACGGTATTGGTATGGAAAGACCGGTATTGAATTTATATTCGAAAACCATTCCGACCAATAAATACGAATACGTCGAAGGAGCTGATCGAGATGGAGCAATTGAAGACCATAGATCTTCATGAAATGGAAGAATTACTTACAATCTCTGGTTGATCCCTAGAGATATACTGTGATTTTGTCGTGATTGGAATCTATGGGTTGCAAGGACTTCTCGCTGCTGATCCATGGGGTGATTCCTATATGGGATGCAGTAGGAGAGTACCTTCGGTTCATCCTGTACATGGATGACATATATGGATGATGTGAATGGTGGCCAGATGTTTCAAAAGTCGATTATAACCTCAAGCCTCACAACCGGGAAATGACAAAAATCGGGCAGGCAGCATGGCTATGTGGGTCGCACCCATTATGGTGTATTGTCACCCTCTAGAGAATATTCATATTTGTTACTTCTTTTCATTTTTGTATCTCCCGGGAACTACGATGGTCGTGACAAAAAGCCGTAAGGTGACAATATATTCGATACACTCAAGAGAAATGAGTGGCCTGTCATGTGTGGGCCAGGTTGCAAGACGTTCTTGTTGAACCCAGTGTATTCGTCTCTAGAGATACACAATCGGCAGGTGGTCCCATACCTTGTCATAGTTGGAAATCCAATCTCCAATAACCGCCCATGGTTTTGATTGTATACTATATATGTGGAGCGTGAGATGCAAGCGTTCTGTTAGATTCTATTTATTTGTATTTAGACACTATTATAATATCAGAAGAGGATATTGATTTCAAAATGTTTGGATTATAGTAAGGTAAAAACCATCCGTGTTTATGTGTGGACTGGTCTTACTATTATCCTTTTCTTTCAAAAGGATTACTAAAGTTAAACAAATTGTTTGCTGTATGAATTTATCACTGAAAGTATTTCAGACTGATCCGGGTGGATTTTTCTTTGCTTCAAATGTGCTCAGGTCAGGCCGAGTATATTATCAGGTTAGGTATCGCTTGGAGCTTCAGAAGAGGAGTTGAAGTCAAGACGTATTCATATATATGCTGGTGCTAGTTATTTCCGATGTGTATTGTATTGATCTGAATGTAAACTCTGATGTTGTAATATACAGTTCTTTTATAAAGTTTTATTGATTATTATATTTTGTCCATTCCGCTGTGAGACTCTGATCTTCTTATTCTTCTATTCTAATCTTTCTTTCTTTCTTTTCTCACCCTCTCACTTCTTTCTATTAGCTTTCTGGGGTTTTGATACTTGAGTTTAGACACGGGAGGTGTAAATGTCTGGATTCGAATGTCGGAAATTCCCGGGTCGCTACATGATCGTCGCATTAATTATTCAGAATGCGTTAAACCTGGTCTTTCTGAATAATTCGCATATTTTATAATCAAGTGCTATAAAAACACATCAAACGCCTCATTCCAATCCAGAATATTCTTTTTAATAAAATATTCTTATTTTTAGGGAAAGATTCCCATTAATTTTATCAAAGATAAAATCCTTTGAATTTATTCTATTCAATCCATATAAGAATTTATTAAAACTCCAATTCGGTTTTAATATCAAAAATCATTATTTAATGATAACCAATTTTAAGAAATAATTCTTATCTTTAACTAGGTTAAAGAACTAGTGTCATTAAAACACAGTTCACGATAAACCCAAAATCATCTTCCATAAAATATGGAATCTTCACTGAAATTAGATCAACATATAATCGATATAAATTTTTGTATCAAACTAATAATATAAATGGAATAACGGCAAGGCCTTTTAAATTCCATATACAGTAACAGTCTTCATCCACAGAAGTTCATCTCAATTATTAACCAATCGAATTCCGTTCAATTCCAATTTAATATATTAAATAGGAAAACTTTACTCTGGAAAATTTTCATTAAATCCAGATAAAAGATATATAAATTCCAAATCATATTTTCACTGTAAATCGGGTTAAAGAACGAATGTCGTTAAAGACATAGTTCGCGATAAACCAAATTTACATTTCAATTTATTCCAATTACTAAATATAATTGGAAACTATAATAATCTTAATTAAAAGATTTATCTTTTCCAAATTTATAATTACTATTTAATTCCAATTTAAATATCGATTGGAAAATTCCATTAATTCTTATTTAAAAGATTTATTCTTTTCTAATCGGGGTTGAAGAACAATGTTATTACAGACACCGTTCATGACAACCCCCAAATCTAGTTATTCTCTTTCAATTCCAATTTAATATATATTGAATTGGAAAACTTCTCTTTAGAAATTTCAATTAGATTTTAATTAAAAGATTTCTAAATCACAAATCATACTTTAACATCAAATTCTTTTTAATGCAACACAATCAATGAACATATAATCTTCGTAGTCAAATCTTTTCTTATAAACATGATTCATTATAACTGGAAGCAAGACCATAATAAAAATATAATCTTTATTTTCTACCCTTTTACTTGAAAAACATATTATAGTGAGAATGTCATTCTTATTTTCTAATCTTTCTGATGAAACAAATTAACTATAAAAATGTATTCTTTCTAATGTAATCAACCTTAAATAAAAATGAAATCTTTTAATGTAATCTTTTTAGTTCAACCTTTATTACATTGAAAAATGTAATATTTTCATTTCAATCTTTATTACATTGGAAAATGTAATATTTTCATTTCAAATTTATTTTCAATTCAATCTTTATTACATTGGAAAATGTAATATTTTCATTTCAAACTTTATCTTCAATTCAATCTTTATTACATTGGAAAATGTAATATTTTCATTTCAAACTTTATTACATTGGAAAATGTAATATTTTCATTTCAAACTTTATTACATTAGAAAATGTAATATTTTCATTTCAACTTTATTTTCAATTCGAACTTTATTACATTAGAAAATGTAATATTTTCATTTCAACTTTATTTTCAATTCAAACTTTATTACATTGGAAATGTAATATTTTCATTTCAAACTTTATACTGGGCCAGACCTCCAACATTAAGCCTGCGACTTGTGGATGCTGGATATGCCGGTTGGTTCCGGGCAGACTTATCCCACAAGTTGGGCTTAACCTCGTGTCATGGCCCGTTTCTTACGCACTTGGACCTCTCACATTAGGTTCAACATTTGTGGCTGCTGGATATGCCGGGCGGGTCCAGGCAGACTTATACCCCAAATGTAACCTAACCTCATGTCCAAGTACAATTATAATTAATAGTTATAATTAATCCTCTGAAAATATTATTTTAAAATATTCTTTTAAAATAAAGGTATGATCTTTACATTAAATTGTTACTAATTTTATAAAACCCTTTGTTTCGAATATCCTAACCGACATTTCAATTTTTAATAAAAATTGAACTTTCTATATTATTATTATATCATAATAATAATCTTTTCAAAATGTTCAAATTTTGAAATCAAAACTTCTTATCTTAACATACTGAACGTAAAGATGTAATCTTTTTAATTGAATCCTTTTATTATAACTTTTAAACAACAAAAATATAATCTTTCTAATTCATATGTCAATTAATTCCATTAACTGAATATTAAATTAAAATGTTCTTTTCATTCAAAATTGGAATGAGACCCAATCCATTACCATATAATTTTAATTATATGGATTTCAAACATCGCATTAATTCCATAATAATGATAAAACATTCATTAACAGCCAAAGTGCATTTTAAACTAACCACAAGGGCGATGTGTAGTTAGAATATCAACCCAAGACCCGTGTGGGGTTTCTACCAACACAAATTTAAATAATATATTATTAATTGTGCTCTTTGACGATGTATGAAAATTTATCGTCCATTCAACATAAACAAGTCAGGAAACTTGTAAATGGCAGTGTAAACATGTTTTAAATATCATAAATGTCATAACAACATGTTACATATTTCAAATTCCAAACAATTCACAACAGTTATCCAAATCAACATTTATCCAACAAACAATAATTTCAACATAGATAATTAATTAATATTTAATAATAAAAATAATTAATTGTTCAAAAACTTGAGTGAGATAAAAGTTCTCACCTTTGCCGGCTTTAAATTGACGGTCCGGGCCCAATTTTTGCCTAAAATTCAACATGCTCCAAATTTGACGAAATTAGTGTCTACGCGTAGCCCTCAACTCACTGATCGTAGCAAATCCTATTTCATACGATTTCGATTTTGTATCACAAAGTTATGAATTTCTGAAGTTTGTAATAATTATATAATTAATTTAAATTATGAAAATTACCCAAATTTTCAACTTGCTCAGAATTGGACAAAATTATTGCTCGCTCGAAGCTCTTGACATAACGATCTCAACGAAATCAGTTTCATGCAATTTCAATAATGTGACAAAAAATTATGCACTTGCGAAGTTAACAAATCGATTTAAATAATATTTAAATTTGTAAAAATAACCCAAAATTTCAATTTCCTCCAAATTGGACAAATTTGGTGTCAACGCGAAGCTCTCGTCGCCACGATCGCAGCAGACCTGAAATCGTCAAATTTTTATCTCGTATGTAAAAGATATCGCATTATGAACATTGAACATAAAATTAAATAAATGTTTCGCGTTTAAGCCCTTCACCTTTGTTTTTCAAACGACACCCTCAATTTAAAATGCTCGCCACGGCCAAACCGTAAGTCGAAATTGCACAAAACCAGCGCCATTCTCTCCGGCTTCTCCCCCTCTTTCCACGCCTGGTGGTCCCCCTCTCTAGTTCGCCACGTGGGCCCCACGATCTGCAGTTGAACGGAAAACTGCCTTTTTCGTTCATCGTAGTGCTGCGGCCGCCTCGGTACTCCAATGCCACCAATTTTTGTCAGTAGCTAGATCTCGACCTTCGGACAACTTTCGTTCAGGTCACTTCGCCTGAAAATGTACAGATCGACGGGAAATTGCTCATCTTTGCGACTATCCTGTTTTCAGCACCCCTCTAGTAAAATTGACATTCCGGCTAACTCCAACCACCTGAGACCATGCCACCACTGCCAAAAGAACCATATACTTTCCCTCTACCACTGCCTGAAGTCTCTCGACCTAACTTTCTTCGTGGGCCCCGTAATACCCAGAATAATGAAAATAGACCTGTTGCCTTTGGATTGAGATTCCGGCGAATCCGTGCGACGATAGGTCATGAATTTTTCGTGGTAGGCAGTGGTTATTGATATGAACAAAACCGAGAAAGGGTTTGGTCTGATTTTGTTCTGATTGAGAGATATAAATTATTATGTTTTCAGGGGCTAATTTGCAAAGAAGTTTTTAGAGGAAGAAGGAGTGTAGCCGCCATGAAAATGAAGGAAAAGGAGGCTGATAGGTTTAGGAAAAGTTAGGGTTATGAGAGAATGAGATATTATATAGAGGTTGTGAATTTTCTATTCAATTCCTTGTCTATTATAACTTATATAATAGTAAGCCTTTATGTTGTAATTTTCTTTAATTTTTAGTCCTTTTATTCGTTTTAAAAACTATGTGATCACATACTGATTTCAATTTTTCTGAAAATTTGAACACAACTAATTATTAACATTACGAACCCATAGAAACTGATTTCGTTAAATTCCGAGTCCGTATGAATTATTAATGAATTTTTAAAGTCTTAAAATTGACCGTTTTCACTGAAAAATTAATAACTACCACATACTGACTCCAAAAATTACGAATTTTGTAATCTAGCAATAATTTAATATTTCGGATCCATAGAATGTGGTTTCGTCGAATTCAGAGATCGTTTGCAAAATTCCCATTTTTAAGGCGTATATATTTAATATTAAAAATACAAATAAATATGAATAATTTCTGAAACTCGAAATATATAAGTGTTTATAATTTTTCAATGCAGAAACATCATTTTGAACCCAATGGAGGTGGTTTCGAGTCCAAATTCATTTGTATGCAAAAAGTAGAGTTTTGGGCCATATATATTATATATATAAATTCCATAGCGTTTTTCTGAAATTTTAATTTTGTCATAACTTACAAACTATAAACTAAAATCTTAATTTCTAAAATTCATTGGAAAGATATCGTCAATACGGTCCCAGCGTTTCTTGTTTCGTCCAATTCTGAATTATAATAAATTTTATATATTTTCCCAAAGTTGAAAATCGAATATTAAAATTACCGCGCCATTTCAGGTTCGGAATAGAATAAATAATTAAAAAGATTACATCTTTATGGTTAGTATGTTAAGATAAGAAGTTTTGATTTCAAAATTTGAACATTTTGAAAAGATTATTATTATGATATAATAATAATATAGAAAGTTCAATTTTTATTAAAAATTGAAATGTCGGTTGGGATATTCGGAAACAAAGGGTTTTATAAAATTAGTAACAATTTAATGTAAAGATCATACCTTTATTTCAAAAGAATATTTTAAAATAATATTTCCAGAGGATTAATTATAACTATTAATTATAATTGTACTTGGACACGAGGTTAGGTTACATTTGTGGTATAAGTCTTCCCGGACCCGCCCGACATATCCAGCAGTCACAAATGTTGAACCTAATGTGAGAGGTCCAAGTGCGCAAGTACGAAACGGGCCATGATACGAGGTTAAGCCCAACTTGTGGGATAAGTCTGCCAGGAACCAACCTGTAACAACCTGCATTCTACGCATCGGAGGATCGTAGAATATTTATTTCTTTCCCATATGAAGTCGTATGGTCATGTAACTTTGGAAAACAACCATTAGACTCATTTCCCATGTTCATGATTTTTGTCAATTTTAAAATGACTATTTTTCCCCTAGCTGATCTTGTTTTGGCCATAACTTTTGATTAGAAAGGAATTTTGACCTAAAACCATTCCCATTAGATTCGTTTGATGGTTTACCTTTCCGTATAGTGGTCACATGAGAAAAACGGACTTACCGTTTGGGAGATATGGCTGAAATAAGGTTTGGAAGGTGAAAAACTGCTTAACCGGGCCAAAAAGGGTGATTAGTGAATAGGCCCATAACCCATTTCGGGATTAGGGTTATGGGGAGGCTGAAATGAGTTAGAGAATCATTCCATTTCAGTTCTCTAGCCTCCACTTACCCCCAAGAAACCCTAAAAATGGCCTCCAACCTCTAAATCACCTCCAAATCATCTTCTAATCAAGGATTAAGCTTAGCAACATCAAATTAAGGGAGATCTACACCAAATCAACATTGGAGCTGCTGTTTAGCATTGGGATTCGCATCAAATCAGAGATTTATTTCAGATCTAAGTTTTATTTGTGGCTAAGGTGAGTGATTTGCATAGTTCCTCACTAATTATGGCTAATTAAGGGTGATTAGTGTTAATTAGCGAATTTAAACATGATAAAATTCTGGAAAAATATTTATAAAATTCGAAATGATGTTTTAGACCTCTGATATGAATTTGGGTTAATTTGGTTAAGTTTTGCTAATCACATCATTAGTTTCACCTAAACATGCTTAAGGGAAAATATGGGATTTTGGCCATGTTCGATCCATTTTAACCTATCATTTTGTTGTTTTGATGTTAGTGGTTAATTCCCTATGTTGCTATGACTGTATGGTATGCTTTGTGATTGATTAGAATAGTTGGAATAGTCGAAAACGCCGTCGAGTGGCGTAAAACTGCTTGCTGGAAAAGTGCAGAGAACAGACCGATCCGGATCGGAACGGAGGGAGGACCCGATCCGCTCCCACACTTCATTCTTCGATCTATTCTCTCTTCTCGTCGCATGAATCGTCCGACCCGATCCGCCATGGTACTCCGACCCGAACCAATGAACTACAACGAGGCTAGGATACTACGACCAGACCCGGGGTTATGAGAAGGACCCGATCCGAACCGTGGCACATTGGAGGACTCCGACCCGAACCGATGACAGCGATTGGACGTGGAGACCCGACCCGACCCGCTGAGGCGATGATGACTCGATCCGATCCAGCGAAGGAGGAGCACTCTGATCCGAACCGAACTGATGGCTAAGAGGGGATCCGAACCGATCCGGTGATGACCAATAACCCGAGATGCAAAGGTAGTCCAAATGGAAGTTAGAGCTCAGGATCCAGTTGGGAACCAATGAGTTCACTTCATGGTTGGACTTTGCTGCGGGACGTGTGCTAAGGAGTTGTCGACGTTCATAACTTCGATTCACCACTGAAAATGGATGATGGGCTACTTATCAGTGCAGTAGAGTCATTACGACTCGAGGGGCAAGGTGATGGTAGCAAGACTACGTTATCAGTGCAGTAGAGTCGTTACGACTCGAGGGGCAAAGTGATGCGTAGTAAGACTATGAGCCAGTGCAGTGGGGTCATTGTGACTCCATGGGGCAGAGTGGACATAGTAAAGGATTAGTGAGGCTATAAGCCAGTGCAGTGGGGTCATTGCGACTCCATGGGGCAAAGTGGACATAGCAAAGGATTAGTGGCTACGTTATCAGTGCAGTGAAGCCATTTATGACTTCATGGGGCAAAGTGATCGTTGCAAGGTATGTTGTGTGATCGAAGTGGTGAATATCGTATGCTTTATGCACTGAGTGAGAGATGTGAGGATGGTTGCTATGCTTGATAGTTTGCCATCACTATGACATGCACACCCCACCCCCGTTATCTTTACACCATTTGAAATGGCACCTTAGAGTGTTGTACATTATGTAGTGCTAACTCTTTGGTTGCAGGTCCAGTTTCAGGTATGTTTTAGTCTACCTGTCATTGTTCTGTTTAGATGCTTATCGCTCATACCAGGCTTTATGTCTGACCCAGAGTTTTATGTCTCCTCTTATTACTCTGGGTGCTCACACGAGCAGACTAGAGACAGGTTAGCTGGTGATGCGCGAGTAGCTGATTCGGAGGCGAGCAGGAGGCTTCCACGTATGATATATAGATATTCTCCCTGTGTCGTTGGTGGTCGCTACTTGGGCATTAGTAGTGTACCTCCTTTATCTTGCTTTTGGTTTTGAGACAGTTTGAAAAGTTGTAATAATGTTTAACTTTGGATCATAAGCTGTACTTGGATTTTCCGCTGCTATGTTAGTTGTTTCAGCTTATGCACTGTCTCACCTGTTTTATGTCAAGTATGTTATTATTATATTTTGTTCTATGCACTGTGAGACATTCTACAGGTTCCTTGTTAGTTCATTTCCTTCTTCCCTTTCCTTCTGACGATCCGTTCCGTGCTAACTGGACATGTGTACAACGCACTTTTGGAGTAAATGTCGGTTGGTGCGGGGCGGGCCGTCACATTTGGTATCAGAGCTCTAGGTTGCGTAGTTAACCTAGGGAAAGACACTAGGGAGAGATAGTACGTATATGAGAGCGTGTATTTGTGATTACTTTGGTTTTCAAAAGCTATATATATACTATTAGTAGTATAAGAATGAAGTTGTACTGCACTAGCACCACTATGGGGTCGTTAATCGTTTCCCTTTTACAGATTGACGATGAGCCGATATGCTAGAGGTGCTGTAGGGGAGCCAATAATGGGAATGCTGCTGACATGAGGGCGATGTTTACTGATCTCATGAGAGACATGCTTAGGGAGGTGCAAGGGGCAGTTCCCAATCCCGGAATTGGTGGTGGCCCAGTAGTGCAGGCGCCTAGGGTCGATTTCGCCAAGTTGTGCAAGGATTACACTAACCTTGGTGGGAAGTCGTTCCACGGGACGGAGTCGGCCACAGTGTTCAAGATTGGATGGATAGCTGTGATCGTATCTTCGACGACTTGGGTCTTGAGGATGCGATGAAGAGAAGGCTAGCGTCTCGTCAGCTGCAAGGGCGAGCGATGAATTGGTGGAATGCCATTAGAACAGGTACTCCAGAAGATCAGGTTACTTGGGATCAGTTCAAGGCTCGCTTTAGCGAGAAGTTCATTCCAGCTGCCCAAAAGTCAGTGTTGTTTAAGAGATTCTTGGAACTCAAGCAAAATGGTAGGGCAGTTTCTGACTATATTGCTGAGTTCGACACTTTGTCGAAGTATGGACTATCTCTTATCGATACTCCTGAAAAGAAGAATGAGAAGTTCATTACTGGTTTAGATGGATACTTGGGGGAAAGGCTTATCAACTACATCGATGAGACATTTGAATCGATTGTGGGGAAAGCTTTGAGATCAGAGAGTCTTTACCCTAAGCCAAAGACTGAGGCTACATCTGCAGAAGGGCTGAAGCTGCAAGCAGGCGGTGGAGGCAAGAATAACTCTCAGAATAAGAGGAAGCAGAGCCAATCTATGGATAGCCAGAAAAAGAGCAAGAAAGAAGTTGAGTGCTTCAGATGTGGTAAGAAGGGACATTATGCTAAAGAATGTCGGGCCAAGCTAGCGGATAGGAAGTGCTACAACTGTGGCCAAGTGGGACATCATAAGGATAAGTATCCGCAACCTCTTAGGGAGAAGCAGATTGTGAAAGCATATGCTATTAATGTTGTTCCTTCTTCGTCGAATGCCCCAACTGCGGCGGAGAAAGGAAAGAATGTTGTTATTCAAGGTATGCTTTCTATTTATGATGTACCAGTTCGAGTTTTGTTTGATACTAGGGCTTCCCGTTCCTTCATATCTAGTGACCTCGTAGATAGGTTGGGACTGGAACCCGAGATAGTCGATAGACCATTGATTGTGACGAACCCGATTGGTGGTTCGACTAGCCTTAGTATGATTTGCCGAAATGTGGTCTTATCGAGTCATGGATGTATGTTTGTTTGTGATTGCTTTGTTTTGGGCTTTACTGGGTATGGCATTATATTGGGGGTCGATTGGCTCCAAAGATACGGGGTGGTGGTAGACTGTGAGGGCTTTTTGGTGACAGTTAGGGCGGATGATGGGCGGAGGGTAGTGTTTGGTAGTCTACCTAGTGATGGGGTAATGGCTAATTTTATAAATTCCCTCGACATCCCGCAGGATGAGTTGTCAGATGTGCCCGTGGTTGGCCAGTATCCGGACGTCTTCGAGGAGGTGACCGGGCTTCCACCACACCGAGAGATTGAGTTCCGTATTGATTTAGTGAAAGATGCCAGACCTATAGTGATGCCACTTCGTCGTATGGCACCAAGGGAGCAGCGAGAGCTCGGGGTGCAAGTCAACAATCTTTTGAAGAAGGGATTTATTAGAAGAAGTGTCTCCGAGTGGGGAGCACCAGTTGTGTTTGCCACTAAGGCAGATGGTTCCCTTCGTTTGTGTGTGGACTATCGCGAGTTGAATAAGGTGACGAGGAAGAATAAGTATCCTCTACCGCGGATAGATGATTTGTTTGATCAACTGGAAGGAGCAAGAGTGTTCTCCCAGTTGGACCTCGCGACAGGATTTCATCAGCTATGAGTAGCAGATGAGAGTGTTCCGAAAACGGCATTTAGGACGCCGTCTGGATTCTATGAGTGGTTGGTTATGCCATTTGGGTTGACCAATGCACCAGCCTATTTTGTGGATCTTATGAATCGAGTATTCAGAGATCTGTTGAATAATTTTGTTCTTGTGTTCGTAGACGATATCCTTGTTTACTCGAGGACAGAGGAGGAACACAAGGGACACTTGAGGATAGTGATGGAGGTGTTGAGGAAACACCAATTGAAAGCGAAATTCTCTAAGTGTCATTTCTGGAGGAGGGAAGTGAGATTCTTGGGCCATGTTGTTTCAGAGAATGGTATTGCCGTGGACCCTGCGAAGGTGGCTACGGTACAGGATTGGCCTACGCCCAAGAATGCAACAGATGTAAGAAGTTTCTTGGGGTTAGCTGGATATTATCGTAAGTTTATCCAGGACTTCTCCAAGATAGCAGTACCGTTGACTCAGTTGACTAAGAAGAATCAGTCCTTCATCTGGGACGGAGTGTGTGAGAATGCATTCAAGAGTCTAAAGGAAAAGTTGACGCGTGCGCCAGTATTAGTCATTCCTAAAGGGAATGAAGAGATGACGGTATACACGGATGCTTGTGGTACCAGACTAGGTGTTGTATTGATGCAAGGAGGTAGGGTTGTAGCTTATGCTAGTCGGCAGCTAAAGCCGCATGAGAAGAAGTATCCTACCCATGATTTGGAACTGGCAGCGATTGTGTTCGCATTAAAGATGTGGAGACACTATCTCTTGGGAGAAAGATTTGAGTTGTTTACCGATCATAAATTGTTAAAGTATCTCTTCTCCCAGAAGGATCTAATCTCCGTCAGCAGAGATGGTTAGAGTTCTTGGCTTCGTATGATTTTGATATCGCATACACACCTGGGAAAGGTAATGCAGTAGCCGATGCCTTGAGTAGGAGACATGCCAGTTTAGGGGCTATGTTTCTTGAATGGAAGCAACTGGAGTATATCGCGGGGTTTGATTTCAGACCAAAGTGCGAATTGTATCCAGAAGTGCTAGCTAGTTTGACGATCAGACCCACTTTGATAAAGCGGATTGGTTCCAGCCAGAGGGACGATCCTAATCTATTGGAAATCATCTCCAGGTTAGAGATGAATATCGACGGTGAGGAGATGAATTTGTATGGGCTTGATCGAGATGGATGGCTTAGAAAGAATGGAAGACTAGTTGTGCCCAACGTGAATGGTTTGAGAGATGATGTGCTTAGAGAATGTCATCACTCAAAACTGACTATACATCCCGGTGGTAATAAGATGTATCGAGATATGAAGCAGACTTACTACTGGGAAGGGATGAAAAGAGACGTTGGGAAGTTTATATCCAAATGCATGAATTGCCAGCTAGTTAAAGCCGAGCAAAAGAAGCCTAGTGGGTTGTTGCAACCATTAGAAATTCCCGAATGGAAATGGGAGCAAGTCTCGATGGATTTCATCGATGGTTTACCAAGGACTAGATCGGGATATGATAGCATTTGGGTAATTGTGGATCGATTGACTAAGAGCGCAAGATTTATACCAGTCAAATCGACCAGAACGATAGCTAAGTTAGCAGAATTGTATATGAAGTGGGTAGTGAGATTTCATGGAGTACCCAAAAGCATTGTGAGTGACTGAGACCCGTTGTTTACTAGTGGGTTTTGGAAGAGCTTACAAGAGGCTCTAGGGTCAGAATTACATCTCAGTACCGCATATCAACCTCAGACAGATGGTCAGATGGAGAGGGTGAATCGTATATTGGAAGATCTCTTGAGAGCTTGTATATTGGATTTTGTTATATCATGGGATGACCATTTGCATCTAGTAGAGTTTGCATATAATAATAACTACCAATCCAGTATCGGTATGGCTCCATATGAAGCTTTGTACGGAAGACCGTGCAACTCACCATCATGTTGGATAGAGACTGGCGAGAAATTTATGCTTGGACCAGATGTGGTGAGGGAAACTTCAGATAAGATTAAGATCATTCAACAACGAATGAAGGCTGCCCAGGATAGGCAGAAAAGTTATGTTGATAAGAGGAGAAGAGATTTAAAATTCTCCGTCGGTGACTTGGTGTTTGTCAAGATTTCTCCGTTGAAGAGCGTGATACGATTTGGCAGGAGAGGCAAATTGGCACCAAGATTTGTTGGCCCATTCCCTATTCTTGAACTAGTTAGGAATTTGGCATATAGAGTTGGCTTACCAGAGAAGATGGCGGGAGTTCACAACGTATTTCATGCTTCCCAACTAAGGAAGTTCGTTCACGACCCAGATATGACTATTTCACCTGATCAGTTAGAGGACTTCGAAGTAGAACCTGAGGCGGTTGGGAACCGCAAGCCGATTCGTATTGTCGAGCACGATACGAAGCAACTTCGAAGGAAGGCGGTGAGGCTAGTCAAGGTTCAGTGGGGGCGAGAACGAGAATGACTGTACTTGGGAGACAGAGGAGAGCATTAGGAAGACGTATCCAGAACTCTTTGCCTGGTAAGATTTACTTTGTAATTTAGTTATTCTGCATGCTAGGATAGACTTGTCTTGCTTGTTTTGCATGTTTGATTGTTGTTTTATGGTTGATAGGCATGCGGGACTTTGTGTGTTTTAGTTAGGGAATTTCGGGGGCGAAATTTCTTAAGGGGGGGAGAGTGTAACAACCCGCATTCTACGCATCGAAGGATCGTAGAATATTTATTTCTTTCCCATATGAAGTCGTATGGTCATGTAACTTTGGGAAACAACCATTAGACTCATTTCCCATGTTCATGATTTTTGTCAATTTTTAAATGACCGTTTTGCCCCTAGCTGATCTTGTTTTGGCCATAACTTTTGATTGGAAAGGAATTTTGACCTGAAACCGCTTCCATTAGATTCGTTTGATGGTTTACCTTTCCGTAGAGTGGTCACATGTGAAAACAGGACTTACCGTTTGGGAGATATGGTTGAAATAAGGTTTGGAAGGTGAAAAACTGCTTAACCGGGCCAAATAGGGTGATTAGTGAATATGCCCATAACCCATTTCGGGATTAGGGTTATGGGGAGGCTGAAATGAGTTAGAGAATCATTCCATTTCAGTTCTCTAGCCTCCACTTACCTCCAAGAAACCCTAAAAATGGCCTCCAACCTCTAAATCACCTCCAAATCATCTTCTAATCAAGGATTAAGCTTAGCAACATCAAATCAAGGGAGATCTACACCAAATCAACATTGGAGCTGCTGTTTAGCATTGGGATTCGCATCAAATCAGAGATTTATTTCAGATCTAAGTTTTATTTGGGCTAAGGTGAGTGATTTGCATAGTTTCTCACTAATTATGGCTAATTAAGGGTAATTAGTGTTAATTAGTGAATTTAAACTTGATAAAATTCTGGAAAAATATTTATAAAATTCGAAATGATGTTTTAGACCTCTGATATGAATTTGGGTTAATTTGGTTAAGTTTTGCTAATCACATCATTAGTTTCACCTAAACATGCTTAAGGGAAAATATGGGATTTTGGCCATGTTCGATCCATTTTAACCTATCATTTTGTTGTTTTGATGTTTGTGGTTGATTCCCTATGTTGTTATGACTATATGGTATGCTTTGTGATTGATTAGAATAGTTGGAATAGTCGAAAACGCCGTCGAGTGGCGTAAAATTGCTTGCTGGAAAAGTGCAGAGAACAGACCGATCCGAATCGGAACGGAGGGAGGAACCGATCCGCTCCCACACTTCATTCTTCGATCTATTCGCTCTTCTCGTCGCATGCATCGTCCGACTCGATCCGCCATGGTACTCCGACCCGAACCAATGAACTACGACGAGGCTAGGAGACTACGACCAGACCCGGGGTGATGAGAAGGACCCGATCCGAACCGTGGCACATTGGAGGACTCCGACCCGAACTGATGACAGCGATTGGACGTGGAGACCCGACCCGACCCGCTGAGGCGATGATGACTCGATCCGATCCAGCGAAGGAGGAGCACTCCGATCCGAACCGAACTGATGGCTAAGAGGGGATCTGAACCGATCCGGTGATGACCAATAACCCGAGATGCAAAGGTAGTCAAAATGGAAGTTAGAGCTCAGGATCCAGTTGGGAACCAATGAGTTCACTTCATGGTTGGGCTTTGCTGCGGGACGTGTGCTAAGGAGTTGTCGACGTTCATAACTTCGATTCACCACTGAAAATGGATGATGGGCTACTTATCAGTGCAGTAGAGTCATTACGACTCGAGGGGCAAGGTGATGGTAGCAAGACTACGTTATCAGTGCAGTAGAGTCATTATGACTCGAGGGGCAAAGTGATGCGTAGTAAGACTATGAGCCAGTGCAGTGGGGTCATTGTGACTCCATGGGGCAGAGTGGACATAGTAAAGGATTAGTGAGGCTATGAGCCAGTGCAGTGGGGTCATTGCGACTCCATGGGGCAAAGTGGACATAGCAAAGGATTAGTGGCTACATTATCAGTGCAGTGAAGCCATTTATGACTTCATGGGGCAAAGTGATCGTAGCAAGGTATGTTGGGTGATCGAAGTGGTGAATATCGTATGCTTTATGCACTGAGTGAGAGATGTGAGGATGGTTGCTATGCTTGATTGTTTGCCATCACTATGACATGCACACCCCACCCTCGTTATCTTTACACCTTTTGAAATGGCACCTTAGAGTGTTGTACAGTATGTAGTGCTAACTCTTTGGTTGCAGGTCCAGGTTCAGGTATGTTTTAGTCTACCTGTTATTGTTCTGTTTAGATGCTTATCGCTCATACCAGGCTTTATGTCTGACCCAGAGTTTTATGTCTCCTCTTATTACTCTGGGTGCTCACACGAGCAGACTAGAGACAGGTTAGCTGGTGATGCGCGAGTAGCTGATTCGGAGGCGAGCAGGAGGCTTCCACGTATGATATATAGATATTCTCCCTTTGTCGTTGGTGGTCGCTACTTGGGCATTAGTAGTGTACCTCCTTTATCTTGCTTTTTGTTTTGAGACAGTTTGAAAAGTTGTAATAATGTTTAACTTTGGATTATAAGCTGTACTTGGATTTTCCGCTGCTATGTTAGTTGTTTCAGCTTATGCACTGTCTCACCTGTTTTATGTCAAGTATGTCATTATTATATTTTGTTCTATGCGCTGTGAGACCTTCTACAGGTTACTTGTTAGTTCATTTCCTTCTTCCCTTTCCTTCTGACGATCCGTTCCGTGCTAACTGGACATGTGTACAACGCACTTTTGGAGTAAATGTCGGTTGGTGCGGGGCGGGCCGTCACAAACCGGCATATCCAGCATCCACAAGTCGCAGGCTTAATGTGGGAGGTCTGGCCTAGTATAAAGTTTGAAATGAAAATATTACATTTTCCAATGTAATAAAGTTTGAATTGAAAATAAAGTTGAAATGAAAATATTACATTTTCTAATGTAATAAAGTTTGAAATGAAAATATTACATTTTCCAATGTAATAAAGATTGAATTGAAGATAAAGTTTGAAATGAAAATATTACATTTTCCAATGTAATAAAGATTGAATTGAAAATAAAGTTTGAAATGAAAATATTACATTTTCCAATGTAATAAAGATTGAAATGAAAATATTACATTTTTCAATGTAATAAAGGTTGAACTAAAAAGATTACATTAAAAATATTTCATTTTTATTTAAGGTTGATTACATTAGAAAGAATACATTTTTATAGTTAATTTGTTTCATTAGAAAGATTAGAAAATAAGAATGACATTCTCACTATAATATGTTTTTCAAGTAAAAGGGTAGAAAATAAAGATTATATTTTTATTATGGTCTTGCTTCCAGTTATAATGAATCATGTTTTTAAGAAAAGATTTGACTATGAAGATTATATGTTCATTGATTGTGTTGCATTAAAAAGAATTTGATGTTAAAGTATGATTTGTGATTTAGAAATCTTTTAATTAAAATCTAATTGAAATTTCTAAAGAGAAGTTTTCCAATTCAATATATTTTAAATTGGAATTGAAAGAGAATAATTAGATTTGGGGTTGTCGTGAACGGTGTTTGTAATAACATTGTTCTTCAACCCCGATTAGAAAAGAATAAATCTTTTAAATAAGAGTTAATGGAATTTTCCAATCGGTATTTAAATTGGAGTTAAATAGTAAATATAAATTTGGAAAAGATAAATCTTTTAATTAAGATTATTAGAGTTTCCAATTATATTTAGTAATTGGAATAAATTGAAATGTAAATTTGGTTTATCGCGAACTATGTTTTTAACGACATTCATTCTTTAACCCGATTTACAGTGAAAATATGATTTGGAATTTATAATTTTTTTATCTAGATTTAATGAAAATTTTCCAAAGTAAAGTTTTCCAATTTAATATATTAAATTGGAATTCGATTGGTTAATAATTGAGATGAACTTCTGTGGATGAAGACTGTTACTGTATATGGAATTTAAAAGGCCTTGCCATTACTCCATTTATATTATTAGTTTGATACAAAAATTTATATCGATTATATGTTGATCTAATTTCAGTGAAGGTTCCATATTTTATGGAAGATGATTTTAGGTTTATCGTGAACTGTGTTTTAATGACACTAGTTCTTTAACCCAGTTAAAGATAAGAATTATTTCTTAAAATTGGTTATCGTTAAATAATGATTTTTGATATTAAAACCGAGTTGGAGTTTTAATAAATTCTTAATTGGATTGAATAGAATAAATTCAAAGGATTTTATCTTTGATAAAATTAATGGGAATCTTTCCCTAAAATAAGAATATTCTATTAAAAAGAATATTCTGGATTGGAATGAGGCGTTTGATGTGTTTTATAGCACTTGATTATAAAATACGCGAATTATTCAGAAAGACCGGGCTTAACCCATTCTGAATAATTAATACGACGATCAAGAGTCGAAGATGAAGACGGTGGTTGAAGATCGGAGTTCTTCACATCGCTTGGATGGTTATTGCTATCTTGATTGGACCATACACCCAAGATGATGGAAAAAGTGGTGATCATCCAAACGTACTTGGAGATCGACGGAAATGCGAGGAAAAGGTGCCTCCGGTTTCGTTTAGACCTAGAACGGACTTGTAAATGGATTGTGTGTCTGATACTATATTCCTTTATATTGTATTCATTGAACTCTGTTTAACGTATAGCTGTTTGGTGGTGGAGAATTTATTCTTCACTTAACACCCGGTTATATATTGGTAAATGATCAATGATACGGTATGGTCTGACAATGTGACACGCCAAGATGCAATTGATCAAGGCTTTTGTTGAAAAGAGGGCCTTGTGGGATGATCAAAGTATAGCCTGTTTAGGCATAGCTTTGTGTATAGCGTGACTTCGCGAACCTCACACCCCGGTATGAGTCAAAAACGGGATATGGACCGTAGGGAGTGCACACGCTTCTTTCTAGCTAGAGTGATGTCAGGGACCTACCAGCGCTTACATTTTACTTATGTGGATGATGGATTTTGAGGCGCCTCGGATTTATAGGCCGTTAGTGGTCATATGGAGGTCCAAAAGGACCAGGAAGCGTGTGTTCAGGCATAATTTATCCACTTTCGACAGGTGTGGACCGGCCCTACCGCTCCAAGGGTTCACTGCGGGGGATCCTGAGGCATTTGCTAGAGTGTCTCGAAATGGAGAGGACGATCCCTAGCCTCAATCTCATGATGGAAAACCAATTTCCAATACGACACCATGCGGTTTTGATTGTAGAACTAGTATGGCGACATGATATATGGTACCCATGCCGTCTATGATTGATACATTTACTTTCGAAATTGATTTCTACACTATGCACTTATAGTAATATTAAAAGATAAATTTTGCGTACCAAGCATATTTGGCTATTATAAGGTAAACTCTATCCTCCGGCTTGCGTTGCATTGTGTGATGGGACATGAGTCTTATAATCGCTTCATTTTCCTTTATTTAGCATTGTGCTGTTTATTTTTATGCACTGGTATTCTTGGGGGTAAACCCGTTCCGTGTTATACGGCGTGGTCCCTTGATTTACCTAACTTTAGAATCAACTTAATAACTGTTTTTGAGTTCTCATACAAGTCCCATGACTGACCTGGAGTTTATTGTTTTAACCTAAACTCTGGGTGCCCACATTTTCCACACGGGCAACTAGTAGTTTTGGTTTTGCATATATTATATTCACAGGATCCTGGTCTACAGCTGAAGTGATATTCGGAAGGCTCTGTATCTGTGTATTTCTTTCAGTTGCGTTTTGTGTTACTTTTCCGCTGCTATTTAAATGTAATTTAAAACTCTGACATTATTGTATTTCCAATGTACTTTATTCATTCATACTCTAGAATATTCTTGTACTCTGATGTAATTGTTGTAACAGCAATAAAATGTTCTTCTATTTTGTGTTCTGATGTGTGTTATTCTCAAAGCAATCCGAGCTTTCCTTTACTTGGAAGTTTGGGTCATTTCATTTGGTATAAGAGCCAATACCCAGCCGGAATTGTGGCTTCTGTGTGGACCACAACGCCTGGGTGAGGTGTTTGTGAGCCAACGGGGACGTTGGACTCTATAGGAGGGGAGATTATAACACCCTTAAGTCCCACATCGTAGAAGCCTGTGTGAACTGGGTACTTATATAGAAAGCCCATCTCTTACTAACGCCAAGGCCTTTTGAGGAACAAAACCCCATACCTATACGGTGGCTAAGTTGGGACAATATCTTGTGTGAACGGAGGTGCGGGCTGTTACACTTTTGTTCAGTTCTAACGAGTTGTACCCCAAAGATTTGAGCTAACCTTGTATCTTATACCAACTGTAACGATACGGATTTCGCCCGACTCGAATCGATCGCTAGATCGACCAAGACCGTACAAATCCCGCATACGTTAACTTTGGGAATACAACACATCAGAATAGATAACAACAGACTTTTATTACATCATGATAATGTTACATCAGAGTACAGAATATATCAGAGTACATCGAATATAATAATACAACAGCGGAAGATTTAATTATGAAAAAAGTAATACACTGCAGCGTAACAATTAAATTAACACAGCGGAAGACTACCAATGCACTGGACATAGCTCTAAGCTTCGATCTAGAATCCTGCTCAATATATCTGCAAAATAAGCTACTCGGCTACCCGTGTGGAAAAGAGGGCACCCGAGTTTGAAAAGTGGAACAAACTACGGGTCAGTCATGGGACTGGTGTGAGAAATCTTTACTTAACTTAACTAGTAATAAGGCTAATCACAGGACCACGCTGCTAACGCGGAACGGGTTTACTACATTGGATTGCCAGTGCATAAATAAAGTAAATCGCTAAAACAACGCAATGCTTTTTAGAAAAATTAAACCATTATAAGACTCAGATCCCATCACACAATGCAACACAAGCCGAAGGATAGAGTTTTACCTTATAATGGTAAAAAATGCTTGATACGATAAAAACGGATTTGATATTATTATTAGTGTATATATGTTTCAAAAAAACATTTCAATCATAATGTATCAATCATAGACGGCATAGCGACCATACTATGTCGCCATATTAGTTATACAATCAAAACCGCCTGATGTCGTATTGAAAATTTGGTTTCCATCAAGAGTCAAGGCTAGGAACGATTTCCTTACCGATTCGAGACACTCTAGCAAAGTCTCAGTATTCGGACGCTGGCGAACCCTTGGATACAGCAGGGTCGGTCTACAAATACTTTAGTGGATTAGTTATTCCTGAACACACGCTCCCCGATCCTATGTAACCTATAAATTGGCTATTGGCGACCAATAAAAATATCCGAGGCGCCTTATTCCATCAATCACATAAGTAAAATGTCGGGCCTTGTAAAAACCCAAACACCACTTCTAGCTAGAAAGAAACGTGTGCACTCCCTACGTTCCCTTGTCCCGTTTTTGACTCTACCGGGATGTAAGGCTCGCGAGGTAATGAAATACAAAAAGATATGCCTAAATAGGCTATGCTTTGATCATCATCCATAAGGCTCTACTCTTCAACAAAAGCCTTGATCAATTTCATCTTGGCATGTCACATCGACAGTCCATACCATGCGATCGAAAACTACCAATATGTAACCTCTGAGCTCGTGTGTCTCAGAGAAGGGTGTTAAGTAAGAGAATAAATCCTCCGCCACCTCAGATATATATATTAAATCGAAACCAATTTAATTATGTGGAATGAAATTCAATGTCAGACACACATCCATTTACAAGTCCGTTCTGGGCCTGAACGAAACCGGAGTCACCTAGGTGCTCGCGTATCTGGACGATCAACAAGTATGTCCGGACAAACTACCACTATTAACCCTTTACTGGGAGCGACCCATTGCCAAGCATCAGTAGTTGTCCATTCGATGTGAAGATCGTCGGTCTTCAATCACCGTCTTCAATATCTTCGAATTTTAATCGCCATAGTAATTATTCAGATTGGGTTAAACCCGGTCTTTTAGAATAACCCACGTATATTTATAATTAAAAATCAAGTGTTGTAAAGACACGTCCAATGCCTTATTCCAATTCAGAATATTCTTTAACTCAAATATTCATATTATTAGAGAAAAGTTCCCATTAATTTTATCAAAGATAGTTTTTTTAAAATTTATTCTTAAATCTTATTTTCAAAGATTTATTAAAATTCCAGTTCAGTTTTAATATCCAAAATCATTACTTTACGATTATTCCAATTTAAGAAATAATCTGGTTTAAAGAATGAATGTCATTTAAAAACATTGTTCACGATAGACCCAAAATCATATTCCAAAATATGGAATTTTCACAGAAATCAAATTGATATATAATCGATATAACTTTCCATATCAGACTAATAATATAAATGGAATAACAGAAAAGCCTTTTAAATTCCATATATAGTAACCGTCTTCTTTTACAGAAGCCTATCTCGATTATTATCAAATCAAATTTCCACTCAATTCCAATTTAATATATTAAATTGGAAAACTTGGCTTTGGAAAATTTCTTTTTAAATCTTTAATAAAAAGATTATAAATTCTAATCATATTTTCACTGTTAATTGGGTTAAAGAACAAATGTCGTTTAAAAACATAGTTCATGGGAAACCCAATTCACATATCAATTATTCCAATTAATAAGTATAATTTGAAACACTAATAATCTTAGTTAAAAGATTTACTCTTTCATATAGGGTTTAAGAACAGTGTTATTTAAGACACCATCCACAACAACCCAAAATCCAATTTCTTTATTTCAATATCTTTTAAAAAATATTCTTTATTTAAAAAAAATTCTTTGTTTAAAATATTCTTTATATAAAAGAATTCTAAATTGGAAAGCGACTTAATCGTTTACCATATAACTTCGGTTATATGGATTTCATACATCGTATGTAATGACAACAAATGATAAATGATCATCAAACCATTCATTCAACATCCAGAGTGAAGTTCACAACTTTGTGAGCCTTAAGATGAAATAATAACGCTCATCGCAGCCTGTCAATCTATCGATTGACATACAAATAAATATTGGGACTAGTGTATATCAATCAACATCCCAATACCCGTGTGGGGTTTCAGTCAACAACAGTTCATATAAATAAACAATTGGTTAATGAATTCTACCAATTTTAAAACTATCGACATGTTGATGATGATGAACAAAACATGATATTTTATTTCTAATGCCGAAATAAAATATATTTGACTCACATAATTTGTTTATACATTTCTAATATCTAATAGAATTTAATTTATTTATATGACATTATTGTGGATGACAAATAAAAGATAATTTTCATTATATTTTATTTGTATGTAATTATTCTTAATTTTAACACATAAAAGAAATAATCTCATTTGTATATGTTTTTCAATGTATAACCTAACACCTAAAAATGTTTATTTTAAATTGCATACAAATTCTAATGTATGCATTAACATATAAAGATGTCACTTTAACTCACTTATACATTCTAATGTAAGTTTTGACCAATAATATGATTCTTATATTTGAATATAAATTCTAATGTAAGTTTGCAGAATAAAAAAATGGTTTTTATATTTGCATATAAATTCTATTGTATGCTATGCAAATAAAAATGATTATTATATTTGCATAAATTCTATTGTATGTTATGCAAATAAAAATGATTATTATATTTGCATATAAATTCTATTGTATGTTATGCAAATAAAAATGATTATTATATTTGCATATAAATTCTATCTCAAATGCATAAGAAGTTCCATTTTGCTGACAATTCTATTTTATCAAAATGGATATTTCTATGGTAACACAAACCTATTTCACAAAAATGCTATTTGTGTTTAACTCTTTCATTTAACAAAAATGTAATTTTTTTGTTTTAATTCAAATCCAATTAACAAAAATGTAATTTTTGTTTTCAACCATCATATTTAATAAAATGTAACTTTTGTTTCAACTATTATATTTTTGACAAAAGTAAATATTTTTGACAGAAATAATTATTTTGGTTCAACTAAGCTATTTGTCCAAAAAATGTGTATTTTGGTTCAACTAGTCTTATCTTGACAAAAGTACATATTTTGACAAAAATATATGGTTTGCTTTAACTAATCTATTTTGACAAAAATGAATATTTTGACAAAATGTATATTTTGATTTAACTACTCTATTTCAACAAAACAAAAAAGATAATGACTTTGTTTTGTTGACAAATCTAATTCAACAAAACAAATATAAGTGATGTGTTTGTTTTGTCGACAATTCTAGTTCAACAGAACAAATGAAAGTAACATATTTGTTTTGTCAAATCTAATGTGACAAAAATGATAATGTTTTGTTTAAACAATTATAGTTTGACAAAAGTGACCAATTTGTATAAACTATGATAATTTTGACAAAAGCGACAAAATGGATTTAACTTTAGTAATTTGAAAAAAGCGAAAAAATGGATTTCAACTATTGTAAATTGATAATGGTGACAAATTGGGTTTAACTATTTTAATTTGATAAAAGTGAATGTTTTTGCTTCATTCATTTTAAGTGACACAAAAATGAATATTTTGTCTCATACCTTTAAAATGACAAAAGTGAATACATTTGTCTTAATCTTTTAAAATGACAAAATTAAATAATTTTGTCTTATTCTATTTAAATGATAAAAACGTATCTTTTTGTATTGCAATAAAAGGACAAATAAAACTTATCTTTCTATTACTCTTTTTATTGAAGCTAAGATGACACTAAAAATATTTTTTTAATTCTAATCAATTTTATTTTAATCTATGATGACAATAAAAACATTTTATTTAATTTAACAAGGTTACAACAAAGATGAATTCTTTTTACCATAATCTTTTTATCTACTCTAATTTAAAAGTAAAAATGATACTTTTATTCCTATTGTTTTATTTACATCTGAAATGTAAATGTAACTTCTTAAACTATGCCTTTATTTGCATCTAAAATGCAAATAAAAATGTAACATTTAATTCATTTTTTATTTGCATCAAAGAATGCAAATAAAAAAAAATGCAACTTTTAATTAAATTTTAATTGCAACTAAATTTGCAAATAAAAATGCAACCTCTAATTTCATGTTTTATTTGCATCAAGGAATGCAAATAAAATGCAATTTTTAATTCATGTTTTATTTGCATCAAAGAATGCAAATAAAAATACAACTTTTAAATTTTTTGCTACGATGTTTATTAACTTTTAATGCAAACAAAAATGATGATTTTGTTTGTTAAAATTTCAACGCAAACACAAATGATAATTTTGTGTGTAAAATTCAATGCAAACACAAATAATAATTTGTGTGTAAAATTTTAATGCAAACACAAATGGTAATTTGTGTGTAAACTTTTAATGCAAACACAAATGGTAATTTGTGCGTAAACTTTTAATTTCGCGTTTACATGTTTTGGCAAAAATGACTATTTATATTTCATGTAAGATGACAACAAAATGATACTTTTAAATCCTCTATTTTTATTGCATATAAAATGAAAATAAAGATGCAATTTTAAAATCTATTCTTTTCATTACAAGTAAAGTGACAATATAAATATAATTTTTAAATCTATCCTTTTTATTGTTACTAAATTGACCAAATAAAATGTTACTCTAAATCCATTCTTTTATTTGTATTTAAAGTGAAAATAAAATGTTATCTTTTTAATCTACACTTTTATTGTAATCAATTTGACAATCCATGCTCTTGATGTAACAAAAAGAATAACCTTTTTATTATAAAATCAAATATTGACATTCCATGTTCTTAATGTAATGAAAAGATTAACTTTTAATTATAAAACCAAATATGTCATGTTTGGTGTTCCCACATAAAATAAAAGATGATTTTAATGTGAAACCAAGTTTGACAAACTTATGTTCTTACGTGACAATAAAAGATATGATTTTTATCCCAAATCAAAGTTTTTCAATTTCATGTTCCTACATGACAATAAAAATATAATCTTTATTTCCTAATCCTTTTATTGAAAAAAAGTGACAATAAAAATATAATCTTTATTCCAAAAATAATTCCACATTTATAGATCTGAAGAAAAATGGAATTTTTAACACAAGAACAAATCAAACATTACAGATCTGAATAAAGATGACATTTTTATCGCATAACTAAAACAAATATTATAGATCTGCATAAAGATGAGATCTTTATCGTATGAACAAAACAAATAATATAAATCTCAATAAAGATGGGATTTCTATCGCATGAACAAAACAAATAATATAAATCTCAATAAAGATGAGATTTTATCGCTTGAACAAACAAATATCATAAATCTCAATAAATATGAGATTTTCCATCGCGTGGACAAATAAATATTATAAATCTCAATAAAGATGAGATTTTCCATCGCATGAACAAACAAATAATATAAATCTCAATAAAGATGAGATTTTCCATCGCATGAACAAACAAATATTATAAATCTCAATAAAGATGAGATTTTCTATCGCATGAACAAACAAATATTATAAATCTCAATAAAGATGAGATTTTCCATCGCAGAACTGAATCATAAATATACAATGATTTAAAAGCGAGAAAAATAATTAAAATTTAATTTAATTATTAAATCAGAGTTCTCACCTCGCTTCAGATCTAAAATTCAGAGGGGACCAGAAACTGTTCAAATCTGTTCTAGAATGTGGTATTCAGTGTTGCAGTCCCAATGTTTCTGAAATCATTCAATTCTGAATTTGTATGAATCAAATATGAATTTTTAATACTTAACTAATTGTAACGACCTAGGGAAAAATCAACGCTCGAGTTTTCGACATCAATAAATAAACCCGTATCACTTGCCAAAAACCCAAGTATCAAACCCCCAGATTGTCAATAGAAAGAAATTAGATGGTGAGAAAAGAGAGAAAGAAATATTAGAATAGAAGAAACAAGAAGAACACCACATCAGAATCTCACAGCGGAACAGATAAAATATAATATCATAATCTTTTTATACAAAGAACTATATATACATACCTACCATCAGAGCACAACATATATCAGAGACAGCGAAAAATAACTTTATATAACTAGCAGTGAAGCCGCCTGCTTCCAGCACCTGAACTCCAAGCGAAACCTAACCTGGAACATACTCGGTCTGACCCAAGCATATTTGAAGCAAAGCAAAATACACCGGGTCAGTCTGGAATACTATCAGTGATAAATTCACAACACATACAACTTGTTTAACTTTGGAAAATCCTTTCTGAAATAAAAGGATAATAGTAAGACCCGCCTACACATAAACACGGATGGTTTTTACCTTACTATAACCCAAACCATTTTTGAAATCATAACTTGTTCTGATATTATCATAGTGTCTAAATACAAGTAAATAAGAATCTAGTGGAACGCTTGCATCTCACGCTCCACATATATAGTATACAAACCAAAACCGCAGGCGCTTATTGGATATTGGATTCCATCTTGACAAGGTATGGGACGACCTTCCGAACGTGTATCTCTAGAGGCGAATACACTGGGTTCAACAAGAACGTCTTGCAACCCGGCCCACACATGACCGACCACTCATTTCGCTTGAGTGTATCGAATGTATATCACCGACGGTTGGGATCAGCAACCGCCTCCCGAAAAGGGACAACATCGAATATAGATTAGTGAAGCAAATGGAATTTCTCTAGATAGGTGATCATACACCCTAATGGGAGTGACCCACATAGCCATGCTGCCTGCCCGATTTTTGTCATTTCCCGGTTGATGAGGCTCGAGGCCAGAATTTTATCTTTAGAACATCTGGTCATCATTCACTTTGAATGCCACATTGTCAGATCTGCCAAATCACTAATTGACGTCCATAAAAATACTCTGCTCGTTAAGCTAAGAGAGGTGCCCCTCTCCGCCACTAATAGAAATACGTTTGTAAAAATTAACGTACGTGACCCTTAAGAAATTCTCTGTCAGACATTCGTCCATACAAGTCATCCAGGAACAGGATGAACCGAAGGTACTCTCCTACTGCATCTCATGTAGGAATCACCCCATGGATCAGTAGCGAGAAGTCCTTGCAATCCGTAGATTCCAACCACGACAGAATCACAGTTTATCTCTGCTTGCAAGGCAGAGAATCATAGTGGTTCTTCCATTTATGAAGATCTACGATCTTCAACACTCCATCTTGATCTTCTTCTAATATCTTCACGTATTTGTTGGTCGGAATGGTTTTTGAATATAAATTCGATCCCGGTCTTTCCATACCAACAATCGTATTGGTCCGGTTTGATAGTCGATGATTTAACTATCAAATAACAAATGTGTGAACAAAATGAGTTGTTGATTCACTACTTGACATGACTTGACCTGTTTAAAATATATTTGACAAAATGGTTAAAACAAATGTCGACTTATAACCAAATATCCTTATTCACATTTAAACCGCTATTGTAGTAGTGTTTATAATACGAAATCTCGCACTTATGTTCATTACATCTCGTATGGAATACTGCACTAATTTCAACACCTTTTACTCGTTTCAAACCAATACCATTCCTCGACAAAAATGAAGTCGTTCAAGTTAGGGTATTTTATTTACCTCTCAGACCTTGATCGACAACGTTCTTATCTCAGAATAAATACCAGTTTTTCACTTAACCATTTCACTAAAATCTCATTTACCACCTCGATTTCAACTGATTTTATAAATTGTTTCTTACATTTGAAATCCTCGTTCAATATAATCTCTTTTCTTAATTCCTTTAATTAAGTAAATCTTCGCTAATCATAATCTTTAACTTAAAACATTACTACACTTATAATCCTTGAGTTTTATAATAAATCTCTTGTCGAAGAATTTGCTTCCATCTATCAGGGGATTTTAAATAATGAACTTATATTTGGATTTTTATAACTAAATCCACGTACCACTCTTTTTACAATAAGACCCATTTAAATTTGATTTCATTTCCAAATTCCTTACGCCATGTTAACACAACTATCTTATGTGTTTCCCTTTGCGCCTAAAATCCTTATTTCAATTTCAATGCTTCGCTTAATTCAATCCATTAACATTCAAAAAATTGTTGGGTTTAAAACCCTTTTTAAACCAGGCTTGGATTCTTCCAATTTTCCTATTCAAATCTGTTTAACATATCATAACCACTTATCTTACAATTAATCTATTACCGTATTGCAGTTTATAATCATTTCCCCTTTTTAAGTTATCAAATAACTTGATTAATTTAAATTCACTATTTAACTGTTTTAAAAAACAATTATTCTATTTTACTAACCCATAGATAATTTCTTTGAATTTTCTGCTTTATAACTTGTTTACATTATACGATTTTGCTACTCAAACCATTTAAATAATTCTTTTATAAACTTGACTAAAATATTTATTTATAAATTTCTGATTTAATTATTTATATAAAATGATCGAAAAGTTGAGTTCAATTATAAAATAATTTATAGCTTTAAAACCACGTCTATTCACCGAACAGTAAACCGACGTTTAAAACAACACATTTTAGGCCATTCACTGCCAATTACCAAATCAACACTGTCGGTTGATTTTACGCACAACACAGGTGAATATTTATTCAACCATCATGTTCAAACCAGTTTTACTACTCTATGGGGTTCAATCAGTTCATATATCAACAATATAAAACAACAAACAACATATATAATATTTGAGGAATCCGGTCGGATCCCTCCAACCTGTTCTTCCCTGCATCACAGCTCGTTATACATTTCATAATAATATATGAAATAAATTTCATTTCTAATATTTTAAAATGATAAATAACAGCAACCAACTAAAAAATAAATAGCCAATAACAATCAATCAACCAATTTATACTTTTAACGGTAAATTATATTTTAATATGAATTTACCACATCACAGGATTCTAGAAGGTGTGAGAATTAACTCACCAGTTTATTCAGTCGACCATTGACGCGTTTGTTCCATTTAATTTCAGTCGAGCATTTGAAATTATCTGAAATTTCAACTGCGTCAGATTAGTGCCTAGTCAGTGCCATCGTCTAGGTCTCGTCCCTGCGATCCCAAACGGATCCAGTTTCGTAAGATTTCGTTAACGTGTGTTAAAGTTATACTAGTTTCAAGTTAATAAACATTAAACGAAAATAAAATTTACTATCTATTTAATTAATTAAATATTTACTGACCCATTACCTTAATTACCTCCTTAGTCCCCGTAATTAGCCACGTCAGCTCAGAGATTATGTTTCACGCGTTTTCTCCATCGTGGACCCTTCTTCCCCGATTTCTTTTCCCAGTCCTCGATCCAGAAAAGAAAAAAAACCACGACTGAATAACTCCACCACCGCCGATGAACTGACACCCTTGGACCCACAACGACACCACCATTTCAACCGCCACTCCGTCCACCACCACCGCCCCCATTCGCACCCCCGCTGGTGGCTCCGTCCGCCTGGAATTCCCAAATGAACGTTTTTCGTTCATTGATGAACCACCACCGCTACAGGCGACAATAGCCAACCGGACCTCCTGCAAACTGACCGCCTCCGTCCCTCGACCGACCCCCTTCAGCCACACTACTACCTCGTCAACTCCAATAGCCGGAAACCATCCAAAACCCTTTCTTGCTTTCGAAATTGAACCCGAAACACACCCCTCCGCCATCTCCTGATTTCTTCGACCACCCTTGACGATAGCCTGCCCCACCACCGCCAATCGAAAGCTCTTTGTCTCCCTAACACGCTCCCCAAAGCACAGAACCTAAAATCATCTCCATCTCCTCAAAATCAACAAAGAACGAAAGTTCTTTTTCTCGGTTTTTGCCAATTTCCGCCCACCACAGTCAACCATAGTTACTGAAATTTTGTGTGGAGGTAGATATCAGCTAGATCTACAACTTTGCTTTGGATTCCTTTGGCAAATTCCCAACGGATTGTGAGACATAAATTATTTCATGAAAGAGGGCTTTTCTGCAAATTTGTGGACGAATTTCTGATTTGGGCTTTAGGGTTTGGTGTGTGTGGATATTTATAATGTGGGAATAATATATTTTAAGTTGATGTGACGCATGATGACGACTGACGATATTTATTTCATGTCTATCGCAATTTCGAACACCGTTTATTCGCTCCTGCGCTCACATACAAACTCCGTTCGCCATGGAAATGGATGGCCTAGTATAATTTGACGTTACGGTCCTAATGAAACTTGTTTCGTCGAATTCCGTGTCCGTTTGCTCAAATGACTCTCGTTTACGTCCAAATGGTCGTTTTATTTGTATTTTATTTTGCTGTGCTCACAAATTAACCCCGATTGACGCGCCACTTGAAATCTTGCAATAATTTACCGTTACGGTCTGAACAAAATTTATTTTGTCGAAAACTGAGGTCGTTTGAATAAAGGCCCTTTTATAACTACCCAATTCAAATAAAATAAACTAATTTTAAAATACCTCAATATAATATTATTAAAATATTGAAATTGGCCATACATGACTAGAATATCGTATATTACCAAGATAAAATATCCCGGGTTGAATTCCAAGCCAAATCGATATTATAAAAATTTAAAAACCCCTTTATTTTATATAAATAACGATATAATATATAAAGGAAATTCCACATCGACCTTTCCAAAATTTGATTTGGACATAAAAAGAATCTACAACATGAAAACTCGATTTTTTCTCTTTCATTGGAAAAATATTGTCCATCAGATTCGGACGTTTCTTGTTTCGAGAAAATCTGAGTCATATTGGGCCCTGTACAACCGTTTGAAGTTCAAAATGCCAAATTACGAACTGCTGCGCTGCTGCAGCTTGTTTTATAATATAATTATAAATTTAACGTTCAAACATCGTTTTGATAACGAAATCACTAATAAAATTTCAATACGAACGATATTGAACCAATTTAAAATCGCCCGATCACATTATACAGCAAAATCAGCATTTTTCCCAAATATGCCAAAAATAAAATATTATTATAATATTCAAAATAAATAAATATTCAAATTAAAATGATTAAATTCCATTATTTAAACTCAAATCAATAATTTAAATAAATAAAATATTTCAAATAAATAGTCAGAAAATACGGGACATTACATTCCTTCCCCTTTAAAATAAATTCGTCCTCGAAATTGCTAAGGTAGAAAGAACGCTACAACCCATTATCTTTATAATAATATTTAATTTAAACTCGATTTATTTCCAAAACAAGTCTAATTGGTCGTAAAACCAAATTAATTCAAATAAAAGAATTTCCCAAAAATCTTCAAAAAATTTCTAACACCTTAAATTCTGGAAAATTTTTGGCAGAGTCTCCCCTGTACGGAGGACATCTGCGATATTGCAGGTTCAAGAAATAAATATACCTCGACCAACAAGGTCGGAAAAATCAAAATACAATCTCAAAACCCAAATAAAAGCCAAAATTTCATATTCTCATAGGCATAACTTTTTGCGAGTGTTATTTTGCGATAAGCGATAACTTAAACTCGAGCTAATTTAATTATAATCCAGCTCTTATTCAAACTGGATTCAATTAACTCCAGAATTTGTCTCTTGGATGGATTTTAAAGCTGAATTGGCACTTCTGCACCTGTTCTCAACTCAAATGAATTTCATCAGTCATCACAACAATGCCAGTTATGTTCAAAACATCCATACCATTCATATCAACCAATTCTACACACAATTCAATCCACATGAGATTATAACCACGTCTTTAGCAATTCATTTATTTCTTTAATTATCCCTTCAGATTTATTACATTTGGATTGATTGTTTCAACTTATTCATTTCATATTGGTTTTAACCAAGTCTATCATTTCCAAGTTTATATTCATGAGATTGAGCACACCATCCAAACTTATCATACAGATCAACATTAGCAAATCCAATTAATTGCCCATATTATAATAATTTGAGAAAATTCTTACTTTTATTATTATTTTATAAAATAAATTGGGCAAAACAAATTTCAAAATAATTTTATATCAATTACAAATACGCGCCCTCATATATATATATATATATATATATATATATATATTCAACTCAATCTATGGTATTACTAACCCCATCTCTATTGAGTCACACCACAGAGCCAAGGTCATCACTAAACCAATAGCTCTGATACCACTGTAACGACCCGGGGAAAATTCGACGCTCGAGTTTTCGACAACAATACATAAACCCGTATCACTTGCCAAAAACCCAAGTATCAAACCCTCAGATTGTCAATAGAAAGAAGTTAGAGGGTGAGAAAAGAGAGAAAGAAATATTAGAATAGAAGAAAGAAGAAGAACACCACATCAGAATCTCACAGTGGAACAGATAAAATATAATATCATAATCTTTTTATACAAAGAACTGTATATACATACCAACCATTAGAGCACAACATATATCAGAGACAGCGGAAAATAACTTTATATAACAAGTGGTGAAGTCGCCTGCTTCCAGCACCTGAACTCCAAGCGAAACCTAACCTAGAACACACTCGGCCTGACCCGAGCACATTTGAAGCAAAGAAAAATACACCGGGTCAGTCTGGAATACTATCAGTGATAAATTCACAGCACACACAACTTGTTTAACATTGGAAAATCCTTTCTGAAATAAAAGGATAATAGTAAGACCAGGCCACACGTAAACACAGACGATTTTTACCTTCTATAACCCAAACCATTTTTGAAATCATAACTTGTTCTGATATTATCATAGTGTCTAAATACAAGTAAATAACAATCTAGTGGAATGCTTGCATCTCACGCTCCACATATACAGTATACAAACCAAAACCGCAGGCGCTTATTGGATATTGGATTCCATCTTGACAAGGTATGGGACCACCTTCCGAACATGTATCTCTAGAGGCGAATACACTGGGTTCAACAAGAAGGTCTTGCAACCCGGCCCATACATGAACGACCACTCATTTCGCTTGAGTGTATCGAATGTATATCACCGACGGTTGGGATCAGCAACCGCCTCCCGAAAAGGGACAGCATCGAATATAGATAAAGGAAGCAAATGGAATTTCTCTAGATAGGTGATCATACACCCTAATGGGAGCGACCCACATAGCCATGCTGCTTGCCCGATTTTTGTCATTTCCTAGTTGATGAGGATCGAGGCCAGAATTTTATCTTTAGAACATCTGGTCATCATTCACTTTGAATGCCAAATTGTCAGATCCGCCAAATCACTAATTGACGTCCACAAAAATACTCTGCTCGTTAAGCTAAGAGAGGTGCCCCTCTTCACCACTAACAGAAATACGTTTGTAAAAATCAACGTACGTGACCCTTAAGAAATACTCTGTCAGACATTCGTCCATACAAGTCATCCAGGAACAGGATGAACCGAAGGTACTCTCCTACTGCATCTCATATAGGCATCACCCCATGGATCAATAGCGAGAAGTCCTTGCAATCCGTAGATTCCAACCACGACAGAATCATAGTTTATCTCTGCTTGCAAGGCAGAGAATCTTAGTGGTTCTTCCATTTATGAAGATCTACGGTCTTCAACGCTCCGTCTCGATCTTCTTCTAATATCTTCACGTATTTGTTGGTCGGAATCGTTTTTGAATATAAATTCGATCCCGGTCTTTCCATACCAACAATCGTATTGGTCGGGTTTGATAGTCGGTGATTTAACTATCAAATAACAAATGTGTGAACAAAATGAGTTGTTGATTCAGTACTTGACATGACTTGGCCTATTTAAAATATATTTGACAAAATGGTTAAAACAAATGTTGACTTATAACCAAATATCCTTATTCACATTGAAACCGCTATTGTAGTAGTGTTTATAATCTGAAATCTCGCACTTATGTTCATTGCATCTCGTATGGAATACTACACTAATTTCAACACCTTTTACTCGTTTCAAACCAATACCATTCCTCGACAAAAGTGAAGTCGTTCAAGTTGGGGTTTTTTATTTACCTTTCAGACCTTGATCGACAACGTTCTTATCTCAGAATAAATACTAGTATGTCACTTAACCATTTCACCAAAATCTCATTTACCATCTCGATTTCAACTGATTTTATAAATTGTTTCTTACATTTGAAATCCTCGTTCAATATAATCTCTTTTCTTAATTCCTTTAATTACGTAAATCTTCTCCAATCATAATCTTTAACTTAAAACATTATTACACTTATATCCCTTGAGTTTTATAATAAATCTTTTGTCGAAGAATTTGCTTCCAACTATCTGGGGATTCTAAATAATGAACTTATATTTGAATTTTTATAACTAAATCCGCTTAACAATCTTTTTACAATAAGACCCATTTAACTTTGATTTCATTTCCAAATTCCTTACCCCATGTTAACACAACTATCTTATGTGTTTCCCTTTGCGCCTAAAATCCTTATTTCAATTTCAATGCTTCGCTTAATTCAATCCATTAACATTGAAAGAAGTTGTTGGGCTTAAAACCCTTTTTAAACCAGGCTTGGATTCTTCCAATTTTCCTATTCAAATCTGTTTAACATATCATAATTACTTATCTTAGAATTAATCTATTACCGTATTGCAGTTTATAATCATTTCCCCTTTTTAAGTTATCAAATAACTTAATTAATTTAAATTCACTATTTAACTGTTTTAAAAACAATTATTCTATTTTACTAACCCATAGATAATTTCTTTGGATTTTCTGCTTTATAACTTGTTTACATTATACGATTTTGCTACTCAAACCATTTAAATACTTCTTTTATAAACTTGACTAAAATATTTATTTATAAATTTCTGATTTAATTATTTATATAAAATGACCAAAAAGCTTCAGTTCAATTATAAAATAATTTATAACTTTAAAACTGCGTCTATTCACCGAACAGTAAACCGACGTTTAAAACAACACATTTTAGGCCATTCACTGCCAATTACCAAATCAACACTGTCGGTTGATTTTAGGCACAACACATGTGAATATTTATTCAACCATCATGTTCAAACCGGTTTTACTACTCTATGGGGTTCAATCAGTTCATATATCAACAATATAAAACAAAAAACAACATATATAATATTTGAGGAATCCGGTCGGATCCCTCCAACCCGTTCTTCCCTGCATCACAGCTCGTTATACATTTCATAATAATATATGAAATAAATTTCATTTCTAATATTTTAAAATGATAAATAACAGCAACCAACCAAACAATAAATAGCCAATAGCAATCAATCAACCAATTTATACTTTTAACGGTAAATTATATTTTAATATGAATTTACCACATCACAGGATTCTAGAAGGTGTGAGAATTAACTCACCAGTTTATTCAGTCGACCGTTGACGCGTTTGTTCCATTTAATTTCAGTCGAGCATTTGAAATTATCTGAAATTTCAACTGCGTCAGATCAGTGCCTAGTCAGCGCCATCGTCTAGGTCTCGTCCCTGCGATCCCTAACGGATCTAGTTTCGTCAGATTTCGTTAACGTATGTTAAAGTTATACTAGTTTCAAGTTTATAAACATTAAACGAAAATAAAATTTACTAACTATTTAATTAATTAAATATTTACTGACCCATTACCTTAATTACCTCCTTAATCCCCGTAATTAGCCACCTCAGCTCAAAGATTATGTTTCACGTGTTTTCTCCATCGTGGACCCTTCTTCCCTAATTTCTTTTCCCAGTCCTTGATCCAGAAAAGAAAACAACCACGACCGAATAACTCCACCACCGCCGATGAACTGACACCCCTGGATCCACAACGACACCAGCATTTCAACCGCCACTCCGTCCACCACCACCGCCCCCAGTCGCACCCCGCTGGTGGCCCTGTCCGCCTGGAATTCCCAAATGAACGTTTTCCGTTTATTGATGAACCGCCACTGCTACTGGTGACAATAGCCAACCGGACCTCCTGCAAACTGACCGCCTCCATCCCTCGACCGACCCCCTTCTGCCACACCACTACCTCGTCAACTCCAATAGCCGGAAACCATCCAAAACCCTTTCTTGCTTCCGAAATTGAACCCGAAACACAGCCCTTCGTTCATCTCCTGATTTCTCCGACCACCCTTGACGATAGCCTGCCCACCACCGCTAATCGAAAGCTCTTCGTCTCCCTAACACGCTCCCCAAAGCCCAGAACCTAAAATCATCTCCATCTCCTCAAAATCAACAAAGAACGAAAGTTCTTTTTCTCGGGTTTTGCCAACTTCCGACCACCACAGTCAACCGTAGGTACTGGAATTTTGTGTGGAGGTAGATATCAGCTAGATCTACAACTTTGCTTTGGATTCCATTGGCAAATTCCCAACAGATTGTGAGATATAAATTATTTCGTGAAAGAGGTCTTTTCTGCAAATTTGTGGACGAATTTCTGATTTGGGCTTTAGGGTTTGGTGTATGTGGATATTTATAATGTGGGAATAATATATTTTAAGTTGATATGACGCGTGCTGACGACTAACGATATTTATTTCGTGTCTATCGCAATTTCGAACACCGTTTATTCGCTCCCGCGCTCACATACAAACTCCGTTCGCCATGGAAACGGATGGCCTAGTATTATTTGACGTTACGGTCCAAATGAAACTTGTTTCGTCTAATTCCGTGTCCGTTTGCTCAAATGACTCTCGTTTACGTCCAAATGGTCGTTTTATTTGTATTTTATTTTGTTGCGCTCACAAATTAACCCCGATTGACGCGCCACTTGAAATCTAGCAATAATTTGCTGTTACGGTCTCAATAAAATTTATTTCGTCGAAAACTGAGGTCGTTTGAATAAAGGCCCTTTTATAACTGCCCAATTCAAATAAAATAAACTAATTTTAAAATACCTCAATATAATATTATTAAAATATTGAAATTAGCCATACACGACCAGAATATCGTATATTACCAAGATAAAATATCCCGGGTTGAATTCCAAGCCAAATCGATATTATAAAAAATTAAAAACCCCTTTATTTTATATAAATAACGATATAATATATAAAGGAAATTCCACAGCGACCTTTCCAAAATTTGATTTGGACATAAAATAAAATCTACAACCCGAAAACTTGATTTTTTTTCTCTTTCATTAGAAAAATATTATCCAACAGATTCGGACGTTTTTTTTTTCGAGAAAATCCGACTCATATTGGGCCCTGTACAACCGTTTGAAGTTCAAAACGCCAAATTACGAACTGCCGCGCTGCTGCAGCTTGTTTTATAATATAATTATAAATTTAACATTCAAACGTCGTTTTGATAACGAAATCGCTGCTAAAATTTCAATATGAACAATATTGAACCATTTTAAAATCGCCCGATCACATTGTACAGCAAAATCAGCATTTTTCCCAAATATGCCGAAAATAAAATATTATTATAATATCCAAAATAAATAAATATTCAAATTAAAAGGATTAAATTCCATTATTTAAACTCAAATCAATAATTTAAATAAATAAAATATTTCAAATAAATAGTCAGAAAATACGGGACATTACACTTATAATTTGGAGCGGATTTTTAGTGTAACAAATTCATTTATTACCTTAATCAAAAATCAGCCGTATACTTCTCAAAACCTTCCGAATTAGGTTTTCAATTTTTGGACGATTGGTGCAGCGGGTTGAAGATCAGAGGGTGCGGCGTTGGAGAGGGAAGGGAGGTGCACCCGCGCGGTGGGGTCTTTGGTGGCAGGTGGTGGTGATTTTGGCCATAGGTTTGTTAATTGAAAGAGGGAAAGAGGAGGAGAGAGAGGAAGAAAGCTACCACCATGGAAAGGAAGTAGAAGGGGATTAGGGTTATGAGAGTTTAGGATATTATATAGATGTGAGGAATTTTTTTATTTTAACCCTTGTATTTTTAATTATGTTCAATTTAATTATTTTAACCCCTTATGTATATTATCTAATACAATTTTGGTCCGTTTCTATGGTTTTAATGATTCACCTAACATTAACAAAAGTAATTTCTTTATTGAACCATTCTTATAATAAAAAGGTAAAATTTTAATTTGACATATTTAAATCATCATTGCTCACATGCAATAAAAATGTAAATTGTTATTGTTAAACTTTTCTATTCAAACCATGGTCATTTTACATCATTTCTTATAAACAATAAAAATGTAAATTTTTATTGTTAACTCTTTTTTTTAAATAATTAAATTTAATAATGAAAATTTTAAATTCTGATGCATTTTCTAACAAAATAAAATTTTAAATTGGTTCAGAATTTGCGGGTTGTTACAATCTCCCCTACTTAAAATCTTTTCATCCTCGAAAAGGAACGAAGCTAAAAGTTGTTAAATAACCAATTAGATTTTCATTCTTTTATTGGTTTCAATAATTTTATTAGTTGATTAACTTTTCAAATATATATAACTTTCATATATCCAAAAATTATATTTTCTAAGATCATATTATATATATAGTCACAAATACGTTAATAATAAACTTATCACTCTGAACTCATTCTAGGGCATTTCTAACCCCATCTCTAATGAGTATCTCATTCTAGGATGCTACTGATCCTATCTCTAATGAGTATTCTTATTGGATATTACTAATCCAATCTCTGATGAGTCTTTGTTTAGTTCTAACGAGTTGTACCCCAAAGATTTGAGCTAACCAGAGCTCTGATACCAATTGTAACGATACGGATTTCGCCCGACCCGAATCGATCGCTAGATCAACCAAGACCGTACAAATCCTGCATACGTTAACTTTGGGAATACAACACATCAGAAGAGATAACAACAGACTTTTATTACATCATGATAATGTTACGTCAGAGTATAGAATATATCAAAGTACATCGAATATAAAAATACAACAGCGGAAGATTCAATTACGAAAAAAGTAATACACTACAGCGGAACAATTAAATTAACACAGCGGAAGACTACCAATGCTCTGGACACAGCTCTAAGCTTCGATCCAGAATCCTGCTCAATATATCTGCCAAATAAGCTACTCGACTGCCCGTGTGGAAAAGAGGGCACCCGAGTTTGCAAAGTGAAACAAACTACGGGTCAGTCATGGGACTGGTGTGTGAAATCTTTACTTAACTTAACTAGTAATAAGGCTAATCACAGGACAACGCCGCTAACGCGGAACAGGTTTACTCCATTGGATTGCCAGTGCATAAATAAAGTAAATCGCTAAAACAACGCAATTCTTTTTAGAAAAATGAAACCATTATAAGACTCAGGTCCCATCACACAATGCAACGCAAGCCGGAGGATAGAGTTTTACCTTATAATGGTAAAAAATGCTTGATACGATAAAAACAAATTTGATATTATTATTAGTGTTTATGTTTCAAAAAAACATTTTAATCATAACGTATCAATCATAGATGGCATAGCTACCATATACTATGTCGCCATACTAGTTATACAATCAAAACCGTATGATGTCGTATTAGAAATTGGGTTTCCATCAAGAGTCAAGGCTAGGAATGATCAACTTACCGATTCAAGACATTGAGGCAATGTCTCAGGATTCGGACGCTGGCGAACCCTTGGATACAGTAGGTCCGGTCCACAAATACTTTAGTGGATTAGTTATGCCTGAACACACGCTCCCCGATCCTATTGTACCTATAAATTGGCCATTGGCGACCAATAAAAATATCCAAGGCGCTTCATTCCATCAACCACATAAGAAAAATGTTGGGTCTTGTAAAAACCAAAATACCACTTCTAGCTAGAAAGAAACGTGTGCACTCCCTGCGTTCCCTTGTCCCGTTTTTGACTCTACCGGGGTGTGAGGCTTGCGAGGTAACGAAATACACAAAGTTATGACTAAATAGGCTATGCTTTGATCATCATCCACAAGGCTCTGCTTTTCAACAAAAGCCTTGATCAATTGCATCTTGGCATGTCACATCGACAGTCCATACCATGCGATCGATAACTACCAATATATAACCTCTGAGCTCGTGCGTCTCAGAGAAGGGTGTTAAGCAAGAGAATAAATCCTCTGCCACCTCAGTTATATATTAAATAGAAACCAATTTAATTAGGTGGAATGAAATTCAATGTCGGACACACATCCATTTACAAGTCCGTTCTGGGCCTGAACAAAACCGGAGTAACCTAGGTGCTCGCGTATCCGGACGATCAACAAGTACATCCGGACAAACTACCACTATTAACCCTTTACTGGGAGCAACCCAATGCCAGGCATCAGTAGTCGTCAATTCGATGTGAAGATCACCGGTCTTCAATCACCGTCTTCAATATCTTCGACTTTTAATCGCCGTAGTAATTATTCAGAATGGGTTAAACCCGGTCTTTCCGAATAACTCACGTATATTTATAATTAAAAATCAAGTGTTGTAAAGACACATCCAACGCCTCATTCCAATTCAGAATATTCTTTAAATAAAATATTCATATTATTAGAGAAAAGTTCCCATTAATTTTATCCAAGATAAATTCTTTTAAATTTATTCTTAAATCTTATTTTCAAAAATTTATTAAAATTCCAATTCAGTTTTAATATCCAAAATCATTACTTTACGATTATTCCAATTTAAGAAATAAATCTTATCTTTAACTGGGTTAAAGAATCAATTTCATTTAAAAACATTGTTCACGATAAACCCAAAATCATATTCCAAAATATGGAATTTTCATAGAAATCAAATCGATATAACTTTTCGTATCAGACTAATAATATAAATGGAATAACGACAAAGCATTTTAAATTCCATATATAGTAACCGTCTTCTTTTACAGAAGCCTATCTCGATTATTATCAAATCGAATTTCCACTCAATTCCAATTTAATATATTAAATTGGAAAACTTGGCTTTGGATTTTTTTTTTAAATCTTTAATAAAAAGATTTATAAATTCTAATCATATTTTCAATGTAAATTGGGTTAAAGAACAAATGTCGTTTAAAAACATAGTTCACGGGAAACCCAATTCACATATCAATTATTCCAACCAATAAGTATAATTTGAAACACTAATAATCTTAGTTAAAAGATTTACTCTTTCATACAGGGTTTAAGAACAGTGTTATTTAAGACACCATCCACGACAACCCAAAATCAAATTTCTTTATTTCAATATCTTTTAAAAAATATTCTTTATTTAAAAGAAATTCTTTGTTTAAAATATTCTTTATATAAAAGATTTCTGAATCGGAAAGCGACTCAATCATTTACCATATAACTTTGGTTATATGGATTTCATACATCGTATGTAATGACAACAAATGATAAATAATCATCAAACCATCCGTTCAACATCCAGAGTGAAGTTCACAACTATGTGAGCATTAAGATGAAATAATAACGCTCATCGCAGCCTGTCAATCTATCGATTGAGATACAAATAAATATTGGGACTAGTGTATATCAATCAACATCCCAATACCCATGTGGGGTTTCAGCCAACCATAGTTCATATAAATAAACAATTGGTTAATGAATTCAACCAATTTTAATACTATCGACATGTTGATGATAATGAACAAAACATGATATTTTATTTCTAATGCCGAAATAAAATATATTTGACTCGCATAATTTCTTTATACATTTCTAATATCTAATAGAATGTAATTTATTTATATGACATTATTGTGGATGACAAACAAAAGATAATTTTCATTATACTTTGTTTGTATGTAATTATTCTTAATTTTAACACATAAAGGAAATAATCTTATTTGTATATGTTTTTCAATGTATAACCTAACACCTAAAAATGTTTATTTTAAATTGCATACAAATTCTAATGTATGCATTAACATATAAAGATGTCACTTTAACTCACTTATGCATTCTAATGTAAGTTTTGACCAATAATATGATTCTTATATTTGAATATAAATTCTAATGTAAGTTTACATAATAAAAAAATGATTTTTATATTTGCATATAAATTCTATTGTATGCTATTCAAATAAAAATAATTATTATATTTGCAAATAAATTCTATTGTATGTTATGCAAATAAAAATGATTATTATATTTGCATACAAATTCTATTGTATGTTATGCAAATAAAAATGATTATTATATTTGCATATAAATTCTATCTCAACAAAATGTATAAGAAGTTCCATTTTGCTGACAATTCTATTTTATCTAAAGGGATATTTCTATGGTAACGCAAACCTATTTCACAAAAATGCTATTTGTGTTTAACTCTTTCATTAAACAAAAATGTAATTTTTTTGTTTTAATTCAAATCCAATTAACAAAAATGTAATTTTTGTTTTCAACCATCATATTTAACAAAATGTAACTTTTGTTTCAATTATTATATTTTTGACAAAAGTAAATATTTTTGACAGAAATAATTATTTTGGTTCAACTAAGCTATTTGTCCAAAAAATGTGTATTTTGGTTCAACTAGTCTTATCTTGACAAAAGTATATATTTTGACAAAAATATATGGTTTGCTTTAACTAATCTATTTTGACAAAAATGAATATTTTGACAAAATATATATTTTGATTTAACTATTCTATTTCAATAAAACAACAAAGATAATGACTTTGTTTTGTTGACAAATCTAATTCAACAAAACAAATATAAGTGATGTGTTTGTTTTGTCGACAATTCTAGTTCAACAGAACAAATGAAAGTAACATATTTGTTTTGTCAAATCTAATGCGACAAAAATGATAATGTTTTGTTTAAACCATTATAGTTTGACAAAAGTGACCAATTTGTTTTAACTATGATAATTTTGACAAAAGCGACAAAACGGGTTTAACTTTAGTAATTTGACAAAAGCGACAGAATGGATTTCAACTATAGTAAATTGATAATGGTGACAAATTGGGTTTAACTATTTTAATTTGATAAAAGTGAATGTTTTTGCTTCATTCATTTTAAGTGACACAAAAATGAAATTTTTTCTCATACCTTTAAAATGACAAAAGTGAATACATTTGTCTTAATCTTTTAAAATGACAAAATTAAATAATTTTGTCTCATTCTATTTAAATGACAAAAACGTATCTTTTTGTATTGCAACAAAAGGACAAATAAAACTTATCTTTCTATTACTCTTTTTATTGAAGCAAAGATGACACTGAAAATATTTTTTTTAATTCTAATCTATTTTATTTTAATCTATGATGACAATTAAAACATTTTATTTAATTTAACAAGGTTACAAAAAAGATGAATTCTTTTTATCATAGTCTTTTTATCTACTCTAATTTAAAAGTAAAAATGATACTTTTAATCTTATTCTTTTATTTACATCTGAAATGTAAATAAAAATGTAACTTCTTAAACTATGCTTTTATTTGCATCAACAATGCAAATAAAAATGTAACGTTTCATTCATATTTTATTTGCATCAAAGAATGCAAATAAAAAAAATGCAACTTTTAATTCAAGTTTTAATTGCAACTAAATTTTCAAATAAAAATGCAACCTCTAATTTCATGTTTTATTTGCATCAAAGAATACAGATAAAATGCAACCTCTAATTTCATGTTTTATTTGCATCAAAGAATGCAAATAAAAATACAACTTTTTAATTTTTTCCTACGATGTTTATTAACTTTTAATGCAAACAAAAATGATGATTTTGTTTGTTAAAATTTCAACGCAAACACAAATGATAATTTTGTGTATAAAATTCAATGCAAACACAAATGATAATTTGTGTGTAAAATTTTAATGCAAACACAAATGGTAATTTGTGTGTAAACTTTTAATGCAAACACAAATAGTAATTTGCGTGTAAACTTTTAATTTCGTGTTTACATGTTTTGGCAAAAATGACTATTTATATTTTGTATAAGATGACAACAAAATGATACTTTTAAATCCTCTAATTTTATTACATATAAAATGAAAATAAAGATGCAATTTTAAAATATATTCTTTTCATTACATGTAAAGTGACAATAAAAATGTTATTTTTAAATCTATCCTTTTTATTGTAACTAAAATGACAAAATAAAATGTTACTCTAAATCCATTCTTTTATTTGTATATAAAGTGAAAATAAAATGTTATCTTTTTAATCTACACTTTTATTGTAATCAATTTGACAATCCATGCTCTTGATGTAACAAAAAGAATAACCTTTTTGTTATAAAATCAAATATTGACATTCCATGTTCTTAATGTAATGAAATGATTAACTATTTATTATAAAACTTATAATTTGACAATCAGAGTTCTCACCTCGCTTCATATCTAAAATTCAGAGGGGTCCAGAAACTTTTCAAATTTGTTCTAGAATGTGGTATTCAGTGTCGCAGTCCCAATGTTTCTAAAATCGTTCAATTCTGAATTTGTATGAATCAAATATGAATTTTTAATATTTAACTTATAATTTGGAGTGGATTTTTAGTGTAACAAATTCATTTATTACCTTAATCAAAAATCAGTCGTATACTTCTCAAAACCTTCCAAATTAGGTTTTCAATTTTTGGTCGATTGGTGTAGCGGGTTGAAGATCAGAGGGTGCAGCGTTGGAGAGGGAAGGGAGGCGCACCCACGCGGTGGGGTCCGTGGTGGCAGGTGGTGGTGATTTTGGCTATAGGTATGTTAATTGGAAGAGGGAAAGAGGAGGGGAGAGAGAGAGAAAGAGAGCTACCGCCATGGAAAGGAATAAGAAGGGGATTAGGGTTATAAGAGTTTAGGATATTATATAGAGGTGAGGAATTTTTTTATTTTAATCCTTGTATTTTTAATTATGTTCAATTTAATTGTTTTAACCCCTTATGTATATTATCTAATACAATTTTGGTCCGTTTCTATGGTTTTAATGATTCACCTAACATTAACAAATGTAATTTCTTTATTGAACCATTCTTATAATAAAATGGTAAATTTTTAATGTGACATATTTAAATCATCATTGCTCACATGCAATAAAAATGTAAATTGTTATTGTTAAACTTTTCTATTCAAACCATGGTCATTTTAAAGCATTTCTTATAAACAATAAAAATGTAAATTTTTATTGTTAACTCTTTTTTTTAATAATTAAATTTAATAATGAAAATTTTAAATTCTGATGCATTTTCTAACAAAATAAAATTTTAAATTGGTTCAGAATTTGCTGGTTGTTACATTACCCTATTTGATAAACAACCATAATGGGCCCCAAAGCATACAAATGTATCGACTTTAGATATGGAATGATCGTATCCTAATGGGAGAGACCCACATACCCTTGCGGCTTTTCCTTGCTTTATTCATTTATTGGGTAATGAGCAAAGGTTACGTTTACCTTATAAATAGCAGAATACCTTGGAATGCTAACATTGCCTACCAAGAACATATATGCAATGCTAGCACTCATCCATGCTGTAACATCCCATATATTCTATATATTTAAATTTTGATTTAAAATAAATAAAATGGAATAATATTAGAGAAAAAAAAATCAATTTTGTTAATTTAAAATGATAATGATTGTTTGAGCTGAGTATAAATAAATTTCCAAAAATTTAGCTTTATTTGGAAATATTGTGATTGGGATTTAATATTTAAATGATTAAATAAAACTTGAGTTGTTAAGTTAAATTTGAAATTTTAATTTAAATTCAAATGATCAAATTTGAGAACTTAAAATTATGAAATCGATTTATAAATTTATTTAAGCCGAAAATTGGTTTAGAATGGAATTCAATGAATATTTAATTTGAATTAAAATAGTTAATGAAATTTGAGTATTTTATTAATTAATTTAATTGTGAAATTTAATAATTTTGGCCACTGTCTCAGAATTCGACGAAACTGGCGCCATTGGACCCGGAATGGTGAATTATTATAGGATTTCATTTTCCGTTAAAATCAGACTTGTCGTTTAACCCTACGAGAGAAAGTGTGAAAGAGATCTATGTAATTGGATAATTGGTTGTTTCTCTTATTAAAATCTTGGCCCAAGTATAAATTCCTTTCCCAACCTTAACCAGCCATTTCTTATCTATGTATTTTCCCCTCCAACAAATTTCTTTTATCTTTAATGGCTGAGAAATTTTCTAAACCCTAGGTCAAGAACAATACAAGCTTCAAAAAATTAAATCTCTCCAAACCCTAGCTTATTATATACCAAATCGAAGATCACAATGATACGAAGATGTGGGTGTGATTAGTTTTGACATGCAGTGAACGGTTATGCCGGAATTTCTGGTCAAAGTTTCGAAATTTCGAAAACCTAAGTCTAAATTTGGGATTTTTCGTTTTTGAAGATAATCGGGAAAATCAAGACCTGGGTTTTGTTCGGATCACCACCAGGATCGCAACCATCTTGGTCTCGTTGTCTATCATCAAGTAGGGCTGTGGGAATTGGCGATTTAGGGCTCGAAATCCCTTTTGATTTGCTTGATGCCGGCTGCGCTTTAGGCCACTGAAGACCACGTCGTCAGCAGGGTAGGCGCGCTGGTAGAGGACCGTTCAATTGCAAGTGGGGTTGGTTGGAATCATGGTCAGAGGGGTGAGTTTCAGGCGGTCAAAGTTCGAGGATGTGGGGTTTTTCTTCGGACAGGAATCCTGTAGCGGAGGCGGGAGAACAATTGAAGAAGGGATGACGTGGCGTATTCTGTATGGGTGAGAATTATATTTTATTAATTATATATTTTAAATTCCACAGCGTAAAATGCTTATAACTCTCTCGTTTTGACTCGGATTTGAATGCGGTTGGGTGCGTTGGGATCATGGCGGAATTGCGGACGTTCTAGCGCTGGATTGGCAGTGTTTGGAGACTGTCAAATTTTGGGTTTCTTTTGGACGTCCAATTCAATTAAGACCCAAATGTGAGTGATCTTCTCACTTATGAAATACCGAATTATTCCCGTATTTATTGAATTAAATTGTGAAATATGTTGGTTGGATGGTTGTGTTTGATTGATGATGTGTTGCTTAGTAACTGACATGCAAGTATGTTAATCTGAAAATTTAGGCCAATAATTAGGTATTTAATTTAATTAAATTACTGGTTGAGATTTCTGATCCTTGCAAACCTATAGAACAGATTAATCCTGATTAAATGGGATGAATGGTTGTGATGGATGCTCTGGGTGATTTCTGAATGAGTATTGCTTGAAATGTTACTTATTTCAGTATATGGATGTTGTGTGCTCATCATTGACGATTAATTCCATTTACCCTTGTTGTTGCAGGCATCGAATAAACCCGATATTAATTTATTTAAATAAATTAATAACACAGAGTAAAATGATAAATCTCTGTGACCTTGATTTGGATTGAAATGATAGATCCATCCCTGAATATCGATAAATAAAATTTAAATCACTTGGCCATAGGGTAGCAAATTATATATGGAAATCGGTTGGTTAAATGATTTTTTTAATATTCGAAATTCTATTTGATGGAAAATTCATTTAAAGGAAATGTGTCGATTTTCGATGAAATTTTATTTTTCCTTTAAGATCTGAATCCTGGATGTTATTTGAAATGGTTAAGGAAATTTTCCCAAATCTAATTTGGAAGTTTTTTTTTTTAAAATATGATTTGGGATTTATTCCAATAATTGGGTGGGCTCGAATTTAATAAATTCTTATTGAATTTCATTTTGGAATAAAGATAATCGAGGATATTTGGAGTTGTTTAAACTTAATATGAATATGGTTTGAATCCGCTAAATTGGAAGATGGGTTTGGAATGGTGTTTGCATCAAGATATTGAACTATGTTAACTCCATTGAGACTGGAGTATAGATCCACGTGGTTGAAGTTCGGAAGAAAGGAACGATTATGGTTAAAGGATTTTATTATTATATATATTTACATTGTTTGATTTCCAATAACTATTCCTTTCTAAAATTTTATTTAATAAAACTTTTACCTAAAACTATTTTGTGATAACTAAATTTTCCTTATATTTTATTACTTAAACTAATTAGAAAACTTTTAAATTATTTATATACATAGTGTTTTAAATTATCTTATTTTATTCTGGTTATTATATCCTATATATATAGGTATTTTTATATAAAGATTTATTTTATTTATAAGCATCTATTTTTCAAGTTATATTAAATGATCGTAAATTTCTTCTGAATGGAAAGTGTTTGGGTTTAAACCGTGGTTCAAACGGAGTTGAATAAGTTATGTCCTCTTTAAATATGAAGTGATTTCTAAACCAATTTAATGTGGAATGTGCATTTTATTCTACTCGAATGTAAATTTATCTCCTGAGGGATTGAAATAGGTTGTTATGAATATATATTCTATTGGAATATAAATGGATTTCGAACATAAATCAATTTGGAATAACTAAAAGCTTTGATATGAAATATATTCTACTTGGATATATAAATCGATTGTTTGAAGTATTATATGATTTTAATGTATGTATATGGAAATATATTCTAGTTTAGAATATAATCAGTTGGGAATGATTATGACATGTTGATATGAAATTATATTCTTTTGAGTATAAAACTTGGTTCGAAACGAAAGATGATATTTTTATATGAAACGAACCTTCGTGGAAAGTAAAAGAACCAACCAATGTGGAAAATGTAAGCGTTGGTTGTTAAAGAGACCGGAGTCGACAAGTGGCATACTCTTTGTCAGCGTCGATACCACTTTAAAACTGTGAACGTTTTGACGTATCTAGAATGGAAGACGATGACTTGGAGGCGATTATTGAATCAAAGAAGATGAACGATGACGAAATAGCCATGACCTTTGGGTCAGAATTGAAATGACTAAAACAGGAGCTATACCATGACTAATTGAGGTAGCACCTTTGATCGGACACACTTCTTCGATACTATTTCTATGACTATAATGATGATGATGATGATTTGGGCCCATCTGAATTTGGGAGTGTGATCCGAGGTGGGCGGTAGTGGTTGCTATGCGTTACCACCAGTCCGGGAGTGCAATTGGTAGAATCCTACCCTGGGTATTGCCTCAAGTGCCTTATCATATTGATCCATATCGAGCCCCATACGATTTTGATTTAACATTGCCTTCTATGGAGTGCCCTCAGATATCACTAGTACGGTGAATTTACGGTACTGTATAAATTGTTGATGCCTGTAAACGGCGTAAGGGTAATATGGCAATCCCGCTGACGCTATTTTTATGATATTTACTTTAATGGATAAACACTATCATAATAGCGTATTATACTATGTATGTATTAGTTTAACGGATCTTCGAAAGACGGAAAAATCTCGTAACATCTCTTGATTTACTGCACCCATGACACTCAAGTTGTTCCATATTCTAATTTGACTAATATGAGAACGATTTAGTGCTGATCTGAGTGTTTGTTGTGTTTACTTTTATACAATACGCTTGGGTCAGCAGATGTTGCAGTTAGCGAAGATTTCCATAGCTTGGAGGATGGAGACGAAGATTTGGTATATATTTATTATATATATGTATTTCTGCTGCACTGTGTTTCCGCTGCCTTGTTATGTATATCTGTAAATGTGTAACTTGATAATTGCTGTATATTCTAGTCAATGTATATATTAAAACTATTTTAAACTGATAGTTATTTATTATATGTTGTCCTTCCGCTATGAGAACTCTGTTATTGTTTTTCTCTCCTTTCTTCTTTTCCCAATAACTGCCGATATTTATGATTTGTTTGGGTCGACATGTGTAGTTTATTGTCGATTTGAACGATCAAAAATCTAGGTCGTTACACATACAAGTTCGTTCCATGCCTAAACAAAACCAAATAACTCCATCTTCAATCAACTTCAAAATATTTTCAATTTGAGATGCGTTATACAGATCGAAGTGGATTTCAGGCAAGTAGGCCTGATCCCGGTCCCTTAGAAACGACAATAAATAGTTTTAAGAAAACTCAACTTCAGTTCTTTAGGAATAAACTGATAATACATAAGTGTGGAGTTTACCTCCTAACCATTTACGAGAAGGATTCCTTATCATTTGTTGAATAAATTCCAACAATTTAGTAGGAGGTTAATTAACTGTCACATAAACCAATCATTAATTTTATTCCTCATGGAAATCACTAGGCCTCCTTTTAATTATCTTTTACACTAAAATCATTTCATCAATTCTTAAAACTCAATTTTGTATACTTATCTCAATGGAATACGCATGTTCATAAATCTATTATCTTCATTACTTCGAAAACCATAGTCATACACTTATCTCATTGGAATAAGTGTGTAACGTCCCGCCTTTTTGACCGCTTCAAATTGAAAATTAAACCAACTTAAAATGTTCAAACCAATGGTTCGTTATTTAGCTTACAGAGTTTAAACACAAAATCAACACCGAAAACACAGAATAAATAACACAATATTGAAACAATAGATAAAACTTTTTGTTTATAAAAGGAAAGTTTTGATACAACATTTTCTATACAGCGGAATGTCAAAATAATTTGAATACAAGAAAATCTTTACTGTTTTATAACATCGGAGTGCGTCCGTCTTCAAAATTCCCAACGTCGCAAATCATCGAATCCTAAGTTGTGATCTTTATTCTGCACTGCTCGGGTCTGACCCGAGTGTTCCATGCAAAAACATAAAACACTCGAGTCAGGATTAATCATAGTTCAAGTAAATTAACTTCAATATAAACTGGATAAATAGTTAATCCAGTACTGAACTTCGAGTATCAAGTATAATATTTGGGCATATCGGTTTTTATTTCGGAACGGACGGTCACGGAAGCTTGCACGTACACACGTGTATAGGTACACGTGTGCACTACCCCAGCATCCCGGAACCAGGGTATATCAAATACGAGAATAGGGATACAAGGACGTCTGGGTTAAGCAACATCAGGTTATATCAGGGAAGTGGAAAATATACAAACCCATGCATTCAAATATACACAGGGAACAATCCCAACTATTCAAATATGGACAACATATGTGACCGGGTTTAGCATATTAACCAATAAACAGGGCGTAAAACAAGAACTGTGCATGGTTTAAACACCAGAGCTAACAGGTGTTAACAATATATATAATATATACTCATGTTCGGACAGATATTGGTGCCAATTCCAGATTTTTTTCTTCATCAAATATATCATTTACGCAAGCGGTCCAGATTTCTAATAAAAGAGACCATGTATATGGACATGTATATACAGATACATATATATCAAGACAGTTCAAGTTAAGGTAGACGAAATTCATGAATGAGCTAAAACCTTATATGCCTGTACAACAGTGTGCACGCAACCAGAATAAAAGAACAGTTGGTATGTCTTATCTCTTAAGTTTCAGTTAGGGTTTAGGTAGGAGAAATTCATGAATGAGTTTTATGCTGTAAACAGCAGTCATAACAGTGGTCACACATTTTGTTTAACATGAGAATATGTGTATATGCAGTGGACACATATTTGGTATAACATGAGAATATATGTATATTTTCTTCTTTTCTTTTTATTCTCAGGGTTTCCATTTAAAGTTGTTAGTCCATATGAACATCCCTTCAACCCATATCATAATAATTCAAATCAATATCAAGTCCAGTAAAACAACCAGGGCCACAAATATAAAGCTTCCAGGTTTGTATTTCAATCTAGTTAATATGGTTATGGTAAAACAATGCAACTAAGGAACATTTGTGTGCTAACTACATGCCGAACAATAAACACTTGTATAACCTTGTTTCATTGATCTAAATGTCTTCTAATTACATTACAGATAACTGGAGATGAACAATAAATCCATTTGAGAAAGCACGAACTTCATAGTTAAACAAACAAGGCAGTGAGTGCTTTAACTATATAAGATTAAGTATATTTGTTTTATTCACTCAATATGGTTAAACCTGACCTTACAATATCTATATTTGTTCATATGCAATGGTATATACTAGTGTAGACACTTTAGTTCCCAATCAACACATGTAAACATATGTAGCATGTAGTTATTAACTTATATGACAACAACGCTAGAATGAACTGATGTATTTTCAGTGTCCAAATGCAAGGTAGCAAAAGTGAACTAGTGCACTCCAATTTAAACAAGATAAATATGAACAGCAGCATAAATGAACCAGTGTACTTATATTTAAACAAGATAAAATGAACAGCAACAATTTAAGGTCAGGACATTAAAGGCAAAGGGAATGCATGACGCCTTCTCGCTAAGCAAAATTATCACACTAGGTGTGGCAGTGCAATTCATAAGTTTAATCAGTAAGAATGATCAGGCCTACCAGTTATTCAATTCATCCCAATGGATCAAACCATCCACTAGAAACACGTGCAAACGATGGAAGGTGCAGCTAGGAAATCTAATGTGTGAAGTTCAATTAGTGTAAGGGTAAACAATGAAATATGTATCATCATTTACCAACATGAAAATATATACTGAAATGCATATGCTATTTGCTTATTAGATATTCTAATTTAAAGACTTAACTGATGAAAAATTTGTTTGCTTAGAACAAATACAGTTACACAGTATACAGTATCATACTTAGAACAAATACAGTTCAGCTATACATAAATGTCTACAGCGGAAAACAAACATAATATGTACAATAGGAGCTGAACAGCATAAAAACAGATAAATGATAGAATCCATCTTCAGCTCCAGCTATCCAGAAAGGGCCTGCTAAAACCTAAACACAAGGCTGCCCGTATAGGAAAAGGGGCACCCGAGTTTGCAAGTGAAACAAACTACGAGTCAGTCATGGGACTGGTATGAGAAATCTACTTAACACATTTATAATATGGCTAATCACAGGACCACGCCACTTTCGCGGAACGGGTTTACTCCATTGGATTGCCACTGCTTTAAAACAAGTAAATCTTTTAAATATCGCAATGCTTTTTATAAAAATGAAGCCATTATAAGACTCAGTTCCCATCACACAATGCAACGCAAACCGGAGGATAGAGTTTTACCTTATAATGGCCAAAATATGCTTGATACGGATAAAACAAAAGAATTTGATATTATTGCTAGTTTTTATATGTTTCAAAAACAATTTCAAATCATAAGTATCAATCATAGACGACATGAGTGTCCCATGCCACTATGTCGCCAAATATAGGTTTACAATCAAAACCACACGGTGTCGTATTTGGAAATTGGATTTCCGTCATGAACCAAGGCAAAAGATAGTCCTTACCGACTTCGAGACTATCTAGCCCGAGTCTCAGGATCAGAGCTCGAGTAACCCTTGGATCGTCAGGGCCGGTCCAATGATGTGGATTAAAATTACTGAACACTGCATTTCCCCGCCCTTTGGGGCGCAAGTGAGCCAATGAATGACTCCATCGATCCTGGATCGACCGATATAACCGAGGCGCCTCGCAACAGCAACAACCACATGGGTGAAAATAATATAAATGTCAGCCAGTTTAAGCACTGACACCACCTCTAGCTAGAAGGAAACACATGCCCTCCCTGATGTCCTCTCCCGTTTCTGGTTCATACCAGGGTGTGAGGTTCGCGAATTCATGTTATACACAAAACTACGCCACACAGGCGGTGCTTTGATCATCAACCACAAGACTTTGCTTTTCAACAGAAACCCTGATCGCTGCATCTTAGCATGCCACACAGGCAATTCACACCATGCAACTGATGGCTATCAATCACACAGAATGAATCCCAATGTCAGACACTCAGTCCATTTGCAAGTCCGTTCTGGGTCTAAACGAAACCAGAGGCACTATATGCCTCACATACCCATCGATCTCCACGTACGTCTAGACGATCACCACTCATTATCCATATTTCGGGATGCCTCCCAATCAGGACATCAGTTATCATCCAACCGAGGTGAAGATCTCCGGTCTTCGACCACCGTCTTCATCATCGATTCCTTATCGTCGATTCAGTTATTCAAAATGGGATAAACCCGGTCTTTCTGAGCAACTCGCGTATATAATAAACAAGTGCTACACAAACACAACATACGCTTCATTCCAAATCATCAGTCACTAACCGTAAATCAGTAAGAGAACGATTTCCCAAATATTAACCCCGAAGGCCGAAACCAACATCAGATCAAAACCCAGGAGACTATTCGACTTAGCTAACCTTCATTTAGTTTCTAAATTTCACATTCCATATCATTTATAATATTTTATAACGATTTATCGCTATTTTTATTTATTTAAAAATAGCCAATTTATTCAAACGACGCTTCAGGCCATAACGCGGCCGTGGCACTGTTTTTCTTCAGATTTGATTTACACATATCTGAAAATCTAACCGTTTGATCTTCACAAAATTTATATCATTAGAAAGATCTTTTCAAAACAAATCCAACGGTTCCAGTTTTGGGAAAATCCGACGGTCGGATCTCCTGGTACAATCATTTGAAATTTTGATTTCGAAATACGAACTGCAACGTCGTTATTCGATTTAATTTAATTATATTTATATATATATAAATATAATTGATTCTGGCGCTGTTTTTCTTCAGATTTGAATTAAACATTCCAGACAATCCAACCGTTGGATCTTTACAAAGTTGGAGTCGTTGGAAAGGTATTTCCAAAGCGAACCCAATGGTTTCGGTTTCGGGAAAATCCAATGGTCGGATCTTCCGCACTAATCGTTTGAAATCACGGTTTCAAAACACAAACTGTAGCTTCATTAATCGATTCATTTAAATTATATATATATATAATCTATTCTTCGATTTCAAAACCATATTCTTTTCATACATCTGATAAAAATGATATTTTTATCCAACCGACTTTTATTTCAACACTTCACTATTTTTAACAATTCATGTATATAATAAAAATGTGATTTTCATTGTAAAACTATTTATTTCAAAACACGACTATTTTATATAGTTCATATAGATGATAAAAATATGATATTTATTATAAAACAATTTCTTTCAAAACATGAATACCATTCAACACATGAATTTCTATTCAACGAATGAATTTCTATTCAACACATGAAGGTTTTCTATAGTTCGTATATATAAAATAAAAATGTAATTTTTATTGTTAAAACAATTTATTTAAAACACGAATACCATTCAACACATGAATTTCTATTCAACGAATGAATTTCTATTCAACACATGAATATAGTTTCAACACATGAAAATAATTCTAACACATGAATATTATTCAAAATTTCGGTAGCATAACAGCAGGGTAGTTAAAACCGGGGCCGTCCCTAATACGGCTCCTCGCTCTACCTTAAAGCCTTGCAGCTTTTGACAATGGGGATTTCATGCATCTAGTTCACACGTAGGCGGCATGTATATTTTTTCTTTCTTTTCCACAAACTAATCCAATGTGGTTTCAACCAAATAATTCTCAACCACAAACGGGTATTTTTCAACCGCAATCAATTAATTTCAACCACAAACAATTCTAATCAACCATTCGCTATCAACCAATTTTCACACCAATCACAACCAATAAATATCGTCCATGGTTTGTGGACGAGGGGCGTATATATATAAAAATAAATTTCACTTCTATTCAACACATATATTATTTTTACAACGCATATATAACTTATACATCGACCGTACAACTTATACAACGCTTATACATGAGGTGTACAATGCTTATATAACTCATACATCGACTATATAACTTATACATCATCGTTTTCCATATCGTTTATAATTCAGAAATCTCACATTGGGTTCCACTCCACCAAAAATAGCAGAAGGCTCAGAAAAATATGCAGTCTCTTACAGAATGTAGAAGACGTCCACACGAGTCCACTGTCTCTTGTTTCACTGAATTTGGTCAACAAACGAAAAAGGTATGATTTTTACAGTGAAATCAAAAACCGTAGCGCTTTAAAGTGCTATAATATAGTTTATATAATTTTCAGCCGTTACCTCACTGAAGGGTTCGAAACTAGGCTTCGATTTTTCTTCGAATCTGTGTAGCTATTCGTTGATCGACCTTTGCAGTGTCGGAGGGGGAGGAGCGACGCACCTACGCCTGGAGGGGGGAGGCGTTCGATCGCCTAAGGCAGGCGGGGCGGCGAGTTGAACGGCTCGACTTTCGAGCCCGAGATCTCCCCCGATACTCAATGAAAAAATCCAAACTCTATATGGATTTGAAGCTCGTCTCGAGCACTTCAAAATCTTCAACTGGAGGAGGGGTTGATTTTGTTTGTAGGAGGCGCAATCGAGGGAGGAAGTGAGGAGCGGTTTATCATCGTCGATCGGCTGATAATCGGGGAGAGAGAATGTTGCGTTGACCAATGAGATTTTTTTATATTTATAAATTTGAAAATGCGAAAATACCCCTTGCCACACACGAACACCAATCCAAACCCAACGACTAACGTCCCTAGCTAAATACCCCCATTCCGAACACAATGGGATATGTTTCGTAGGCCCATTCGACTGTTTTAGTTAGTTTTCCTTCAAATTAAAATATAAAACATTCAATATTTGATTTGAACGTACGTTTCAATTTGCCGGGGCCACATACTGATTCTAAAAATTCCCGAAAAATAAATCTAACTATGTTTTGACGATACGGTCCCAACAAAACTAGTTTCGTCGAATTTTGAGACCGTTTGAAAAATGGCACTTTTCTGGTCGATCCAATTTAATAGAAATCGACCAAACACATTTTCTCTTGCCACGCTCACATACTAGCTTCAAAAATTATGAAATTTGAAACCTAGCAATAATTTGACATCCCGGATCCAACAAAAGTGGTTTCATCGAATTCTGAGGTCGTTTGCAAAATGGCCATTTTCACGGGCTATATAAACTCTATAGCGACCTTTCTGAAAATTCATTTGGCCATAACTTTTGCTTCCCGCTACGAAACTTCGATTTTTCAGATTCGTTAGAAAGATATTCACTAACAGATTTAAATATTTTTGGTTTCACTAAAATCCGTTTTGTTTTGCACCCGGTACAGTCGGTCAAAGTTTGAAATGAAAATTTGAAACTGCCGCACCATTTCAGGCCTTGTTTATAATTCAAAGAAATTATATTTATTTTCAAACTTCGATTCAAACTTACTTTTTATCATTATTATTTAAAATATTTATTTTAAATACTTAAAATTCACTATTTTAGCCAATTTAAAATTTTCAAACTGGTTCAGATTTTCCGGGTTGTTACAATCTCCCCCACTTAAAACTTTTCGTCCCTGAAAAGGAACAAAGTCGAAAGTGGTTTGATTAATCAACTCTACTTTCAATCTGGCTTCCATTCTCCAACTTTTCAGTTTCTGAGAATTTTCTATTTCTTCAAAAATTTTGGCTAACACCCTAAATTTTCGAAAAATTTCGCCATAACCTCCTTTGTACGGGGAGGGGTTTGGAAATTTATTGGGCCATATTAGGTACCTAATAAATCCTAATAAGCATGCATATATTTATAGTGATATATTCCGGTGTCCACAGGGGAGTGTGTATAGATCATAACTCCAGAGAATAAATTCTCATCACCCTATAAATGGTTTTTGTGCCTTAATGACCAGAAAGACGTGTTTATTGTCATCTCCAGACCCGTGTGGGGTTTTTATTATTCTTGCAATTTACTGTTACATTTTATATGGTCCATATCAGTCATCAGTTCAACCTGTAATACATAGTCATCTCCATACAAGCCTCTTGCTCGTATGGTAAATCTTCCACCTCGTCACACAAGCTCCAAATGCTTATGTGGTATATGATGAAGTATGCGTATCTTCCAGAAGTATGCCATGTAGTGTAGTTCAAAATTAATTGTTACTATCCTATGGCGATGTTTATTATTACACACAGAACAACCAGCACTCCGCATCCAATGGCATTCACAGGAGTTGATATAATAATATTTCGCATCCAACTCATTAAGGTTTACCTATTTGTCGGGCACGCAAATAAATTCATTACTCAACAGCTAATCCCTTTACCTGTTGAAACATATATAATGCACATGTATATATTTCTATCTATTTTTAAATCAGTTCAATGTGTGATTTAATTAACTATCATTCTAATAATTTAATTAATCAAATCTACTATCACACAACACAAACAACAATCTATTTGTTTTTAACTTTTCAAAATCATACAAATTAATTCATACACTCTTTTTAAATTAATCAGACTATAGAATTAAAAGTGCACATCCATGGAAAGAAAATAACAACAAAGTAGAGAACTAAATGATAATGCAAAGTATGGTAAATGTACCTTGCACCGGAGTCAATCAGAGATATCCACTCGACACTAAGGATAGGCTTTCTGAATGCTCTCCTCAGTTTCCCAAGTACAATCTCGCGGATCTCCACTCCATTGCACTTTGACTAAGTGAACCTTCTTGTTCCTCAGTTCTTTGGTTTCTTTGCCAATGATCTTTAGCGGCTCTCTTCCCACAGCCAATTCTGGAGTAATTTCAATATCCTGTTGGGCGGCTTCTTCCACAACCAAGTCTGGGTCATGAACATGCTTTCGAAGTTGAGATACGTAAAATACATCGTGCACCCCAGGCAACCAATCAGGCAATTGAATTATGTAAGCGAGGGTTCCAATCCGTTCAAGGATAGGAAACGGACCAATGATTTTGGGCGCCAATTTCCCTGTTTTACCGAACCTGATGACTCCTCTCATCGGAGATACTTTCAAATATACATAGTCGCCAATAGCAAATGATATATCTCTTCTTCTCTTATCGGCATAGCTCTTCTGTCAGCTTTGAGCGATGAGTAATCGTTTCTTAACGAAATCGACTTTGTCCGCAGCATCACAGATCATATCAGGTCCCAATACAAGTCTATTACCAAGTTCGACCCAACAAGCAGGGGATCGGCACAGTCTACCATACAATGCTTCGAATGGTGACATCGTCAGGCTCGCTTGGTAGTTGTTGTTATATGAGAACTCAGCCAAATGCAAATGGTCTACCCATGATTCACCAAAATCCAGAACACAAGCCTGCAATAGATCTTCTAAAATACGATTCACCCTCTCAGTCTGACCATCTGTCTGAGGATGATAGGCGGTGCTCAAGTCCAGCTTCGTTTCCAGTTCTACTTGAAATGCCTCCCAGAATTTTCTAGTAAATATTGGATCTCTATCACTAACTATACTGATCGGCACTCCGTATAGCCTAACAATTTCCTTGAAATATATCTACGCCAGACTCTGAGCGGTTCTGTTCGATCTGCCAGGTATGAAATGGGCGGTCTTCGTGAAGCGATCTACGATCACCCATATACTGTCATTTCCTTTTCTGGTTCTAGGCAAACCGTCTATGAAGTCCATGGAAATATGTTCCCACTTCCAACCTGGAATGTCCAGCTGTTGCAACAATCCAACCAGTTTCTGCTGGTCGCTTTTGACTAGTTGGCAAGTAGGGCACCTTCTGACATATATAGAGATGTTTCTTTTCAGCGATTTCCACCAGAATGTTCGCTTGATATCGTTATACATTTTACTCACACCCAGATGGATACTGAGCTTAGATTTGTGGCATTCATCAAGCACATCTCTTCTGAGTTCAGGAATTTCTGGAACACAAATTCGTCCTTGTAACCTCATAATCCCTTCGCTATCGAGCTGGAAATCTGAAGCATTGCCTTCACGAATCCACTGGCTCATTCCTTTAATAAATTTGTCTTCTTTTTGGAGAGCAGATATCTTGTCAATCAAAGAAGTCGCAATGATAAAACTGGCGATCATAACATTCTTTCTACTTAACGCATCGGCCACGACATTGGCTTTCCCTGGAGTGTACAAAATCTCAAAATCATATGCCGCCAGAAATTCTAGCCAACGTTGCTGCCTCAGATTGAAGTCTTTCTGGGTGAACAGATACTTTAGCGACTGATGATCTGTAAACAGTTCGAATTTCTCACCCAGAAGATTGTGTCTCCAGATTTTCAAAGCGAATACGATAGCCAACAACTCAAGATCATGAGTAACGTAATTCTTTTCATGTGGCTTCAGCTGGCGGCTAGCATAAGCAACAACCTGACCTCTTTGCATTAATACTGCACCAAGGCCTTCTCTAGAGGCATCCGTCCAGACTTTCAAGTCCTGATTGCCATCGATTATCGTTAACACTGGAGCCGTTGTTAACCTTAACTTTAGCTCCTAAAAAGCCTCCTCACATTCTGGAGTCCACTTGAATTTTGAGTGCTTCTTTGTAAGCTTCGTTAATTGACTAGATATCTTTGAAAAGTCTTTAACGAACTTTCGATAATAACTAGCCAATCCAAGAAAACTTCAGACTTCTGTGGGAGTACTAGGCTGTTTCCAGTTTTGAATAGCTGTGGTTTTAATTGGATCCACAATAATTCCCTCTTTTGATACGACGTGGCCCAGAAACTTTACTTCATCTTGCCAGAATATACATTTGGACAGTTTGGCTTTCAATACATTCCTTCTCAGAATTTCTAGAACTTGTCCCAAATGTTTTTCATGTTCGGCCTTTGATTTAGAGAAGATTAGAATATCATCAATAAAAACCAGAACAAACTTATTCAGGACTCCTCTGAACACTCTATTCAACAAATTGACAAAATAAGCTGGAGCGTTACATAAGCCGAATGACATTACTAACCACTCATAGAATAAGTCTGGACCTCTAAATGCTGTCATAGGAACACACTCTTCGGCAATACGAAGCTGATGGAAACCTGTAGCTAGGTCCATCCTTGAAAATACTTGTGCTCCATTCAGACGATCCAATAAATCATCGATTCGCGAAAATGAATATTTATTCTTTATTGTTTGTTTGTTCAAATCACGATAATCCACACATAGTCGAAGAGTACCGTCTGGCTTTGGGACAAACACCACTGCTGCTCCCCAATCAGAGAAACTAGGCCTGATCAGACCCTTCCATACAAGCTGTCGAGTTTGATTGTCCAGCTCTTCTTTCTCCTTTAGAGTCATTCTCCGAATAGCGTGCACTACTGGCCTTAGATTCGGGATTAAAGCAATTTTGAAATCAATTTCTCTCTGCGGAGGTAAGCTGACAACTTCTTCGAACACATCCGCATAATTCTTGATGACAGGAATATCTTTAATGAGGTCGGGAATATTCTCTGTGACTACAGGGATATTTTCTATTTGAGCAGGAGAAACATCTAGAGCTGACCAAAAGTCTTTTCTATTTGACTTCGGGCCTTCACATGGTATGGTTGTATAATTCCCTGATTTTATCTTTGCCCTAACAACTCTCTCGGCGCATCTAACCACTGCCTCATATTTGGTTAGCCAATCCAATCCCAAAATAAGATCGAATTCAGTAAAATTCATGACGATAGAGATGGTAGGGAACTTATAACAGGAAAAAGAGACAGGTACCGCATAGACCCAATTGAGATCGAGGGAACCCCCAACCGGATTATGGACCGTGATGGGTTCTTTGAGCCTTTTCAAATTCAAATCTAGCTTCTTAACTGCATTCTTTGCAATAAAGCTTCGTGACGCACCTGTATCAAATAGTACTTTAACTGGAATATTTTTGACATTAAGCGTGCCTTCCAAAACATCATCCCTTTCCTGAGCAGATGAAGATGCAGGCACTTCTGCCACTTCATTTACATGTACTGCTTCAGGTTTTCTGAATAGCGGGCAGGCCTTTAAAAGATGACCGGTCTGATGGCATTGATTGCACTTTCTATTCTCTTGAAACTTCTTACCGGATTTAGATTCATCCTTCTTTCGTTTCTTCGAGGGTTTACAATTCCTAGTCAAATGCCCTTGTTTCTTGCAGTTAGAGCATGTGGCCGTCGTTACTGGTTCTTTCTCAGAACTGGCCCTTTTCAGATTGACTTTAGGCTTCTTACTGACCTCAGACATCGTACTGGCCTCAGGACGATCTGTTTGGGACTCACCTTTATTACTAGAACTGACTTCCTCTTCGTCACGTAACATACCTTTCTTGTCGAGATCTTCATACTGATAAGCCATGTATATCATTTCTGAAAAAGGAAGCTTCACATGCCCCATTTCTTTGCTTTGGTTCTTTCTTTGAAGCTCATTAATAAATCTCAGATTCTTCCTCTTCGTATTTTGAATTAGATGAGGGGCAAAATGAGAAAGTTCGTTGAATTTCTTATGATATTCTGGGATATTCATATCTCCTTGTATCAGATAAGAGAATTCATCACATAACCGCTCAGTTGCTTCAGGAGGAGTAAATCTTTCCAGGAAAATCACTTTGAATCTATTCAAGGTGATATCACCTTCTGGATTATCCTTAATAATCGAATCCCACCAGAACTAAGCTTCGTCTTTGAGTGCCCAGTATGCCAGTAATCTTTTCTGGTCATCCCTCAGCTTTAATCCTTCAAAGATTTTCTCAGCCAAACGAACCCGAGCTTGTGTTTTCATAATATATTCTTCGCCCGAGAACGGTTTTCCACCCAGATTTCTATATTTCATAAATAGAGCTTCTATATCCGGGTCAGTATTACTTCTTCTGTTTCTGGCACTCATTTTCTAGTACGTCTGCAAATGGCAGACAAAGTGTCAGGTCAACAGAAAGAATATTTTAAAGCATAGAAACATATACTTGAATGTAAATGTATCTATCGAGGTGTTATTTCATTTTGCTACTCATACTAGGATATTACTGATCCTATCTTTAATGAGTTATTCGTCCCAGAACACTACTGGTTCTATTTCTGACGAGTTCGTTAATATGTTATATTCCAGCACTAAGCTTAACCAAAGCTCTGATACCACGTTGTGACGACCCAAACCCCGTACTGACGGTGGAAAGGGTAATCTTTGGAATATAACACATAAACAGATAATAGCAAAACAGAATTAAATAAATACACTGGATAAACGTAATCATCAGAGTTACACAGTATACAGGTTCATACTTTGAACAAATACAGTTCAGCTATACATAAATGTCTACAGCGGAAAACAAACATAATATGTACAATAGGAGCTGAACAGCATAAAAAGAGATAAATGATAGAATCCATCTTCAGCTCCAGCTATCCAGAAAGGGCCTGCTAAAACCGGAACACAAGGCTGCCCGTGTAGGAAAAGGGGCACTCGAGTTTGCAAGTGAAACAAACTACGAGTCAGTCATGGGACTGGTATGAGAAATCTACTTAACACATTTATAATATGGCTAATCACAGGACCACGCCACTTTCGCGGAACGGGTTTACTCCATTGGATTGCCAGTGCTTTAAAACAAGTAAATCTTTTAAACATCGCAATGCTTTTTATAAAAATGAAGCCATTATAAAACTCAGTTCCCATCACACAATGCAATGCAAACCGGAGGATAGAGTTTTACCTTATAATGGCCAAAATATGCTTGATACGGATAAAACAAAAGAATTTGATATTATTGCTAGTGTTTATATGTTTCAAAATCAATTTCAAATCATAAGTATCAATCATAGACGACATGAGCGTCCCATGCCACTATGTCGCCAAATATAGGTTTACAATCAAAACCGCACGGTGTCGTATTTGGAAATTGGATTTCCGTCATGAACCAAGGCAAAAGATAGTCCTTACCGACTTCGAGACTGTCTAGCCCGAGTCTCAGGATCAGAGCCCGAGTGACCCTTGGATCGTCAAGGTCGGTCCACCGATGTGGATTAAAATTACTGAACACTGCGTTTTCCCACCCTTTGGGGGCATAAGTGAGCCAACGAATGACTCCATCGGTCCCGGATCGACCGATATAACTGAGGCGCCTCGCAACAGCAACAACCACATAGGTGAAAATAATATAAATGTCAGCCAGTTTAAGCACTGACACCACCTCTAGCTAGAAGAAAACGCATGCCCTCCCTGATGTCCTCTCCCGTTTCTGGTTCATACCAGGGTGTGAGGTTCGCGAATTCACGTTATACACAAAGCTACGCCACACAGGCGGTGCTTTGATCATCAACCACAAGACTTTGCTTTTCAATAGAAGCCCTGATCACTGCATGTTAGCATGCCACACAGGCAATTCACACCATGTAACTGATGTATATCAATCACACAGAATGAATCCCAATGTCAGACACACAGTCCATTTGCAAGTCCGTTCTGGGTCTGAACGAAACCGTAGGCACTATATACCTCGCATAACCATCGATCTCCACGAACGTTTGGACGATCACCACTCATTATCCATATTTCGGGATGCCTCCCAATCAGGACATCAGTTATCATCCAACCGAGGTGAAGATCTCCGGTCTTCGACCACCGTCTTCATCATCGATTCCTTATCGTCGATTCAGTTATTCAGAATGGGATAAAACCGGTCTTTCTGAGCAACTCGCGTATATAATAAACAAGCGCTACACAAACACAACATATGCTTCATTCCAATTTATCAGTCACTAACCGTAAATCAGTAAGAGAACGATTTCCCAAATATTAACCCCGAAGGCCGAAAACAACATCAGATCAAAACCCAGGAGACCATTCGACTTAGCTAACCTTCAGTTAGTTTCTAAATTTCACATTCCATATCGTTTATAATATTTTATAACGACTTATCGCTATTTTTATTTATTTAAAAATAGCCAATTTATTCAAACGACGCTTCAGGCCATAACGCGACCGTGGCACAGTTTTTCTTAAGATTTGATTTACACATATCTGAAAATCTAACCGTTGGATCTTCACAAAATTTATATCATTAGAAAGATCTTTTCAAAACGAATCCAACGGTTCCAGTTTTGGGAAAATCCGATGGTCGGATCTCCCGGTACAATCGTTTGAAGTTTCGATTTTAAAATACGAACTGCAGCGTTGTTATTCGATTTAATTTAATTATATTTATATATATATATATATAAATATAATCGATTCTGGCGCTGTTTTTCTTCAGATTTGAATTAAACAATACAGACAATCCAACTGTTGGATCTTTACAAAGTTGGTGTCGTTGGAAAGATATTTCCAAAGCGAACCCAATGGTTTCGGGAAAATCCGATCGTCGGAACTTCCGCACTAATCGTTTGAAATCACGGTTTCAAAACACGAACTACAACTTCGTTATTCGATTCGTTTAAATTATATACATATATATATATATAAATAATCTATTCTTCGATTTCAAAACCATATTCCTTTCATACATTTGATAAAAATGATATTTTTATCCAACCGACTTTTATTTCAACACTTCACTATTTTTAACAATTCATGTATATAATAAAAATGTGATTTTCATTGTAAAACTATTTATTTCAAAACACGACTATTTTATATAGTTCATATAGATGATAAAAATATGATTTTTATTATAAAACAATTTCTTTCAAAACACGAATACCATTCAACACATGAATTTCTATTCAACGAATGAATTTTTATTCAACACATGAAGGTTTTCTATAGTTCGTATATATAAAATAAAAATGTGATTTTTATTGTTAAAACAATTTATTTAAAACACGAATACCATTGAACACATGAATTTCTATTCAACGAATGAATTTCTATTCAACACATGAAGGTTTTCTATAGTTCGTATAATTAAATAAAAATGTGATTTTTATTGTTAAAACAATTTATTTAAAACACGAATACCATTCAACACATGAATTTCTATTCAACGAATGAATTTCTATTCAACACATGAAGGTTTTCTATAGTTCTTATATATAAAATAAAAATGTGATTTTTATTGTTAAAACAATTTATTTAAAACACGAATACCATTCAACACATGAATTTCTATTCAACGAATGAATTTCTATTCAACACATGAATATAGTTTCAACACATGAAAATAATTCTAACACATGAATATTATTCAAAATTTCGGCAGCATAACGGCAGGGTAGTTAAAACCGGGGCCGTCCCTAATACGGCTCCTCATTCTACCTTAAAGCCTCGCAGCTTTCGACAATGGGGATTTCATGCATCTAGTTCACACGCAGGCGACATGTATATTTTTTCTTTCTTTTCCACAAACTAATCCTATGTGGTTTCAACCAAATAATTCTCAACCACAAACGGGTATTTTTCAACCACAATCAATCAATTTCAACCACAAACAATTCTAATCAACCATTCGCTATCAACCAATTTTCACACCAATCACAACCAATAAATATCGTCCATGGTTTGTGGACGAGGGGCGTATATATATAAAAATAAATTTCACTTCTATTCAACACATATATTATTTTTACAACGCATATATAACTTATACATCGACCGTACAACTTATACAACGCTTATACATGAGGTGTACAATGCTTATATAACTCATACATCGACTATATAACTTATACATCGTCGTTTTCCATATCGTTTATAATTCAGAAATCTCACATTGGGTTCCACTCCACCAAAAATAGCAGAAGGCTCAGAAAAATATGCGGTCTCTTCTAGAATGTAGAAGACGTCCACACGAGTCCACTGTCTCTTGTTTCACTTAATTTCGTCAAAAAACGAAAAAGATATGATTTTTACAGTGAAATAAAAAACCGTAGCGCTTTAAAGTGCTATAATATAGTTTATATAATTTTCAACTGTTACCTCACTGAAGGGTTCGAAACTAGGTTTCGATTTTTCTTCGAATCCGTGTAGCTATTCGTCGATCGGCCTTTGCAGCGTCGGAGGGGGAGGAGCGGCGCACCTACGCCTGGAGGGGGGAGGCATTCGATCGCCTGAGGCAGGCGGGGCGGTGAGTTGAACGGCTCGACTTTCGACCCCAATATCTCCCCCGATACTCAACGTAAAAATCTAAACTCTATATGGATTTGAAGCTCGTCTCGAGCACTTCAAAATCTTCAACTGGAGGAGGGGCTGATTTTGCTTGTAGGAGGCGCAATCGAGGGAGGAAGGGAGGAGCGGTTTATCGTCGTCGATCGGCTGATAATCGGGGAGAGAGAATGTTGCGTTGACCAATGAGATTTTTTTATATTTATAAATTTTAAAATCTGAAAATACCCCTTGCCACACACGAACACCAATCCAAACCCAACGACTATCGTCCCTAGCTAAATACCCCATTCCGAACACAATGGGATATGTTTTGTAGGCCCATTCGACTGTTTCAGTCAGTTTTCCTTCAAATTAAAATATAAAACATTCAATATTTGATTTGAACGTACATTTCAATTTGCCGGGGCCACATACTGATTCTAAAAATTCCCGAAAAATAAATCTAGCTATGTTTTGATGATACGGTCCCTACAAAACAAGTTTCATCGAATTCTGAGACCGTTTGAAAAATGGCCCTTTTCTGGTCGATCCAATTTAATAGAAATCGACCAAACACATTTTCTCTTGCCACGCTCACATACTAGCTTCAAAAATTATGAAATTTGAAACCTAGCAATAATTTGACATCCCGGATCCAACAAAAGTGGTTTCGTCGAATTCTGAGGTCGTTTGCAAAATGGCCATTTTCACAGGCTATATAAACTCTATAGCGACCTTTCTGAAAATTCATTTGGCCATAACTTTTGCTTCCCACTACGAAACTTCTATTTTTCAGATTCGTTAGAAATATATTCACTAATAGATTTAAATATTTTTGGTTTCACTAAAATCCGTTTTGTTTTGCACTCGGTACAGTCAGTCAAAGTTTGAAATGAAAATTTGAAACTTCCGCGCCATTTCAGGCCTTGTTTATAATTCAAAGTAATTATATTTATTTTCAAACTTCGATTCAAACTTACTTTTCATCATTATTATTTAAAATATTTATTTTAAATACTTAAAATTCACTATTTTAGCCAATTTATAATTTTCAAACTGGTTCAGATTTTCCGGGTTGTTACATAACTCCTAGCTGACACAAATGTCATGTATTTTGTTTGTAACTTCCTCAGACAGTAGAGACAGTAGGTACAAACTTTGGTTATTTTGTTTGTAACTTAGGTACTAAATCCTTCCATAATACCCAGGTGGTCAAGCATGTAACGATTCAAACCAAAAACCACAAAACCACAAAGGAACAGTGTAGCAACTCAAATCAGTGGATAACGAACAAGCAACAATTATCAAAAAGCAATCCATTGTAAATCAGTTCAAACCCAAGTCAGAAACACCACAAAAATCATACTATCAGAATTAGTTTGTATTAAAATTAAAGTACTTGAACTAGAATTAATCAATCGTGAGTTCCCAAAAGAAACTCACCTTGAACCAGCGATAATTGAAAAAGGCAGAGGACATGGATGGCTTTGATGCTATTTGCGGTGATGCTAAGTTGGAGCTTCGCACGGGAACGGCGCCTTCGAGTATAGGCAGAGGCGATGACAGCTTTAAACACGAGGCAGGCTTCGATTCTATGGTCCCCGACGCTGGTGAAAGCAGGGCAGCAACCCGATTAGCAGGGGAGGAGAAAGCACTTTAGGGTTTCCTTCAATTGAGAGGGACGGAGGCGATTTAGGGTTTTGATTTTGCAAATGAAATTTTTGCAAATGAAATTTATAGGAGAGAAAGAGGGATAAGAACAACATCGCGAGTCAATAGAATAGGGTAGCTGATGTTTACAGACGATAGGTCTGCAAAGGTTTACTTAAGGTAGGTGATAACCGGTTTAGTATAATATTGAGGTAGGTATCATCTGAATTAAATTAAGTAATATATTTTACTCCGAATCATCGTTGAACGCTTAATATCTGAACCATCAATGCAAACCTCAAACGCGACAATAATTATATGCACCTCTTTGTTTTCACGTTCTGATTTAATAAAATTATTTAAATAAAAAAATCCAACTCCGTATGTGTACACCGACATTTTATTTTTATTGGTTCACTGATAATTCCATTCGTTTACAACTTCTGAAACGTCAAATTTCTATTTCTTTATATACACGAACATACCCATATTCAAGCCAATTTCCATAAATAATTTTTTTTATTCGATTGATGTCCACTACATTTATTTGTTTATTTATTTAATTTAAATTCAACATTTCATCTTTTTCCATCGAAATTTCAAATTCGATTCAAATGAAAAAGCATATTCGATTCAAACAAATATTTTATTTTCACCAACTATCCTGAATTAAACATAAAATTCAATTCATACACAAGCAATATATTTGATCTTAAATCTCTAAACCAAATATCCAACTTATTGTAAATGTTTAAATCTTCAATAAGTTTAATTTCCAACTCATCGAAATTCCCGGGTCGTTACAATCTTCCCCCCTTTAAGACTTTTCTTCCTCGAAAAGGATTGATCGTTGGGGTTATAACAATGTATACTTCTAAATTTCTATATCCACGTGTAATTTCCACGACTATTTTTAATTATCGATATTTAAGCAATCAATCCCCTTTGTTATCCACCATATTCAATTAACTCGGAAAAACAAATTTCTTTTCAAAACCAATCCTATATTAAATTACAGATTCAGCATAAGTTGGTTTTATACATCTCAAACTATTCCCAATTTCATTATAAACATCATTTGTCAACGTCACTTACCCATCGTTGCAACAGTAATGGGTTTAGTCTTAGCAATTCTCACCCCAATCTCCTTACATCCAATCTGTTTTATTTTTCCAACACTCGATGAGTGTAAATAACATTTCCTTTTAAAGTTACAACTTGTCGATTGGAAAATTCCAAAATTCGAAATCTTTGGTAACTTTTTAAATATCATAGAATTCGTGCAAAATATTAAATTACTTCGAAGCTATGGATTTAAAAATATTCTGAAATTTGCTTTCTTAAATTATCAAGTTGGGTATATTTTAATTTCAAATTATTGATTTGAAAATACCTTGATAACTCGAATTTTGACATGTCCATTGTCGTTCTCACAGATGTTAGGCATACGCTGGCCAGGCGCAAATCTAAAATCTCCAAGTACTAATTATCCTTGCTTCAACTTCCAGTGAAAAATGTTTCAAAAATTCTCTTTTAAAATAGATACGGAAAGTACCAATGTGATATTGATATGTTGATTGTTCATGAATCGCAGATACGCAATGGTTTCGTCTGGATTCCCCAGAAAACATTAGTATCCGTAGGAAATCACTTCCCTGCGAATTTTGTCATGGACAGATCAACGGAAGATATTTCAAGAATCAAAAGACATTCTGAGGTCACTGAGCGTTGATTGCTCTGTCTCAGAATCACGGAAACAAATCAAGGAATTTTGAAGATACTTCAAGTCATGAGAACAAAACAAGTCCCAAAGACAAATTAGGTCACGAAGACCAATCAAGTCACGAAGACTAACTGATGCATCAAACAGGTGGCTCACTATCACTAGGATATCTCAGTGAACAGCAGGTACACAATGGTTACGCCTGGGTCCCCCAGGAAACATCCATACCCGTAAGCTTTCATAGCTCTACGGATTACGCCCTTACATTTCGACTGTAGATCGCAGCAGTCACAATGGTTAAGTTTGGTTCCCCCAAGAAACATCTGTCCGCCGTAGGCTATCTGCAGCCCTACGAATTTCGCTACACGATCGAATTTCAACGACCCCAGATCGCAGCGATCACAATGGTTACGCATGATTCCCTCAAGAAACATCCGACCGCCGTAGGCTATCTGCAGCCCTGCGAATTCCGCTAGCAGTCGTGCTCAATAGCAACTCATGAGTTTTATATCCGGACAACCTACCACCACCAGCAGCATATCTCAACTAAGCTCGAAATTCATAGAGAAGGAAGGTACTTTCCTTATCTTTATTTTGAAAAACATACGATACCATATACATATAGTATTTTATTTCTTATTCCTCAAAATTCATACTTATGTTAATTCATAAGATTTCCTTTCAAACCTTGTTTGCAAACATCTCCTTCTTATATAAATTATGTTATATAAGATTCCATTTCAACTCGATTACCTTCCAAATCAATGGTCTCTAAATTTGCTGTATTCTTATATATTTTTATATAAGTTCCGGAAAATTCTATATTCAATATTCGAAATCGGATATCCTCAAATTGAATTCAAATTTCAAAATTTTAGTTTTGATTTCTTAATCGATTCAGATGTTTGATATTCTTTCGACTCAAATTTCTGACTTTATTGGTTATAAACCAATTTTCTTCCAAATTTTCCGATTATTAAGTTCATTACTTAATTCAAATCTCTATGCTCTCAAAATCTCAAAATTTTCAATTTAACAACTCTAATTTACGCACTTTTACTTTCTCATATTCACATCCTTCGACTATAAATTAGCAAGCAAACAACTCCCTAAGCATCAACCCCAAAGGCCGAAACCAACATCAGATCAACACTCAGGAAATTGTTTAACTTAACTAATCTCCAATTAGTTTTTAAATTTCTTAACCGCATTCTTAATTTCGTTTTATTTATTATATATATATATAAATTTAAATTTAATTATAAACTCATCTCATCAATATTAACTTATTTACCAACTTGGTTTATCAAACAAATACTGGTCTTCCTTGTTCAAGATTCCCAAATACTTCATTTAATGCGGTTAAAACACTAATCACAATTTTCCATACCCATTCTAGTTAATTAATTATACAAAGTCTCACTTATTCAAAACCCCTACATAGGGGATTACAAAGGACAGTACAAAGTTAACTTAATTAGGATCCACAATCATCGGTGGTTTTCTGCTTTTCGATCCATAATCGACTACTTCACTTATTCATCATTCTAGAGCCTCCACAAAAGGATTAGTGCATTTCTTATCCACATGATCCCACTCCTTGCAGTTTTTACAATAATATGAGTTGGAGCCATCTTCATCTACGTGCTTCACTGTTTTCTCTCTAGCGGGACGCAACACTACCTGTCTTCCCTGTTGTCTCTCGAAACAGTTCCGAGCTATATGTCCAACTTGTTTACAATGATAACAAATGATTGGTTCATCGGGCTTCTCAGAGATGGCAGACTTTTTCTTTTTCATCTTAAGACAACGGATGGGAAAATGTCCCTTCTCTCTACATTTAAAACAGAAAATATTGGATCGGTAAATTTTCCCTTCTTTCTTCTTTCCCTTGTCTCTTTTTCCACATGTAGCCACATAATGTCCCTTTTTCTGACATCTGTAACAAACGACATTGTCATAGGGGTCGGCTGTCTGTTTTTTCCATAATTCTCTTCTCGTATTCCAACATTACTTCTTCCCTTCTTTTACGTTCTGCCGCTCTTCGTTCTCGATGTGCCGCTTTTTGCTCTTCAGTCCTCACCATTCTGATTTATCAAAACTCGTTAGTCTCTCACGGTTATTTTTTTTTGGAAAACATTTCCAATTATCATATTCATATTTTTACAATTTTACGAAATCTCTTATTATTATTGGGAAAACATTTCAATATCTTCGCATATCTTCATTTTCTGAAAATATACTTTATTCTCATGAAAACATTCCAAAATTCGTTATTTGGATTCAACAGATGTTAAATACAACATCGTTATTCCCACTTAATTTGTTGACACTTATTAGCTCTCTTCACTTAACCCCTTTTTATTTTATTTTCATCAACTTATATTCTTATTTTCAAAATAAAATTCATCGTTTCTTCTTTGAAATGATTTCAAATTTTCCTTTTTCTATTCAAATTGAATTCTTATTTACAATCAACTTCAGTTAGCTTTGATTTCTAAGACTCATGCTTAACGAAGTTAATTCGTTGTTTCTTTCCTACTTATCTACCTTAGATACCATCCGACGATGGATTCGAGATTCAAATCCTAAGGGAACTTATTGAAGAACAGCTCTGGCAAATCCAGATTCGAAGACTGGGGATTCCGAGAAATTTTAAATCTCAAAATAACCTTTTCTCCGCTGTATTAGTTTCAAAATATTTCCAAAATATTTTATTTTTTCAAAATCTATTTTTTTTCAAAACTTTTCTTATTTCAAAAATCGTTTTACTAGTGTCGATTCTTTTCATTTAAACTCGATAAGCTATGCTTTGAATAAACCAAAGCTCTGATACCAACTGTAACGTCCCGCCTTTTTGACCGCTTCAAATTGATAATTAAACCAACTAAAAACGTTCAAACCGATGGTTCATTATTTAGCTTACAGAGTTTAAACACAGAATCAACACCGAAAACACAGAATAAATAACACAGTATTGAAACAACAGAATAAAACTTTTTGTTTATAAAAGGAAAATTTTGATACAACATTTTCTATACAGCGGAATGTCAAAATAATTTGAATACAAGAAAATCTTTACTGTTTTATAACATCAGAGTGCGTCCATCTTCAAAATTCCCAACGTCGCAAATCTTCGAATCCTAAGCTGTGATCTTTATTCTGCACTGCTCGGGTCTGACCCGAGCGTTCCATGCAAAAACGTAAAACACTCGAGTCAGGATTAATCATAGTTCAAGTAAATTAACTTCAATATAAACTGAATAAATAGTTAATCCAGTATTGAACTTCGAGTATCAAGTATAATATTTGGGCATATCGGTTTTTATTTCGGAACGGACGGTCACGGAAGCTTGCACGTACACACGTGTATAAGTACACGTGTGCACTACCCCAGCATCCCAAAACCAGGGTATATCAAATACGAGAATAGGGATACAAGGACGTCTGGGTTAAGCAACATCAGGTTATATCAGGGACGTTGAAAATATACAAACCCATGCATTCAAATATACACAGGGAACAATCCCAACTATTCAAATATGGACAACATATGTGACCGGGTTTAGCATATCAACCAATAGACAGGGCGTAAAACAAGAACTGTGCATGGTTTAAACACAAGAGCTAACAGGTGTTAACAATATATATAATATATACTCATGTTCAAACAGATATTGGTTCCAATTCCAGATTTTTTTTCTTCATCAAATATATCATTTACGCAAGCAGTCCAGATTTCCAGTAAAAGAGACCATGTATATGGACAGGTATATACAGATACATATATAACAAGACAGTTCAAGTTAAGGTAGACGAAATTCATGAATGAGCTAAAACCTTATATGCCTACACAACAGTGTGCACGCAACCATAATAAGTGAACAGTTGGTATGTCTTATCTCTTAAGTTTCAGTTTGGGTTTAGGTAGGAGAAATTCATGAATGAGTTTTATGCTGTAAATAGCAGTCATAACAGTGGTCACACATTTTTTTAACATGATAATATGGGTATATGCAGTGGACACATATTTGGTTTAACATGAGAATATATGTATATTTTTTCTTCTTTTCTTTTTATTCTCAGGGTTGCCATTTAAAGTTGTTAGTCCATATGAACATCCCTTCAACCCATATCATAATAATTCAAATCAATATCAAGTCCAGTAAAACAACCAGGGCCACAAATATAAAGCTTCCAGGTTTGTATTTCAATCTAGTTAATATGGTTATGGTAAAACAATGCAACTAAGGAACATTTGTGTGCTAACTACATGCCCAACAATAAACACATGTATAACCTTGTTTCATTGATCTAAATGTCTTCTAATCACATTACAAATAACTGGAGACGAATAGTAAATCCATTTGAGAAAGCACGGACTTCATAGTTAAACAAACAAGGCAGTGAGTGCTTTAAGTATATAAGATTAAGTATATTTGTTTTATTCGCTCAACATGGTTAAACCTGACCTTACAATATCTATATTTGTTCATATGTAGTGGTATATACTAGTGTAGACACTTCAGTTCCCAATCAACACATGTAAACATAAATAGCATGTAGTTATTAACTTATATGACAACAAAGCTAGAATGAACTGATGTATTTTCAGTGTCCAAATGCAAGGTAGCATAAGTGAACTAGTGCACTCTAATTTAAACAAGATAAATATGAACAACAGCATAAATGAACTAGTGTACTTGTATTTAAACAAGATAAAATGAACAACAACAATTTAAGGTCAGGACACTAAAGGCAAAGGGAATGCATGGTGCCTTCTCGCTAAGCAAAATTATCACACTAGGTGTGGCAGTGCAATTCATAAGTTTAATCAGTAAGAATGATCAGGCCTACCAGTTATTCAATTCATCCCAATGGATCAAACCATCCACTAGAAACACGTGCAAACGATGGAAGGTGCAGCTAGGAAATCTAATGTGTGAAGTTCAACTAGTGTAAGGGTAAACAATGAAATATGTATCATCATTTACCAACATGAAAATATATACTGAAATGCATATGCTATTTGCTTATTAGATATTCTAATTTAAAGATTTAACTGATGAAAAATTTGTTTGCTTGCAACAGGACATTTAACAAGGAACAGAAGCAACATCAGTCACACTTAACTCACTTCCGGGCTCATTTAAAAAAAAGAAACAGGAGAACCGTAAACCAAGTTATAATTTCTAAGAATAGTTTTCTAATAAAATGTGTTAGCTTTCTTAAATAACTCCTAGCTAACATAAATGTCATGTATTTTGTTTGTAACTTCCTCAGACAGTAGAGACAGTAGGTCCAAACTTTGCTTATTTTGTTTGTTAGTTAGGTACTAAATCCTTCCATAATACCCAGGTGGTCAAGCATGTAACGATTCAAACCCAAAACCACAAAGGAACAGTGCAGCAACTCAAATCAGTGGATAACGAACAAGCAACAATTATCAAAACGCATTCCATTGTAAATCAATTCAAACCCAAGTCAGAAACACCACAAAAATCATACTATCAGAATTAGTTTGTATTAAAATTAAAGTACTTGAACTAGAATTAATCAATCGTGAGTTCCCAAAAGAAACTCACCTTGAACCAGCGATAATCGAAAAAGGCAGAGGACGTGGATGGCTTTGATGCTATTTGCGGTGATGCTGAGTTGGAGCTTCGCACGGGAACGACGCCTTCGAGTTCAGGTAGAGGCGGTGACAGCTTTAAACACGAGGCAGGCTTCGATTCTGTGGTCCCCGACGCTGGTGCAAGCAGTGCAGCAACCCGATTAGAAGGGGAGGCGAAAGCGCTTTAGGGTTTCCTTCAATTGAGAGGGACGGAGGCAATTTAGGGTTTCGATTTTGCAAATGAAATTTTTGCAAATGAAATTTATAGGAGAGAAAGAGGGATAAGAACAACGTCGCGAGTCAGTAGAATAGGGTAGCTGATGTTTATAGACGATAGGTCTGCGAAGGTTTACTTAAGGTAGGTGATAACCGGTTTAGTATAATATTGAGGTAGGTATCATCTGAATTAAATTAAGTAATATATTTTACTCCGAATCATCTTTGAACGCTTAATATCTGAACCATCAACGCAAACCTCAAACGCGACAAAAATTATATGCACCTCTTTGTTTTCACGTTCTGATTTAATAAAATTATTTAAATAAAAAAATCCAACTCCGTATGTGTACACCGACATTTTATTTTTATTGGTTCACTGATAATTCCATTCGTTTACAACCTCTGAAACGTAAAATTTCTATTTCTTTATATACACGAACATACCTATATTCAAGCCAATTTCCATAAATAATTTTTTTTCTATTCGATTGATGTCCACTACATTTATTTGTTTATTTATTTAATTTAAATTCAACATTTCATATTTTTCCATCGAAATTTCAAATTCGATTCAAATGAAAAATCAAATTCGATTCAAACAAATATTTGATTTTCACCAACTATTCTGAATTAAACATAAAATTCAATTCATACACAAGCAATATATTTGATCTTAAATCTCTAAACCAAATATCCAATTTATTGTAAATGTTTAAATCTTCAATAAGTTTAATTTCCAACTCATCGAAATTCCCAGGTCGTTACAAAGTGTATTCGCAAAAACATATTATTTCCATTACTTATAAAATAGCGTTGTATACTTAACAAAATGGTGTAAGTATATTCACATATCTTGTATGCACCCAAAACATTGTCATGTGATACATTGTTCACTATAAAACCCAAACCATTTTATTTAACATCTATATTAAAGTTTAAAATATTTCTTATGGAAATAATAATTTAATTTCCAACATCAACTTTCTTTTCAAACTAGTATCATCCCTCGGATAACAATGAACTCGTTCAAGTTTGGATATTTTATTTACCTCTTCACTTGAAAACATTTTTATCTTCGAGACAAATAGAAATTTACTAACGATAAACCTAATATTCAATAAATGGCACAAAAAATTATATTTATTATTCAATTCCATAAGGTTTTAAAAACCATTTCTTGCATTTGAAAATTTATTTCTAATATAATCATTTTAACTTAAGTCTCAATTAAACCCATATTAAATCATCTTATTGGTTTCAAGTTCCTTACTTCAAAACTTGTTTACAAACTAGAATTTATTATAAAATCCTTTATAAATCCTATTATAAACTAATTTTTTTTACACTTTAATAAATTTCATCTCTTATTTAAACTTCTTGATTTTAAGTCAAAATCTTTTAGAACTTAACTTGCAAATCAAATTCAATCAATTTTAAGTTCTCATTTAGATTTCTAAATTTCATGCATTTCTAATTTTAAGTTCTAATCCCATTTTAAATCGTTTCACAAATTTACAAATCAAATTATAAAAGTTATTCAAATAATCACGATCACTTTATAAAATTTGGTTTTTATCACTTCATAAACCTTATTTATAAAACACGGTTAAGTTTTAACACTCAAAATCCAACTATAAAACATGATTTTCCCTACACAACTCATTTTATAATCACCTATAAAATCCAATCATAAATTAATTTATTTAAAGATCTTCTATTTTATATAACCTATATAAAATCCGATTCAACAATCTTATTTTTATTATAAAAATAAGTTTATGACTTTACACTTAATCAATTATCCCGACGGTGAATCAACATCTTAAAAATATTAAATTCAGGTCAACTACTACTATTCACTTAACCAATACTGTTTATTGATTAATAACACATCAATGTTGAATTTAATTTAACAGTCACCATCCAGATCATATTTTTAATGTTACTTAGGTTATACAGTTCCCATGCGTATAACATGAAAGCGAGTAACATCCAAAACATTAAGGAACCCTATTGTAACGCCTCCAACTTGTCCTCTTGTATCACAAATCATATATCAGCACATATATGCATATATATTAGATAATCTAATTTAATTCAACTAAGATGAATCTTCCGCAAAAAAGCAGGTAGTGTTAAAGGTTATCCGCTCACAGATAAGAATATATAACCACAACCAATCAAAATAGGCAATAAATCATCTAATCAATTAATCACAACAAAATAGGAAAGCGATAGTAAATATTATCATATGTCATAATAGTACTTTAGAGAAAGTGTGAAAGTTAACTCATTATCAATCTGAATTGATGATTTTGCATTGTTCTATCAAATTTCAAATAGGCATTTGAAGTAAGACAATATTCCAAACAGCTACAAATGAATCCAATCCAATTTGTATTGTAGTTACGAACCTAATGGAGTAGACAGCGTTTCAATCGAACTTCTATGAACTGTACACAAGTGTTTCATGTTTCTACATTTATAAACCTAGTTAATTAAACAAATTTAATTAAAAAATTAACTACCTTACCCCTGTCACATGCCCATCTACCAACTTCACCACTTCAAAATTTTAAACCACTTGCAACCCATTTGTACGCGTGTGTGCAAATATGGGTATGAAGCTAAGGACCTCGGTTCGATGTACGTACTTCATCAAAGTGTTGCCTGCTCCTTGCTCAATCCGTCGTCCACCATGACCCATGACCTGAAAACCACCATCAATTTCCATCCTTCCCTTGATGGATACATGGTGCAAACGTAATACTCACCAAACGCCTTTAAAAATTTGATTCAAGTGCTAAATTCCTTCACAAACGGGAATCAATACTCCATTGTGCAAAATATCAACTGCAAGTTCTACAAACCCAAAAACTAATTGACTGCAACTCACGACAGTACCGTCAATCCACCTAAAACAAGCCGCATCCCTTTAAATGCCTACAAAGCATAGATCTATTCAAAACTAGCTCAAAGATGATGGATTTTGATTCTTAGAAATTTTACTTGAATCGATTTTGAATTTTAAGGAGGAGGCTTTCTGTAACAACCCTGAATTTTGGGACCAATTTTAACGGACGTTAAATATTTTAAATGATTTATTTTTATAATTAACCGCATAAAATTAATTTAAGATGTAGTTTGAATGTATGAATTAAAATTTAAAGAGAACGAACTCGTAATGTTGCGATAGTTTGGAAATTAAGTTTTGAACTTCAGTTTAATATACATAATTCAATATAAGTTGGATTTCAGTAAAACATGAAAAGTTAGGATCTATTTAATAATATTTTTCTAACGAATGGAAGAAATTGATATTTCATACAATAAATTGTAATCTATATCCAGATTAAAATTTTAAACAATTGCTATGGAATCGTTTATAAATCATAACGATTTATTTAATTAAACAAAAGGATTTTTATTGTAAATTGAATACCATTTGATTAGAAAATTGTAATATCGAGTTATAAACTCAAATATGTATATTTTATAGCTATATGACATTTCTTTTGAGTATTTATGTAGTAATAATAATTATTTACTATTAATTTTAACAATTTTGAAATTTAATAATATTATTATAATATTACATAGCCCTTAAAAATGGAAATTTTGCAAACGACCTTCGTTTACGATAAAACTAATTTTGTTGGATCTGTAACGTCAATTTTTTTTACCAGGTTTAAAATTTCAAGTCAACTGGAATTAGTATATAAGCGTAGCAAACTTAAACATGTGTTGTATTTCAGTTATAATTTAATAAGCTTGTTAAAAGTCCATTTTTCAAATGGTCTCCAAATCCGACGAAATAAATTTCATTAGAACCATAATTGTAAAACATAGAGCGATTTCAAATTTTGTAATTTTTGGAGTCAGTATGTGGCTGTGGTAAATTAAAACGTACGTTGAAACGACCCAAACTTCCCAGTAAAGGAAAGCCCAGATTGCTTTGAGAACAATACACATCAGAACACAAACAGAAGAACATTTTATTGTTGTTACAACAATTACATCAGAGTACAAGAATATTCCAGAGTATGAATGAATAATATACATTGGAAATACAATATCAGAGTTTAAATTACATTTAAATAGCAGCGGAAAAATAATAAAAAAACGCAACTGAAAGAAATACACGGATACAGAGCCTTCCGAATATCGCTTCAGCTGTAGACCAGGATCCTGTGAATATAATATCTGCAAAACCAAAACTACTAGCTGTCCATGTGGAAAATACGGGCGCCCAGAGTTTAGGTTAAAACAATAAACTCCAGATCAGTTATGGGACTGGTGTGAGAACTCAAAAACAGTTATTTTAAATTGATTTTAAAGTTAGGTAATTCAAAGGACCACGCCGTTAAGACGGAACGGGTTTAATCCCAAGAATACCAGTGCATAGATAAACATCACAATGCATTTTGGAAAAATGAAGCTATTATAAGACTCAGGTACCATCACAAAATGCAACGCAAGCCGGAGGATAGAGTTTTGCCTTATAATAGCTAAATATGCTTGATAAGCGAAATTTCATCTTTTATTATTACTATAAGTGTATAGTGTCAAAAACAACTTCAAATATAAATGTATCAATCATAGAGGCATGGGTACCATACATCATGTCGCCGTACTAGTAATACAATCAAAATTGCATGGGTCATATTGGAAGTTGGATTTCCATCATGAACCAAGGCAAAAGATAGTCCTTACCGAATTCGAGACACTCTAGCACGTGCCTCAGGATACAGCCGCAACCGCACTTGGATCTTCAGGGCCGATCCACAAATATGTTAGTGGATTAATAATGCCTGAACAATACGTTTCCCCGCCCTTTGGGGCGTAAATAGAGCCACTAGGGACTCAAATAACCGAGGCGCCTCATTCCATCATCCACATAAGTAAAAATGTCAGGCCTTGTAAAAATCATTACACCACTTCTACCTAGAAAGAAACGTATGTCCCCCCTGCAGTCCTTACTCCCGTTTCTGGTTCATACCGGGGTGTGAGGCTCGCGAAGTAACGCTATACAAAAAGATGTGCCTAGATAGGCCGTGCTTTGATCATCAACCACAAGGCTCTGCTTTTCAACAAAAGCCTTGATCATTTGCATCTTAGCATGCCATATTGTCAGTCCATACTATACCATTGATTCCTGCCAATATATACCCTCTAAGCTCGTACGTCTCAGAGAAGAGTGTAAGCAAGAGAATAAATTCCCCGCCACAAACATATATATATATATATTTAGCAGAGATCAACGAATACAATATAAAGGAATACAATGTCAGACACACAATCCATTTACCGGTCCGTTCTGGGTCTGAACGAAATCATATCCGATAGATCTCCAAATACGTCTGAATGATCACCAATTTTTCCCTCATCTTGGGTGTACGGTCCAATCAAGATATCAATAATCATCCATTTGATATGGAAATTTCCCGATATTTAATAACTGTATTCATCATCGATCTTCAATCGTCGTACGAATTATTCAGAATGGGTTAAACCCAGTCTTTCTGAATAATTTGTGCAATTTAAAATCATGTGCTTTAAAACACAACCAACACCTCATTCCAATCAAGAATATTCTTTGATTTTAATTTAAATCAAATTAAAGTTTATTCAACTAGTCGGGATTAACACTTACCGAAGTAATCATTTATTTATATCCCATTCCGAACCTATACAACCCATGGAGTAAAACTGGCGGTACCCTATATTTAACACCCAATGTGTTACGGTAAACTTAATTTCCATTTTATCGTTCAAATCTAATTAAAGATTTAACTATCGCTTGGAGTAAAACTGGTAGTACTCCATTATCGTTCATTTCTTGAATTAAGTAAATTTAATTACTTTTATCCTCATTCAATCCAATTAAAGATTTATTAAAACTACATTTAGTTTTAATCCTCAAGAATCATTATTTAATGATTATTTAATTTTCAAGAAATAATCTTGCCTTTAACTAGGTTAAAGAACAAATGTCGCTAAAAAACACCGTTCACAATAAACCCAAATCATATTCCAATTTAATATATTAAATTGAAAACTTCTCTTTAGAATATTACGTCAAATCTTAATTAAAAGATTTATGAATTACTAATCTAAATTTCACTGTTAATCGGGTTTTAAGAACTAATGTCATTTAAAAACATTGTTCACAATCAACCCAAAAGTCAGTTTCACTAAATTTTCAATTATGTTTAATAATTGAAAATCTTATTTAAATCTTAATTAAACGATTTATTCTTTCTCAAATGGGTTTAAGAACAGTGTTATTTAAGACACTACTCATGACATACCCGAATTCTAATCAGATATTAATTATCGTGCTTTGAATAGAAATTATATCGATTTATGTTCAATATCAAATTCTGAAAACTAATGTATACCAAATCGGGAATAACAATATTAATATCTTCCAAATTCCCACAATACTATCCGTATAATCACAGAATCCAATACTGAAATAATCTGAAGATTTTTTCCATTCAAATCCATTCCAATATATGTATTGGAAAATCTTTGTTTTATTAAAACCATTTAAATCCTTTTATTTATTTTAATTGATTTATTAAAATAAATAAATCACTAATTCTGATAAAGATATCTTTTAACTTTATAAAATTGGAATTTTTCATCAAAAACCTTTTTAAATCATTTATTATGATTTTACATACTTTTTCCATATTTTTGATAATTTTATTATTGCTCGTACAATCGGTTTCCAATAACGGCCACCGAACTATACTTACGGCGACCTTTTCTAAAATTGATTTGGACATATCTCCAAAAATAACCGTTAGATTTTACATCACTTATATTCATTGGAAAGCTCTTTTCGATACGAACCCAATGGTTTCGGTTTTAGGAGAATCCGATGGTCGAATATCCCGTTACATCCATTTGAAGTTAATGGTCGAAATTCGCTAACGGTCGCTGCGCGATCAAACCATTATAAATATATAATATATATTTCATCGATTTCCTTTCAAAACGCATTTTATAAATTCGTTTAAAACGATTTTTATTTCTTTTCCAATTTTAAATCAAAATTGAATATTCGATATCATTATAATAATAAAATGATAATCTTTTCAAAATATTATATTTTGAAATCACTTCTCTTTAATATTCATTATAAAATGAATAAAATCAATCGATAAACCCGTTCGGGTTAAAATGGCGTTTCTTTACTTAACCCGGCTTCATATTTTTTTAATTTTGTGCCCATCCAAAATCTGACATCGAAATCATCATTTTATTCTTTACTAAATATTAATTTAAAATATTCAGTATTTTAAAATATTCTTTATATAAAATATTCTTTATATAAAATACCATTTACACTAAAATATTCTTTTACATTATTTACTTTAAAAATGTTTGATTACATTAAAATGATTCTTATACTTTGTTGACAATTCCATTTCAACAAAATGACTAAAAAGCGACAACTTCATTTTTGTTAACAATTCTATTTTAACAAAATGAATTAAAATGATGACTTCATTTTATTTACAATAATCTAATTCAACAAAATTAACATTCTTGTTTTAACACAAACCTACTTAACAAAAATGTTATTTTTGTTTTGATACAAAATTATTTAACAAAAATGTTTTTTTATTCTAAAATGTCTTTTTATTCTAAAATGTGCTTTTTACATTATAATGTCTATTTCATTCTAAAAATGCACTTTCATTAAAAATGATTCTTTACATTAAAAATGTTTATTTCATAAAATGTTTCATTTTAACTATATTAAAATATTTCATTACATTAAAGTACTTCCTTACATTAAAATATTTCATTAAAATGAATCTTTTTCTTTCTTTTACATAGAAATGTAAAAATTTCATTAAAATGAATCTTTTTCATTCTTTACATTGAAATGTAAAAATTTCATTTCAATCTTTATTACATTGAAAAATGTAATAATTTCATTTCCAAAAACAAATATCATAAAAATGTAATCTCTTCCTTTTATTTTTTCATTGAAACAATTGACGATGAAATATGTCCCTTTTAATTTCAACAAAATTGACGGTGAAATATGTCCTTTTTATAATTCAACAAAATAAAAAGAATAACTTCATATTTTAAAACCATTGATTATTTCTGAATTGGAATGAGACCCAATCAATTACCATATAATTTTAATTATATGGATTTCATGCATGCTCAAATTCTGAAATAACGATTAATATCCATTACACATTCAAACAACAACCAGAGTGCAATTTACAGCTAATCACAGGGAAATGTGCCATCAGAATATCATCCCAAGATCCGTGTGGGGTTTCAACCAACAAATCATTAAATAATATTTTATTATATGTGCACATGGGCGAAGTGTGAAAATTATCGTCCCAATCACATAAACAAGTCAGGAAACTTGTTAATGGCAGTGAAATCATGTATTAAATATAATATAAGAAATAACATTATTTTAAAATGATATATATTTCAAATTTCAATCATTTCACAGCATGACATCAACAATTTACTCAACAAACAATTATTCCCATCACATATAATTAATTTATATTTGAATAAAATAAATAACTATTCGAAAAATTTGAGTGAGATAGAGTTCTCACCTTTGTCAGGATTTCAATTGACTGTTTGGGCCCAATTTTGGCCCCAAAATCCAACATGCTTCAAAATTGACGAAATTAGTGTCCACGCGAAGCTCTCGACTCACTGATCGCAGCAAATCCTGTTTCGTGCGATTTCGAGTTCGTACCAAAAAGATATTAATTTCTGAAGTTTAAACAATTTAAATAATTAATTAAATCGTGGAAATTACCCAAATTTTCAACTTGCTCCAAATTGAACGTAGTTAGTGTCATTGCGAAACTCTCGACTCCACGATCACAGCGGATCTGAAATCGTCAGATTCTGAGTTCGTATGAGAGAGTTATCGTATGATAAACATTATATAATTAAATTAAATAATTAATTTATAAATTTTCCCCCCAATTTACATTTCTCGTCGTTCCCCCTTGTCGGAGTGTCACCATTGCCGCCCAGACCACTTGCACCATCGCTGAACCCCACCAGCCGGTTCCCTGCTCCGCACGCCGCTAGTCCCTCGACCCTAATCACCGCCGACGCCGCCAATTTCCGAAAAGCCCCAATTCACTGTCAGTGGAGATTCCGACCGCTAGAGGTCATCATCCGGTCGCGCACCCCCCTAGAAACCTGCGCCTCGCCTAGCCGCGTCTCTCCCCTTCGGTGACCATCGCCAGAAACCGCCTGTGGCGGCCGCCACAGGCCAATCTTTGTTCGCAGCTCACTGATTTTGTTGTTCTCTGATCATCCCGATTTTCGTGCCAATCAGTCCACTTTCAGATCAAACCATACAAAGCAAAGTTGTTCGTCTATCTCTCGTCTACACTTTCTTCAACTGGGCCATCGCCTGATTCTACACCGTTTGATCAGAATTTGCCAAAATCCGAAAGTCATTTTCTGGCTTTGACCATCGATTTTGGCGAATCCGTGCGACGATAGGTTCTGGAATTTTTTTGGTAGGTAGAGATCAACAAGATCTTTAATACCCAGAAACGGTTTGGTTTAATTTTGTATTGATTAAGAGATATAAATTATTTTAGATTCAGGGTCCTTTTTTCCAGAATTACAAGAGAGAAAGAGGAAGATGGCCGCTGTCCATTTTTGAGGAAGAATAGAAATGAGGGTTAGGGAAGGGGGAAAAGATATTATATAGCAGTGGGTCAGGAATTATTATTTTATTATTAATTTTCTAGCTTTACTATTAATTCTTTTAATTCACGCTCTCTTTATTTGACATTTATCGATGCCACGATCACATACGAACCCCATTGACGACGAAAATTGGCATGCTGCTATATCTTGACGATACGGTTCTAACAAAACTGGTTTCGTCGAATTCCGAATCCGTTTGCTCAAAAAGTCCTGTTTTTGTCCTTATATGGCTGCTCGATTCAAAATTACCCACAGTCGCATACTAGCTCTAAAAATTACAGAAAAATTATTTCTAGCTTTGTTTTGACGTTACAGTCCCAACAAAACTAATTTCATCGGATTCTGAGTCCTTTTGAAAAATGGCAATTTTTAAGGCGTTTATATATTATATTAAAAATACATATATAAATAAATAAATTTCGAATCTCGAAATATATCAGTTTTTATACGTTTTCAATGCCAAAACATCATTTTGAACTCAATGGAAGTGTTCCCGAATCCAAATTCATTTGTATGTAAAAAGTAGCGTTTTGGGTCATATATAATAATATATATAAATTCCATAGTGTTTTTCTGAGATTTTGAATTTGTCATAAATTACAAATTATAAACTGAAATCTTAATTTCTTACGTCCGTTGGAAAGATATCTTTAACACGATCCTAGCGTGTCTAGTTTTATCCAATTCTGACTTATAATTAATTTTATGTAATTTTCCAAAGTTTGAAATCGAAATTTGAAATTACCACGCCATTTCAGGCTCGAAATATAATTAATATAAATTATTCGTTCTAACTTCGATTTAAATAAATTTTTCTTCGTTATTATTTAAAATAAATTATTTTAAATATCATAAATCCATTAAAATTGTTAAAATAAAAATTTTAAATTGGTCCTGATTTCCCGGGTCGTTACAATCTCCCCCACTTAAAAACTTTTCGTCCTAAAAAAGGAAAGAAGCTGAAAGTTATTTACTAATCACTCAACTTTCATGTCTAATAAATTTTCAACTCATTTCAATATTAAATTTGATTCAGCTAAATTTATCATTCCAATATTTTAATTAGTTAAACTAATTATCAACTATTACAACTAGCAATCAATTTGGTGATTAACTTTTCGAACATATAAATTTTTTATATAGTAAAAAAAATCATATTTTTAGTGCAAATCACAACAATGAACCCTTTCTGGTTTTGGTTCTCACACCAGTCAATGGGAATATATAGATATACCACTTTCGAATACTCGAACATAAATACTGATGATGAGGCCTCAATCATCAGAATCATCTCCGGGCGACTAGAGTGTGATTCTATATCCATCCAGTATATTAAAACTTCGAATATCCGTTAATTACTCGTATATTCAAAATCTTTATATACTCGATTGTCCCAATTAAAATAAAATAATATACTCAAATACGTATATTAAGATAAAATTTTCAAAGCTAAATTTGTTTTTAATTAAATTTTAAAGAAAATAATACTCCTCACACTCGTTCTAGGATACTGCTGATCCCATCTCTAACGAGTCATTCTTATTGGACATTACCGGTCCAATTTCTGATGAATTCTTTCGTTCGGTTCTAGTTGTCTTGTTCTCGAGCTCTGTAAACCAATGCTCTGATACCAAATTAAACGACCCAAACTTACCAGTAAAGGAAAGCTCGGATTGCTTTGAGAATAATACACATCAGAACACAAACAGAAGAACATTTTATTGCTGTTACAACAATTACATTAGAGTACAAGTATATTCCAGAGTATGAATGGATAATATACATTGGAAATACAATATCAGAGTTTAAATTACATTTAAATAGCAGCGGAAAAATAATACAAAACACAAATGAAAGAAATACACGAATACAGAGCCTTCCGAATATCGCTTCAGCTGTAGACCAGGATCCTGTGAATATAATATCTGCAAAACCAAAACTACTAGCTGCCCATGTGGAAAATACGGGCACCCAGAGTTTAGGTTAAAACAATAAACTCCAGGTCAGTCATGGGACTGGTGTGAGAACTCAAAATTAGTTATTTTAAATTGATTTTAAAGTTAGGTAATTCAAGGGACCACGCCGTTAAGACGGAATGGGTTTACCCCCAAGAATACCAATGCATAGATAAACAGCGCAATGCTTTTTGAAAAAATGAAGCTAATATAAGACTCAGGTCCCATCACACAATGCAACGCAAGCCGGAGGATAGAATTTTCCCTTATAATAGCCAAATATGCTTGATACATGAAATTTCATCTTTTATTATTACTATAAGTGTATAGTGTATAAAACAACTTCAAATATAAATGTATCAATCATAGACGGCATGGGTACCATATATCATGTCGCCGTACTAGTAATACAATCAAAACCGCATGGGTCGTATTGGAAGTTGGATTTCCATCATGAACCAAGGCAAAAGATAGTTCTTACCGAATTCGAGACACTCCAGCCCGTGCCTCAGGGTACAGCCGCAACCGCACCTGGATCTTCAGGGCCGGTCCACAAATATGTTAGTGGATTAATAATGCCTGAACAATACATTTCCCCGCACTTTGGGGCTTAAATAGAGCCACTAGGGACTCAAATAACCGAGGTGCCTCATTCCATCATCCACATAAGTAAAAATGTCAGGCCTTGTAAAAACCATAACACCACTTCTAGCTAGAAAGAAACGTATGTCCTCCCTGCAGTCCTTACTCCCGTTTCTGGTTCATACCGGGGTGTGAGGCTCGCGAAGTAACACTATACACAAAGCTGTGCCTAGATAGGCTGTGCTTTGATCATCAACCACAAGGCTCTGCTTTTCAACAAAAGCCTTGATCATTTGCATCTTAGCATGCCACATTGTCAGTCCATACTATACCATTGATTCCTGCCAATATATACCCTCTAAGCTCGTACGTCTCAGAGAAGGGTGTAAGCAAGAGAATAAATTCCCCACCACCAACAGATACATATTTAGTAGAGATCAACGAATACAATATAAAGGAATACAATGTCAGACACACAATCCATTTACCAGTCCGTTCTGGGTCTGAACGAAACCATATCCGGTAGATCTCCAAATACGTCTGAATGATCACCAATTTCCCCCTCATCTTGGGTGTACGGTCCAATCAAGATATCAATAATCATCCATTTGATATGGAAATTTCCCGATCTTCAATAACCATATTCATCATCGATCTTCAATCGTCGTACAAATTATTCAGAATGGGTTGAACCCGGTCTTTCTGAATAATTTGCGCAATTTAAAATCATGTGCTTTAAAACACAACCAACACCTAATTCCAATCAAGAATATTCTTTGATTTTAATTTAAACCAAATTAAGGTTTATTCAACTAGTCGGGATTAACACCTTACCGAAGTAATCATTTATTAATATCCCATTCCCAACCTATACAACCCATGGAGTAAAACTGGTGGTACCCCATATTTAATACCCAATGTGTTACGGTAAACTTAATTACCATTTTATCGTTCAAATCTAATTAAAGATTTAACTATCACTTGGAGTAAAACTGGTAGTACTCCATTATCGTTCGTTTCTTGAATTAAGTAAATTTAATTACTTTTATCCTCATTAAATCCAATTAAAGATTTATTAAAACTACATTTAGTTTTAATCTTCAAGAATCATTATTTAATGATTATTTAACTTTCAAGAAATAACCTTGCCTTTAACTGGGTTAAAGAACAAATGTCGCTTAAAAACATCGTTCACAAAAAACCCAAATCATATTCCAATTTAATATACAAAATTGAAAACTTCTCTTTAGAATATTTCGTCAAATCTTAATTAAAAGATTTATGAATTACTAATCTAAATTTCACTGTTATTCGGGTTTTAAGAACTAATGTCATTTAAAAACATTGTTCACAATCAACCCAAAAGTCGGTTTCACTAAATTTTCAATTATGTTTAATAATTGAAAATCTTATTTAAATCTTAATTAAAAGATTTATTCTTTCTAAAATGGGTTTAAGAACAGTGTTATCTAAGACACTACTCACGACAAACCCGAATTCTAATCAGATATTAAATATCGTGCTTTGAATAGAAATTATATCGATTTTTGTTCAATATCAAATTATGAAAACTAACGTATACCAAATCGGGAATAATGATATTAATATCTTCCATATTCCCACAATACTATCCGTATAATCACAGAATCCAATACTGAAATAATCTGAAGATTATTTCCATTCAAATCCATTCCAATATATGTATTGGAAAATCTTGGTTTTATTAAAACCATTTAGATCCTTTTATTTATTTTAATTGATTTATTAAAATAAATAAATCACTAATTCTGATAAAGATATCTTTTATCTTTATAAACTTGGAATATTTCATCAAAAACCTTTTAAAATCGTTTACTATGATTTTACATAATTTTTCCATATTTTTGATAATTTTATTATTGCTCGTACAGTCGGTTTCCAATAACGGCCACCGAACTATACTAACATCGACCTTTTCTGAAATTTATTTGGACATATCTCCAAAAATAACCATTAGATTTCACATCTCTTATATTCATTAGAATGCTCTTTTCGATACGATCCCAACGGTTCCAGTTTTAGGAGAATCCGACGGTCGGATCTCCCATTACATCCATTTGAAGTTAATGGTCAAAATTCACGAACGGTCGCTGCGCGAAACATTCTGTTCAAACCATTATAAATATATAATATATATTTCGTCGATTTCCTTTTAAAACGTATTTTATAAATTCGTTTAAAACGATTTTTATTTCTTTTCCAATTTTAAAGCAAAATTGAATATTCGATACCATTATAATAATAAAATGATAATCTTTTCAAAATATTATATTTTGAAATCACTTCTCTTCGATATTCATTATAAAATGAATAAAATCGATCGATAAACCCGTTCGGGTTAAAATGGCATTTCTTTACTTAACCCAGCTTCATATTTTTTTTTATTTTGTGCCCATCCAAAATTGGACATCGAAATCATCATTTTATTCTTTACTGAATATTAATTTAAAATATTCAGTATTTTAAAATATTCTTTATATAAAATATTCTTTATATAAAATATCGTTTACACTAAAATGTTATTTTATATTATTTACTTTAAAAATGTTTGATTACATTAAAATGATTCTTATACATTGTTGACAATTCTATTTCAACAAAATGACTAAAAAGTGACAACTTCATTTTTGTTAACAATTCCATTTTAACAAAATGAATTAAAATGGTGACTTCGTTTTATTTACAATAATCTAATTCAACAAAATTAACATTCTTGTTATAACACAAACCTACTTAACAAAAATGTTATTTTTGTTTTGATATAAAATTATTTAACAAAAATGTTTTTTTTTAATTCTAAAATGTCTTTTTATTCTAAAATGTACTTTTTACATTATAATGTCTATTTCATTCTAAAAATGTACTTTCATTAAAAATGATTCTTTACATTAAAAATGTTTATTTCATAAAATGTTTCATTTTAACTATATTAAAATATTTCATTACATTAAAATACTTCCTTTCATTAAAATATTTCATCAAAATGAATCTGTTTCTTTCTTTTACATAGAAATGTAAAAATTTCATTAAAATGAATCTTTTTCATTCTTTGCATTGAAATGTAAAAATTTCATTTCAATCTTTATTACATTGAAAAATGCAATAATTTCATTTCCAAAAACAAATATCATAAAAATGTAATCTCTTCCTTTTATTTTTTCATTGAAACAATTGACGATGAAATATGTCCTTTTTAATTTCAACAAAATTGACGGTGAAATATGTCCTTTTTATAATTCAACAAAATAAAAAGAAAAACTTCTTATTTTAAAACCATTGATTATTTCTGAATTGGAATGAGACCCAATCAATTACCATATAATTTTAATTATATGGATTTCATGCATGCTCAAATTCTGAAATAACGACTAATATCCATTACACATTCAAACAACGACCAGAGTGCAATTTACAGCTAATCACAAGGGAGATGTGCAATCAGAATATCATCCCAAGACCCGTATGGGATTTCAACCAACAAATCATTAAGTAATATATTATTATTTGTGCACATGGGCGAAGTGTGAAAATTATCGTCCCAATCACATAAACAAGTCAGGAAACTTGTTAATGGCAGTGAAATCATGTATTAAATATAATATAAGAAATAACATTATTTTAACATGATATATATTTCAAATTTCAATCATTTATTTCAAATTTCAATCATTTCACAACATGACATCAACAATTTACTCAACAAACAATTATTCCCATCACAAATAATTAATTTATATTTGAATAAAATAAATAACTGTTCGAAAAATTTGAGTGAGATAGAGTTCTCACCTTTGTCAGGCTTTCAATCGACTGTTTGGGCCCAATTTTGGCCCCAAAACCCAACATGCTTCAAAATTGACGAAATTAGTGTCCACGCGAAGCTCTCGACTCGCTGATCCCAGTAAATCCTGTTTCGTGCGATTTCGAGTTCGTAGCAAAAAGATATTAATTTCTGAAGTTTAAACAATTTAAATAATTAATTAAATCGTGGAAAGTACTAAAATTTTCAACTTGCTCCAAATTGAACGTAGTTAGTGTCATTGCGAAGCTCTCGACTCCACGATCGCAGCGGTCATATGAGAGAGTTATCGTATGATAAACATTATATAATTAAATTAAATAATCAATTTATAAATTTTACCCCTAATTTACATTTCTCGTCGTTCCCCATTGCCAGAGCATCACCGCCGCCGCCTGGACCACCTGCACCATCGCTAGACCCCACCAGTCGGTTCTCTACTCCACCACGTCGCCAGTCCCTCGACCCAAATCGTTGCCGACGCCGCCAATTTCCGAAAAGCCCCAATTCGCCGTTGGTGGAGATTCCGACCGCCAGAGGTCATCATCCGGTCGTGCACCCCCTAGAAACCCGTGCCTCGCCTAGCCGCGTCTCTCCCCTTCGGTGACCATCGCCAGAAACCGCCTTTGGCGGCCGCCACAGGCCAATCTTTGTTCGCAGCTCACTGATTTTGTTGTTCTCTGATCATCTCAATTTTCGTGCCAATCAGTCCACTTTCAGATTAAACCATACAAAGCAAAGTAGTTCATCTATCTCTCGTCTACACTTTCTTCAACTGGGCCATCGCCTTATTCTTCACCGTTTGATCAGAATTTGCCCAAATCCGAAAGTCATTTTCTAGCTTTGACCATCGATTCCGACGAATCCGTGCGACGATAGGTTCTGGAATTTTTGTGGTCGGTAGAGATCAACAAGATCTACAATACCCAGAAACGGTTTGGTTTAATTTTGTATTGATTGAGAGATATAAATTATTTAAGATCCGGGGTCCTTTTTCCAGAATTACAAGAGAGAAAGAGGAAGATGGCTGCTGTCCATTTTTGAGGAAGAATAGAAATGAGGGTTAGGGAAGGGGAAAAGATATTATATAGCAGTGGGTCAGGAATTATTATTTTATTATTAATTTTTTAGCTTTACTATTAATTCTTTTAATTCACGCTCTCTTTATTTGACATTTATCGATGCCACGATCACATACAAACCCCGTTGACGATGAAAATGGGCACGCTGCTATATCTTGACGATACGGTTCTAACAAATCTGGTTTCGTCGAATTCAGAATCCGTTTGCTCAAAAAGTCCTGTTTTTGTCCTTATATAGCTGCTCGATTCAAAATTAATTTCCCACAATCGCATACTAGCTCTAAAAATTACAGAAAAATTCTTTCTAGCTTTGTTTTGACGATACAGTCCCAACAAAACTAATTTCATCGGATGCTGAGTCCGTTTGAAAAATGGCAATTTTTAAGGCGTATATATATTATATTAAAAATACATATATATATAAATTTCGAATCTCGAAATATATCAGTGTTTATATTTTTTCAATGCAAAAACATCATTTTAAACTCAATGGAAGTGTTCTTGAATCCAAATTCATTCGTATGTAAAAAGTAGCGTTTTGGGTCATATATAATAATAATATATAAATTCCATAGCGTTTTTCTGAGATTTTGAATTTGTCATAACTTACAAATTATAATCTGAAATCTTAATTTCTTACATCCGTTGGAAAGATATCGTCAATACGATCCTAGCGTGTCCAGTTTTATCCAATTCCGACTTATAATTAATTTTATATAATTTTCCAAAGTTTGAAATCGAAATTTAAAATTACCACGCCATTTCAGGCTCGAAATATAATTAATATAAATTATTCGTTCTAACTTTGATTTAAATAAATTTTTCTTCGTTATTATTTAAAATAAATTATTTAAATATCATAAATCCATTAAAATTGTTAAAATACAAATTTTAAATTGGTCCTGATTTTCCGGGTCGTTACATACGTTCAAATTTAATATTTAACGTTATATTGATTTATATTTTAAATTTTGAGAAAAACTGATTAAAACAATCGAATTAGCTTACGAAACATATTTCATTGGGTCCGGAACTGGGGTAGTTGGTTAGGAACGTTAGTCGTTGGGATTCGTTTGAAGTACAGAGCGATAAATAAGTAATATTAGAGAATTAAATAATATTAAATATATATTGAATGCATCTATATATATCATTTTCCCCTTAAAAACGTTAAATCCTAGCCCATCCTTTAACACACCGTGACCATCACCAGTTTAAAGGCCAGAAACGTTCCAATTTAAAACATTAAAATCTCCCAATCCATCGAACGATTTCAAAAACTTATAACATGAAAATCAAAGAGATTTTTATGATCTTTCATTTGGTACAAATAATATTGGGTTTGGTTTTGTATTATGTTCTATTTCCCCACTCAAACTCATGTCGTTCAAACTGAAATTGGGGGCTAAGGGGGCTTCGAGCTTCATGATGTGGTAGGCATAGGTGGAGAGTGCAAAGGAGGAGGTCGTGGCAGCTTTAGATCGGCGGTCGACAACTCCAGGCGGCGCGCGTGGCATTGACGAACGGTGGAAGAGGTTTCGAGAATCAGCCTGATGTATAACGAAGGAGGAAAATGATTAGTAAAATAATTAGTTTAATTAAATTTTAAATTATGTTAAGTAATTAGGTAACATATAAAGTTAAACATCTTGTTCAAACGAAATCAGAATTGAACGAAATCAGAGACATTGGAACCATAATGACGAACTCTACATTGCAAAACTGACTGAAAGAATTTTGAGCTAGTTGAGATTCGATCAAATTAAATGTCTAGTTTAATTTTATTAAAACAATCATTTAATAACAATTTCAAAACCTCTCAATGTGAGAACTCTCTCAATCTATTATTTTGTTATGTTGTTATAAATATATATTGATTGCCTATGTTGATTTTATCTGTTTAATTATCATAAATTGTTATACGATATATGGTAGCTCACATCACAAATTGGTTGCAAACCCGATGGATGAATCGTTGATTTATTATGTTATGATTTGAATGTGATTCTAGAATAATTAACATATTAAAACAATGTTAAATTATTTGTTGTAGTTGAAATTGGATTAAACATCCATTTACAAGTCGATCGCCTTGTTTATGTTCACCTATTTAAATAATAGATTGGAATGAATAAATAGTTTATTAATTGATTATTTATTGGATGAACACCCCCACATGGGTCTTGGGATGATAATTTGTTCACACATCTCCCAACTGTATAAATTGGATGTTAATCGATTGATTGACGAACTGATATAAGCGATAAATGATTATTTAATGCTTATGCATGTGTAAGAGCACTCTGGATGTTATTTGTAAGTTCGAAGGTTGTTTATAATTATTGTTGAATGTATATAATCCATATAAATTTATTTATTTGGATAATGGTTAAGATTTTATTCCATTCCGGAATAAATATGAATATTTTAATAGTATAATATTCAATGAAAATCAAAGTTTGATTTAGACGTCTGATTTTGGATGAACGCAAAAATATAAAAATATAGATGAATATCAATAACTGTAATGAATGGTTTTGAATTACTTTTTAATTGATTGTGGCATGTAGAAGTTTTCAAATTGAAATGAATAGTAACTTTTCAAAGTGAAGTTCAATTAGGCTGTATAACAAACATTTTAAAAGGAATTTCTTTTTGAAATTTTCTTGTTTATTTTTATAACAACTGTCAAGAAAAATTGAATTGAAAATAACGAGTTTTGAAAAATAATATTATTTTATTCATTAAAATAATATTAAAATTGGCTTAACAGTGAAATGGAAATTTTGAAGATAAACGACTGAAATGAGTTTTCAAAGATGATTATATATTTTATATAATTTATAAAAATGGTTAAGAAGCGTTTCGATTTATAATTAAAATATATAAATCAAATTCGGGCTTGAATAGAACGCGTCGTGCAGCGATAGTTCGCGAACGTCAACCCGTAACTTCAAATTGATGTAATGGGAGAAATGAGCTTGTTTGCATCAAAAATGGCACAAACACCGAGTGCACTCGGGGTATTTCTCAAAAAGCTTGGTAATATGAAATGTGTAGCCAATCAACAAAGTAAAGCAAGTAAAGAGACACGATATTTTTATAGTGGTTCGATCAAATGTGATCTACGTCCACTTTGACTAGTGATTCCATTATTGCACATAGAGTTACAAGGCAAACACATCCTCTCATTACATTCATTGCTACACTCTTCTAGGATTTGATTAAGGAAGAATGGTGAAGGTCTTCAATCGTGGCGGATGGTAGATCGGATGGAGAGTTCCATGTGAACTTTTATAGATTCGGAGTTTGATCTTCACTTTATGGTTATTGGAGATGATGAAATCTTTAAGTAGAAGTAGAAAATGAAGTTTAGCAGCCCTCCGGGATCATAGAATTCATCCTCCATTAAAGTGGGGCTGGACCTCTATTTATAGGTGTGGAGAAATGAGGTGATATCATCTCCAGTGTCACCAGTCGGTTGACCCTTATTTACGAAATTGCCACTGGACAGCCTGGCAACAACTGTTCAGAAGCCTACTTGTCGACAGCTGTCTGGAGGGCCGATCGGTCTGGATTGGGTCAAGTCGGTCGGTATGACTCTTTTTCTGCTTTGTATGGGTGACCTGGCAAGGATTCCAGAATATGGCCGGCCGGTTGCTCATCCTTAGACCGGTCGGTATTGTTTTGCTTGGGCGAACATGATATTCCTAAAGGGACTGGTCGATACTTACTGATCCCGGCCGCCCGGCAGGTGAGTTTTCCTTTCTTCGAGTATGGGACTGCTCTGCTCTGAAATTGTGACTATCTGACAAGTGTGTTTGGGTTCGGACCGACAGGTATTGCTATCATCGCACCGATCGGCGTTGCCTTCTCAGATCGAACCATGTTATATTTTCCTGGCCGACCGGTTCATTCCTCTGACTATACCGATCGGGTTTGTTCCCCAATATTTGGTGGATAACATTTTCCCCTCGAGGTCCTCAATCTTTATTCTTGTAAAATTGGGGACCTCGACACAAAAACCTTTACTATGAATCAATGTATCCCGATCGTTGCACCTGTGAATGGGTAGAATAAGCTAAAACAAAGGGTCCTGATAGGCCGATCAGTTTATTAACATGAGAACGAGCGAGATAGGTGTCGGTAGTTTTTCTAGCCGATCGGTGCATGCCTCTTGGAATTCGTGGACTTAGTTTGGGATTTGACCGATGTGACTTTTCATCTCTCCCGACTACTGGGCTTCCCAATGCTCCTCTATTTATACCCCTTTTAATGATCATTTCCTCACCGTTCCACATTTTCTTTTTAAAGAAAATTAATGGCAGCTAAATTCTGATCGAACAGAAAAACCAAAAGTGGAGCTTTCTTTCTCCCATAGGCTTCTCGCTAATCTTTCACCCTCTCTCGAGCTTCGAATCGACTTCTCTGCCGCCAGGTTCTTCTTTAATTTCACTTTATTTTCCTTCGATCTAAGCTGAGATGCTTTTGTATTTGCGTTTTTATCTGTGGGCTATGTGGTTTGGTGTGAGTTGACTTGGTAAAAGTGATAACTTGATGAGCTTAAGTCTTTAGTAAGGCTGTCTTAGCGTTGAAATGCTCTGAAATAAGATCGGATGTAGTTGCTTTGACACCATGATTGTAGATGACATTTCTGTATCAACTTCGTTTCATGCTCGCATGTTGTTTGATGATTTGCTTGACATGGAAAACTCTTCAATTTTGTAGTCTTTATGAAACACCCCACCTCCGTTAAGGTCACTCAAAAAGGGAATGCCTTAACTTCGATGGAGCATTATAGGTAAAAGACACAGATAATTTACAAGACAGATATACATATACATATATACATATATATATATATATATAAGCAGCGGAAAACAAACATTTCTTTTTTCAAACATGGTTCATAACAAAACATTATAGCAAACTGTTTCAAACCAACTCCCAAATTATTACATCATAATTTATGTCTTGATTATTATATAAAGAAGCATAAATCATAAATAAAACTGCATAAATCCCCAAGTCTAGCGTGTCCAAAGCCATAGCCAAAGATGATAGGCTCCAAGCCGTACATCACAGAGTCTTCAAGCTTGGAAAGATGAACGGTCTGAATTAAGCTGAGCTATTCCCTCCCTGGCTACCTAAGGGGGGGAATGGAAGAAAAGAAGACGAAAGAAAAATGGGTCAGACATAAGTCTAGTGACTTTTCAGTGTGTGAATAAGGAAAAGGGTCATGATAGGAATAAACTGAAAATAGGACAATACTAGAACAGCAAACTATCATAAAGCTATATAAGGCAGGATAACCGAATATACATCGCACCCATGTTTAATTCTCTGCACCTACTTATATTTGTCCAACTAGCACCACGTGTTCATGGTGAAATGATCCCTTCTATCGATCGGCTCCTACTAACATGCATTTATCACGTGTGTCCTTCGGCCCTCGCTTTACTGTAGATACCTATGCTGGTCCCACCACGGGGTGTATCAAATCCTATGGTGGCAACCCGACACGATTCAAGATGCACAGTGTATGACTACTGATGCCCAGTGCCTGCTTTTTTCACTCCGGAGTACGTGCACGCCCATACTCCGCCGGAACCTACACAGATCCACCACCGCCGATGCTTTTTGACCGCTTATAATCAGCCCAGTAATCGTGCCCCACCCTGCCTAGTTCAGGGTCCCATGATACATCTATGTGGGTTACTGCTGAAATGGGTCCCCGTTACTAGGGTTTTCCAGCCAACATGTTAAATTGGTTAAGTGTCCGAATTTACCTAACCCCACCTATCAGTTTAGCTAACATGTTGAATTAGTTAAGTGTTTCCTTAATTGACTTAACCCTACCACTCTTGAGTTAGCTTTATTAGAGCACCAACCACTCACATTAGACATGTATTGTTGTGGTCACTAGATGTGCCGGTCGGTTCTGGGCAGTTTTACACCACAACTCAGTCTAACCTCGGATCCTTTTTGGGCTCAATGCACTAACCACCCACATTAGATAGGTATTGTTGTGGTCACTGGATGTGCCGGTTGGTTCTGGGCAGTTTTACACCACAACTCAGTCTAACCTCGGTTAGGCATATTCGTCTTTTCTAAATTTACATATTTATCCTTTTATGTAAATTATCCAACAATTTATTGTCATGGCCCATTTTCTTTCTAAATCAAATTCATAATTTTTGGTAAGTAAATTATACCATTTCAATGTCATACTATTTACAGGTTATGAGCCAAGTATGTTAATTATGTATAGTTCTCATGTTTTCCCCAACGTTACCCCCATTGTACGTTCGCAAAATTACATAGGATGTTAGGCTCGACATTTTAGCCTAACTAATAAACTAAAAGGGGGAAAAAGGGGAACTTGCAACATTCCAACATCATACAAAAATATGGATCTAACTACAGGTGTGTCACATGAACTTGGCATAATATACTTTTAATTATGAACTTGCAAACTAGATCTATGCAACATGAGTCATAAAATAATAGTTTTACAAAGAACTACCAAAATCTAGTTAGACATGTGGTGGTGAACTTGCATAGGGATTGAATCATGCTAATATTGATAAAGGCATATGGTTCTAACATATAAAGTTGTAGATCTAAATATATAGGTTTACATAATCATGTTTTTAACCTATAAACTTGCATTTATTCATAACATGATAACATCACCTAGCTTGCATGAACATGGCATAATTTCTAAATTGACATACAACATACATATATCATCACCAAATTTATACAAGGTTGTAGATCTTAACATGTATGCATAATAGATCTAAACAATTAGGCATAAACGACGTGACTTAGCCTAAAACTTGTATGTATCATAATATCACCAAACGTCTATATGATAATTTCATAACATCATAAGTTTATTGACCAATTTCCACATAACATAATAGGTTCGATAGACCACAATAATTCATAGGCATATATGATAGAATAGACATGAATAAACATAAATCAGCGACGCATACAACTTGATAAAATTCTATTTTACAATTCATTACAGGCTATGTCTTTAATTCATTCACATCTGAAAGATAACTACACTTACTAACAAAAGGAATTCTTGAGTTCTGGGATCTGTATTCTAAAATTTAATTGCTCGCCTTTGAAGTAGATCGTTTAATTTTCTTAGTTGAATTAGATTAGATTTAATTTTTGACGTAGCTTCAATCTTGCCTTTGAGTTGAAAGAGATGACGGCTATTCTAGGTTCACCATTGACGGCATGGCGGCTCATGGTATGAATATTTGTGATTTAGGGTTGAGAGTTAGGTTGCTTTTATAGAGGTTTAATTAATTTAGAGCTGTCAGATTAACCCTAGCTATAATCAAGACCATCCAGTCAAGATAGGATAACACCTCAGCCCTAATGACTCGGCAGGGAGTCAGAAATCGTCATCCTTTCAGATCTGCCCCGGAGGGGGGTGGTAGGTCGACCCCCAGGTCGACCTATAGGGTAGGTCGACACTAGGGTCGAACTCCTGGTCGACCTGTCCTGGGCGGGAATTTTTCCTGCCCTGCCCTCTTCTGTGTTTAAATTTGAATTTTGAATTTTTGAAAATTCCGAAGACCATAACTTCTTCATACGAAGTCCAATTCACGCAAACTCGGACTCTACCCCAACCAGAATTCCGAGACGAACGGAATGGCGTAACTTGTTTCCCATAATTCTCACATTTAGAATTAATTATTCTTTAATTCGTTACTTTAAGGTTTATCGAAAACACGGGGTGTTACATTCTCCCCTCCATAAAGGATTTCGTCCCCGAAATCTTCAAGTCAAGAAGAACGTATACCCTACCATCCAATCGTCCATCTACTTAACCATCAAACATAGGCGTCCATTGTTCTTAAAAGACTTCTAATGCTTCATGATTATATGCATAATGTGTGTACATGTCCTTATCTAATGCAAAATCAGGCGGTCTACCGATTCAGTTGACCTTCTTAATGCAAGTCATGTCGGTGTCATGCGTCCATAATGTATGCAATCTTCCCTAATCATACTTTCTACATGAGTGCATAATCATTCATACAAATACACCATCCACATGATAACACATCAAGTTTTAATCTTATACATAAGTACATATATGCATATGCAATATGAAAGTAACTGAGCCGATCTAATTCCTAAAGTGTGTGTATATGCATCCACGAGCAACCACTAGCAACCACTTGCAACCATCAACCATAACATGTTTCAAATACATGTTTACGTCCATTGGTTTCTACCTAAGGATCGAGAACAACACTGAGGAAAATACTAAAAAGATAGATACGAGTATGAACAAACTTAAGGAAAAAGAGATCAAAGATGTACCCTCAAAAAGAAAAGGGTAGGTTGCACGTATTTTGGCCTCAGTCTCCTAAGTCGTGTCTTCCTCAGCGTCACTCCATTGAACTTTTACAAGTTTAACTTCGCGGTTGCGTAGCTTTTTGACTTCTGTACCCAAGATACGAGTTGGAAATCTTCTCACAGTCGCCTCTCGTTCTACTTCTACGTCCTCTATTATGCTTGGTTCCAGCACTTCCGCAGACTCATGTAGGCACTTTCGTAAGTGAGAAACGTGAAAGACATTATGAACTCTAGCCAATCTTTCAGGCAACTCTACTTTATAAGACATCTTCCCAATCCTTTCAATGATAGGAAACGACCCTACAAATCTTGGTGCCAACTTTCCTGCAGATCCGAAGCGAACGACGTTCCTCAAAGGAGATACTTTAAGGAAAACCCTGTCCCCAACCTCAAACTCAAGGTTGGTCCTTCTCTTATCTGCGTAGGACTTTTGTCTATCTTGGGCAGTCTTCATTCTTTTTTCGTAACAAGTCCACTTTCTCTGAAGTTTCTCTAATCATATCTGGTCCAAGTATGAGCTTATCTGTAGAATCCCACCAACAGGTTGGTGATCGGCACGGTCTTCCATATAAAGCTTCGAAGGGTGCCATACCTATGGTGGCTTGGTTGCTATTGTTGTAGGCAAACTCCACCAAAGGAAGATGATCCTCCCATGTTCCTCCGAAGTCAAGAATGCATAATCTCAAGAGGTCTTCTAATACTCTGTTCACTCTCTCTGTCTGACCATCGGTTTGGGGGTGATAGGCCGTGCTTAAGCATAACTGTGTGCCTACAGCCTCTTGCATGCTCTTCCAAAACTCGCTCGTAAAGATAGGATCTCGGTCGCTAACAATGCTGGAGGGTATCCCATGGATTCGATCTATCTCTTTAAGATATATGGATGCTAGAGATGAGGCGGTCCTTCTATTCTTAACAGGTATGAAGTGAGCGCTTTTTGTGAGCCTGCCCACTATTACCCAAATACTGGTATTGCCTCTTCTTGACCTAGCAGCCCATCAATAAAGTCCATCGAGATGCTATCCCATTTCCACTATAGGACCTCTAGAGGTTGAAGCAAACCACCAGGCTTCTTTTGTTCCGCCTTGACTTGTTGGCATACTAAGCACTTCGAGACGAATTCAGCTGCATCCCTCTTCATGCCATCCCAAAAGAAAACCCTTTTTACGTCTTTATACATCTTGTCTCCACCGGGGTATATGGTCAACTTGGAATGGTGTGCTTCCTCAAGAACTTTCTTCACCAAATCCCTTGCTTGTGGTACGCATAGCCTTCCATCCCGTTTCAACCAACCCTTATCATCGATGGAGTATCTATTGAGGTGACTAGAAATCTCACCCCTACTTAACTTATCTATCACATCAACTAGCTGAGGGTCTTCACGTTGTGTGGTCCCTATTGAGTCCAAAAGAGTAGGCCGCACCTCTAGCGATGCTAACAAACCAGTCACATGATCGACAGAGGATCTAAAATCAAAGTTGGCTATATACTCCAAGCTCTGCCTTTCTACAAAGAGAGGGCTTAAGGTCAGCATCTTTCTACTCAAGGCGTCTGCTACTACATTGCCCTTGCCAAGGGTATAGGAAATCTCGAAATCGTAAGATGCCAAGAATTCCATCGACCTTTGTTGCCTCAAGTTAAGATCTTTCTGCGAGAAAAGGTACTTCAACGATTTATGGTCAGTATATAATTCAAACTTCTCACCTAGGAGATAATGGCACCAAGACTTAAGCGTAAAGATGATAGCAGCCAACTCTAGGTCGTGGGTTGCGTAGTTTTTCTCATGTACTTTCAACTGCCCGCCTTCATAAGCTACTACCTTCCCTTCTTGCATCAAGACAGCTCCTAATCGCGTACCATAAGCATCCGTGTATACGGTAAACATCTTGCTCCCATCCGGCAATGTCAGAACTAGGGCTGTTTAGAGCTCTTTTTAAGCGTTGGAAAGCAATATTGCAATCCAAATCCCAAGTGAAAGTTAAGTTCTTCTTTGTCAACTTTGTAAGTGGAGCTGAGATTTTTGCAAAATCTTTGATGAACTTCCGGTAAAAGCCTGCTAGCCCGAGGAAGCTTTGGACTTCGGTTGCATTCCGTGGGACCTTCCAATCTTGCACCGCAACTACTTTTGTGGGGTCCAAAGCTAATCCCTCTTTGGACACCAAGTGTCCAAGAAACCTTACTTCTTCCCTCCAGAAGTGGCATTTGGAGAATTTGGCTTTTAACTGGTGTGCACGAAGAGTGTCCATGACTTCCTTTAAATGTTGAGCATGCTCTTCCTCACTCTTCGAGAAAATCAAAATGTTGTCTACGAAGACCATCACAAACTTATTGAGTAACTCCCTGAACATCCTGCTCACCAAATTGACGAAGTAAGCGGGTGCGTTTCTTAGGCCAAAAGGCATGACAAGCCACTTGAAGAAACCATCCGGAGTTCTGAACGCGGTCTTGTCAATGCTGTCTTCAACCACTCTCAGCTGATGAAACCTGGTAGCTAAATCTAGTTGGGAGAAAACCGATGCACCTACAAGCTGATCGAACAAGTCGTCTATTCTTGGGAGTAGGTGCCTATTCTTCTTAGTCAGCTTATTTAGCTCCCTATAATCAACGCATAGGCGAAGCGAACCGTCCTCTTTAGTAGCGAACACTACTGGAGTACCCCATTCAGAAATACTCCGCCTTATAAACCCCTTCTCAAGTAGCTCTTTAACTTGCTTGCTGAGTTCTTTCCTCTCCCTTGGAGCCATGTGTCTCACGAGTAGAGCGACGGGTTTTGCATTATCAACGAGGTATATGCGGAAGTCTATCTCCCGTTTCAGAGGTAACCCTTTAACCTCTTCAAAGACATCCGAGTATTCACGGACTACTCTAACAGACTACAAATTCTCAATAAACGCATCAAGAGATTCTAGATAGCTAAGCATAACAGAGTTCATGGGATTACAAGAAATTTCGAGAGTGTTACCAAGGCGAGTCATGAGTCTAACCACTCTCTTTTCACAGTCGAGGATGGCACCATTACTGGATAGCCAATCTGTAACACCCCACGTCCATTAATGTCACTCACAAAGGGAATGCATTAACTTCTATGGAGGTTTTAGGTGAATATAGAACAGTAAAATTTCAACAAGACAGATATAAAATAGTACTTGGAAAATTAAAAACTTTATTTCAATTGCAGCAGAAGTCAAAACATGTTTGATTACATCATAACACCATAATCAAAGTCAAGTACAATATTTATCTTGATAAAACAAGTACATAATCCCATTACATAAATAGCCATTAAAAAGAAAGATAACAAGCTGGACTTTACTTCAGCAGTCCAAGCTTTCCAAGAGATAAGCAATCCAATCAGACTCCACTGGAACTTGGCCCAACCTGAGGACCTGAAGGGAGAAAAGGATGAAAAAGAGGGGGGGTCTGACATAAAGTCTGGCGAGTATGATAATTCTACAATACTATTATCAAAATAACTGGACTAAGGCATAAGCTGGAAAACAAGGAAATGTCTATGAAAGAGCAGATTAAGGACATAGACAATCGCTAAAGGAAACTTTATAGGCGCTCCTAAATACTAAAGGATAAACACTATACTGCACCACACCAGTCACCCTAAAGATTGATTCCACTTAGCTTCACTTAGAAACTTTCTTAATGGCTTTACGTACTCCTAGCTGACTACATAGGTGCCGCCTGCCCCTATCTCCACTAGGTGTACCCCACTTTCCATTTTTCGATTGGCTCCCTACTCTTAGATACCCGTGCTGGCCCCACAGTGGGGTGTATCATTCCCCTAAAGTGGCAACCCGATATAACGGAGATGCACGGCTTATACCTACACGATGCAACAACGTCTTACCTACCAGCCCGGGTCCACACACGCATATGAAACCCGTTGGACTTGTGTTGCCACCGCTCCCTGTTTTGGCCTCTTATAGTCAAACCCAGTATGCGTGTCCCGTCCTCGACTTGGGTCGAGCCCACAAAGATACGTTTTGGGATACTGTTTGAAATGGGCCCCCATTATTTCCCACAAGCATTCCACCTAAGCTTGTCCCATTAGTCCATCCACTTAACCCACTTAGTCATGTTCATTTACATGTGTATTTGGTTAAGTCTAATCGTATTTCAAATGCCTCTAAAGGCAACCACTAGATTCCTCATGCCACCCAAGGCACCTACTTAACCCCCATGTTCCACCTTACATGATTATCTGGCTAAGTATTTCTTAATTCATTAAGGCCATAACCTCATAAAGACCTCTCACATTAGACTGGCATTTATGGCAGCTGGATTTGCCGGGCGGGTCCGGGCAGTCTTACACCACAAAAGAGTCTAACCTCGTGTCTTTACAACTGTTATGCTTTAGTTTGGGCCTAGGACCTCTCACATTGGGCCGACATTTGTGACTACTGGATTTGCCAGGCGGGTCCGGGCAGGTTTACATCACAAACGGGTCCAACCTCGTGTCCTAAGCATTGATTATTATTAATAATCCACTTTCCCCAATTTTAATAATTCCCTACTTGAATTATTAATTAATTCCAAATTTAACGATGTCCATAATTGACTCAATTATGGACATCCATTTAAGGCATGCAAAATCATATCAATTGCACCCCAATTTATTAATTTCCTAATATTACCCCTACCCCACGTTTGAACGTTTATTCGCAAAATGTATGCTAGACCCTATTAGTCTAACTCATAGCATAAAAGAAAATATTCACAACAACAACATATATATGTGACTAAATAAATCATAACAATGGGTAAAACTTGCATACATTACAACTTGCATAAGGTTATACATGTCATGGATCTAAGGGTGTCAACTTATTCATAATTCACATAATATGATTTTGATCAAATTTCATAAACTTGTATAGGACATGTGTGAATCAACATCATTAACAATATGGTTTTATATGGGTACACCTAACTCAATAGGCAAATTCCCAAAAATCAAAATTCATTTAATCATAGATTCATGTATATGGGTACACCTAACTTAATAGGCAAATTCCCATATTCAAGATCCAATTAATTTGTAGATTCATGTATATGGGTACACCTAACCCAATAGGCAAATTCCCATAATCAAGATCTATTATAAAAAAACATAAACTTTAAACATGATCCAATTCGCATAAATACTAACATCATGATTTTTCAACTTGTATGATTCAACACAACTTAACATGACATCATTATCATATAACATAAGTATTTCAACATATGTGATAATATGAGATCTACAACATATATACGATTTACAACATAGCATATCATAATTTGCAACATAGCATGATATGATTTACAACATAGCATAACATGATTAATCACATATGACATAGCATAGGATTATTTACAACATAATCACTACAACATAACAACATATATATGATAACATAATAGCATAACAAGAGATCCACAACATAATTTACAAATACATAACAATTCATATCACTTTCTTATGATCCATTCATAACTTAATCAAATTATTTTATAATAATATTGTGAGATTCATCATACTCACAATTTTAAAGAAGATAAATAGAAAGAGAGAGAGCTTTTGATTTGATTTGAGTAGATTTAGTTTGTAGATTAGGCCTTCTTCTTCTTTAGTTTGTGACGGCTATGCTGAACTCCATGGCAACGGCATGTCGGTAGCTCTCCAATTTTTCAAGTGATTTATTGTTAGAGTCTACCCACTTATTTATAGATGTTAGGATTCATTTAGGCCATTAGATTTAACCTAGAAATAACCGCAGCCATTCAGACCAGATGGGGTTTATCTTATTGACTCAGCAATGAGTCAGAAGTGACTCAGCAAACACTCAGCAAATTAATAAACTTCTATTCATGTTTACATTAACTGCCCATATATATATATATATATATATATATATACACATGCACCTATTCATGAATTCAAATTAATCCATAATTAACTTATGACCATTTCTACACATTAATTTTCCAATTAATGTCTTAATTCCATTTTTCGCCTTTTAAGGCAATTCACATATCTCAAATTTGTTATATGCCTTTTTAAGGCTATTTCGTGCAAATTCTCAATATTAATTCTTTTAATTTGTGAATATTAGTATTAACAGAAATACGGGGTGTTACATTCTCCCCTCCTTAAGGGATTTCGACCCCGAAATCTTCAAGTTTATATCCTATCATCAACCATCTACTCAATCAACAAACACTGGCATCCATTGTCCTTATAGACTTCTAATGCTTTCATGTTTAAATGCACAGTGTGTGTCTATGTCCGAATCTAATGTAAAATCAGGCGGTCCACTGATTCAGTTGACCTCCTTGATGCAACTCATGATAGTGCCATGCATCCATTATGTATGCAAAAGATCCTAATTGCTTACAAACTACTTCTATATGCGTGCACATCCATTCAACCGAATGCAGCATCTATATGATGGTACAACCATTATACATCCATTATACTAAATACATTCATTTATGCAATATGCAATATGTAGTGACCGAGCCGATCTAGTGCCTAAAGTGTGTGTATATATGCATCCACGAGCAACCACTAGCAACCACTTGCATCCATTTTGCATCCATCATACATAACATGTCTCAAACATATGTTTCAACCATAGGATTATCCTAACTAAAGGTCAAAGATACTAATGAGAGGACATACTAAAGATAAGATAAGATAAGCTAAGCGATAAAGGAGAAATTAAAAGACATACCCTCAAAAAGAAAAGGGTATAGCGAACGCATCTTCCCTTCTGTCTCCCAAGTAGCGTTGCTCTCATCATCTCCCCATTGCACTTTAACTAGTCTGACCTCTCGATTTCTCAACTTTTTGATCTCCAACCCAAGAATGCATGTAGGAGCTCGTCTAATTGTTGCATCACGCTCTATTTCCACCTCTTTAAGCAAGCTCGGCTCTACCACCTCCGCGGTCTTGTGCAAACACTTCCTCAAATGTGATACATGGAATACGTCGTGTACTCCACTAAGTTTCTCAGGCAACTCCACCCTATACGCCATCATCCCAATCCTGTCTTTTATAGGAAACGGCCCTACAAACCTTGGCGCTAATTTCCCAACAGACCCAAAGCGAACAACATTCCGTAACGGAGACACTTTGATAAAAACCATGTCCCCAATGTCAAACTCAAGATCTGTCCTCCTCTTATCAGCATACGATTTCTGCCTATCTTGTGCTGCTTTCATCCTCCTTCGAATCAAATCAATCTTCTCTGAGGTTTCCCTAACCATATCGGGCCCAAGTAGGATTTTATCGGTAGATTCCCACCAACATGTAGGCAAACGGCAAGGCCTTCCATAAAGAGCTTCGAAAGGTGCCATGCCAATACTAGACTGAAAGCTATTATTATATGCGAATTCTACCAACGGAAGGTGCTCTTCCCATGTACCCCCAAAGTCTAGGATACAAAGCCTTAAAAGACCCTCTAGAATACGATTCACCCTCTCGGTCTGGCCGTCCGTCTGAGGATGATATGCGGTGCTCAAACATAGCTGAGTCCCTACCGCCTCTTGTAAACTCTTCCAAAATTCGCTAGTGAAGATGGGATCACGGTCGCTTACTATACTAGAAGGAATACCGTGCAAACGAACTATCTCTTTAATGTATACAGAAGCCAACCACGGAGCAGTCCTCTTACTTTTCACGGGAATAAAATGAGCGCTCTTAGTAAGTCTATCTACTATAACCCAAATCCCCGTATTACCCTTCCTTGATCTTGGTAATCCATCCACAAAATCCATTGAGACGCTTTCCCATTTCCATAGTGGAACTTCCAATGGGTGAAGCAACCCACCGGGTTTCTTTTGTTCCGCTTTTACTCGTTGGCACACCAAGCATCTAGCGACGTACTCGGCCACATCCTTTTTCATACCGGCCCAAAAGAAAGCCCGCTTCATATCTTTGTACATCTTGTCTCCGCCGGGATGAATGGTCATCTTTGAGCGATGAGCATCATCAAGAATGGCCTTCCTTAAGTCTTCGTCTTGTGGTACACAAAGTCTATTATCCCTTCGTAACCAACCCTTATCGTCTAGGGTATACCTACGAAGATGGCTAGACGACTCCACTCCTTTGAGCTTTTCTACTATCTCAACCAACTGGGGGTCGTCTTGCTGTGCCTCACCAACTCGTCCTAGAAGTGTAGGTCTAACCTCCAAGGATGCTAACAAACCAGGTACTAGGTCAACGGAGGGTCTAAAGTCAAACATGGAGATGAATTCTAAGCTTCGTCATTCAACAAACAACGGACTCAAGGACAACCTTTTCCTACTTAAGGCGTCTGCTACCACGTTACCCTTGCCCGGGGTATATGCTATTTCAAAATCGTAGGAGGCTAGGAATTCCATCCACCGTTGCTGCCTTAAATTCAAAACCTTCTGAGAGAATAAGTATTTTAATGATTTGTGGTCAGTGAACAGTTCGAATTTCTCACCAAGAAGATAGTGACGCCAAGACTTAAGCGCGAAAACAATTGCGGCTAACTCAAGGTCATGCGTAGGGTAATTCTTTTCATGAACCCTCAACTGCCTTCGACCATAGGCTATTACTCTTCCCTCTTGCATGAGGACCGCGCCAAGTCCCGTCCCACAAGCATCAGTATAGACGGTAAACGGTTTATTCCCGTCTGGCAGCACTAAGACTGGGGCTGAAGTTAAGGCTATCTTTAAACGTTGGAACGCATCATCACAATCTTCGTCCCACGTAAAAACCAGGTTCTTCTTCGTTAACCGTGTTAATGGAGCTGATATTTTTGCGAAGTCTTTGATAAGCTTCCTATAATAACCAGCCAACCCCAAGAAACTTCTTACTTCGGTTACATTTTTAGGGACCTTCCAATCTTGGATGGCCACCACCTTTGCGGGATCCACTGCTATCCCTTCCTTGGAAACCACGTGCCCTAAGAACCGTACTTCTTTCCTCCAGAAGTGACACTTAGAAAATTTTGCCTTAAGGTTATGCGCTCGAAGGGTTTTTAACACTTCCCTAAGATGTAGGGCATGCTCTTCTTCATTCTTAGAAAAGACTAAGATGTCATCCACAAAGACTACCACGAATTTGTTAAGGTACTCCCTAAACACCCTACTCATCAAATCAACAAAATATGCGGGGGCGTTTGTCAAACCAAAGGGCATCACTAGCCATTCATAGAATCCGTTAGGAGTCCTAAAAGCAGTCTTATCTATACTATCCTCGGCCACTCTCAGTTGATGAAAGCCAGTGGCTAAGTCCAACTGCGAAAACACTGAGGCGCCAACTAACTGATCAAAGAGATCGTCAATCCTCGGCAGTGGGTGTCGGTTCTTTTTAGTATGCTTGTTTAGTTCTCTATAGTCCACACAAAGTCTAAGGGACCCATCCGCCTTTGTAGCAAATACTACTGGAGCACCCCACTCTGATATACTACGTCTTATGAACCCCTTCTCAAGCAACTCCTTCACTTGCTTATTGAGTTCCCTCCTTTCACGAGGAGCCATGTGGCGCACTGGCAAAGATACGGGTTTAGCATTATCCACAAGATAAATTCGAAAGTCCATCTCCCGCTTTGGAGGTAAGCCCTTCACCTCCTCAAACACATCCGGATATTCCCGGACCACCTCTACCGTTCGCAGATTCTCTACAGACGTGTCAAGCGATTCAAGATAACTTAGAATAACGGAATTTATGGGACTACAAAAGATGTCGAGAGCATTACCAAGGCGAGTCACAAGCCTAACTACTCTCCTTTCACAATCAAGAATGGCCCCATTTCTAGATAACCAATCCATTCCTAAAATTAGCCCATAGCCCGTGAAGCCCAATACATAAGCATCACATCTAAATTCAACGCTAAGTATAGAGATTTTCAAATCCAAACATATCATGGTCAAATGAGCCGAACCCCCAATTGGATTTGAAACAACCAAGGGATCCTCTACTAAACTGGTGTTCAAGTGTAGTAATTCAACAATGATGCAGAGATAAACGAATGAGATGCGCCAGAATCGAATAAGGTACGGACAGGATGATCAAACAGAAAAACTAAGCTTTCAACAGAAATTGTTCTACCTCTTTCTTGCAGCGGTGGGGCCACAATAGCCTGAACTTGCCCCCTTGCCTGCCCTGGTGCCATAAGAGCCTGCACCTGTCCTCTCGAGGTAGACCCTGCCCTCTGCCCCTTCTTTGGGCAGTCCTTCACCAAATGTCCCGCATCTCCACAATGAAAACAACCAGTCTTCTTTTTCTTTCTACAATCTTTGCTGAGATGGCCAGGCATCCCACAATTGAAGCATCTCTTCTTCCCTTTGCCATTATTGTTTTTACCACCCTTCTTATTTTGCTGTTGGGGTTTCTTCTGATCCCCTTTCTTTTCAACTGCCTTATCCTCATGCATAAGTGCCATTTCTACTAACCTTTCAAAGGTGGCTCCCATAGGGATGTGGGTCATAGCCAACCCTTGCAACAGTTCATTCAAGCCTCTAACGAACCTCAAAGCTTTCTTCTCTGGCATGTTCACCAACTCCAAGCCAAACCTTGCTAATTGATTAAATTTATTGACATACTCCTTCACTGATAAGCTCCCTTGCTTTAATGTCAGGAATTTTTCCATATTTAAATTCTCCTCTACCCTTGAAAGAAACTTTGCCTCAAACCTTCGTCTGAAATCCACCCATGAATCAACTGGACGTTCCCCGTTAGTGACCTCCCACCAAAACGAGGCCTCTCCCTTCATTAACCAAGCAGCTAAACGGACTTTCCTCCCATCTTCCACTTCAAAGATATCCAACAATTCCTCAGTCTCCTTAAGCCAGTCTCTGGCCTCCACAAACGTCTCAGTCCCTTGAAAAGTTTTTCCTCCCATAGCCTTAAATTCCTTGAACGTCCTTGCAAAAGTGTCAACACGAGGAGGAGGAGGAATGGGTGCAACTGGGGGTGGAGGAACATCTGCTGGGCCTGCAGTGGTGGCCCTAGCCTCCAAATATCTCCTAAACCACCCTGGAATCGTCACACCTTCTGGGAGATTAAGATCTTCAGCCATGCTGAAACGAAAAAGGAAAGATTCAAAATGGAGAATTCGAAAGATAAAGATAAGGATATGGCTATTTGGGATTATGTTTTTCATAAAAACTTTCTCTAAATAACATGTTTTTGAAAGCACTTCTTCCAAAAATACTTTAGAAAAATATTTTTCTAAAAATTTTATCTGTTCTGGTAACCTTATGCTCTGATACCACGTGTAACACCCCACGCCCATTAATGTCACTCACAAAGGGAATGCATTAACTTCTATGGAGGTTTTAGGTGAATATAGAACAGTAAAATTTCAACAAGACAGATATAAAATAGTACTTGGAAATTTAAAAACTTTATTTCAATTGCAGCAGAAGTCAAAACATGTTTGATTACATCATAACGCCATAATCAAAGTCAAGTACAATATCTATCTTGATAAAACAAGTACATAATCCCATTACATAAATAGCCATTAAAAAGAAAGATAACAAGCTGGACTTTACTTCAGCAGTCCAAGCTTTCCAAGAGATAAGCAATCCAATCAGACTCCACTGGAACTTGGCCCAACCTGAGGACCTGAAGGGAGAAAAGGATGAGAAAGAGGGGGGGTCAGACATAAAGTTTGGCGAGTATGATAATTCTACAATACTATTATCAAAATAACTGGACTAAGGCATAAGCTGGAAAACAAGGAAATGTCTATGAAAGAGCAAATTAAGGACATAGACAATCGCTAAAGGAAACGTTATAGGCGCTCCTAAATACTAAAGGATAAACACTATACTGCACCACACCAGTCACCCTAAAGATTGATTCCACTTAGCTTCACTTAGAAACTTTCTTAATGGCTTTACGTACTCCTAGCTGACTACATAGGTGCCGCCTGCCCCTATCTCCACTAGGTGTACCCCACTTTCCATTTTTCGATCGGCTCCCTACTCATAGATACCCGTGCTGGCCCCACAGTGGGGTGTATCATTCCCCTAAAGTGGCAACCCGATATAACGGAGATGCACGGCTTATACCTACACGATGCAACAACGTCTTACCTACCAGCCCGGGTCCACACACGCATATGAAACCCGTTGGACTTGCGTTGCCACCGCTCCCTGTTTTGGCCTCTTATAGTCAAACCTAGTATGCGTGTCCCATCCTCGACTTGGGTCGAGCCCACAAAGATACGTTTTGGGATACTGGTTGAAATGGGCCCCCATTATTTCCCACAAGCATTCCACCTAAGCTTGTCCCATTAGTCCATCCACTTAACCCACTTAGTCATGTTCATTTACATGTGTATTTGGTTAAGTCTAATTGTATTTCAAATGCCTCTAAAGGCAACCACTAGATTCCTCATGCCACCTAAGGCACCTACTTAACCCCCATGTTCCACCTTACATGATTATCTGGCTAAGTATTTCTTAATTCATTAAGGCCATAACCTCATAAAGACCTCTCACATTAGACTGGCATTTATGGCAGCTGGATTTGCCGGGCGGGTCCGGGCAGTCTTACACCACAAAAGAGTCTAACCTCGTGTCTTTACAACTGTTATGCTTTAGTTTGGGCCTAGGACCTCTCACATTGGGCCGACATTTGTGACTACTGGATTTGCCGGGCGGGTCCGAGCAGGTTTACGTCACAAACAGGTCCAACCTCGTGTCCTAAGCATTGATTATTATTAATAATCCACTTTCCCCAATTTTAATAATTCCCTACTTGAATTATTAATTAATTCCAAATTTAACAATGTCCATAATTGACTCAATTATGGACATCCATTTAAGGCATGCAAAATCATATCAATTGCACCCCAATTTATTAATTTCCTAATATTATCCCTACCCCACGTTTGAACGTTTATTCGCAAAATGTATGCTAGACCCTATTAGTCTAACTCATAGCATAAAAGAAAATATTCACAACAACAACATATATATGTGACTAAATAAATCATAACAAGGGGTAAAACTTGCATACATTACAACTTGCATAAGGTTATACATGTCATGGATCTAAGGGTGTCAACTTATTCATAATTCACATAATATGATTTTGATTAAATTTCATAAACTTGTATAGGACATGTGTGAATCAACATCATTAACAATATGGTTTTATATGGGTACACCTAACTCAATAGGCAAATTCCCAAAAATCAAAATTCATTTAATCATAGATTCATGTATATGGGTACACCTAACTTAAGAGGCAAATTCCCATATTCAAGATCCAATTAATTTGTAGATTCATGTATATGGGTACACCTAACCCAATAGGCAAATTCCCATAATCAAGATCTATTATAAAAAAAACATAAACTTTAAACATGATCCAATTCGCATAAATACTAACATCATGATTTTACAACTTGTATGATTCAGCACAACTTAACATGACATCATTATCATATAACATAAGTATTTCAACATATGTGATAATATGAGATCTACAACATATATAAGATTTACAACATAGCATATCATAATTTGCAACATAGCATGATATGATTTACAACATAGCATAGCATGATTAATCGCATATGGCATAGCATAGGATTATTTACAACATAATCACTATAACATAACAACATATATATGATAACATAATAGCATAACAAGAGATCCACAACATAATTTACAAATACATAACAATTCATATCACTTTCTTGTGATCCATTCATAACTTAATCAAATTATTTTATAATAATATTGTGAGATTCATCATACTCACAATTTTAAATAAGAGAAATAGAAAGAGAGAGAGCTTTTGATTTGATTTGAGTAGATTTAGTTTGTAGATTAGGCCTTCTTCTTCTTTAGTTTGTGACGGCTATGCTGAACTCCATGGCAACGGCATGTCGGTAGCTCTCCAATTTTTCAAGTGATTTAGGGTTAGAGTCTACCCACTTATTTATAGATGTTAGGATTCATTTAGGCCATTAGATTTAACCTAGAAATAACCGCAGCCATTCAGACCAGATGGGGTTTATCTTATTGACTCAGCAATGAGTCAGAAGTGACTCAGCAAACACTCAGCAAATTAATAAACTTCTATTCATGTTTACATTAACTGCCCATATATATATAAATATATATATATATATATATATATATATATATATATATATATATATATATACACATGCACCTATTCATGAATTCAAATTAATCCATAATTAACTTATGACCATTTCTACACATTAATTTTTCAATTAATGTCTTAATTCCATTTTTCGCCTTTTAAGGCAATTCACATATCTCAAATTTGTTATATGCCTTTTTAAGGCTATTTCATGCAAATTCTCAATATTAATTCTTTTAATTTGTGAATATTAGTATTAACAGAAATACGGGGTGTTACACAATCCATTCCAAGAATCAACCCATAGCCCGTGAAGCCCAAAACATAGGCATTACATCTAAATCCCACACTTAATATAGAAATTTCCAAATCCAAACAAATCATTTACAAATAAGTTGAGCCCCCAATTGGATTTGAAACAACCAAGGGATCCTCTACTAAACTAGTGTCTAGGTGCAGAGATTTAACTAATGTAGTAGATATAAAAGAGTGCGATGCGCCAGAATCAAAGAGTGCACGAACATGATGATCAAAAAGATAAATTAAACTCTCAATAGAAACATTTCTACCTTGTTCTTGCGGAGGTGCCATGAGAGCGTGAACCTGCCCTCCAGAAGTAGATCCAACTCTCTTCCCTTGCCCTTGCTTTCTTGGGCAGTCCCTAGCCATGTGTCATGCCTCGCCGCAATGGAAACAGCCACCCATCTTTCTTTTCTTCTTCCTGCAGTCCTTAACCAGATGTCCAGGAATGCCACAAAAATTACACTTCCTCTTGTCACAGGTTTTGTTGTTTTTCCCGCCTTTCTTGGAATCAGTCTTCTTGCTCTATAATCCTTCCCTTTTCTTATCTTGAGATGCTTCCACCTTTGTCTCCTTCTTGCCTACCTTATCTTCTTTTGTAACAGTGCCATGTCCACCAGTGTAACAACCCGTATTTTAATAACATGTTAAAACGAGAATCAAAGCAGAATTTAATTTTAAATTCTGAATCAGGTAAAACGGGCTATGCCATTGCGTTCGTCTCGGAAAAATACGCGAAATAGAGTCCGAGTTTTCGAGAATCGGAGTTCGTATGACCCGTTAAAGGCCCAAAGAAGATTTCTGGAAATTTGAATTTCGGAAACAGATTTTGATAATCAGATCTGGGGCTAGGCGGGGAGTTTCCCGCCTAGGCCATGTCGACAGGGCTGTCGACAGGCCTGTCGACTTGGGCCCAGACCAAGTCGACAGCCCTGTCGACTTGCCTGTCGACAGGGGGTGGCCGGGGCATATAGCCTGGCGCACCTGTTTGTCTCACCTAGTCTTGTTCTTGGGCTGGGTCTGGAAGCTTCCAAGATCTGATGATCCTAATCTATCCTAGGGTTAATCTAAGGGCCTAAAACTATCCTAATCTCTATAAAAACACCCCTAAGCCCCCCCCAAAACCCTCATAACTCACCCTCTCCACGAAGTGCTGCCCAAATGCCAAGTGATCATGGCCTCCATCCCAAATCCCTAGAGCCTATGCATTCAAATTGGGTTCAAATCAAAAGGTGCAAGCTTGCTACACCAAATCAAGGCCAAAATGCGAGTTTCATGATGGTTCTTCACCAAAAGGAGCCACCTTTCTTCGTCAAGATGATGCATGATCCCTTTCCTAAGCCTTGCCTAGGTAAGTTCTAGCTACTTTTGGATCAAAACGGTATTTTTAATGTTGACATGGGATAAAATGAGGCTAAACATGATTATGCGAATCCATATGAACCTTACCATGCCTCTTGTGTTCATATTTATAATCTTAGGCCATGTGAGTGACTTAATCATGCCTCTCATGCTATGCATAACCTAGTTTAAGTTGCAAGTTTGGATCTTTATGCATGAAATGCTAGCATGAACCTTTAGGAAACACTTTATGTGTGAAACATTGGCTAAGACAAGATTTTGGGGCTTATGCATGTTTAGGAACCCAAACCCCTTATGGTAGCATGTAAGTTTGTGGCCAAATTACCTTATGACACTATGCATGTTTGTGGCCAAATTACCTTATGACACTATGCATGTTTGTGGCCAAATTACCTTATGACACTATGCACGTTTATGGCCAATCCCTTTTATGATGTTATGCATGTGGAAGCCAAGCCCTTTTTGGCATCATGTGCGTTTTGAGACCAATATGTGACATAGTATCCTTGCTATGTTGACTCGCTTTGCTTGCGTTGGGAAAACACGATTTTGGGAAGTTAGATAAACATGAACATGTCGCAAAATCTTAACTTGAATATGACATGTGTTTATTTTTGAAAATATGACTTGAAAGATAACATGGAAGAAGATATGTAAGTATGCATAAAAACATGAGCTTGGGAATTTACCTATTAAGTTAGGTCTACCCTTTGGGAATTTACCTATTAAGTTAGGTCTACCCAAATGCTTGAAAACTTAACATGTTTTGGAAACATGATGAACTTAGATAATATGAGTATGTCCAACTCGAGGTTGGGTTGAGTTTGCAACTTAAAACTACCCGGAACCGACCGGCCTAACTAGTAGTTGCAAACAATAGGACCCAATGTGAGAAGTTGGTCATGTCGCGCTTAAGACCCGAGGTTAGACTAGGTTGTGGTGTAAATCTACCCGGACCCGCCCGGCTTAACTAGTAACCACAACAAGGTCTAATGTGAGAGGTTAAGAGTGCATTAATTAAATTAATGCCACATGGTAAGGTTAAGTAAATTTGACTAATGACACTTAACCGATATGATGCAAATGGGTAGGTTAAGTGGGACCGGGCTTGATTTCCTTAATGACACTTAACCATGCAAGATGATTAGAAGATAAGGTTAAGTAATTTACACTTAACTAATTCCGAATGGGTAATTAGATGAGGTTAAGTAATTAAGACTTAACTAACCTAACCACGGTAATTAGATGGGGTTAAGTAATCCACACTTAACTAATCTAAACACGGTAATTCGACGGGGTTAAGCTAAACACTTAACCAATTTAAACTTGGTAATTCAATGAGGTTAAGTAACCAATACCTAACCAACTTAACGTGGTAATTTAATGGGGTTAAGTTAAACACTTAACTAATTTAACACGATGATTTGATGAGGTTAAGTGACCTATACTTAACCAATCTAACTCGTTAATTTGATGAGGTTAAGTTAACCTATACTTAACCAATCTAACGTGAAAACATGATAAGGCTAAGTCACGAATCGTTTTGAATACGCTTGACCGATTTGACTCGGTAATTTGATAGGGTCAAATTAATATATACTTAACCAATCTAAATTGATAATTAGACGAGGTTAAGTCATGGATTGCTTGATATACTTGACCAACTTGACACATGGTCTGTAGGGTTAAGTCTTGGACTTGGATACTTAGCCAATTTTGACATGATTTGTGGACGGGCTAAGTTATGAACTTAAGTGACACTTAACCCATTAGATAAACCCTAATTCGGAGGATTAGGTAAATAACCATAGTTAACAAGGGTAATGGAAATAAGGCTAAGTGGTAAACCTTAGTTAAGGGAAACTAAGTAACAATTCTTAGTCAAGGAAATCTGGACCACTTCTTAGATAGATGAGTAACCCGATATGGTAGGTCATCGTTTAAGTATACACGTAGGAGCAGGCTATCTGATTTAGATAAAGGCTCCAACGAACGGGGTAACGAAGCAGCGGCTTCGGGGAACGTGAGGATATTCTTGGGATCCCTCTGTGAGCTGCCAGGTCATTATACTAGGCTCACGAGAGGTTGAGGTCTGCGGTAGAAGAACCAAGAATATGCCTTGGTTGTTATGCGAGCGACCTAAAGACTGGGGTGGATAGCAGTGAGTCGGCGGATACATAAGCTGCCCGAGATAGCAAGTTCGTCGATCATCTACCATCTTGAGTCAAGCGTGTACGTACGGAAAGGCAGGGGACACCCAACAGACCATAATTTGCTATCTAATTATGGGTGAGGTAGGTCGTAGGATGTGGGCTGACCGGAGTGTAGTTCTCATGCAAGATTTTCTCTTGTGTTGCCTTTCACTAGTTGAGGGAGGGGTCTCGTGGGACCATAGCCACGTGTAGAAAAGCAGACCTTAGTATCTGCATCGGCAGATAAATCTAAAGCTCCCGACCGAGTCCTGTATTTCTTGTTTTGCCCTGTGACAGGACTCGGATGGCACGATGTGATACATGTGCATACAGTTATAGAAAAACGATTCACGATGAATGCGTGGGAAAAAGGGCGCGGTTGAGGGTTAGCGTAATCCCTAGTGGCCTAGGTGGTTTAACCCAACCCGAAATACGAAAGCGTGCAATAGGTAAGCGTAATCCCTAGTGGTGCTAGGTGGCGTAAGTCCTAGTAGTTCAAACGATGATTCATATGGAAGAGCCTAGCTAGAACAAGGGTGACAGTCCAAACGATTTCAAGGAAAATACGACATGAGGAAGCCCGTACGAGGTACGGCAAAGGACTGAACTTATATACATGGAAAGAAACATATGATTTTGAGTAACCTATATATGCGGTATATTAGGTTGACATGGACCATTACACGACTTTGGGCAAGGGACATTCATGGTTAACACATGACGCGGGTAGGGATACTAGTACGAGAGGTGCAGAGCAAATATACATGTTAGAACTAGGAAGAATATACATAATAGATACCATGGGATGTTAGACGGGGTAGATACCTTGGGATAATGTACTCGATAGAAATCTGACGAGGTGATGCCTTGACTTATCATAACACCGTAGTTTATCATGACACCTTAGTTTACCTTGCCACAGTAGTTCAACCGGCTACCCTGGTTTATCTATCTTGTAGTTATCCTTATGTTTACTTTCAGTTTATGCATGTCATGTTACCTTTACCTGTTTTTATACTGGAAGTAGATAGGACTTACTCAGTCTTTTTGACTGACCCGTTTTGTTTCGCCTCTTTTCTTCCGTTTCCCCCCAGGTTTCAGGGAGGAAACAATGCTGTTTAGTTCGGACTTCTTCTGCTTGAAGGTCATCATGGATGGCTTGGACTTATCTTGGATATGGCTACTTTACGGTTTTACTTGGGGAATAATTTATTAAAAAGTCTTTGCGCTTCTTTACTATTGCAAGACAGGTTTTGATGTACTCTGATGTAAAAGGCTTTAGACCTTATTTATTCATGTTATGAAAGTTTGATTTTACTTCCGCTATTTATATATGTTCTGTCTTGTGATATTTCTGTGCATGTTTACTAATAATGCCCCTCTAAAGCTAGTGCATTCCCTTGCGAGTGACCCCAGCGGAGGCGGGGTGTTACATTTGGTATCAGAGCAGAAGGTTACCAGACCGGGCAAAAGTTTTTAAAGACCTTCTGAAAACTATTTGAAAATCGTTTATAAAGAAGCATTTTTTAAGAAAATTTTCTTTTAAAAGAAAAAGGCTATTCCCCAAAGGCCATTAGCACTATCCTTGTTTCCTTAATTGAATCTCTTTCCCTTTCTTTCCTCCATCTGTAGTCACAGTGGTTTTAACTGCGACTAGTCTTTTCTACCTACGAAAGTGCTTTCCATACGATGGAGGTGGTTCTCGAGAGACCAGTGACCGCGTTATAAGAAAGGATCGTGAGAAAGAAGGATAAAGGATACGAGCTTAAGGATGAGCAACTTGTTGGTATGGCTTAGTCCTCAAAGGAGGGAGAGAGATGAGCAATGAAACCCATGACGAGAGGGTACCTTTGGCATGGTGAAACGGGACGGATAGTTAAGTATCATGGGACAAGGACAAGATCATTGGGAGGGCAATAGTATGCTCTCATTTCTAGGGTACCTCGGAAGGAGGGTAACGATCTTGTTAAAGGTTTAGTTTTCTTCTCTCTATCATCCCGGCGGGACTTTGTTTGGATCACCGCATCTCTTTGGGTCCGCTTTGATAGTTGAGTCTCTGCACCTTAGTACTAGTGTAATAGAGGGTCCCGTTTTGTCTCAAATCCTATTGGAAGATCGGTCCATTTATTCATGACTTGTTTGGATTTGAGAATGTCGGTGTCAAGTATTGAGCTTGGAAATAATGCTTATGTTTATAGGTGTGGATGGATTCTAGGGATGAAGTGGTTATCCAGTAAGGGGTGCCACTCTCGGTTTTAGAAGGAGGGTAGTTAGACTCTTGGCTTGCTTTGGTAATACCCTCGAAGCCTCGTGTAACCTTTTTGGGTTCTGTCATGATTAGTTACTTAGAATCCCTAGATGCCTTTGTTGGAAATTAGAAACCCGATCGAGTGGTGTTCGCTAATAAGACGGATGGTTTACTTCGATTATGTATGAGTTATGGGGATCACCCTAGTAAGGACTCTTGGCAATTTGGATTGGCATCGGAAAACGAGATCCAGAATTCACTAGTGAATTTTGGAGAGCTGGCTTGAGTACGTAGATATGGTTGAGCCAAGTACACTAGGGAAAGGATAAGTGCAAGTGGAACGAGAGGCGACGAGGAAATGGGTTCCAACTCATGTTATGGAAACAGGAAGTAAGAAGCTGCGAAATCGTGAAGAAAAAGGGGCGGTCAAGGCACGATGGAACTAAGCTCAAGGTAATGCGACTCAGGAGACTGAAGACTAAATACGTGCATGATATCTCTTTTGGGAATATATCCTCGATCCCTGTTTTCTGGTAAGCTTGCTTGTAGGCTATCTTTTAGGGATATCCCCTCGGTCATGTTTCTGTTACAAACCCCGTAAGAAGTTTGTTTTGTTTATCTTCTCGACCCTGTTTCAGGGGAATCTTAGGTAGAACCCTATGGATGTAAACATGTATTTGAAACATGTTATGGTTGATATGGTTGCAAATGGTTGCAAGTGGTTGCTCGTGGATGCGCGAATTTACATTAGATATTAGCTCGACTCGGTCACATTTCATATTGCATATGCACGAGTATTTATACTTGTTTATGGATGAAATCGAATGTATTATCATGCGGTTGTTGCATATGAATGAATGATTGTGCACGCATATAGTATCTATATGACTAGGACTATTTGCATACATGTTGGATTCATGGCACTAAACATATTTTTCATTTCAAAAGATTTTTCAGGCCTAATCATTAGCATTAGCTAAGGAACATGTACACAAACGTTTTGCATATATACATACAGCATTAGAAATCACCTAAGGACAATGGTTGCTTGTGGATGATGTTTTGAGTAGATGGATGATGGATGGTAGGATATGTTCTTCCTAACTTGGAGATTTCGGGGACGAAATCCTAAAAGGTGGGGAGAATGTAACAACCCATATTTTAATAACATGTTAAAACGAGAATCAAAGCAGAATTTAATTTTAAATTCTGAATCAGGTAAAACGGGCTATGCCATTGCGTTCGTCTCGAAAAAATACGCGAAATAGAGTCCGAGTTTTCGAGAATCGGAGTTCGTATGACCCGTTAAAGGCCCAAAGAAGATTTCTGGAAATTTGAATTTCGGAAACAGATTTTGATAATCAGATATGGGGCTAGGCGGGGAGTTTCCCGCCTAGGCCATGTCGACAGGGCTGTCGACAGGCCTGTCGACTTGGGCCCAGACCAAGTCGACAGCCCTGTCGACTTGCCTGTCGACAGGGGGTGGCCGGGGCATATAGCCTGGCGCACCTGTTTGTCTCACCTAGTCTTGTTCTTGGGCTGGGTCTGGAAGCTTCCGAGATCTGATGGTCCTAATCTATCCTAGGGTTAATCTAAGGGCCTAAAACTATCCTAATCTCTATAAAAACACCCCTAAGCCCCCCCAAAACCCTCATAACTCACCCTCTCCACGAAGTGCTGCCCAAATGCCAAGTGATCATGGCCTCCATCCCAAATCCCTAGAGCCTATGCATTCAAATTGGGTTCAAATCAAAAGGTGCAAGCTTGCTACACCAAATCAAGGCCAAAATGCGAGTTTCATGATGGTTCTTCACCAAAAGGAGCCACCTTTCTTCGTCAAGATGATGCATGATCCCTTTCCTAAGCCTTGCCTAGGTAAGTTCTAGCTACTTTTGGATCAAAACGGTATTTTTAATGTTGACATGGGATAAAATGAGGCTAAACATGATTATGCGAATCCATATGAACCTTACCATGCCTCTTGTGTTCATATTTATAATCTTAGGCCATGTGAGTGACTTAATCATGCCTCTCATGCTATGCATAACCTAGTTTAAGTTGCAAGTTTGGATCTTTATGCATGAAATGCTAGCATGAACCTTTAGGAAACACTTTATGTGTGAAACATTGGCTAAGACAAGATTTTGGGGCTTATGCATGTTTAGGAACCCAAACCCCTTATGGTAGCATGTAAGTTTGTGGCCAAATTACCTTATGACACTATGCATGTTTGTGGCCAAATTACCTTATGACACTATGCATGTTTGTGGCCAAATTACCTTATGACACTATGCACGTTTATGGCCAATCCCTTTTATGATGTTATGCATGTGGAAGCCAAGCCCTTTTTGGCATCATGCGCGTTTTGAGACCAATATGTGACATAGTATCCTTGCTATGTTGACTTGCTTTGCTTGCGTTGGGAAAACACGATTTTGGGAAGTTAGATAAACATGAACATGTCGCAAAATCTTAACTTGAATATGACATGTGTTTATATTTGAAAATATGACTTGAAAGATAACATGGAAGAAGATATGTAAGTATGCATAAAAACATGAGCTTGGGAATTTACCTATTAAGTTAGGTCTACCCTTTGGGAATTTACCTATTAAGTTAGGTCTACCCAAATGCTTGAAAACTTAACATGTTTTGGAAACATGATGAACTTAGATAATATGAGTATGTCCAACTCGAGGTTGGGTTGAGTTTGCAACGCAAAACTACCCGGAACCGACCGGCCTAACTAGTAGTTGCAAACAATAGGACCCAATGTGAGAAGTTGGTCATGTCGCGCTTAAGACCCGAGGTTAGAGTAGGTTGTGGTGTAAATCTACCCGGACCCACCCGGCTTAACTAGTAACCACAACAAGGTCTAATGTGAGAGGTTAAGAGTGCATTAATTAAATTAATGCCACATGGTAAGGTTAAGTAAATTTGACTAATGACACTTAACCGATATGATGCAAATGGGTAGGTTAAGTGGGACCGGGCTTGATTTCCTTAATGACACTTAACCATGCAAGATGATTAGAAGATAAGGTTAAGTAATTTACACTTAACTAATTCCGAATGGGTAATTAGATGAGGTTAAGTAATTAAGACTTAACTAACCTAACCACGGTAATTAGATGGGGTTAAGTAATCCACACTTAACTAATCTAAACACGGTAATTCGACGGGGTTAAGCTAAACACTTAACCAATTTAAACTTGGTAATTCAATGAGGTTAAGTAACCAATACCTAACCAACTTAACGTGGTAATTTAATGGGGTTAAGTTAAACACTTAACTAATTTAACACGATGATTTGATGAGGTTAAGTGACCTATACTTAACCAATCTAACTCGTTAATTTGATGAGGTTAAGTTAACCTATACTTAACCAATCTAACGTGAAAACATGATAAGGCTAAGTCACGAATCGTTTTGAATACGCTTGACCGATTTGACTCGGTAATTTGATAGGGTCAAATTAATATATACTTAACCAATCTAAATTGATAATTAGACGAGGTTAAGTCATGGATTGCTTGATATACTTGACCAACTTGACACATGGTCTGTAGGGTTAAGTCTTGGACTTGGATACTTAGCCAATTTTGACATGATTTGTGGACGGGCTAAGTTATGAACTTAAGTGACACTTAACCCATTAGATAAACCCTAATTCGGAGGATTAGGTAAATAACCATAGTTAACAAGGGTAATGGAAATAAGGCTAAGTGGTAAACCTTAGTTAAGGGAAACTAAGTAACAATTCTTAGTCAAGGAAATCTGGACCACTTCTTAGATAGATGAGTAACCCGATATGGTAGGTCATCGTTTAAGTATACGTGTAGGAGCAGGCTATCTGATTTAGATAAAGGCTCCAACGAACGGGGTAACGAAGCAGCGGCTTCGGGGAACGTGAGGATATTCTTGGGATCCCTCTGTGAGCTGCCAGGTCATTATACTAGGCTCACGAGAGGTTGAGGTCTGCGGTAGAAGAACCAAGAATATGCCTTGGTTGCTATGCGAGCGACCTAAAGACTGGGGTGGATAGCAGTGAGTCGGCGGATACATAAGCTGCCTGAGATAGCAAGTTCGTCGATCATCTACCATCTTGAGTCAAGCGTGTACGTACGGAAAGGCAGGGGACACCCAACAGACCATAATTTGCTATCTAATTATGGGTGAGGTAGGTCGTAGGATGTGGGCTGACCGGAGTGTAGTTCTCATGCAAGATTTTCTCTTGTGTTGCCTTTCACTAGTTGAGGGAGGGGTCTCGTGGGACCATAGCCACGTGTAGAAAAGCAGACCTTAGTATCTGCATCGGCAGATAAATCTAAAGCTCCCGACCGAGTCCTGTATTTCTTGTTTTGCCCTGTGACAGGACTCGGATGGCACGATGTGATACATGTGCATACAGTTATAGAAAAACGATTCACGATGAATGCGTGGGAAAAAGGGCGCGGTTGAGGGTTAGCGTAATCCCTAGTGGCCTAGGTGGTTTAACCCAACCCGAAATACGAAAGCGTGCAATAGGTAAGCGTAATCCCTAGTGGTGCTAGGTGGCGTAAGTCCTAGTAGTTCAAACGATGATTCATATGGAAGAGCCTAGCTAGAACAAGGGTGACAGTCCAAATGATTTCAAGGAAAATACGACATGAGGAAGCCCGTACGAGGTACGGCAAAGGACTGAACTTATATACATGGAAAGAAACATATGATTTTGAGTAACCTATATATGCGGTATATTAGGTTGACATGGACCATTACACGACTTTGGGCAAGGGACATTCATGGTTAACACATGACGCGGGTAGGGATACTAGTACGAGAGGTGCAGAGCAAATATACATGTTAGAACTAGGAAGAATATACATAATAGATACCGTGGGATGTTAGACGGGGTAGATACCTTGGGATAATGTACTCGATAGAAATCTGACGAGGTGATGCCTTGACTTATCATAACACCGTAGTTTATCATGACACCTTAGTTTACCTTGCCACAGTAGTTCAACCGGCTACCCTGGTTTATCTATCTTGTAGTTATCCTTATGTTTACTTTCAGTTTATGCATGTCATGTTACCTTTACCTGTTTTTATACTGGAAGTAGATAGGACTTACTCAGTCTTTTTGACTGACCCGTTTTGTTTCGCCTCTTTTCTTCCGTTTCCCCCCAGGTTTCAGGGAGGAAACAATGCTGTTTAGTTCGGACTTCTTCTGCTTGAAGGTCATCATGGATGGCTTGGACTTATCTTGGATATGGCTACTTTACGGTTTTACTTGGGGAATAATTTATTAAAAAGTCTTTGCGCTTCTTTACTATTGCAAGACAGGTTTTGATGTACTCTGATGTAAAAGGCTTTAGACCTTATTTATTCATGTTATGAAAGTTTGATTTTACTTCCGCTATTTATATATGTTCTGTCTTGTGATATTTCTGTGCATGTTTACTAATAATGCCCCTCTAAAGCTAGTGCATTCCCTTGCGAGTGACCCTAGCGGAGGCGGGGTGTTACATTTGGTATCAGAGCAGAAGGTTACCAGACTGGGCAAAAGTTTTTAAAGACCTTCTGAAAACTATTTGAAAATCGTTTATAAAGAAGCATTTTTTAAGAAAATTTTCTTTTAAAAGAAAAAGGCTATTCCCCAAAGGCCATTAGCACTATCCTTGTTTCCTTAATTGAATCTCTTTCCCTTTCTTTCCTCCATCTGTAGTCACAGTGGTTTTAACTGCGACTAGTCTTTTCTACCTACGAAAGTGCTTTCCATACGATGGAGGTGGTTCTCGAGAGACCAGTGACCGCGTTATAAGAAAGGATCATGAGAAAGAAGGATAAAGGATACGAGCTTAAGGATGAGCAACTTGTTGGTATGGCTTAGTCCTCAAAGGAGGGAGAGAGATGAGCAATGAAACCCATGACGAGAGGGTACCTTTGGCATGGTGAAACGGGATGGATAGTTAAGTATCATGGGACAAGGACAAGATCATTGGGAGGGCAATAGTATGCTCTCATTTCTAGGGTACCTCGGAAGGAGGGTAACGATCTTGTTAAAGGTTTAGTTTTCTTCTCTCTATCATCCCGGCGGGACTTTGGTTGGATCACCGCATCTCTTTGGGTCCGCTTTGATAGTTGAGTCTCTGCACCTTAGTACTAGTGTAATAGAGGGTCCCGTTTTTTCTCAATTCCTATTGGAAGATCGGTCCATTTATTCATGACTTGTTTGGATTTGAGAATGTCGGTGTCAAGTAGTGAGCTTGGAAATAATGCTTATGTTTATAGGTGTGGATGGATTATAGGGATGAAGTGGTTATCCAGTAAGGGGTGCCACTCTCGGTTTTAGAAGGAGGGTAGTTAGACTCTTGGCTTGCTTTGGTAATACCCTCGAAGCCTCGTGTAACCTTTTTGGGTTCTGTCATGATTAGTTACTTAGAATCCCTAGATGCCTTTGTTGGAAATTAGAAACCCAATCGAGTGGTGTTCGCTAATAAGACGGATGGTTTACTTCGATTATGTATGAGTTATGGGGATCACCCTAGTAAGGACTCTTGGCAATTTGGATTGGCATCGGAAAACGAGATCCAGAATTCACTAGTGAATTTTGGAGAGCTGGCTTGAGTACGTAGATATGGTTGAGCCAAGTACACTAGGGAAAGGATAAGTGCAAGTGGAACGAGAGGCGACGAGGAAATGGGTTCCAACTCATGTTATGGAAACAGGAAGTAAGAAGCTGCGAAATCGTGAAGAAAAAGGGGCGGTCAAGGCACGATGGAACTAAGCTCAAGGTAATGCGACTCAGGAGACTGAAGACTAAATACGTGCATGATATCTCTTTTGGGAATATATCCTCGATCCCTGTTTTCTGGTAAGCTTGCTTGTAGGCTATCTTTTAGGGATATCCCCTCGGTCATGTTTCTGTTACAAACCCCGTAAGAAGTTTGTTTTGTTTATCTTCTCGACCCTGTTTCAGGGGAATCTTAGGTAGAACCCTATGGATGTAAACATGTATTTGAAACATGTTATGGTTGATATGGTTGCAAATGGTTGCAAGTGGTTGCTCGTGGATGCGCGAATTTACATTAGATATTAGCTCGACTCGGTCACATTTCATATTGCATATGCACGAGTATTTATACTTGTTTATGGATGAAATCGAATGTATTATCATGCGGTTGTTGCATATGAATGAATGATTGTGCACGCATATAGTATCTATATGACTAGGACTATTTGCATACATGTTGGATTCATGGCACTAAACATATTTTTCATTTCAAAAGATTTTTCAGGCCTAATCATTAGCATTAGCTAAGGAACATGTACACACACGTTTTGCATATATACATACAGCATTAGAAATCACCTAAGGACAATGGTTGCTTGTGGATGATGTTTTGAGTAGATGGATGATGGATGGTAGGATATGTTCTTCCTAACTTGGAGATTTCGGGGACGAAATCCTAAAAGGTGGGGAGAATGTAACAACCCGTATTTTAATAACATGTTAAAACGAGAATCAAAGCAGAATTTAATTTTAAATTCTGAATCAGGTAAAACAGGCTATTCCATTGCGTTCGTCTCGGAAAAATACGCGAAATAGAGTCTGAGTTTTCGAGAATCGGAGTTCGTATGACCCGTTAAAGGCCCAAAGAAGATTTCTGGAAATTTGAATTTCGGAAACAGATTTTGATAATCAGATATGGGGCTAGGCGGGGAGTTTCCCGCCTAGGCCATGTCGACAGGGCTGTCGACAGGCCTGTCGACTTGGGCCCAGACCAAGTCGACAGCCCTGTCGACTTGCCTATCGACAGGGGGTGGCCGGGGCATATAGCCTGGCGCACCTGTTTGTCTCACCTAGTCTTGTTCTTGGGCTGGGTCTGGAAGCTTCCGAGATCTGATGGTCCTAATCTATCCTAGGGTTAATCTAAGGGCCTAAAACTATCCTAATCTCTATAAAAACACCCCTAAGCCCCCCCAAAACCCTCATAACTCACCCTCTCCACGAAGTGCTGCCCAAATGCCAAGTGATCATGGCCTCCATCCCAAATCCCTAGAGCCTATGCATTCAAATTGGGTTCAAATCAAAAGGTGCAAGCTTGCTACACCAAATCAAGGCCAAAATGCGAGTTTCATGATGGTTCTTCACCAAAAGGAGCCACCTTTCTTCGTCAAGATGATGCATGATCCCTTTCCTAAGCCTTGCCTAGGTAAGTTCTAGCTACTTTTGGATCAAAACGGTATTTTTAATGTTGACATGGGATAAAATGAGGCTAAACATGATTATGCGAATCCATATGAACCTTACCATGCCTCTTGTGTTCATATTTATAATCTTAGGCCATGTGAGTGACTTAATCATGCCTCTCATGCTATGCATAACCTAGTTTAAGTTGCAAGTTTGGATCTTTATGCATGAAATGCTAGCATGAACCTTTAGGAAACACTTTATGTGTGAAACATTGGCTAAGACAAGATTTTGGGGCTTATGCATGTTTAGGAACCCAAACCCCTTATGGTAGCATGTAAGTTTGTGGCCAAATTACCTTATGACACTATGCATGTTTGTGGCCAAATTACCTTATGACACTATGCATGTTTGTGGCCAAATTACCTTATGACACTATGCACGTTTATGGCCAATCCCTTTTATGATGTTATGCATGTGGAAGCCAAGCCCTTTTTGGCATCATGCGCGTTTTGAGACCAATATGTGACATAGTATCCTTGCTATGTTGACTCGCTTTGCTTGCGTTGGGAAAACACGATTTTGGGAAGTTAGATAAACATGAACATGTCGCAAAATCTTAACTTGAATATGACATGTGTTTATATTTGAAAATATGACTTGAAAGATAACATGGAAGAAGATATGTAAGTATGCATAAAAACATGAGCTTGGGAATTTACCTATTAAGTTAGGTCTACCCTTTGGGAATTTACCTATTAAGTTAGGTCTACCCAAATGCTTGAAAACTTAACATGTTTTGGAAACATGATGAACTTAGATAATATGAGTATGTCCAACTCGAGGTTGGGTTGAGTTTGCAACGTAAAACTACCCGGAACCGACCGGCCTAACTAGTAGTTGCAAACAATAGGACCCAATGTGAGAAGTTGGTCATGTCGCGCTTAAGACCCGAGGTTAGACTAGGTTGTGGTGTAAATCTACCCGGACCCGCCCGACTTAACTAGTAACCACAACAAGGTCTAATGTGAGAGGTTAAGAGTGCATTAATTAAATTAATGCCACATGGTAAGGTTAAGTAAATTTGACTAATGACACTTAACCGATATGATGCAAATGGGTAGGTTAAGTGGGACCGGGCTTGATTTCCTTAATGACACTTAACCATGCAAGATGATTAGAAGATAAGGTTAAGTAATTTACACTTAACTAATTCCGAATGGGTAATTAGATGAGGTTAAGTAATTAAGACTTAACTAACCTAACCACGGTAATTAGATGGGGTTAAGTAATCCACACTTAACTAATCTAAACACGGTAATTCGACGGGGTTAAGCTAAACACTTAACCAATTTAAACTTGGTAATTCAATGAGGTTAAGTAACCAATACCTAACCAACTTAACGTGGTAATTTAATGGGGTTAAGTTAAACACTTAACTAATTTAACACGATGATTTGATGAGGTTAAGTGACCTATACTTAACCAATCTAACTCGTTAATTTGATGAGGTTAAGTTAACCTATACTTAACCAATCTAACGTGAAAACATGATAAGGCTAAGTCACGAATCGTTTTGAATACGCTTGACCGATTTGACTCGGTAATTTGATAGGGTCAAATTAATATATACTTAACCAATCTAAATTGATAATTAGACGAGGTTAAGTCATGGATTGCTTGATATACTTGACCAACTTGACACATGGTCTGTAGGGTTAAGTCTTGGACTTGGATACTTAGCCAATTTTGACATGATTTGTGGACGGGCTAAGTTATGAACTTAAGTGACACTTAACCCATTACCCTAATTCGGAGGATTAGGTAAATAACCATAGTTAACAAGGGTAATGGAAATAAGGCTAAGTGGTAAACCTTAGTTAAGGGAAACTAAGTAACAATTCTTAGTCAAGGAAATCTGGACCACTTCTTAGATAGATGAGTAACCCGATATGGTAGGTCATCGTTTAAGTATACGCGTAGGAGCAGGCTATCTGATTTAGATAAAGGCTCCAACGAACGGGGTAACGAAGCAGCGGCTTCGGGGAACGTGAGGATATTCTTGGGATCCCTCTGTGAGCTGCCAGGTCATTATACTAGGCTCACGAGAGGTTGAGGTCTGCGGTAGAAGAACCAAGAATATGCCTTGGTTGCTATGCGAGCGACCTAAAGACGGGTGGATAGCAGTGAGTCGGCGGATACATAAGCTGCCCGAGATATCAAGTTCGTCAATCATCTACCATCTTGAGTCAAGCGTGTACGTACGGAAAGGCAGGGGACACCCAACAGACCATAATTTGCTATCTAATTATGGGTGAGGTAGGTCGTAGGATGTGGGCTGACCGGAGTGTAGTTCTCATGCAAGATTTTCTCTTGTGTTGCCTTTCACTAGTTGAGGGAGGGGTCTCGTGGGACCATAGCCACGTGTAGAAAAGCAGACCTTAGTATCTGCATCGGCAGATAAATCTAAAGCTCCCGACCGAGTCCTGTATTTCTTGTTTTGCCCTGTGACAGGACTCGGATGGCACGATGTGATACATGTGCATACAGTTATAGAAAAACGATTCACGATGAATGCGTAGGAAAAAGGGCGCGGTTGAGGGTTAGCGTAATCCCTAGTGGCCTAGGTGGTTTAACCCAACCCGAAATACGAAAGCGTGCAATAGGTAAGCGTAATCCCTAGTGGTGCTAGGTGGCGTAAGTCCTAGTAGTTCAAACGATGATTCATATGGAAGAGCCTAGCTAGAACAAGGGTGACAGTCCAAACGATTTCAAGGAAAATACGACATGAGGAAGCCCGTACGAGGTACGGCAAAGGACTGAACTTATATACATGGAAAGAAACATATGATTTTGAGTAACCTATATATGCGGTATATTAGGTTGACATGGACCATTACACGACTTTGGGCAAGGGACATTCATGGTTAACACATGACGCGGGTAGGGATACTAGTACGAGAGGTGCAGAGCAAATATACATGTTAGAACTAGGAAGAATATACATAATAGATACCGTGGGATGTTAGACGGGGTAGATACCTTGGGATAATGTACTCGATAGAAATCTGACGAGGTGATGCCTTGACTTATCATAACACCGTAGTTTATCATGACACCTTAGTTTACCTTGCCACAGTAGTTCAACCGGCTACCCTGGTTTATCTATCTTGTAGTTATCCTTATGTTTACTTTCAGTTTATGCATGTCATGTTACCTTTACCTGTTTTTATACTGGAAGTAGATAGGACTTACTCAGTCTTTTTGACTGACCTGTTTTGTTTCGCCTCTTTTCTTCCGTTCCCCCCCCCCAGGTTTCAGGGAGGAAACAATGTTGTTTAGTTCGGACTTCTTCTGCTTGAAGGTCATCATGGATGGCTTGGACTTCTCTTGGCTATGGCTACTTTACGGTTTTACTTGGGGAATAATTTATTAAAAAGTATTTGCGCTTCTTTACTATTGCAAGACAGGTTTTGATGTACTCTGATGTAAAAGGCTTTAGACCTTATTTATTCATGTTATGAAAGTTTGATTTTACTTCCGCTATTTATATATGTTCTGTCTTGTGATATTTCTGTGCATGTTTACCAATAATGCCCCTCTAAAGCTAGTGCATTCCCTTGCGAGTGACCCTAGCGGAGGCGGGGTGTTACAACCGGTCTTTCATAAGTCGCACCCATAGGTATATGGGACATAGCTACGATGTGCGGTGGCTCATTCAATCCTTTAACAAAGCGGAGAGCCTTCTTATGTGGAGTGTTCACTAACTCCAATCTTAACCTAGCCAGCTGATTAAATGGATTAACGTATTCCTTGACCGACATACTTCCCTGTCTGAGAGCTAAGAACTTCTCCATCTGTAGGCTTCGTTCAGCTTGTGAGAGGAATTTCATTTTAAACTTCATCCTAAAATCCATCCAAGTTTCAATTAGTCTTTCATCGTTAGTGACTTCCCACCAATAGGAAGCTTCGTCTTTGAGCAACCATACCGCCAACTGTATCTTCTGCCTATCATCCACTTCGAAGATATCGAACAAATCCTCAGTTTCTTTGAGCCAGTTTCTTGCTTCCACAAAGGATTCATTTCCATTGAAGTTCTTTCCACCCATGGCTCGAAAGTCCCTACATATTTTTGAGAAAGCATTTGCACGAGGAGGAGGAGGAGGAGGAACCGCTGCAGTTGGGGGAGGAGGAATGTTTGTTGGGCCTGCGTCGTTGGCCCTAGCCTCTAGCTACCTCCTGAACCAGCCAGATATCGGTACCCCCTCTGGAAGGTTAAGATTCCCAGACATGCTGAAACGAAAAGGGAAAGATTCAAAATAAAGGATAGAAAGATAGTGCATATGGCTTTGGGGGATTATGCCTTTTAAAGTAAAATAACACTTTTTCTTGAAAAAAATGCTTCTTTTTGAAAATAGTTTTCAAAAACTTTTATCTAATCTAGTAAACCTTTGCTCTGATACCAAGTGAAACACCCCACCTCCGTTAAGGTCACTCACAAAGGGAACGCCTTAACTTCGATGGAGCATTATAGGTAAAAGACACAGATAGTTTACAAGATATATATATATATATATATATATATATATATATATAAGCAGTGGAAAACAAACATTTCTTTATTTCAAACATGGTTCATAATAAAACATTACAACAAACTGTTTCAAACCAACTCCCAAATTATTACATCATAAGTTCTGTCTTGATTATTATATAAAGAAGCACAAATCATAAATAAAACTGCATAAATCTCCAAGTCTAGTGTGTCCAAAGCCATAGCCAAAGATAATAGGTTCCAAGCCGTACATCACAGAGTCTTCAAGCTTGGAAAGATGAACAGTCCGAATTAAGCTGAGCTATTCCCTCCCTGGCTACCTAAGGGGGGGGGAACGGAAGAAAAGAAGACGAAAGAAAAATGGGTCAGACATAAGTCTGAGTAAGTCTAGTGACTTTTCAGCGTGTGAATAAGGAAAAGGGGTCATGATAGGAATAAACTGAAAATAGGACAGTACCAGAACAGCAAACTGACATAAAGCTATATAAGGAAGGATAACCGAATATACATCGCACCCATGTTTAAGTCTCTGCACCTACTTATATTTGTCCAACTAGCACCACGTGTTCATGGTGAAATGATCCCCTTCTATCGATCGGATCCTACTAACATGCATTTATCACGTATGTCCTTCGGCCCCTACTTGACTGTGGATACCTGTGCTGGTCCCACAACAGGGTGTATCAAATTCTATGGTGGCAACCCGACACGATTCAAGATGCATAGTGTATGACTACTAATGCCCAGTGTCGGCTTTTTCCACTCAGGAGTACGTGCACGCCTGTACTACGTTGGAACCTACACTGATCCACCACCGTCGACGCTTTTTGACCACTTATAATCAGCCCAGTATTCATGCCCCACCCTGCCTAGTTCAGGGTCACAAGATACATCTATATGGGTTACTACTGAAATGGGTCCTCGTTACTAGGGTTTTCCAGCCAACATGTTAAATAGGTTAAGTGTCTGAATTTACCTAACCCCACCTATCAGTTTAGCTAACATGTTGAATTGGTTAAGTGTTTCCTTAATTGACTTAACCCTACCACTCTTGACTTAGCTTTATTAGAGCACCAACCACTCACATTAGACAGGTATTGTTGTGGTCACTAGATGCGTCGGTCGGTTCCGGGCAGTTTTACACCATAACTCAGTCTAACCTCGGGTCCTTTTTGGGCTCAATGCACTAACCACCCACATTAGACAGGTATATTTGTGGTCACTGGATGTACCGGTCGGTTCCGGGCAGTTTTACACCACAACTCAGTCTAACCTCGGGTTAGGCATATTCGTCTTTTTTAAATTTACATATTTATCCTTTTATGTAAATTAGCCAACAATTTATTGTCATGGCCCATTTTCTTTCTAAATCAAATTCATAATTTTTGGTAAGTAAATTATACCATTTCAATGCCATACCATTATGTATAGTTCTCTTGTTTTCCCCAACGTTACCCCCGTTGTATGTTCGCAAAATTACATAGGATGTTAGGCTCGACATTTTAGCCTAACTAATAAACTAAAAGGGGAAAAAAGGGGAACTTGCAACATTCCAACATCATACAAAAATATAGATCTAACTACAGGTTTGTCACATGCACTTGGCATAATATACTTTTAATTATGAACTTGCAAACTAGATCTATGCAACATGAGTCATAAAATAATAGTTTTACAAAGAACTACCAAAATCTAGTTAGACATGTGGTGGTGAACTTGCATATGGATTGAATCATGCTAATATTGATAAAGGCATATGGTTCTAACATATAAAGTTGTAGATCTAATCATATAGGTTTACATAATCATGTTTTTAACCTATAAACTTGCATGTATTCATAACATGATAACATCACCTAGCTTGCATAAACATGGCATAATTTCTAAATTGACATACAACATACATATATCATCACCAAATTTATACAAGGTTGTAGATCTAAACATGTATGCATAATAGATCTAAACAATTAGGCATAAACGACGTGACTTAGCCTAAAACTTGTATGTATCATAATATCACCAAACGTCTATATGATAATTTCATAACATCGTAAGTTTATTCATCAATTTCCACATAACATAATAGGTTCGATAGACCACAATAATTCATAGGCATATATGATAGAATAGACATGAATAAACATAAATCAACATCGCATACAACTTGATACAATTCTATTTTACAATTCATTACAAACTATGTCTTTAATTCATTCACATCTGAAAGATAACTACACTTACTAACAAAAGGAATTCTTGAGTTCTGGGATCGGTATTCTAAAATTGAATTGCTCGCCTATGATGTAGATCGTTGAATTTTCTTAGTTGAATTAGATTAGATTTAATTTTTGACGTAGCTTTAATCTTGCCTTTGAGTTGAAAGAGATGACGGCTATTCTAGGTTCACCATTGACGGCATGGCGGCTCTTGGTATGAATATTTGTGATTTAGGGTTGAGAGTTAGGTTGCTTTTATAGAGGTTTAATTAATTTAGAGCCGTCAGATTAACCCTAGAAATAATCAAGACCGTCCAGTCAAGATAGGATAACACCTCAGCCCTAATGACTCAGCAGAGAGTCAGAAATCGTCATCCTTTCAGGTCTGCCCGGAGGGGGGAGGTTAGGTCGACCCCCAGGTCGACTTGTAGGGTAGGTCGAAACTAGGGTCGACCTCTTGATCGACCTGGCCTGGGCGGGAATTTTTCATGCCCTGCCCTCTTCTGTGTTTAAATTTGAATTTTGAATTTTTGAAACTTCCGAAGGCCATAACTTCTTCATACGAAGTCCAATTCACGCAAACTCGGACTCTGCCGCAACCAGAATTCCGAGACGAACGCAATGGCATAACCCGTTTCCCTTAATTATCACATTTAGAAATAATTATTCTTTAATTCGTTACTTTAAGGTTTATCGAAAACATGGGGTGTTACATTTTACAATACCAATGGATTTTTGTTTTTTGAAAGTGTGTGCGTTTGACTTGTCCGCGACCCACATTGATACTCAGATTAACCCTTGTGTTCCCTGTTTTATTAATTCTCATGATTGTAGTTGCGAATAGTTTAGCGATAGGCGCAGATCTCAAAAGTTATATTAGTCCTAGTCGGTTCAGGCACTGGTCGGTCCGTATTTAGCCCCCGAGGGAATGGGAGAAACGGTCGATCCGTATTGAATACCGATCGACTGGTTTCATTCTCCCAAGAAGTTAACGGTGCTAATCAGCCCTGTGACCCCTTAAGGTGTGAATGATTCCGACCAACTAATAGTCTTTGTGCTTCTGGACGATTCTTGGAGTTACCGGTCGGTCTGTTTTGGAAATCACTACCGACCGATTGGTCCTGGAAGACGTCCAACTTCTTCTTCATACTTGCTCATTTTGATGATTAGAAAAGTGTTTGAATACTTCCTTTTTCTGTGCAGGATGGATCCAACTTCCAATGAATACAGGATAAAGAAGTTCTTTGATCTGGATGATGACACAATTGGCCAACCTTTAGTGAATTCCCCCATACTTGCTGGCCCTACTTACCCAGAGTTACAATTAATCGTGAATAGGCCTCATTATGCACTAGGGGATTGTAATGCTAAGCTTGTTAAGCGACTTCCCGGTTGGAACTTACAAGGGGTTTCTTCCAACTTAGAGGTGTCGCACCCCGATTGTCGAATAACATCCAGTGACATCGTGGTTGCCAAATCCAGACTGCTTGGACGTATGGAAGAGACTTTGCATCAATTCGAGAAACAGATGGATCTACTCAAAGATCAAACTGCGAAGAAGCTTCAAGATTGGCATTCACTGGCCGGAGACCTTCAAAGACTCCATCAGGAGAGCCTTGACCGCATTGCAATTTTAGAAGCTGACAAGGTGAAACTGATCCACGCTCTGAGAAACCGAGATGCTCTTGTTGCCGCTTTTCCAAAGGGAGACATTGAGTTGGCGGCTCCAGCTAGCAAGAGGCCTGTTCTTGACGCTTCCACATCAGGGTCTGCTCCAATGAAGAAGAAGGTCAGACGGCCGAGGAAGTACCCGCATGCATAGCTCTTTCCTCCTAATGCTTGACAACTTTTGGCTTGATGAACTTTATCTTTAGACCGACTGTATGAAGCGAGTTCCGATCCTCGCCTTTAACTACTATGTTGGCTTATGTTGGTGTAATGTGACTGTGGTGATTGCCGTGATTGTGTTTGCTGGTCCTTTTTTTGGTGATGGAACGTTGGTCATGAAAGCTAATGCTTAATTAGCCAGGTCACTTAGTTCACAGATTGTTTTCTTCTATACGCTTTTACTTGCCGTGGCTTGCATTCTTTGGTCTGATACCGGTCATCCCATGTATGTGATTACTCGGACGACCGGTTTATGGCCGACCGATTACCGGTGGTATTGACTAATCGGTCGCTTTCCACCTGAAGCTGGCCGGTGGTGCGGTTCGCTTGTGGTGCGTTGATCCCATTTTTGTATGACGGTTTTTTGCTTTGAATGTCAGATTGTGTCGCTAAATGTGTTGTGACGATGCGTGGTTGCCCCTGGTTCTGACCCGGGTCACCACAACCTGTCTTATAATAATTAAAGCATTGCATAACTCTAGGTTAGTTAATTCGATATTGATTGTCCATATTAATAACAAACCGATCGCCTAAGTATGATGAATTTCAAACATGAATCAGTGTTTTTGCAAACTTGTTTCATTCGATGGTCCATAAAACCTATCGAAGCTTGTTTGCTAGAATACATCATCTTGGTTTGGAGTTGTATCTATACTTTACGATTAGGTGGTTGATATAATTTGACAAGTTCAATATTGTACACTATTTTATGCTTATGAAACACGTATCCGTGATTGGTTTGTCATGTTTGCAACACAAAATTTCTGCACTTTCTATGAAGATAAGTTCCTTTTTTAATGCCCCTGTTTGGAAGGCAACATTTGTAAACCCTTTATTCATTGTGACTGAACGGCTCAGCCACTTGTAGAATTTGTAGGGTGCATCTGAAAAAGGCCTTTGGGTCCGTCACTAACCGAATTTGGAAGATCCGACATATGATCGGACACCCCCAAAGAGGTTTTTTGGTAATCCGTCAGTAACTGGGTTTGGAAGACTCAAAATTGATAGTTGGATTTGAAAGAACCAACATATGAACGGATGCCTCCGAAGTGGTCTTTGCAACTCAGCGTTCGTGTCGTTATCCAACCATGTATCAATGGCGTCGACGAGTAACAGAGTGCCCCCTGGGGAGGTGTTTGGTTTTTAAAACCTGGTGTTAGTGTCGCTGTACGACCATGTATCAATGGCGTTGACGAGTAAACAAGTACCCACTGGGGAGGTTATTGGTTTATCGACTATATAATTTCTTTCTTTGGAACAGACATCAGCTTATTTGCTGGTTTATATTGCTACCTGTTGGAGCTAGTGTTTAGAACCATTTGATAGGCATATTCCTGGTGTCCTGTTTTGCGTAGCTATGCTTTCACACCTTTTGAGCTTACCATGAATGATGTTTTTAGCATTAAATGGTGGACATTTGAGATATCCAGCCAAGACATGCCATAACAATTACTAGGGTTAGTTATACTATGATAGTGTCATCATACTTCTTTAGACCTGCGATTGAAATCAAACCTTAGTGAGGAATTTGTAAATGTACGATTTATGCAGGTAATGCAATTTCGCTTCATTATATTTACAAAACTTGCAATAGCCTCGCTTGGTATGTAAAATGCATTTTTTACAAGTAGTATGAAAGGAAAATTAAGAGAAGTAGCGACGGAGATGAATAACATTCCATGCTCTTGGGAGTTGGACTCCGTCTGTTGTTTTCAGCTCAAATGTGCCATCCGAGAACTTTTGGCTTATTACATATGGCCCCTCCCAATTGGGTCCTAGTACTCCAGTTCCTATCATGATTTTCTTAAGAACGAGATCCCCAACTTGGAAGGTCCTTCGCCTAATTTGAGCATTGAAACGGCAGGCTATTCTTCTTTGATGTGCCATAACCCTGAGTTCTGATTCTTTCCTTCTTTCCTCGAGTAAGTCTAGCGCTTCGAGTTGAAGTTTTTCATTTTCTTCTTGGTTGAAGTAGATCCTTCTGTGAGTTGGAATTTCTAGTTCGACTGGGATCATCGCCTCAAATTCGAATGCCAATGAAAACGGAGTGTGGCCTGTTGCAGTTTTATAGGTGGTACGGTATGCCCGCAATGCTAGTGGAAGCTCATCAACCCATCCACCCATGGCTTTCTCAAGACGCTTCTTGATGGTTGATTTCAGGATCTTGTTGATTGCTTCAACTTGCCCATTATCTTGTGGATGGGCAACGGCCAAAAACTTTTCTTGATCTTGAATTTGGCGCAAAAATCTAAGAACTCACTGCTTTCAAATTGAGTCCCACTGTCGGTGATTATTTTTTGTGGTATGTCGAACCTGCAGATGATGTTTTTCAAGACAAAGTTGATCACCTTCTTTGAGGTAATAGTGATTAGTGGCTCTGCTTCGACCCATTTTGTAAAATAATCGACTGCCACTATTGCGTACTTCATATTTGATTTTGCAATGGGCAGTGCCCCAATTAAATCTATGCCCCTAACAGCAAATGGCCATGGGTTGACCATTTGTGTCAATTCGGTTGGTGGTGCTCTCGGAATTTTCGCAAATATTTGGCGCTTGTCGCATCTTTTGGCATAATTCATCGCGTCTAGGTTCACTTCGGGCCAAAAATAACCATATCGCGGGACTTTCTTGGCTAATGTTGGCCACCGAAGTGACCTCCACAATCTCCCTCGTGCAATTCTGCTAAGATTGCTTTTGACTCCTCCTTGGACACACACCGCAATAAAGGCATAGAGGATCCTCGTCTATACAGCCTTCCGTCCTGAACAAGATATAGTGGAGCCTTGCACAGTATTTTCCTCCGCCTTCTCGGTTCCTCTGGGAGTGTTTAGTTGAGGATATATTCCTTAATCGGCATCATCCAGGACTCGGGTTCTTCTGTTGTTTCCATAATCCACTCGACATCTATCTCTTCAATGACAGGTGTCGTAAGGACTTCAACAGGTAATAGTCCCAGCAAATGTGCATCAGAAGAACTAGCATATTTGGCGAGAGAGTCAGCCTTAGTATTTTCTTCTCTTGGAATGTGAGATATAGTATAATGATTGAGGTTGTTGAGGAGTTCCATGACTTTCATAAGATAGGAAGGAAGATTTCCCACTTTAGTCTGGAATTCCCCAAGAACCTGCCCCACTACCAATTAGGAATCGCTGATGATCCGTATGGGTTTTAGATTCATCTCTTTTGCTAGTTTTAATCTGTTTATCAGTGCTTCGTACTCAGACTCAGTATTGATTGACGGAAACTCCAACCTTAACGCATGACATAAAGAATGACCTTCTGGAGTTTCCAAGACAATCCAGGCTCCTGAACAGTAATCATTCCTCGAGCCATCCACGTATAGCTTCCAGCTAGCGATTGCTCCCATTGGTTCCTCAATTTCCTCTCCTTTGTCCGTGAATTCGGCAATGAAGTGTGCCAAAGCTTGCCCATTGATAGCCCTTCGGGGGTGATAGGTGATATCATATTGGCTGAGCTCAATGTTCCACTTCAGCAGTCTTCCAGAAGTTTCCGTACGGAAGAGAATTTTCCTTAGTGGTTGGTCGGTGAGGACTTTTATCGGATGGGACTGGAAATATGGTCTCAATTTCTTTGAGGCGATGAGTAGGCAGTATGCCAGCTTTTCAAGCTTTGGGTAATTCATCTCTGCCTCATCAAGTCGCTTACTGATATAATAAACTGGCCAATGGACTTTTGAATCTTCACGGACAAGTGCGGCACTCAGGGCATGTGGTGACACAACCAAATATAGGAATATCTCTTCTCCATCTTTGGGTTTGGAAAGCATTGGTGGTGATTCCAAATGTTGAATTAATTGTTCGAAAGCTATTTGACACTCTGGAGTCCATTGAAAGTCTTTCTTTCCTTTTCTTAAAGCGTCAAACAGCGGGATGCATTGATCTGTTGCTTTGGAGATGAAGCGGTTAAGGGCGGCAATTTTCCCATTCATGCTCTGAAGCTCCTTTATTGTTCTTGGTGCTCGCACTTCTCGTAACGTCGCGACCTAGGAAGGGTTTGCCTCAATACCCCTGGCGTTGACTATGAATCCGAGAAATTTTCCTGAAGACACCCCAAATGAGCATTTCAGAGGATTTGACTTCATACCGAATTTTCTTAGGATATGGAACATTTCTGTTAGATCTTCTAAGTGATCTTCACCCTTTTTCGACTTTACTAGTATGTCATCGATGTATACCTCCATGGTGTTCCCAATTTGGGTTTTGAACATGAAGTTCACTAGATGTTGATATGTTGCCCCAGCATTCTTTAGTCCGAATTGCATGACCTTATAGCAGTATAGGCCTCTTTCAGTTATAAAGCTTGTGTTCTCTTCATCCGATTCATGCATCATGATCTGATTATAACCAGAATATGCATCCATGAAAGATAGCAGTGCATATCCAGCGGTTGCATCAACGAGCTGGTCAATTCTGGGCAAGGGGAAACTGTCCTTAGGACACGCTTTATTAAGGTCCGAGTAATCTATGCACACCCTCCGTTTTCCATTAGACTTTTTGACAAGAACTGGATTTGAGACTAAATCAGGATATGTTGATGCTCGTATGAAGTTTTTCTTAAAAAGTCTGCCTACTTCTTCTTTCAATTCCATCGATCTTTCAGATCCCTGGGTTCGTCGTTTTTGTCTTACAGGGGTAACGTTAGGACTAACATTCAGTTTATGAACAATTGTATCTGTTGATATTCCGCACATGTCTGAGTGCGTCCATGCAAAGATGTCTAGGTTTGCTTTCAGAAACAATATCAAATCCTTCTTCAGCTTCTGGCCCAGCTGAGAACCTATTTTCAGAACTCGGTTAGGATCTTTATCATGCACCGGAACAGAAATGGTATCTTCAGCTGGAACTGCCCGGTCTTCCCCATACTGGTTTTCCTTAGATCCATCTCCTTCTGAGCTCCGCTATGCTCGCCAGTATGGGGGCTTTGCTTTAGTTGCTATAAAGGAGGGTTTTGGATGCGAAGCGGTGGCTCCACATCCTTCTTCATTTCTTTTTTCCTTAATTCAGAAACCTCAGCACGATAGCACTCTCTTGCTGTTTGTTGGTCGCCTTTAACTATACCGATCCCATTCTCGGTGGGAAATTTCATTGTCAGGCACAATGGTAATTCGAAATGCTACAAGTGTTGGTCTTCCTAGGAAGGCATTATAAGATGAGAGCTCGTCGATTACAACGAAGTCCTGCTCTCGTGAGACCCTTTGCTCCCCTTCTCCGAGATCAACAGACAGGTTAATAATTCCGATTGGTTGGACAGCCCGTCCGGTAAAGCCGTGAATTTTGTTCTGACAAGCTCTCACATCTCCCATAGAAAGCTTCATTCTATGAAAGGCATTGATGAACAAGACATTGATGGATGCTCCACTGTCCACCAGAACTGTAACACCCCGAATTTTCTGGTAACTGTAAATTAACAAATTAAAGTATAATTAATTCTAAATGAAAGAATTAAGGGAAACGGGTTATGCCATTGCGTTCGTCTCGGAATTCTTCTTGAGATAGAGTCCGAGTTTGCGGGAATCGGACTCTGTATGAAGGAGTTATGATTTTCGGAAGTTTCAGAATTCAATTTAAAATTCAAACAGTTCAAAATTCAGTTCAAATTTCGAATTCAGACCCAAACTGGGATGGGCGGGAAAATTCCTGCCCAGGCACCAGGTCGACCTGGGTGACTAGGCCGACCATAGGGTCGACCTGGGGGTCGACCTGCCCAGTCGACCCGGTTTGACTCTGGCTGGCCTGGTCAGTTTCTGGTCGAATTTCTAAGCTTGGCTGTGTCACTAGGGATGATTTGTCACATTCTGGTTGGTTCTTCTCGAAGTGAATGGTCTAGATTCATCTGTGATCATCTGATGGCTTAAATCAATTTGAAATTCTATATAAACAACTTAAGACTCCAACCTAAATTCACATAAAAAAAATTAGAGATGGAGCCGCCATGTTGTCGGGAGAAAACTGAGAGGAGCCTCCACTTGTAGAAAAGCTTAGTGACGAGCCAAAATTAAAGTAAAACAAGAATCAAATCAACGTTTGTCTTCCCAAAGGAAAGCAATTCAAATTCAGAACACAGAAATCATAAAACAAGACCGTCGTTTGTTGTAAGTATAGTGATTTTTCCGATGTGAATAAAAGTTAGGATTTGATTCGATGTAAAATGGAAATGGAATTGTGTTATTGTATAACGATGATGTTAATTCATATCTATGTGTTGAAATGATTGTATTGTGAATGGTTGGAATGTTTGTGGTTAAATTTACTTGGTGTTGGATCCATTCAAATGATAACAACATCACATGCAAGTTGTATAGCTCATGTTATAATCTACACCTATATGTTTATGTGATTATATAAGTTGTATGTGATATTTCCAAGTTAAGATCTCATGTATATATGCTAAAACCTCTATGCCTAAATGATTATGTTCATATACATGCTCATATGTTTATACAAAAGTTGCAAAGTTCATAGTTGGATCCATGCCAAGATCCATTTTTAATACAAGTTTCATGTTATAGTAGTAAACATGATTGGATCTAGTTCACACATGCGATGAAATTATACATACTTGTCATATGCTAGTGATGCTCGATGTTACGCCTAGATCTAAACATGTTTACGCTTATGTTGTCTAAATCATATGTTAATTCATGTGACACCTATTTGGTTAGACCCCTATTTTCAATGCAAGTTCACATGTATGTAAGTTGATTTAGCCTATGTTGCAAGTTCACACCTATGATATTCATGTTGACTATTTTGCAAGTTCACACCTATGATGTTCATATTGACTATACCAAAAATGCCAAGTTTACACCTATGTCATGTTTATGTTTATGAATTCCCTTATGCCAATTTTGTGTGCGCTAAATTAGGCTAAGTTTTTAGCCTAATATTATATGTTAAAAACCATGCGAATGAAAAATTAGGCTAAGATTGTTAGCCTAATATTTAGAGGGGTAACGTTGGGAAAAATGGGTAACATGACATAAATTGGTGAAAATATATGAAATTGGCATGTTTGTCACATGCCAAAATTGGTGGCATTTAAATGGTATAAATACTTATACCAAAAATGTTAAACTTGGAAAGTGGGCCACAACATTTAATTGTTGACAAATTTATATATAATAAGTAATAAAGACAAATATGTAAATTTAGAAAATACGAGTATGCTTAACACGAGGTTGGATTGAGTTGTGATGTAAACCTGTCCGGACCGGCCCCGCTGTCCAGTAGTCACAACAATACCTATCCAATGTGAGAGGTTAAGCATTGAGCCCAATAAGGACCCGAGGTTAGACTGAGTTACGGTGTAAATCTGCCCGGAACCGACTGGCACATCCAGTAACCGTAACAGTACCTGTCTAATGTGAGTGGTCGGTGCTATAAAAAAAGCTAAGGACAGACAAGTCAGGATGGTAGGGTTAAGTTAACTAAAACACTTAACCAATTCAACATGTTAAATAAATTGATGGGTGGGGTTAGGTAAATACAGACACTTAACCACTTAACATGTTTGACTAGAAAACCCTAGTAACGGGGACCCATTTCAGCAGTAACCCAATTAGGTATCATGGTACCCTGAAACTAGGCAGGGTGGGGCATGATTACTGGGCTGATAGTAAGCGGTCAAAAGCGACGGCGGTGGGTGCAACAGTGTGGGTTCTAATGGAGTGTGGGCATGCACACACTTCGGAGCAGACAAACAGGGCATTGGTGGCACTAGTAGTATAACCTATGCATTCTAGAATTGTGTGGTCTCGCCACCATGGGACTTGATACACCCCATGGTGGGACCAGCATAGGTATCTACAATCTTTGGGGGCTGTAAGTCACAGATGATTATGCGAGTAGGAGCCGATCTTTAAAAAGGGGGTCACTTCACCCCGATCATGGGGTGCCAGTTGAGACAATGCAAGTAGGTGCAGAGATATAGTATGGAGTGCGATAGTATATTCGATTCAAACTGCTTATCTTAGTTTATTATACTTTCCTATTTCCAGTTTATACTTATCATGTCCTTTTTCTTATTCTCATACTGAAGAGTCACTAGACTTACCAGGCTTTATGTCTGACCCTATTTCCTTTCGTCTTCTTTTCTTCCGTTCCCCCCAGGTCCACAGGGAGGAAACAACCCAGCTTAGTCAGACTCTTTGCAAGCTTCAAGATAGTAGATATACGATTTGGACTCTCTTTCCTTGGCTATGGCTGTTGGACACATTCTATGGGGATTTATGCAGTTTTAATTATGTTTTTATGCTTCTTTATTTAATAACCAAGACAGAAATGATGATGTAATGTTTTGGAAGTTATTATGTGACAGTCATGGAAATGTTTTGTATAAACACATATTTATGAAATAAAAAGTCTGTTGTTTTCCGCTGCTTATATATATGTGTTTATATATCTGTCTTGTGTTTATCTGTGACTTTTACTTACAAACCTCCACCAAGTTAAGGCGTTCCCTTTGTGAGTGACCTTAATGGAGGGTGGGGTGTTTCACTTGGTGTCAGAGCACAGATTTACCAGACTAGATAAAAGTTTTTGAAAATATTTTCAGAAAAGAAGTTTAAAGAAGCATTGTTTTCTAGAAGAAGAGTTGTTTTTAAAAGGCATAATTCCCCAAAAAGCCATAAGCACTATCTCTTTTTCCTTTGTCTTGAATACTTTCCTTTTTGTTCCAGCATGTCTGGAGATCTTAACCTTCCAGAAGGAGTACCGATCCCTGGCTGGTTCCGAAGGTACCTAGAGGCTAGGGCCAATGGTGCGGGCCCAGCAGACATTCCTCCTCCAACAGTGGCAGTGGTTCCTCCTCCTCCTCCTCGTGGAAATACTTTCGCTAAGACATGTAGACACTTCAAGGCTATGGGAGGAAAGGACTTTTATGGAACTGAATCATTTGTGGCAGCAAGGAACTGGCTGAAGGAGACTGAAGACTTGTTCATCATCTTCGAAGTTGACGACAGGAAAAAGATACAGCTAGCAGTGTGGTTGCTTAAAGATGAAGCTTCCTGTTGGTGGGAAGTTACCCATGCTGAGAGGCCAGTGGAAACTTGGGAAGATTTCAGGATGAGGTTTGAGATGAAATTCCTCTCCCAAGCTGAAAGAAGCCTGCAAATGGAGAAGTTCCTAACTCTTAAACAAGGAAGTATGACAATCAAGGAGTATGTCAATTAGTTTAATCAGCTGGCTAGATTTGGGCTGGATTTAGTAAATACCCAACACAAGAAGGCCCTTCGCTTCGTCAAAGGTCTGAATGAGCCTCTACACAGCCTTGCTATGACCCATATACCCATGGGAGCGACCTATGAAAGCTTGGTCGACATGGCGCTGCTACACGAGGAAGATAAAGGCAAGAAAGAGGCAAAGGTGGAAGTGCCTCAAGAAAAGAAAGAGGGTTTACAGGCTAAGAAAACAGACTTCAAGAAAGGCAAGAAGAACAACAAAACCCGTGAAAAGAGAAGATGAAATTTCTGTGGCATTGTTGGACATATAGCAAAAGACTGCAGGAAGAAGAAGGCAAAGATGAATGGTGGTTGTTTCCATTGTGGAGAGACGGGACACTTGGCTAAGGACTGCCCAAAGAAGCGGGGGCAGGGACAGAGGACTGGATCCACCTCAGGAGGACAGGTTCACGCGCTGGTGGCACCTCCACAGGAACGAGGTAGAAATATTTCTATAGAAAGCTTAGTTTATCTTTATGATCATCCAGTTCGCACTCTCTTTGATTCTGGTGCATCACACTCCTTTATTTCATCTGCCTTAGTAGAATCTCTGCACCTAGACACTAGTATGGTAGAAGATCCCTTGGTTGTTTCAAATCCAATTGTGGGTTCGGCTTATTTGTTGATGGTTTGCTTGGATTTGAAAAATCTCTATTCTAAGTGTTGAATTTAGATGTAGTGCCTTTGTTTTGGGCTTCTCAGGATATGGACTGATCTTAGGCATGGACTAGTTATCCAGTAATGGTGCCATTCTTGATTGTGAGAAAAGAGTGGTTAGGCTCTTGACTCGGCTCGGTAACACTCTAGAAATTTCTTGTAATCCCTTGAATGTTGTTATGCTTAGTTATCTAGAGTCGCTTGACGCTTCTGTTGAGAATTTGCAGTCGGTTAGAGTGGTCCGGGAATATCTGGATGTCGTTGAAGAGGTGAAAGGCTTACCTCCGAAGCGGGAAATAGACTTCCGCATATATCTTGTTGATAATGCAAAGCCCGTAGCTCTGCCTGTTAGACACATGGCTCCAAAGGAGAGAAAGGAGCTTAGTAAGCAAATTAAGGAGCTTCTAGAGAAGGGGTTTATAAGGCGGAGTATCTCGGAATGGGGTGGTCCAGTGGTGTTCGCCACCAAAGCAGATGGTTCATTACGTCTTTGTGTGGACTATAGGGAGCTAAACAAGATGACTAAAAAGAATAGACACCCGCTTCCCAGAATAGACGATTTGTTTGATTAGCTTGTAGGTGCGTCGGTCTTCTCCCAACTTGATCTGGCTACTGGCTTCCATCAGCTAAGGGTAGCTGAAGATAACATTGATAAAACGGCGTTCAGAACCCTAGACGGTTTCTACGAGTGGCTTGTCATGCCTTTCGGTTTGACAAACGCACCCGCTTATTTCGTAGACCTAATGAGCAGGGTGTTCAGAGAATTCCTCAATAAGTTTGTGGTTGTCTTTGTAGATGATATTTTGATCTTCTCAAAGAATAAGGAAGAACATGCTCAGCATCTGAAGGAGATCATGGAAACTCTTCGAGTTCATCGGCTAAAAGCCAAATTCTCCAAATGCCACTTCTGGAGTGAAGAAGTAAGATTTCTTGGACATATAGCATCCAAAGAGGGGTTAGCTATGGACCCCGCGAAAGTGGTGGCAGTACAAGATTGGAAGACACCAAGAAATGCAACCGAAGTCCGAAGCTTTCTTGGGCTAGCCGATTTCTACCGAAAGTTCATGAGGGACTTCGCGAAAATCTCAGCTCCACTCACAAGGCTAACAAAGAAGAATCTGGCGTTCGCTTGGGATTTGGAGTGCGAGTTTGCTTTCCAACGATTACAAAGGGCTCTTACAACAGCCCCAGTTCTGACTTTGCCGGATGGAAGCAAGATGTTCACAATATTTACAGATGCTTGTGGTACGGGGCTAGGCGCTGTTCTGATGCAAGAGGGAAGGGTAGTAGCTTATGGTGGAAGACAATTGAGAGTTCATGAAAAGAACTACCCAACCCATGATCTTGAGTTGGCCGCCATTGTCTTTGCGCTTAAGTCTTGGCGCCATTACCTCCTAGGTGAGAAGTTCGAATTATATACTGACCATAAATCGTTGAAGTATCTTTTCTCGCAGAAAGATCTTAACTTGAGGCAGGAAAGGTGGATGGAGTTCCTTGCCTCGTATGACTTTGAGATTTCCTATACTCCTGGCAAAGGCAACGTAGTAGCAGACGCGTTGAGCAGAAAGAAGCTGACCCTTATCCCTCTCTTTGTGGAAAGCCAAAGCTTGGAGTATATAGCCAGTTTTGACTTTAGGCCCTCCTCAGATTTTATACCTGGTTTATTGGCATCCCTAGAAGTACGGCCCACTCTTTTAGACTCAGTAGGGGTCGCACAACGCGAGGACCCTCAGCTTGTTTATGTGATTGATAAACTAATTAGGGGTGAAACTTCCAATCACCTCAATAGGTACTCCATCGATGATAAGGGTTGGCTGAGATGGGATGGAAGAGTATGCGTCCCACAAGCAAGAGATTTAGTAAAGATGGTTCTCGAGGAAGCACATCATTCCAACATGACAATACATCCAGGTGGAGACAAGATGTACAAGGACGTAAAGAGAGTTTTCGATTGGAGCGGCATAAAGAAGGACGTAGCAGATTTCATTTCTAAGTGCGTGATATGCCAACAGGTCAAGGCAGAACAAAAGAAGCCTGGAGGACTGCTTCATCCTCTAGATGTCCCGCAATGGAAGTGGGATAGCATTTCAATGGACTTCATTGACGGGTTGCCTAGGTCAAGAAGAGGCAATACTAGCATTTGGGTAATAGTGGACATACTTACTAAAAGCGCCCACTTTATACCTATCAAGAGTAAAAGGACTGCTTCGTCTCTAGCTTCTCTTTATCTCAAGGAAATAGTTCGACTCCATGGAATACCCTCCAGCATAGTGAGTGACAGAGATCCCATCTTCACGAGCGAATTTTAGCGGAGTCTGCAAGAAGCTGTAGGCACACAGTTATGCTTGAGCACGGCCTATCACCCCCAAACTAATGGTCAGACTGAAAGGGTGAATAGAGTATTGGAAGATCTTTTGAGACTATGCGTTCTTGACTTCGTAGGGACTTGTGAGGATCATCTTCCTTTAGTGGAATTCGCCTACAACAACAGTTACCAAGCCACTATCAGCATGGCGCCCTTCGAAGCTCTATATGGAAGACCGTGCCGATCACCAACTTGTTGGTGGGAGTCTACTGACAAGATTATACTTGGGCCAGACATGATTAGAGAGACTTCAGAAAAAGTGGACCTGATACGAAGGAGAATGAAGACTTCCTAAGACAGACAGAAATCCTACGCAGACAAAAGAAGGACCGACCTTGAATTTGAGGTTGGGGACAGGGTTTTCCTTAAGGTATCCCCTTTAAGGAACGTCGTTCGCTTTGGGTCCGCAGGAAAGCTAGCACCAAGATTTGTAGGACCGTTCCCTATCATCGAGAAGATTGGGAAAATGGCTTATAGAGTAGAGATGCCTGAAAGATTGGCTGGAATTCACAACGTCTTTCACGTTTCTCATCTCCGGAAATGTCTACATGAATCTGTGGAAGTGGTGGAGCCAAGCATTCTAGAAGAAGCCGAAGTGGAACGAGAAGCAACTGTGAGGAGAGTTCCAACTCGAATCGTAGGAACTGAAGTGAAAAAGCTACGCAACCACGATGTCAAGCTCGTCAAAGTTCAGTGGAGCGACGCCAAGGAAGACGCGACTTGGGAAACTGAGGACAGAATATGCACGACTTACCCTTTTCTTTTTGAGGGTACATCTTTGATTTCTCTTTTTCCTTAAGTTGTGCTTGTATCTATCTTGTTAGGTATATCTCCTCGATATTATCCTTTATCCTTAGGTAGAAACCCCTTCGGATGTAAACATGTATTTGAAACATGTTATGGTTGATGGCTGCAAGTTGTTGCAAGTGGTTGCTAGTAGTTGCTCGTGGATGCATATACACACAAAACCTAGGTTTTAGATCGGCTCAGTAACTTCATATTGCATATGCATATATGTATTCATATTTGTATGTGGTTGAAACTTGATATGTTGTCATATGGATGTCGCATTTGTATGAATGATCGCGCACTCATGTAGAATTATGGGTAGGGAAAAATTTGCATACATAATGGATTCATGACACTTACATGATTTGCATTAAGGAGGTCAACTGGATCAGTAGACCGCCTGCTTTGCATTAGATAAGGACATATACACACACTATGCATATGATCATGAAGCATTAGAAGTCTTTTAAGGACAATGGACGTCTGTGTTTGGGTGTTGAGTAGTTGGACGATTAGATGTTAGGTTTTACGTTCTCCTAGACTTGAAGATTTCGGGGACGAAATCCTTTAAGGAGGGGAGAATGTAACACCCTGAATTTTCTGGTAACTATAAATTAACAAATTAAAGTATAATTAATTCTAAATGAAAGAATTAAGGGAAACGGGTTACGTCATTGTGTTCGTCTCGGAATTTTGCTTGAGATAGAGTCTGAGTTTGCGGGAATCGGACTCCGTCCGAAGGAGTTATGATCTCCGGAAGTTTCAGAATTAAATTTAAAATTCAAACAGTTCAAATTTCGAATTCAGATCCAAACTGGGATGGGTGGGAAAATTCCCACCCAGGCACCAGGTCGACCATAGGGTCGACCTGGGAGTCGACCTGGGGGTCGACCTGGGTGACCAGGTCGACCTGGGGGTCGACCTGCCCAGTCGACCTGGTTTGACTCTGGCTGGCCTGGTCGGTTTCTGGTCGAATTTCTGAGCTTGGCTATGTCACTAGGGCTGATTTGTCACATTCTGGTTGGTTCTTCTCGAAGTGAATGGTCTAGATTCATCTGTGATCATCTGATGGCTTAAATCGGTCTGAAATTCTATATAAACAACTTAAGACTCCAACCTAAATTCACATAAAAAAAATTAGAGACGGAGCCGCCATGCTGTCGGGAGAAAACTGAGAGGAGCCTCCACTTGTAGAAAAGCTTAATGACGAGCCAAAATTAAAGTAAAACAAGAATCAAATCAACGTTTGTCTTCCCAAAGGAAAGCAATTCAAATTCAGAACTCAGAAATCATAAAACAAGACCGTCGTTTGTTGTAAGTATAGTGATTTTTCCGATGTGAATAAAAGTTAGGATTTGATTCGATGTAAAATGGAAATGGAATTGTGTTATTGTATAACGATGATGTTAATTCATATCTATGTATTGAAATGATTGTATTGTGAATGGTTTGAATGTTTGTGGTTAAATTTACTTGGTGTTGGATCCATTCAAATGATAACAACATCACATGCAAGTTGTATAGCTCATGTTATAATCTACACCTATATGTTTATGTGATTATATAAGTTGTATGTGATATGTCCAAGTTAAGATCTCATGTATATATGCTAAAACCTCTATGCCTAAATGATTATGTTCATATACATGCTCATATGTTTATACAAAAGTTGCAAAGTTCATAGTTGGATCCATGCCAAGATCCATTTTTAATACAAGTTTCATGTTATAGTAGTAAACATGATTGGATCTAGTTCACACATGCGATGAAATTATACATACTTGTCATATGCTAGTGATGCTCGATGTTATGCCTAGATCTAAACATGTTTAGGCTTATGTTGTCTAAATCATATGTTAATTCATGTGACACCTATTTGGTTAGACCCCTATTTTCAATGCAAGTTCACATGTATGTAAGTTGATTTAGCCTATGTTGCAAGTTCACACCTATGATATTCATGTTGACTATTTTGCAAGTTCACATCTATGATGTTCATATTGACTATGCCAAAAATGCCAAGTTTACACCTATGTCATGTTTATGTTTATGAATTCCCTTATGCCAATTTTGTGTGCGCTAAATTAGGATAAGTTTTTAGCCTAATATTATATGTTAAAAACCATGCGAACGAAAAATTAGGCTAAGATTGTTAGCCTAATATTTAGACGGGGCAACGTTGGGAAAAATGGGTAACTTGACATAAATTGGTGAAAATATATGAAATTGGCATGTTTGTCACATGCCAAAATTGGTGGCATTTAAATGGTATAAATCCTTATACCAAAAATGTTAAACTTGGAAAGTGGGCCACAACATTTAATTGTTGACAAATTTACATATAGTAAGTAATAAAGACAAATATGTAAATTTAGAAAATACGAGTATGCTTAACACGAGGTTGGATTGAGTTGTGATGTAAACCTGCCCAGACCCGCCCGGTTGTCCAGTAGTCACAACAATACCTATCCAATGTGAGAGGTTAAGCATTGAGCCCAATAAGGACCCGAGTTTAGACTGAGTTACGGTGTAAATCTGCCCGGAACCGACCGGCACATCCAGTAACCGTAACAATACTTGTCTAATGTGAGTGGTCGGTGCTATAAAAAAAGCTAAGGACAGACAAGTCAGGATGGTAGGGTTAAGTTAACTAAAACACTTAACCAATTCAACATGTTAAATAAATTGATGGGTGGGGTTAGGTAAATACAGACACTTAACCACTTAACATGTTTGACTAGAAAACCCTAGTAACGGGGACCCATTTCAGCAGTTACCCAATTAGTTATCATGATACCCTGAAACTAGGCAGGGTGGGGCACGATTACTAGGCTGATTTTAAGCGGTCAAAAGCGACGGCGGTGGGTGCAATAGTGTGGGTTCTAACGGAGTGCGGGCGTGCACACACTTCGGAGCAGACAAACAGGGCACTGGGGGCATTAGTAGTATAACCTATGCATTCTAGAATTGTGTGGGGCCGCCACCATGGGACTTGATACACCCCATGGTGGGACCAACATAGGTATCTACAATCTTTGGGGGTCATAAGACACAGATGATTATGCGAGTAGGAGCCGATCTTTAGAAAGGGGATCACTTCACCCTGATCATGGGGTGCCAGTTGAGACAATGCAAGTAGGTGTAGAGATATAGTGTGGGGGTGCGATAGTATATTCGATTCAAACTGCTTATCTTAGTTTATGATACTTTCCTATTTCCAGTTTATACTTATCATGTCTTATCTTATTCTCATACTGAAGAGTCACTAGACTTACCAGGCTTTATGTTTGACCCTATTTCCTTTCGTCTTCTTTTCTTCCGTTCCCCTCCACCCCCCCCCCCCCCCCCCCACGGTCCACAGGGAGGAAACAACCCAGCTTAGTCAGACTCTTTGCAAGCTTCAAAATAGTAGATGTACGGTTTGGACTCTGTTTCCTTGGCTATGGCTATTGGACACATTCTATGGGGATTTATGCAGTTTTAATTATGTTTTCATGCTTCTTTATTTAATAACCAAGACAGAAATGATGATGTAATGTTTTGAAAGTTATTATGTGACAGTTATGGAAATGTTTTGTATAAACACATATTTATGAAATAAAAAGTCTGTTGTTTTCCGATGCTTATATATATGTGTTTATATATCTGTCTTGTGTTTATCTGTGACTTTTACTTACAAACCTCCGCCAAAGTTAAGGCATTCCCTTTGTGAGTGACCTTAATGGAGGGTGGGGTGTTTCAAGAACTCTTTTGACGATGGCAGGACCCAAGCCTATGGTTATCACCATCGAATCTTCAGTTGGGCTATCAACCCTTCCGAGTCCTGTTCTTTGAATGCAATGTCATCCCAAGAGAACCTGGGTATTTTTGCTGAAAAAGCTTTATTCATGATCATGAGTTCTCCTTCCTTTGGGAGGTTCCTCATCTTGCTAGCATACTTCACAATATCCCCCCAACTTCTCCTGGCAGGGTGTGGGCCTCCTGATATGGTATTTATGATCAGCCTTGGCATAACAGCGTTTGCAGCATTCTCACTTTGGCCTGGTTGTCCATTAGAGGCTCCTTGGCCTTGGGTTGCTTGAGAATTTTGCGGATTCTTGGTATATTGCTGAAGTCTATTTTTCCTTATTAGTTCTTCAATTAAGCTCTTTAGGTGTCGACATTCGTTTGTGTTATGCCCCGGTTGGTTATAAAACCGACAAAATCTTCCAGATTTAATGGCGGCATTGCTAACCTTTATTTGCTTGGGTAAAGGGTAATCTTCAGTCACCTTGGTGGCCATGAAGATATTTTCTATCATCTCGTTTAATGGCGTCAACTCCGAGTTCTTGAAGTAATGGAACCTTTTACTAACTCGGTTGTCTCTCCCATCACTGCTCCATTTTTGGCCTCCAAGGTTTTTCTGATTGTTATCAGTATCATCACCCTTCTTCTCAAGCTGTGTGCTATTTTCTGGAATATCTATAGCATAGGAAGGATCCTCATCCACACCTATGTATTCTTCAACTTTATCAAATAATTCTTCGAGGGTACCGGGTTTCTTCTTTTTAATCCACCGTCCGAGCTTAGTCTTCTTATTCACAGCCCCTTTTAAGGCCATCAAAGCAAATCGTGGCTCGTAATTCCCAACTTCAGCTGCTGCGATATTGAATCAGGCAAGAAATGCTCTAATTGGCTCCCCCGGCCTCTGCTCTAGCTCATTCAACTCCATTACATCTCGTACCTTCGTTGTTTGAAGCCTGAATTGCTCTCGGAATAGCTTTACCAGTGTGACGAAGTCATCCACTGATCTAGGTGGTAACTTTGTTAACCAAAGCAAGGCTACTCCCTCGAGGTAGGTCGGAAAATATAAGCATTTTAGTTCATCAGTGGCGTGGGCCCCGTCCATGTGATGATCATACTTAAATAAGAACACATTAGGGTCGATTGTCCCGTTATAGGCTTGAACTGTCGGTGGTTTGAATTTGTTCGGATACGGTGCCATTTTTATCCTTTATGTAAGTGGAGTCTTTGTGGGAGCGAATTCCCATTCTTTCTCGTCACTCTTCTTCTTCAGCCCCTTTTCCACAATTCTTTCGATCATCTCCGTTATACGCTCTTCCTCATTGTGTTGTTCCGCGGGGCGGACGCCATCTTCCTTACCGGATGTCTGCTTAAGCGGACGGTCGCAGTTCGGATTTCGGGGTCCTGAGCCTTCTGCTTGAAGAGGTGCCCCTTTGGCGGAGCCAAGCACTTGTTGGGAAGTCACCTTGTCATTACGCTTATAAGGAGGTAATTTAGCTTCCTTATGGTTAGGATTCCTCATCTCTTGGATAGAATTTTCTCGGCCTGGACTTGAAGAAGAGGATCTGTGTTTTCTGTATGCGGAGTTTGAAGGGACTTTGCTTGGGCAGATTTCATGGTGACCTTGGCCATACAACTTGTGCGGCGAACATTGCTTCAAGCCTTTTCATTATAACTTTATTTGCAATGTCCATCCGATTTGCTAGTCCAACCACCACATCGTCGAGTTCTCTCCTCGTGACTGCCTCTCCGGCGTTAGAAGTTTCTCCACGTTCGAATGGGTTGGTAGGAGGAGTAGCTTCATGCTCATTATTATCATTATTCTCAATGTTTTGATTGGCGACCTTCTTTGATGGTCTACCTGGTTTCTTCATTATTTCCGGCAAGGACTTGAATTGGACTGTAGTGTAACGGGTTCAGACCTTCAATGCAAGGCGTAGGACCTTGTGAGAGAGTATGAGAGAACGGATGATTGAATCGGCCCCTTGGTGGGTGCCAAATGTTTGCGTCAAAAATGGCACAAACACCGAGTGTACTCGGGGTACTTCTCAAAAAGCTTGGTAATATGAAATGTGGAGCCAATCAACAAAGTAAAGCAAGTAAAGAGACACGATATTTTTATAGTGGTTTGATCAAATGTGATCTACTTCCACTTTGACTAGTGATTCCATTATTGCACATAGAGTTACAAGGCAAACACATCCTCTCATTACATTCATTGCTACACTCTTCTATGATTTGATTAAGGAAGAATGGTGAAGGTCTTCAATCATGGAGGATGGTAGATCGGATGGAGACTTCCATTTAAACTTTTATAGATTCGGAATTTGATCTTCACATTATGGTGATTGGAGATGATGAAATCTCTAAGTAGAAGTAGAAAATAAAGTTTATTAGCCCTCCGGGATCATAGAATTCGTCCTCCATTAAAGTGGGGTTGGACCTCTATTTATAGGTGTGGAGAAATGAGGTGATATCATCTCTAGTGTCACCGGTCGGTTGACCCTTATTTATGAAATTGTCACTGGATAGCCTGGCAACAGCTGTTCAGAAGCCAACCTGTCGACAGCTGTCTGGTGGGCTGATCGGTCTGGATTGGGTCAAGCCGGTAAGTATGACTCTTTTTCTGCTTTGTATGGGTGACCTAGCAAGGATTCCAGAATATGGCCAGTCGGTTGCTCATCCCTAGACCGGTCGATATTGTTTTGCTTGGGCGAACATGATATTCCTAAAGGGATTGGTCGATACTCACTGATCCCGGCCGCCCGGTAGGTGAGTTTTCCTTTCTTCGTGTATGGGACTGCTCTGCTTTGAGATTGTGACTATCTGACAGGTGTGTTTGAGTTCCGACCGACAGGTATTGCTATCATCGCACCGATCGGCGTTGCCTTCTTAGATTAAGCCACGCTATATTTTCCTAGCCGGCCGGTTCATTCCTCTGACTATACCGATCGGGTTCGTTCCCCAATATTTGGTGGATAACAGAGCTTTTTAATAAAATGAGAAATTTTGAAATCCAACGGTTCTATTTTTAAATATGTCTGAATCTATTTTGGAAAAGGTCGCTATGGATGCAGTTCGGTGGCCGATGTTGGAAACCGACTATAAGGGCTGTAATAAAATTATTAAAAATATGAATAAATTATGCAAAATCATAATAAATGATTTGAAAAGATTTTGGATAAAATACTCCAAGTTAGAAAAGATTAAAGATATTTTTATCTAAATGAACTAGTGTAGAACTACTGTAATAATCCAATGATTTTAAAATGATAAATTGGATTTGTAAATAGTTTTAATATAACTAGGGTTTTCCAACAAATAAATTGGAATGGATTTGGATGAGAATTATCTTTGGATATTTCAATATTCGGTTCCGTGATTATATGGATATCGTTGAGGAATTTGGAAGATATTGATATCATTATTCCAAAACGATAATTATTAGTTTCATAATTTGGTATTGAATGTAAGTCTATATAATTTCCATTTAAGATCTTATATTTAATATCAAATTAGATTTTGGGTTTGTCGTGAATGGTATCTTAAATATTACTATTCTTGAATCTAATTATGAAAGGAATAAATCTTTTAATTAAGATTTAATAAAGTTTTCTAGTTTATTTAAATTAAATTGGAATTTAATGGAATTCTATTAATAATTATCGAGATGAGCTTCTGTGAAGGAAGGCATTCACTATTTATGGAATTTAAAAGGCTTTGCCGTTATTCCACTCATAGTATTGGTTGGATCCGGAAATTTATATCGATTATAAATTATTCGAATTTCCCTGAAGGTTCCATATTAAATGGAAAATGATTTTGAGTTTATTATAAACAATGTTTTAAAAGACATTTGTTCTTTAACCTAGTTAATGACAGGATTTATTTCCTAGAAGTGGATAATCATTGAATAGTGATTTATGAAGATTAAAACTGGATTAGATTTTTAATGAATTTTTAATTAGATTTAAAGGTAAAACGAGGTAATTAAATTTACCGAATTCGAGAGATGTTCGAGATGGAGTACCACCAGTTTTACTCCATGCGATGGACGAATCTTTAATTAGATTTTAAATGTTAAATGGTAATTATATTTACAAATAACATGATAGGTGTTAAATATGGAGTACCACCAGTTTTGTCTATGGAATGAATGTTGGGATTCAGATAATAAAATGAATAATTACATCGGTAAGGCTCGATAATCCCAACTAGTTATATAAACCTTAATTTAGTTTAAGTTGTGAAATGGTATAATAAAATCTTTTTAAATGATATGCAAAGGAAGATTTAAACAGTAGGTTTAAATGAGATAATCTTTGACAAAATTAATGGGAACCTTTCCTTAGAGTAACGAATATTTGAATAAATGAATATTCAGGATTGGAATGAGATGTGTGTTACCTTTTTTTATCATTTGATTTTAAAGATGCATGAATTATTTGGAAAGATTAGGTTTAACCCATTCTGAATAATTGTTATGACGATTAAAGGTCGAAGATGAAGACGGTGGTTGAAGACTGGAGATCTTCACATCGTATGGATGATTACTGATGTCTCAATTGGGCGGTACACCCAAGACGAGGTAGTAAGTGGTGATTGTCCAAACGTACTTGGAGATCGACCGGATATGCGAGGGCCTCTCTCCTATATTGGACATATGAGACGAGGAATAAGGTGCCTTCGGTTTTGTTCAGACCTAGAACGAACTTGCAAATGGATTATGTGTCTGACATTGTATTCCATGTTGTATTAATTGATCTATACTAAATATACATCTGTTTGGTGGTGGAGAATTTATTCTCTTAGCTTAACACCCTTCTCTGAGACGTACGAGGTTATATATTGGTGAACTTCACACCCTAGTATGAGTCAAAAAGGGATGGGGACCACAGGGAAGACATGTGTTTCTTTCTAGCTAGAAGTGGTGCCATGGTATAGAGCCCAGGCACATTTACTTATGTGGATGATGGATAGTGAGGCACCTTATATATAAGGCTGTAAAAAGCTCATATGGTCGACATACCGACCAGGTTGTAGGTCCGATAGGACTGGGAAACGTATTGTTTTGGAATAAATAATCCACAAACGTTAGGTGCGGACCGACCCTACCACTAATCAAGGGTTGCCCATAGGTGTGATCCTAGACATCTTGCTAGAGGTGATCCGAAACAGGTGAGGAAGATCCCTTGCTACGAATCATAAATGGAATCCAATTTCCAATACCTGACTTTTTGGTTTTAGTTGTAAACTTATATGGCAACATAGTAGGATGGGGTACTATGTCATCTATGATTGATACATTTATATTCGAAGTTGTTTTATGTACTATGCTCTTATAATAATATCAAAATATTAGTTTTAGAATGTGCCAAGCATATTTGGCTATTATAAGGTAAAACTCTATCCTCCAGCTTGCGTTGTATTATATGATGGGACCCGAGTCTTATAATAGCTTCATTTATTCAAAAAGCATTGTGTTGTTTTATTATTTGTTTTATTTCAAAGTGTTCACGGGAGTAACCCGTTCTATATTATATGGCATGGTCCCGTGATTTACCCAACTTTAAAATAAACTTAATAACTGGTTTAGTTCTCACACCAGTCCCATAACTGACTCGGAGTTTATTGTTTCCCACCTAAACTCTGGGTGCCCATATTTTCCACACGAGCAGCTAGTAGTTTTGGTTTCATAGATATTTCTTTTCACAGGATCCTGGAATACGACTGGAGCTATACTATGGAATGCTTTGTATCTGTGTATTTCATTCAACTATGTTAGTTGATGTTTTCCGCTATAGATTATATTCATGTATTATATTTTCACTGCTATGTATTTTAAACCTCTGATATTTTTTCCGTTGTACATTATTTATTTTCCACATTCTGATATTCTTGTACTATGATGTAAATTGTTGTAATAGAAATGAAACGTTATATTGTTCTGTGTTACGATGCATCGTGTTCTCATGATAATCCGTCTTCTCGTTCGGTTTAGGTCGGGCGGGGGTTCAATGCTGACTCAGTGCTGCGTGCACGATAAGATCCTGAATACCTATAAATAGGCTAGTAGAGCCTAGCCTAAATCAAGCATTCTATGAGACAACGGCTAAGCTCTACCATTATTTCTCCTCCTAAAATCTCTTCAGAAAAATAAAATAATTAGTTCAGGAAAATTCTGGATTATGATCTGGAGGAAAAGAATAAATCTTAATAAGAAGGCGTTCAGAATCATATTCGAAGTGTGGTAATTTTCTAGATCTGGTCTATTCAATTTTCTTCCTCTTTCTTCCCTTTTTCTTTTAATAAAAATTATGAATCCATGGCTGTTAGGTTCTGAATCCAACTAGGGAAAAACCATGGAATGCTAGATCTGGACCAGATCCAATATTTGGAAAGCAAATTAGGTGAGTGGATTTAAGTTATATCATTTTTTATAATGATACATTGTCGTTTGACATTCCCCGTTATATATGGCATGTTGAAATATGATATGTTGAAATGTCTAAACATATGTTAAAAAGATTAAAGTGATGAATATGACATGTTGAAATATTAATATGCTAAGATATTAATATGTTGGAAAATTCATATGTTGAAAGATAAACTTGTCAAAATATGTGTAGCGATTACTATTGTTTCATTTCCATTTTAACTTGTGACATTCATGTACCTGGACCATTTATAGTAGAGATTGAGTAAATTACATGTTAGTTTGTTTGATTTGAATAATTACATGATTAAAACGATTATATGTTAGAATAGAATTTATTCTATGTTAGAAAGAACATGCGACATAAAATGGGTTTAGTATGATGGCATGTAAAATATAGACTTGAAAGAATGGACACACCTAATTTATATAGAAAATTTACAGTAAATAGGAAACTGTAACCATGCTCAGACACGAGGTTAGATTACGCTTGTGTTAGAAGTCTGCCCAGATCCGCCCGACATATCCTGCATCCACAAGTCGTAAATCGAATGTGATGGGTCTAAGTGCATCAATAAAAACATGTAATGGTTCTTAGACATAAGTTTAAGCCAACTGTGGTAGAAGTCTGCCCGGAACCACGCGACAAATCTAGCATCCACAAGTATAGGCTTAATGTGAGAGGTCTAGTGCATGAATATATACATATATATAAATATATGTAAATAGCAGGACTGATAAACGACATTAATTATAATTAATGGAAATAAATGGAATTGAATGAAAGATAATTACAACTATAAAGGAAATGGAATGAACAGGGAATGATAATAACCTATTATAATTAATTACGTTAATGAGAATGTTATATAATAGGTAGACTTGTCCTAGGGACAAATGGATATAATAACTTAGGTTATAATAAACTAGTGAGAAAATAAGATAACTTGTGTAATGAGAAAAATGATACTTAATTGTAAATTAAGTAATCAGCAAATGAGGGAAAATTTATGAAATGAAAGTAGTTGTATTTAATTATAAATTAAGTAATTTGAAAACTTGGAAATTTGAAATATGCTGATAAGAATAACATGTTTAGGCTTATCCTAGCGACAAGAGAAAATTACAGCATAGGTTATGATAATTGGAAAGGAGACTTATTAGTGAACCTTAGTTAAGAGAACAAAGTTAATAAGTAAACAACGATAAGTTGTAGTGACCGTGTAAGATGGAATTATGATTAAATAGGAAAGAGTGAGGCAAACTTATGAAATGAAATAAGTTATTGTTAGCCTACTTTGTGAACTAGGCAACACAAAGTCGAGATGTCAAGCGTTGAAGACCACTTCTTCCTAAAAAGCATCGGATCGGATCGGAGGGCCACTATCAGACCAGAACGGAACAGAGCAGAATGAAAAAGAGCTCAAGTTCAACACAAGTCGGACTGGATCGGATGCCCCGATCCGAACCCCTTCTACTTGCCCCTCCGAACCGGACCCAGTATACAATGTTGCTTCACCCCACGATCTCCTGGATATTCGGGGTAGTTACAACCATTTCCTACCCATGTTGACCACTAACCTGGTGCGCTGTCAACATTGAAATCCATCTGAGCCCGAGAATGATGGGATAAGAGCCACATAGCTCCGATCCGAACCGGATTCTGGGTGAATTTCCACCTATAAATAGACCCCTAAGGCTCACTTGATGAAACGACCCAAACTTCCCCGGTCTCCAAAGAGAAAGAGAAAGAACAAATTGTTTTGAGAACACGACAAAATAGAACGCGGACGGAAGAACATTTCATTGTATATTACAATAATTCCATCAGAATACAAGAATATACAGAGTATAAATGAATATATATTACACAGAAATATCAGAGATTACAATAAATTACATAGCAGCGGAAAATAATACAATACACAACTGAAGGAGATATACGGATACAAAGCTTTCCGGATATCGTTCCAGCTGTAAACCAGGATCCTGTGAATATAAATCTGCAAAACCAAAACTACTAGCTGCCCGTGTCAAAATAAGGGCACCCAGAGTTTAGGTTAAAACAATATACTCCAGGTCAGTCATGGGACTGGTGTGAGAACTAAAACAGTTGTAAATCTTTATTTTAAAATTAGATAAATCAAGGGACCACGCCGCTAACGCGGAACGGGTTTCCTCCCAAGAATACCAGTGCATATAACAACAGCGCAATGCTAAATAAAGAACAATGAAGCTATTATAAGACCCAGTTCCCATCACACAATGCAACGCAAGCCGGAAGATAGGGTTTTTACCTTCTAATAGCCAAAGAATGCTTGATACGTTTAAAACAGATTATTTGATGCTATTATAAGTGCATAGTGTATAAAACAACTTTAAATCATAAGTATCAATCATAGACGGCATAAGCGCCCCATCCCACTATGTCGCCATACTAGGCTCTACAAATAAAACCGCAAATGTCACTTATTGGGAAATTGGATTTCCGTCTGTGAACCGAGGCAAAAGATAGTCCTCAACCGATTCGAGACTCTCTAGCCCGAGCCTCAGGTCAGAGCTCGAGTGACCTTTGGATCGTCAGAGCCGGTCCACCAATGTGGATTAAAATGTCTAAACACTTCTTTTCCCCGCCCTATGGTGCGTAAATGAGCCAACAAATGACTCCATCGGACCTGGATCGTCCGATCAAACTGAGGCGACTCGCAACAGCAACAACCACATAAGTCAAACTCGTCAGGGCGTGTAAAACCACTGACGCCACTTCTAACTAGAAAGAAACGCATGCCCTCCCTGAGGTCCTTCTCCCGTTTTTGGTTCATACCGGGTGTGAAACTCGCGAAGTAAATGTTACACAAAGCTACGCCACAAAGGCCGTGCTTTGATCATCAACCACAAGACTTAGCTTTTCAACAGAAGCCTTGATCATTCGCCACTTAGGCATGCCACACAGGCAATTCACTTTATGCGTTTGATATCCATCAGTATATAACCCCTGAGCTCGTACGTCTCAGAGAAGGGCGTTAAGCAAGAGAATAAACTCTCCGCCGCCAAACAGATATATATTTAATAGAAATCAATCACACAGACTAAAATCCAATGTCAGACACACAATCCATTTACAAGTTCGTTCTGGGTCTGAACGAAACCGGAGGCACCTAGTACCCTGCATATCCATCGATCTCCAAGTACGTCTGGACGATCACCAACTGTTTCCATCTTCTTGGGTGTACATCCCAATCAAGATCATCAGTAATCACCCAAACGACGTGAAGACCTCCGGTCTTCGACCACCGTCATCATCTTCGACTTATCGTCGTATCAGTCATTCAGAATGGGATAAACCCGGTCTTTCCGAATAACTCGCATATATAATAAACATGTGTTACACAAACACAACATACGCCTCATTCCAATTCATCAGTCACTAACCGTAAATTAACAAGAGAATAATTCCCCAAATATTAACCCCGAAGGCCGAAACCAACATCAGATCAATATCCAGAAAACCATTCTGCTTAGCTAACTGACAGTTAGTTTCTAAATTTCACATTCATAGGGAAAGGTTCCCATTAATTTTATCAAAGATAAATTCCTTGAATTTATTCTTTAATCTTCCTTTGAATATCAATTCAACTAGTCGGGATTAACGAACCTTACCGAAGTAATCATTTGTTTTAATTTCCCAATCCCAACCTATTCATCCCATCAAGTAAAAAGGGTCTTACTTCATATCTAACACCACGGTGTTATCGGTAAATTTAATTACCATTTCATGTTTAAATCTAATTAAAGATTTAACTATCGCCTGGAGCAAAACTGGTGATACTCCATTCTCGATCTTTTCAATCTAATTAAAGATTCATTAAAACTCCACTTAGTTTTAATCTTTGACTGGGTTAAAGAATCAGTGTCATTTAAAACACGGTTCACGATAAACCCCAAAATCACATCACATTTTAATCAGTTCCTAACCGTAAATTAGCAAGTGAGCAATTCCCTAAGTATTAACCCCGAAGGCCGAAACCAACATCAGATAAATACCTATGAAACTATCCAACTTAACTAATCTCCAGTTAGTTTCTGATTTTCTTAACTCCTTTAGGTCTAAGAACAGTATTATTGAAGATACCGTTCACGACAACCCAAAATCACGTTCCATTAATTATCGGGTTAAAGAACAAGTGTTATTTAAAACACTGTTCACGATAAACCCAAAAATCAATACCAATTCAATTCCAATTAAATATTATTTAATTGGTACACATCATTAAATCTAAATAAAAAGATTTAATCTTTTCTCAACTGGGTTCAAGAACAGTGTTAATAAAGACACCATTCACGACAAACCCAAATCACATTTGATATTAAATACAAGGCTCTGAATAGAAAATATATCGGCTTATATTCAATATCAAATTCTACGACCAACAAATATCGTATTGGAAATAACGATATATATATATATCTTTCAAATTCCCATAATAATATCTGTATCATCACGAAATCCAACATCGAAATATTCTGAAGTCAATTTCGATTCAAATCCCTTCCAATTCAATTATTGGAAATTCTGGTTATATTTCAAAACCATTTCAAATTCACTTTATTTATTTCAAAAATAAATGAATTATAATTTTAGTTCAAAACTAGTTCATTTCGATAAAAATCTATTTTTATCTTTTTAAATATGGATTTTTCATCCCAGTTCTTTCTAAATCATTTCTTATGATTTAACACAAATTATTACTATTTTTAATAATTTTATCGAGGCCCGTACAGTCGATTTCCATCAATGGCCATCGAACTACACTTACAGCGACCTTTTCCAAATTTGATTTGGATATAATTCCAAATCCAACCGTTAGATTTCTAATTCCTAATATTCGTTAGAAAGCTCTTTTCGATACGAACCCAACGGTTCCGGTTTTAGGAGAATCCGACGGTCCGATCTCCGGCAATATCCATTCGAAGTCAATGGTCGAAATTCGCGAACTGCCACGGCGTAGCGCGTTCTATTCAGGCCATTATATTATATTTATAATATATATAATATATACTTCATCGATTTCAATTCAAAATGTGCTTTATAAATCGTTTTAAATTCATTTTAAAAACGATTTCAACTTCTATTTCAAATTCAAATCAAAATCGAATTTTTCAACATAAATTCATTTTAATTTCATTTCAAATCGATATAATTCAAATTGATTTCTAATTCAATTTCAGTTCGTTTTCAATTCAATTCAATTTCAATTCGAATTCATTTCTATTCAGTTTCAATTTGAATTCATTTCTATTCAATTTCAATTTGAATTCATTTCTATTCAGTTTCAGTTTGAATTCATTTCTATTCAATTTCCATTCGAATTCATTTCTATTCAATTTCAATTCGAATTCATTTCTATTCAGTTTCAATTCGAATTCATTTCTATTCAGTTTCAATTCAAATTCATTTCTATTCAGTTTCAGTTTGAATTCATTTCTATTCAGTTTCAGTTTGAATTTCAATTCTTTTCAAAATATCATATTTTGAAATCACTTTCGATATTCATTATAAAATGAATAAAATCAATATAAATATCGTTCACGTCAAAATGGCGTCAATCTAATCTACACGACTTCATATATTTCTATTTTCCAATATTCTATTTCAAATATTGCTATTTCAAATGTTTCATTTTCAAATATTTCTATTTCAAATGTTTCCTTTTCAAATATTTCTATTTTCAAATATTCTTTTTCAAATATGGAATGAGGCCCAATCAATTACCATATAATGTTAATTATATGGATTTTCTACAACACATGTATACAATAACAACGATGAATAATCAACCATCATCCAAGGTGCATTCTACACTGTATAAGCATCAAATATAAATATTTAATGCTCATAACATTCTGTCCATCAATCGATCGACATACAGCTAATTATTGGGACTAGTGTATGTCATATATCATCCCAATACCCGTGTGGGGTTTTCAAACAATCAAACAAAGATTTTATTTGTGCTGTTGGGCGATGTGTAAAATTTATCGTCCCAATCAATATCGATCAAATCAGTGTATATAAACAAATCTCCGATTTGTTTATAAATATTTATTTTATATACACGTTAAAAATTCTATTTTAACTATAAAATATTTTAACTATATAAATATTTTATTTCACATCACATCACACAATCAACTACACATCAAAATCAAACAAACAAGCATACAAGCCGTCCATGGTCTGTGGACGACGGGTGTCGGGTGCTACTAAACACCGTCTGCATCCTATTATTTATTTTAACTAGAAAAACAAAATTAAAAGGTGAGAAGTTCTCACAGAATAGCTAATCCGATCCCACGACTCTTCTAATGTAGAAATCTTCGCCGTTTCTTCTTTCGTCACTTTCGTCATCCGTATTCACTACATATATAAAAATCGAATTTTTACTTTGCTATTCAATCTATAAAAATCGAATTTTTACTTCGCTATTCAATATATAAAAATCGAATTTTTACTTCGCTATTCAATATATAAAAATCAAATTTTTACTTTGCTATTCAATATATAAAAATTGAATTTTCACTTCGCTATTCAATATATAAAAATCGAATTTTTACTTCGCTATTCAATATATAAAAATCGAATTTTTACTTCGCTATTCAATATATAAAAATCGAATTTTTAATTTGCTATTCAATATATAAAAATCGAATTTTTACTTCGCTATTCAATATATAAAAATCGAATTTTTACTTTGCTATTCAATATATAAAAATCGAATTTTTACTTTGCTATACAATATATAAAAATCGAATTTTTACTTTGCTATTCAATATATAAAAATCGAATCTTTTCGCTTTTAAAGATCAAACCTTTTCGCTTTCAAAGATCAAATCTTTTCGCTTTCAAAGATCAAATCTTTGTGTTGTTCTTCATATGATAAAAACCCCTCTTTTTTTATTGAAAAATCCTAGCTTTCTACATTGAAAAATATCCAATATTTCCTATGTAATTAACCATATGAAAATTCGATTTTTAATTTGCTTCCTCATTCATAAAAATTGGATTTTTAATTTGCTTTCACCTTCATGAAAATTGGATTTTAAATACATAAATTTTTATAGCTTTTTATATTTAAAATCAAATCAGAGAAAAAGAAACTAAAATGAAATAAAATAAAATATAGAATAAAATAAAATAAACTAGAACTTACAGTGTTCTACTTGGATTGGGGGGGGGGGGGGGTTTCAGATGGGTGCGGTGATTGCCGATGTCAGCGCAGGGGTTCGAGGGCTAGGGGGGAGGCGGCGGCTGTGGGTTGTGGATGGCGGCGGGTTCGATTGGGGTCTCGATTGGGGCCAGGCTTCGAGGGGGGGAGGGGTTGGACTGCTGCGCGGTGCGAGGAGGAGGAAGAAGATGAAGGAGCGGCGGCGGCAGACGTTGGGGGGGTCGCGTTGTTCGATTTAGGGTTTTTTTCTTCTAAATCTCGGTCTGAAGAGAGAGGAGAGGTGTATATATTATAAATATTTAATTTATTTTAATCCATCGAAAAGTAACTTTTTATTTCGAACTCGAAACGGGACCCACTTCCTGTCGTCCACAGCTAATTACCCCCATTCCAAATGCAATGGGATATGTGTCGTAAGCTGATTCGATCGTTTCGATCAGTTTTCGTCAAAATCAACATATAACTCTATATATTGAATTTGAACACGCATTTCAATTTACTGGGGTCACATACTAACTCGAAAAATTCCAGAAAAATATTTTCTAGCTTCGTATTGACGATACGGTCCTAACAAAACTAGTTTCGTCAAATTCTGAGACCGTTTGAAAAATGGCCATTTTCCAGTCGATTAAAATCAACTGAAACTGGTCAAACACGTTTTCCTTTGCCACGCTCACCTATTGATTCGAAAAATTATGAAATTTGAAACCTAGCAATAATTTGACATCGCGGATCCAACAAAAGTGGTTTCATCGAAATCCGAGGTCGTTTGCAAAATGGCCATTTTTAAGGGCCGAAATTCCATAGCGACTATTCAGAATCTTCAACTGGACATAACATTTTACCCCCGCTATGAAATTTTGATTTTTCGGATTCGTTGGAAAGATATTATCTGTAATGACCCGAAAATCCGCAACATCAGAGTTGACTATATACATCATACGTCCAACCCAAATATCACGAAAATACGAGACATTTTTTTTAGAAGAAAGAGGTAGAAGAAGAACAGAAATAACAACACAGAATCTCACATCGCAGCGGAACAAAATATAATATATCACATCTTTGAAATACAAAATCTTAACTGTATATCATACACTTATCAGAGTACAACACTTACAACATAACGGAACAACTATAACTGGATAACGCTGAAGCCTCCTGCTCCAAGCTCCTTTAGATAGATCTGTAAAATCCTGAACTACTTGACTGCCCGTACAAATTTAGGCACCCAAGAGTTTAGGTAGAACAAAACAAAATAAACTCCGGGTCAGTCATGGGACTGGTATGAGTAAACAGTTTAAAACAGTTTCAGAAACTAAATGATATCTCATAAGACCACGCCGTATAACACGAAACGGGTTTTTCCCTTATGAGAATCCAAACACTTGACTTATCTTTATATCAAAACTCTTTTGATATTATAATAATTCTAAATCAAGTAGATAACAATCTAGTGGAACGTTTGCATCTCACGTTCCACATATATATACAATCAAAACCGCAAGCACGTATTGGGTAATGGATTTCTAACTATGACAAGGTATGGAATCACCTTCCGCTAGTATATCTCTAGAGGAGAATACACCGAGTTCAACAAGAACATCTTGCAACTCAGCCACACATGACCGACCACTCATTTCGCTTGAGTGTATCGAATGTATATCACCAACGATTGGGATCAGCAACCGTTTCCCGAATGGGTCAGCATCGACAATAGATTTTTAGAAGTAAATGAAACACTAGATCAGGTGATTATACACCCTAATAGGTGCGACCTACATAGCCATGCTGCTTGCCCGATTTCTGTCATTTACCGGTTGATGAGGCTAGAAGCTACGCTTTATCATCACACCAGATCCACTTTGAATGTCACATCGTCAAATCCATCAAATCACCGATTGACGTCCTCAACAGTACATTACGTGTTAGCTAAAAGAAGTTTCCTTCTCCGCTTCCACTCTTGGTACGGTTGAAGAAATCAATGTACGTGACCTTTCTGGAAATACTCTGTCAGACATTCATCCATACAAGTCATCCAGGAACAGGATGAACCGAAGGCACTATTTCTATTTATAGAAAAAGTCCTTGCACTCTACTCCGTCTTCGATTATCTTTATATAATCTGATTCGCACGCTACTGCCGATATGGAGTGGTTCTTCGGATAATAATCCAACCGGTCTCTCCATATTGACAACGATGGTCAAAACTTCGATAGTCTGTGATTTAACTATCGAATAAAAACAAGTGTTTCGATAGTCGATGATTTAACTATCGAATAAAACAAGTGTTCATCCAAACATCCAACAATCAGTGAGCCTTTAATTAATATCTCATTAATTAAATCTCTTCTCTATTTCTTTATCAATATCTGTTAACCAAATATTTTCAATAACCATATTGGCCTTATACGTTCTTTGGAAAACATTTCCATATATCGCCTTCCTTTATTTTCTATACTAGGAAATATTCATTATTCTATTTCCAAGCTTTGCACATATTTGGGTTAAAACAGATGTTGTACAAAACATCGTTACGACAACCCAAATACAGTATTTAACTAATTCTTATTCCATATTGATCTTCGAGCCTGAATCTTGTTACTTATCGGTATATCATGAAATCAACCAAGTTGGGGTATAATTACCTCTCAGACCTTGACTGAATAACATTTAACGTCAAAACAGACAAGACTACTTACTCGAATAATCAATATCATACAACTGATTATTCACCTTTAAACACATATACATTTTCTCTTTCTATACCTACGAGATTTTATTCTTATATTTCCCTTTTTATTTTACTATTCTATTTCTAAGTTCGTTTTCTAATCGACTTCTATATATTTTGATATGTTAATTTCTAACTATCAAATTATCTTAAAAATATTCTATCTCCTTAAATTTCCGGAAAAATTCGCCATAACCTCCTTTGTACCGGGAGCATCGGGAAATTTCAAATAGCTTTCCCGGTCCTTCTCATCTCAAAAAGAAAAAGAAAAAGCCAAGAGGCTTGCCGATACGGCGCATAAAATCTCATATGGAAATTAAATACGTACCTTTTTGTCGGGCATTCTATTTATTTCACTTCTATACTTTATTCCATACCTGTCTCCTGTATGTCTATACCTGTCCAATCTATTTTAACTATACCAATCGTTTTGACTCAATTTGTTAATTAAATCTGTTACTTAACTTTTCAGTCTATTTCACCTTCATATTTGAACATGACATGTTCAAATATATTTTAACTGCATATTAACAAATTCTAATTATACTCATACTCTCGTTTCCTTATCGACTTCTTATTCAAATTCTAATTCAATTCTATTTGAATTCTCTGCATTTTTTTAACTTCATTTGAATTCTATTTTCAAATTCTATAGTTTAAAGTCCATTTGAATTTCTATATTCAAATCTATAGTTTAAAGTCCATTTGAATTCAATTATTCAAATCTCTATTTCAAATTCCATTTGAATTCGATTATTCAAATCTCTATTTCAAAGTCCATTTGAATTCGACTATTCAAATCTCTATTTCAAAGTCCATTTGAATTCGATTATTCAAATCTCTATTTCTAAGTCCATTTGAATTCGATTATTCAAATCTCTATTTCAAAGTCCATTTGAATTCTCGGCATTATTTATAAACAACGTTTTGTAAATTCAATTCAAATTCCATATTTCCATTTATAAACAACTTTATAAATTCGATTCAAATTCCATCCTTTCATTCATAAACAAAGTTTATAAATTCAAACTTGTTTTATATACCTTCAAACAAGTTAATATTTTCAATAGTTTTATTTAAAAATTCTAATTCTATTTTAAAAATAGAATTTCCTTTTTTAAATATCAAATACCCTTTCCGATATTTTTATAAATCAATATTCAAGCTATAGTGGTATTTTCAACAATCAGATCAACCAATTTTCAATCATTTGATTTTTAACACATCATATATGAATATATATGAAATCAAACAAACAACAGATAATATATATTTTTGAGGAATCCAGCTGGATTCCTCCAACCTGTTTTCCTGCATCCACAGATGTTAGTCAACATAGTAATACCCATCCTGCTTCGAGGCAGGATATCGCGGTATGAAGGTCATCCCCTAATCATAGCGTGGGGCGTATAAGGTAATCATCCGCTATGGTACCGCGGGCATCCGCTAATGAAACTGCGGGAATCCAACCAATCATCAACCCAATATATATATATATATATATATATAATAGTCCTAAATAACTAATATATTTAAATCAACCAAACAATATTCAAACAAGCATAGACAATTATTTTTAACTATATAAAAATAAATTCTAAATAAAAGGTGAGATTTACTCACCGATGATTTTATTTTCTCGATCTATTCTGATTCTAATTTCAGCTCACGTGATCCGCAACCATGAATTCCTCGACCCACTCCATTTGATAATGATTTCCCTTTGCCGAGTATCTTGTTAATTTTGCATATCGTCACAAATGCGAAATCCACTTAACTTGGTTCATGATTTTCCTTGACTCCGTCTTAATCCATGTAACAACCCGAAAATCTGGGCCAGTTTAAAATTTTTATTTTGGCAATTTTAGCGAATTTTGATTATTTAAAATGAATTATTTTAAATAGAATCGACGAGAAAATTTATTTTGAATAGAATTCGAACGTATATATTATACGCGTCGTCGATAGAATATAAATATTTATATATAATTATAAAAGGAATTGAAAATGGCGCGGTAGTTCGAAAATTCGATTTCTAATTTCAAATGAATATACAGAATTCAATATAAGTCAGAATTGAACGAAACAAGAAATATTTGAATCTGTATAACTATATCTTTGTAACGAAGTTAAGAAACTGAGATTTCACTTTATAAATGATGAGATATGTCCCGTTGAAAATTAGAAATAGTCGCTGTGGAATTTATATATATTTTAATATAATGTATAGCCCTTAAAAATAGCCATTTTACAAATGACCTCGGATTTCGACGAAACCAGTTTTGTTGAGTCCGCAGTGTCAAGTTATTGCTAGATTCCAAATTTCATAATTTTTCGAATCAGTATGTGAGTGTGGCAAAGGAAAACGCGTTTGACCAGTTTCAATTGATTTTAATCGACTGGAAATTGGTCATTTTTCCAACGGTCTCAGAATTCGACGAAACTAGTTTTGTTAGGACCGTATCGTCAATACGAAGCTAGAAAATATTTTTCTGGAATTTTTCTAGTTAGCATGTGACCCCAGTAATTTGAAATGTACGTTTAAAATTCAATAAAGTGATTTAAATGTAAATTTAACGGAAACTGATTGTAACAGCCGAATCAGCTTACGATACATATCCCATTGTGTTCGGAAGGAGGGTGAAACGCTATAGACGACAGGCGGTGGACCTCGTTTCGAGTTCGTTTGTAAAAGTCAACTTTTTAAATTAAAAAAAAAAAATTAAAAATTAATTAAAAAAAAATAAATATCTTCCCCTTATTACGCTGGCCCCCCCTTCTATTTTGAAATCGATCTCAAAAGAAAAAAAAATGGAAAGAAGAGGGCGACGGCAAGGAGAGCCGCCGCCACCGCATCGCCCCCCCCCGATGGGCCTCCGCCGCGAAACCCCCCCCCCCTACCCTAATCGACAGTCGCGAGCCTCCCCCCCCCCCCTCGATCCTCTTCTTCCCCCGCAACCTCTCTCCTCCTCCTTTCTGAAACCGACGCACCCCTCCTCCACCAGGACCGCCGCGTCCAAGCCCCTCCCTTTCAGCTCCGCCGCCAGACGCCGACGACCCCCCCTGTAAGCTTCCTGTTTTTTTTATTTACTTTAAACTGTGAATTTTATTTATTTTAAACACTGTTTTTTTTATTTTACTTTAAACTGAATCTTCTTTACTTAAAATCCGATTTTTTTTATTTACTTTAAAAACTGTTTTTATTTATTTATTTATGTTGTAGAGTGTTAAAAATGTAATCTTTTACATTGTAGAAAGATAAAGGTATGATCTTTATATTTTTAAAGTGTTAAAAATATGATTTTTATATTTTTAAAAGTATTAAAAATATAATCTTTATAGGATAGAGAACATAAAAATATCATCTTTGTATATGTAACGAAATAAAAATCTGATTTTTATTTTATATACGTTGGAACCAAGTGATGAAATTTAAAAAGGTGAAAACTTTAAATTTAAAAAGGTGAAAACTTTAAATTTAAAAAGGTGAAAACTTTAAATTTAAAAAGGTGAAAACTTTAAATTTAAAAAGAGGAAATCTTTAAATTTAAAAAGGCGAAATCTTTATATAGAAAATAGCGTAATAAAAATATAATTTTTATCTATATAGTAGGGTAATAAAAACTCGATTTTTATATGTTGAACTTTGAAATAAAAATTCGATTTTTATATATTGAATAGCGAAATAAAAATTCGATTTTTATATATATAGTGGCTACGGGCGACGAAGCTGACAAAGATGCGAAAACGGCGAAGACTTCTGCAAATGAAGTGCCGTGGAGCTTGGATAGCTTTCGGTGAGAACTTCTCACTCTTAATTCTATTTTTCTAGTTATATATATATATATACTAGGATGCAGACGGTGCTTATTAGAAGCACCCGACACCCGTCCACATACCATGGACTTGTTTGTTTGGATGTTTGGTGATTGATTGAGATATTGGTTTGAATGTGATTTGTGGTGTGAAAAATCGAATCGATAAATTGGTTAGGATTAGACGTGCGCCGTTATAAGGCGAAGGAGTAAGACTAGGTTAGACTCTTACTCCAAATTTTGTGGTTTGCATAATGAAAGTGATTTGATTGATGTGTGAATGGCGTGGGCCTTCACTAGACCGGGGATAAGGCTAGGCCTCGTCCCGTTTCTAGTATCGTGCCGTTATGCCGCCGAAATTTTCTAAAATATGTTAGAAAAATAAAAATATCATTTTATCGAATGAAATGAATTGAATAGAAATTCATATGTTGAAATAAAATGTTTTATCGTTAAAAATATATTTTTTAACGTGAAAGTGAATAAATAAATATTTATAAACAAATCGGCCGATTTGTTTATATACACTGATTTGACTGATATTGATTGGGACGATATATTTTACACATCGCCCAACTGCACGAATAAAATATTTGTTTGATTGTTTGAAACCCCACACGGGTGTTGGGATGAAACTTGAAGTTCACTCATCCTGATTGATTAAATATGTCGATCGATTGATTGACAAGCTGCTATAAGCGTTAAATGTCTATATTTGATGCTTATACAGTGTAGTGCACTTTGGTTGATGGTTGATTATTCATCGTTGTTGATATACACATGTGTTGTAGAAAATCCATATAATTAACATTATATGGTAATTGATTGGGCCTCATTCCAGTTTTGAAAAAAGAATATTTGAAAAAGAAATATTTGAAAAAGAAATATTTGAAATAGAATATTTGAAAATAAAGGAATATATGAAGCCGTGTTGATTAGATGCGTCATTTTGACGTGAACGATATTTTTATCGATTTTATTCATTTTGGAATGGATATTGAAAAGTAATTTTGAAATCAAATATTTCGAAATGAATTGAATTGAAAACGATTTCGAAATGAATTGAATTGAAAACGATTTCGAAATGAATTGAATTGAAAACGATTTCGAAATAAATTGAATTGAAAACGAATTCAAATTGAATTGAAAACGATTTCGAAATGAATTGAATTGAAAACGATTTCGAAATGAATTGAATTGAAAACGATTTCGAAATGAATTGAATTGAAAACGAATTCAAAATGAATTGAAAACGATTTCGAAATAAATTGAATTGAAAACGAATTCAAATTGAATTGAAAACGATTTCGAAATGAATTGAATTGAAAACGATTTCGAAATGAATTGAATTGAAAACGATTTCGAAATGAATTGAATTGAAAACGAATTCAAATTGAATTGAAAACGATTTCGAAATGAATTGAATTGAAAACGAATTCAAAATGAATTGAAAACGATTTCGAAATAAATTGAATTGAAAACGAATTCAAATTGAATTGAAAACGATTTCGAAATGAATTGAATTGAAAACGATTTCGAAATGAATTGAATTGAAAACGAATTCAAAATGAATTGAAAACGATTTCGAAAGGAAATGAATTGAAAACGAATTCAAATTGAATTAAAAGCGAATTTAAATGAATTCAAATTGAATTGAAATTTGAATTGAATAGAAATGAATTTTAAAACGAATTTATAAAGAAGAATTCAATTTTGATTTGAATTGAAATGGAAGTTGAAAAAGTTTTTGAAACGAATTCAAAACTATTTATATAATTCGTTTTAAATAGAAATCGACGAAGTATATATTATATATATTATATATATAATATAATGGCCTGAATAGAACGCGCCGCGCCGCGGCAGTTCGCGAATTTCGACCATTTATTTCAAACGGACAGTACGGGAGATCCGACCGTCGGATTCTCCTAAAACCGGAACCGTTGGGTTCGTATCGAAAAGAGCTTTCTAATGAATGTTAGAAATTAGAAATTTAACGGTTGGATTTGGAGATACGTCCAAATCAAATTCGAAAAAGGTCGCTGTAAGTGCAGTTCGATGGCCGTTGATGGAAATCGACTGTACGGGCCTTGATAAAATTATTAAAAATAGTAATAATTTATGTAAAATCATAAGAAATGATTTGTGAAGATTTGGGATGAAAAACTCCATATTTGAAAAGATAAAAATAGATTTTTATCGAAATGAACTAGTTTTGAACTAGAATTATAATTCTATTTATTTTTAAATAAATAAATTGAATTCGAAAAGGGTTTTGAAAATAACCAAAATTTCCAATGATTGCATTGGAGTGGATTTGAATCGAAATTGTCTTCGGAATATTTCGATGTTGGAATTCGTGATTATACAGGTGTTGTTATGGAAATTTGAAAGATATATTTTTATATCGTTATTTCCAATACGACATTTGTTAATCGTAGAATTTGATATTGAATATAGGCCGATATATTTTCTATTCAGAGCCTTGTATTTAATATCAAATGTGATTTGGGTTTGTCGTGAATGGTGTCTTCACTAACACCGTTCTTGAACCCAGTTGAGAAAAAAGATTAAATCTTTTTATTTAGATTTAATGAAGTGTACCAATTAAATGATATTTAATTGGAATTGAATTGGTATTGATTTTTGGGTTTATCGTGAACAGTGTTTTAAATAACACTTATTCTTTAACCCGATAATTAATGGAATGTGATTTGGGTTTGTCGTGAATGGTGTCTTCACTAACAGTGTTTTTGAACCCAGTTGAGAAAAGATTAAATCTTTTTATTTAGATTTAATGAAGTGTACCAATTAAATGATATTTAATTGGAATTGAATTGGTATTGATTTTTGGGTTTATCGTGAACAGTGTTTTAAATAACACTTGTTCTTTAACCCGATAATTAATGGAATGTGATTTGGGTTTGTCGTGAATGGTGTCTTCACTAACACTGTTCTTGAACCCAGTTGAGAAAAGATTAAATCTTTTTATTTAGATTTAATGAAGTGTACCAATTAAATGTTATTTAATTGGAATTGGATTGGTATTGATTTTTGGGTTTATCGTGAACAGTGTTTTAAATAACACTTGTTCTTTAACCCGATAATTAATGAAATGTGATTTTGGGTTTATCGTGAATCGTGTTTTAAATGACACTGATTCTTTAACCCAGATAATGAGTAAAACTAAGTGGAGTTTTAATGAATCTTTAATTAGATTGAAAAGATCGAGAATGGAGTATCACCAGTTTTGCTCCAGGCGATAGTTAAATCTTTAATTAGATTTGAACGTGAAATTTAGAAACTAACTGTCGGTTAGCTAAGTAGAATGGTTTTCTGGATATTGATCTGATGTTGGTTTCGGCCTTCGGGGTTAATATTTGGGGAATTATTCTCTTGATTAATTTACGGTTAATGACTAATGAGTTGGAATGAGGCGTATGTTGTGTTTGTGTAACACTTATTTAAAATATACGCGAGTTATTCGGAAAGACCGGGTTTATCCCATTCTGAGTAACTGATACGACGATAAGTCGAAGATGAAGACGATGGTCGAAGACCGGAGGTCTTCACGTCGTTTGGGTGATAACTGATGATCTTGATTGGGCTGTACACCCAAGAAGATGGAAACAGTTGGTGATCGTCCAGACGTACTTGGAGATCGATGGATATGCGGGGTACTAGGTGCCTCCGGTTTCGTTCAGGCCCAGAACGGACTTGTAAATGGACTGTGTGTCTGACATTGGATTTCATTCTGTGTGACTGATATCGGTTGCATAGAGTGGTTTGCCTGTGTGGCATGCTAAGATGCAAATGATCAAGGCTTCTGTTGAAAAGCAAAGTCTTGTGGTGATGATCAAAGCACGGCCTTTGTGGCGTAGCTTTGTGTAACGTTTACCTCGCGTGTTTCACACCAGGTATGAACCAAAAACGGGAGACGGACCTCAGGGAGGACTTGCGTTTCTTTCTAGTTAGAAGTGGCGTCAGTGGTTTTACACGCCCTGACGAGTTTGACTTATGTGGTTGTTGCTGTTGCGAGGCGCCTCGGATTGATCGGTCGTTCTCGAACCGATGGAGTCATTTGTTGGCTCATTGACACCCCAAAGGGTGGGGAAACGCAGTGTTCAGGCATTTTAATCCACATCGGTGGACCGGCCCTGTCGCTCCAAGGGTCACTCGAGCTCTGATCCTGAGACACGGGCTAGAGCGTCTCGAATCGGTTGAGGACTATCTTTTGCCTCGGTTCATAGTTGGAAATCCAATTTCCAAATACGTGACTTTGCGATTTTGATTGTATAACCTATATATGGCGACATAGTGGGATGGGGCGCTCATGCCGCCTATGATTGATACTTATGATTTGAAGTGTTTTATACACTATGCACTTATATTAGTATCAAACGATTTGTTTTAACCGTATCAAGCATTCTTTGGCTGTTATAAGGGAAAACCCTATCCTCGACTACGTTGCATTGTGTGATGGGACCTGGGTCTTATAACGGCTTCATTTTTCTTTATTTAGCATTGCGCTGTATGTTTTATGCACTGGTATTCTTGGGAGGAAACCCGTTCCGTGTTATACGGCGTGGTCCCTTGATTTACCTAACTTTGAAAATAAAGATTAACTGTTTTAGTTCTCACACCAGTCACATGACTGACCTGGAGTTTATTGTTTTAACCTAAACTCTGGGTGCCCCTATTTTGACACGGGCAGCTAGTAGTTTCGGTTTTGCAGATTTATATTCACAGGATCCTGGTTTACAGCTGGAATGATATCCGGAAAGCTTTGTATCCGTATATCTCTTCTAGTTGTGTATTGTATTATTTTCCGCTGCTATGTATTTAAATGTAATTTAAATCTCTGATAATTCTGTGTATTATTCATTTATACTCTGTATATTCTTGTAATCTGATGCATTGTTGTAATATACAATGAAATGTTCTTCTGTATGCGTTCTGTTTTGTCCGGGTCGGTTTAGCGACTGGTTCGGACCGAGCGAAATTTCTTGCCGTGACAGTTGGTATCAGAGCTTTGGTTTACAAAGCAGAGAACAAGACACATTAGAACCATACGAAAAAATTCATCAGATATTGGATTAGTAATATCCAATTAGAATGACTCGTTAGAGATGGGATCAGTAGTATCCTAGAACGAGTGTGAAGAGTATATTTTTAAAATGAAAACGATTTTTGTTTTGAAAATTTAAATCAATTATTCGTATTTGATTATTTATTTTATATTGATTAGGACAATCCAAAATATAAAGATTTTTGCGTATGCGCCTAGCTAGCGTGTATTCGAAGTTTTGATATATTGGATAGATATAGAATTACACTCTAATCGCCCGGAGATGATTTTGATGATGGAGCTCCATCATTAGAATTTATATTCGAGTGACGAACGTGTAATATCTATATACTTCCTATTGACTGGTGTGAGAACCAAAATTAGATAGGGCTAATTGTTGTGATTTGGCATCAAAAATCTGATTTTTGTATATATATCAAAATTATGAATTTGAAACGTTAATCCACTAATTGATTGATGTTTGTGTTGTTTGTTTAATTGTTTGATAATTTTGAACTAGTATGCCTAATTTGATCAAATATTGAATTGTATTGAAAATTGGTCGCATTTGCTTGCATATACATATATATCATTGAACAGGTCATAGCAAGGAGGCTAGAGCCAGAGAATAAAATTTGTTTGCCCGACAAATAGGTACATGTTTACTACATAATTTCCTGTTTTGTTTGGGTGATGATGATTTTGTGAGCCTATTGGCTAGCCGCTTGGCTTTTTCTTTTTCTTTTTGAGATCTGAAGGACCGGGGAAGCTATTTGAAATTCCCCGATGCTCCCGGTGCAGGGGAGGTTATGGCGAAATTTTTCAAAAATTTAGGGTGTTAGCCAAATTTTTTGATGTTTTGAAAATTCTCAGAAACCAAAGGGTTGGAGAACGGAAGCCTGACCGATCGTAGAGTTGAATTATCAAACCACTTTCGACTTTGTTCCTTTTCGGGGACGAAAAGTTTTAAGTGGGGGAGATTGTAACAACCCGAAAATCTGGGCCAGTTTAAAATTTTTATTTTGGCAATTTTAGCGAATTTTGATTATTTAAAATGAATTATTTTAAATAGAATCGACGAGAAAATTTATTTTGAATAGAATTCGAACGTATATATTATACGCGTCGTCGATAGAATATAAATATTTATATATAATTATAAAAGGAATTGAAAATGGCGCGGTAGTTCGAAAATTCGATTTCTAATTTCAAATGAATATACAGAATTCAATATAAGTCAGAATTGAACGAAACAAGAAATATTTGAATCTGTATAACTATATCTTTGTAACGAAGTTAAGAAACTGAGATTTCACTTTATAAATGATGAGATATGTCCCGTTGAAAATTAGAAATAGTCGCTGTGGAATTTATATATATTTTAATATAATGTATAGCCCTTAAAAATAGCCATTTTACAAATGACCTCGGATTTCGACGAAACCAGTTTTGTTGAGTCCGCAGTGTCAAGTTATTGCTAGATTCCAAATTTCATAATTTTTCGAATCAGTATGTGAGCGTGGCAAAGGAAAACGCGTTTGACCAGTTTCAATTGATTTTAATCGACTGGAAATTGGTCATTTTTCCAACGGTCTCAGAATTCGACGAAACTAGTTTTGTTAGGACCGTATCGTCAATACGAAGCTAGAAAATATTTTTCTGGAATTTTTCTAGTTAGCATGTGACCCCAGTAATTTGAAATGTACGTTTAAAATTCAATAAAGTGATTTAAATGTAAATTTAACGGAAACTGATTGTAACAGCCGAATCAGCTTACGATACATATCCCATTGTGTTCGGAAGGAGGGTGAAACGCTATAGACGACAGGCGGTGGACCTCGTTTCGAGTTCGTTTGTAAAAGTCAACTTTTTAAATTAAAAAAAAAATTAAAAATTAATTAAAAAAAAATAAATATCTTCCCCTTATTACGCTGCCCCCCCCTTCTATTTTGAAATCGATCTCAAAAGAAAAAAAAAAAAAAAATGGAAAGAAGAGGGCGACGGCAGGGAGAGCCGCCGCCACCGCATCGCCCCCCCCCCCCCCCGATGGGCCTCCGCCGCGAAACCCCCCCCCCCCCCCTACCCTAATCGACAGTCGCGAGCCTCCCCCCCCCTCGATCCTCTTCTTCCCCCGCAACCTCTCTCCTCCTCCTTTCTGAAACCGACGCACCCCTCCTCCACCAGGACCGCCGCGTCCAAGCCCCTCCCTTTCAGCTCCGCCGCCAGACGCCGACGACCCCCCCTGTAAGCTTCCTGTTTTTTTTATTTACTTTAAACTGTGAATTTTATTTATTTTAAACACTGTTTTTTTTATTTTACTTTAAACTGAATCTTCTTTACTTAAAATCCGATTTTTTTTATTTACTTTAAAAACTGTTTTTATTTATTTATTTATGTTGTAGAGTGTTAAAAATGTAATCTTTTACATTGTAGAAAGATAAAGGTATGATCTTTATATTTTTAAAGTGTTAAAAATATGATTTTTATATTTTTAAAAGTATTAAAAATATAATCTTTATAGGATAGAGAACATAAAAATATCATCTTTGTATATGTAACGAAATAAAAATCTGATTTTTATTTTATATACGTTGGAACCAAGTGATGAAATTTAAAAAGGTGAAAACTTTAAATTTAAAAAGGTGAAAACTTTAAATTTAAAAAGGTGAAAACTTTAAATTTAAAAAGGTGAAAACTTTAAATTTAAAAAGAGGAAATCTTTAAATTTAAAAAGGCGAAATCTTTATATAGAAAATAGCGTAATAAAAATATAATTTTTATCTATATAGTAGGGTAATAAAAACTCGATTTTTATATGTTGAACTTTGAAATAAAAATTCGATTTTTATATATTGAATAGCGAAATAAAAATTCGATTTTTATATATATAGTGGCTACGGGCGACGAAGCTGACAAAGATGCGAAAACGGCGAAGACTTCTGCAAATGAAGTGCCGTGGAGCTTGGATAGCTTTCGGTGAGAACTTCTCACTCTTAATTCTATTTTTCTAGTTATATATATATATACTAGGATGCAGACGGTGCTTATTAGAAGCACCCGACACCCGTCCACATACCATGGACTTGTTTGTTTGGATGTTTGGTGATTGATTGAGATATTGGTTTGAATGTGATTTGTGGTGTGAAAAATCGAATCGATAAATTGGTTAGGATTAGACGTGCGCCGTTATAAGGCGAAGGAGTAAGACTAGGTTAGACTCTTACTCCAAATTTTGTGGTTTGCATAATGAAAGTGATTTGATTGATGTGTGAATGGCGTGGGCCTTCACTAGACCGGGGATAAGGCTAGGCCTCGTCCCGTTTCTAGTATCGTGCCGTTATGCCGCCGAAATTTTCTAAAATATGTTAGAAAAATAAAAATATCATTTTATCGAATGAAATGAATTGAATAGAAATTCATATGTTGAAATAAAATGTTTTATCGTTAAAAATATATTTTTTAACGTGAAAGTGAATAAATAAATATTTATAAACAAATCGGCCGATTTGTTTATATACACTGATTTGACTGATATTGATTGGGACGATATATTTTACACATCGCCCAACTGCACGAATAAAATATTTGTTTGATTGTTTGAAACCCCACACGGGTGTTGGGATGAAACTTGAAGTTCACTCATCCTGATTGATTAAATATGTCGATCGATTGATTGACAAGCTGCTATAAGCGTTAAATGTCTATATTTGATGCTTATACAGTGTAGTGCACTTTGGTTGATGGTTGATTATTCATCGTTGTTGATATACACATGTGTTGTAGAAAATCCATATAATTAACATTATATGGTAATTGATTGGGCCTCATTCCAGTTTTGAAAAAAGAATATTTGAAAAAGAAATATTTGAAAAAGAAATATTTGAAATAGAATATTTGAAAATAAAGGAATATATGAAGCCGTGTTGATTAGATGCGTCATTTTGACGTGAACGATATTTTTATCGATTTTATTCATTTTGGAATGGATATTGAAAAGTAATTTTGAAATCAAATATTTCGAAATGAATTGAATTGAAAACGATTTCGAAATGAATTGAATTGAAAACGATTTCGAAATGAATTGAATTGAAAACGATTTCGAAATAAATTGAATTGAAAACGAATTCAAATTGAATTGAAAACGATTTCGAAATGAATTGAATTGAAAACGATTTCGAAATGAATTGAATTGAAAACGATTTCGAAATGAATTGAATTGAAAACGAATTCAAAATGAATTGAAAACGATTTCGAAATAAATTGAATTGAAAACGAATTCAAATTGAATTGAAAACGATTTCGAAATGAATTGAATTGAAAACGATTTCGAAATGAATTGAATTGAAAACGATTTCGAAATGAATTGAATTGAAAACGAATTCAAATTGAATTGAAAACGATTTCGAAATGAATTGAATTGAAAACGAACTCAAAATGAATTGAAAACGATTTCGAAATAAATTGAATTGAAAACGAATTCAAATTGAATTGAAAACGATTTCGAAATGAATTGAATTGAAAACGATTTCAAAATGAATTGAATTGAAAACGAATTCAAAATGAATTGAAAACGATTTCCAAAGGAAATGAATTGAAAACGAATTCAAATTGAATTAAAAGCGAATTTAAATGAATTCAAATTGAATTGAAATTTGAATTGAATAGAAATGAATTTTAAAACGAATTTATAAAGAAGAATTCAATTTTGATTTGAATTGAAATGGAAGTTGAAAAAGTTTTTGAAACGAATTCAAAACTATTTATATAATTCGTTTTAAATAGAAATCGACGAAGTATATATTATATATATTATATATATAATATAATGGCCTGAATAGAACGCGCCGCGCCGCGGCAGTTCGCGAATTTCGACCATTTATTTCAAACGGACAGTACGGGAGATCCGACCGTCGGATTCTCCTAAAACCGGAACCGTTGGGTTCGTATCGAAAAGAGCTTTCTAATGAATGTTAGAAATTAGAAATTTAACGGTTGGATTTGGAGATACGTCCAAATCAAATTCGAAAAAGGTCGCTGTAAGTGCAGTTCGATGGCCGTTGATGGAAATCGACTGTACTGGCCTTGATAAAATTATTAAAAATAGTAATAATTTATGTAAAATCATAAGAAATGATTTGTGAAGATTTGGGATGAAAAACTCCATATTTGAAAAGATAAAAATAGATTTTTATCGAAATGAACTAGTTTTGAACTAGAATTATAATTCTATTTATTTTTAAATAAATAAATTGAATTCGAAAAGGGTTTTGAAAATAACCAAAATTTCCAATGATTGCATTGGAGTGGATTTGAATCGAAATTGTCTTCGGAATATTTCGATGTTGGAATTCGTGATTATACAGGTGTTGTTATGGAAATTTGAAAGATATATTTTTATATCGTTATTTCCAATACGACATTTGTTAATCGTAGAATTTGATATTGAATATAGGCCGATATATTTTCTATTCAGAGCCTTGTATTTAATATCAAATGTGATTTGGGTTTGTCGTGAATGGTGTCTTCACTAACACCGTTCTTGAACCCAGTTGAGAAAAGATTAAATCTTTTTATTTAGATTTAATGAAGTGTACCAATTAAATGATATTTAATTGGAATTGAATTGGTATTGATTTTTGGGTTTATCGTGAACAGTGTTTTAAATAACACTTATTCTTTAACCCGATAATTAATGGAATGTGATTTGGGTTTGTCGTGAATGGTGTCTTCACTAACACTGTTTTTGAACCCAGTTGAGAAAAGATTAAATCTTTTTATTTAGATTTAATGAAGTGTACCAATTAAATGATATTTAATTGGAATTGAATTGGTATTGATTTTTGGGTTTATCGTGAACAGTGTTTTAAATAACACTTGTTCTTTAACCCGATAATTAATGGAATGTGATTTGGGTTTGTCGTGAATGGTGTCTTCACTAACACTGTTCTTGAACCCAGTTGAGAAAAGATTAAATCTTTTTATTTAGATTTAATGAAGTGTACCAATTAAATGTTATTTAATTGGAATTGGATTGGTATTGATTTTTGGGTTTATCGTGAACAGTGTTTTAAATAACACTTGTTCTTTAACCCGATAATTAATGGAATGTGATTTTGGGTTTATCGTGAATCGTGTTTTAAATGACACTGATTCTTTAACCCAGATAATGAGTAAAACTAAGTGGAGTTTTAATGAATCTTTAATTAGATTGAAAAGATCGAGAATGGAGTATCACCAGTTTTGCTCCAGGCGATAGTTAAATCTTTAATTAGATTTGAACGTGAAATTTAGAAACTAACTGTCGGTTAGCTAAGTAGAATGGTTTTCTGGATATTGATCTGATGTTGGTTTCGGCCTTCGGGGTTAATATTTGGGGAATTATTCTCTTGATTAATTTACGGTTAATGACTAATGAGTTGGAATGAGGCGTATGTTGTGTTTGTGTAACACTTATTTAAAATATACGCGAGTTATTCGGAAAGACCGGGTTTATCCCATTCTGAGTAACTGATACGACGATAAGTCGAAGATGAAGACGATGGTCGAAGACCGGAGGTCTTCACGTCGTTTGGGTGATAACTGATGATCTTGATTGGGCTGTACACCCAAGAAGATGGAAACAGTTGGTGATCGTCCAGACGTACTTGGAGATCGATGGATATGCGGGGTACTAGGTGCCTCCGGTTTCGTTCAGGCCCAGAACGGACTTGTAAATGGACTGTGTGTCTGACATTGGATTTCATTCTGTGTGACTGATATCGGTTGCATAGAGTGGTTTGCCTGTGTGGCATGCTAAGATGCAAATGATCAAGGCTTCTGTTGAAAAGCAAAGTCTTGTGGTGATGATCAAAGCACGGCCTTTGTGGCGTAGCTTTGTGTAACGTTTACCTCGCGTGTTTCACACCAGGTATGAACCAAAAACGGGAGACGGACCTCAGGGAGGACTTGCGTTTCTTTCTAGTTAGAAGTGGCGTCAGTGGTTTTACACGCCCTGACGAGTTTGACTTATGTGGTTGTTGCTGTTGCGAGGCGCCTCGGATTGATCGGTCGTTCTCGAACCGATGGAGTCATTTGTTGGCTCATTGACACCCCAAAGGGTGGGGAAACGCAGTGTTCAGGCATTTTAATCCACATCGGTGGACCGGCCCTGTCGCTCCAAGGGTCACTCGAGCTCTGATCCTGAGACACGGGCTAGAGCGTCTCGAATCGGTTGAGGACTATCTTTTGCCTCGGTTCATAGTTGGAAATCCAATTTCCAAATACGTGACTTTGCGATTTTGATTGTATAACCTATATATGGCGACATAGTGGGATGGGGCGCTCATGCCGCCTATGATTGATACTTATGATTTGAAGTGTTTTATACACTATGCACTTATATTAGTATCAAACGATTTGTTTTAACCGTATCAAGCATTCTTTGGCTGTTATAAGGGAAAACCCTATCCTCGACTGCGTTGCATTGTGTGATGGGACCTGGGTCTTATAACGGCTTCATTTTTCTTTATTTAGCATTGCGCTGTATGTTTTATGCACTGGTATTCTTGGGAGGAAACCCGTTCCGTGTTATACGGCGTGGTCCCTTGATTTACCTAACTTTGAAAATAAAGATTAACTGTTTTAGTTCTCACACCAGTCACATGACTGACCTGGAGTTTATTGTTTTAACCTAAACTCTGGGTGCCCCTATTTTGACACGGGCAGCTAGTAGTTTCGGTTTTGCAGATTTATATTCACAGGATCCTGGTTTACAGCTGGAATGATATCCGGAAAGCTTTGTATCCGTATATCTCTTCTAGTTGTGTATTGTATTATTTTCCGCTGCTATGTATTTAAATGTAATTTAAATCTCTGATAATTCTGTGTATTATTCATTTATACTCTGTATATTCTTGTAATCTGATGCATTGTTGTAATATACAATGAAATGTTCTTCTGTATGCGTTCTGTTTTGTCGTGTTCTCAAACGATAGGGCGTTTCGAACGGTCGGGGTCGGTTTAGCGACTGGTTCGGACCGAGCGAAATTTCTTGCCGTGACAATCCATTTTCTTTTGTTAAGTCTCTTCCCAAAACACAGTTCTGTCTCCTCAAAATCTCATTGTCACAAGCTCACCCCATATGATAACATCACCACTCAACTGTACTGCCTTTTCTTCCTCTTTCCCAGTTTGAACCAGACTGCCTATAGCCGTACCCTTTACTGCCAAGCCTTGCATCTCTCAAAAATTAAAGACCAAGCATTTCCAAACATCACTGTTGAATCCCTTTTAGCTATCGCGACTTTGCTGCCACTAGCCCATCTCCACTAACATTTCCCTTTCATCCACTCAAGCCATTAACAACCCTACAATCACCCACTGTCATCGCTACCTGTGCCCACATCTCGAACCCCCAAACCAGCATCGCATCCTTACTTGCACCAAAAATCCACGCACCTCAAAATCACTTCAACGCTACTGATTGAAAAGAGCGATAGTACCATAGCCTCACTGCTTCGTTACACGAACGTCGTTCCCCCTCAATCGTGCCTTACTTTGCGAGTGCCTCCACCAACGCTGTCGAGCTTCCGACCTTCGCGAGTGCTGCGTCGAGTTCCCGAGATCCAGCAATATCAATCGCGGTTTCGAATTTAATTTGAAAGGGAGGCAGCGATTTCGAATAAGATGTTGGCTTCGATTTATAATTGAAATGTCAGATTTGATTTTTATGAGGAAAGGATGAGTGCGGCCTCCGATTTTGATTTATAGCTTCTGAGCCTTTTTGATTTTTGAAGGATGCGAAAAGGGAGCGTGGCCAATATTTTGTGGAGCTTGAAGAAGGGATGTGTCTGCTTCTCCCCCTTAAATTTGTGCGGCCATTTACCTCTCTCGGTTGTATCATTGAGGTCCACACAAAAAAAAAGGATTTTTCTTTAATTTATTTATATTAGTTTTAATTTTAATTAACCGATATGATTAAATAAATTAAATTATTCTGTTGATTTCAAATTTCTATTTGAACACAAAAATAAGTCCGCCTAGGGTTAAACCATTATGCTAAACATACTGGTACGGGTTTCAAACTCCTATTCGATCATCTGAACTGTAATTTAATTCAGAATTAAATCTGAATTTTATTAACTTTGAATTCGATAATTTAAATTAAATCGTGTTCGATTTTTAAATTGATAACTTAATATAAATTTCCATTTATTTTATCACCTAAATATTTAAAAACCGTATTAAATATTCAAATTTAACCGGCGGAATATCCGGGTCATTACATTATCAATTAGATTCTAATATTTTTGGTTTCACTAAAATCCGGTTTATTTTGAATCCTGCACATCCATTTGAAGTTTGAAATTGAATTATCGAACTACCGCGCCATTTTCAATTCCTTTTATAAATATAAATAAATATTTATATTCTATCGTCGATTCAAACGAATATATACGTTCGAATTATATTCAAAATAAATTTCTCGTCGTTATTATTTAAAATAATTCATTTTAAATAATCAAAATTCGCTAAAATTGCCAAAATAAAAATTTTAAATTGGCCCAGATTTCCGGGTTATTACAATCTCCCCCACTTAAAACTTTTCGTCCCCGAAAAGGAACGAAGCCGAAAGTTGTTTTAAATACCAACTCAACTTTCATTATTTTCATTATGGCTTAAGTTCTTCAACTTTTCAGTTTCTAAGTACTTTTCAAATTTTTCAAAAATTTGGCTAACACCCTAAATTTCCGAAAAATTTCGCCATAATCTCCCCTGCACCGGGAGCACGGGAAAATCCCAAAATTTCCATACAGGCCCTCTGATCTCAAAAAGAAAAAGAAAAAGCCAAGCGGCTAGCCAATCGGCTCATAAAATCATCATCACCCAAACAAAACAGTAAATTATGGTAAACATGTACCTATTTGTCGGGCAAACAAATTTTATTCTCTGCTCTAGCCTCCTTGCAATGACCTGTTCAATGTAAGTACATGTATATGCAAGCAAATGCGACCAAATTTCAATACAATTCACTATTTGGTTCAATTTGGCTATATGGTACAAATTTTAATTAATCAACCAATAATCACACAACACAACCATCAATCAATTAGTTGATCAGCTTTTCAAATTCATAACTTTGATACATAGTCAAAAAATCAGATTTTGATGTCAAATCACAACAATAGGCCCTATCTAGTTTCGGTTCTCACACCAGTCAATTGGAAATATATAGAAAATTCACTTTCGAAACTCGAAAATAAATACTGGCGTTGGTGCCCCGTCACCAGAATTATCCCCGGGCACTAGAGGGATTCTATATCTACCCAGTATATTAAAACATCGAACACACGTTTGCAAGACATATATACAAAATCTTTATATATTGGATTGTCCAAATTCATTTAAAATAAATATTCAAATACGAATAATTGATTTAAATTTTCCAAACAAAACTTGTTTTCATTTTAAAAATATACTCTTCACACTCGTTCTAGGATACTACTGATCCCATCTCTAACGAGTCATTCTCATTGGATATTACTAATCCAATATCTAATGAATTCTTTCGTATGGTTCTAATGTGTCTTGTTCTCTGAGCTTTGTAAACCAAAGCTCTGATACCACGATGAAACGACCCGAACTTCCCCGGTCTCCGAAGAGAAAGATAAAGAACGAATTGTTTTGAGAACACGACAAAATAGAACGCGGACGGAAGAACATTTCATTGTATATTACAACAATTCCATCAGAATACAAGAATATACAGAGTATAAATGAATATATATTACACAGAAATATCAGAGATTACAATAAATTACAGAGCAGCGGAAAATAATACAATACACAACTGAAGGAGATATACGGATACAAAGCTTTCCGGATATCGTTCCAGCTGTAAACCAGGATCCTGTGAATATAAATCTGCAAAACCAAAACTACTAGCAGCCCGTGTCAAAATAAGGGCACCCAGAGTTTAGGTTAAAACAATAAAGTCCAGGTCAGTCATGGGACTGGTGTGAGAACTAAAACAGTTATAAATCTTTATTTTAAAATTAGGTAAATCAAGGGACCACGCCGCTAACGCGGAACGGGTTTCCTCCCAAGAATACCAGTGCATATAACAACAGCGCAATGCTAAATAAAGAACAATGAAGCTATTATAAGACCCAGTTCCCATCACACAATGCAACGCAAGCCGGAGGATAGGGTTTTTACCTTCTAATAGCCAAAGAATGCTTGATACGTTTAAAACAGATTATTTGATGCTATTATAAGTGCATAGTGTATAAAACAACTTTAAATCATAAGTATCAATCATAGACGGCATAAGCGCCCCATCCCACTATGTCGCCATACTAGGCTCTACAAATAAAACCGCAAATATCACGTATTGGGAAATTGGATTTCCGTCTGTGAACCGAGGCAAAAGATAGTCCTCAACCGATTCGAGACTCTCTAGCCCGAGCCTCAGGTCAGAGCTCGAGTGACCTTTGGATCGTCAGAGCCGGTCCACCAATGTGAATTAAAATGCCTGAACACTTCTTTTCCCCGCCCTATGGGGCGTAAATGAGCCAACAAATGACTCCATCGGACCTGGATCATCCGATCAAACTGAGGCGACTCGCAACAGCAACAACCACACAAGTCAAACTCGTCAGGGCGTGTAAAACCACTGACGCCACTTCTAACTAGAAAGAAACGCATGCCCTCCCTGAGGTCCTTCTTCCGTTTTTGGTTCATACCGGGTGTGAAACTCGCGAAGTAAATGTTACACAAAGCTACGCCACAAAGGCCGTGCTTTGATCATCAACCACAAGACTTAGCTTTTCAACAGAAGCCTTGATCATTCGCCACTTAGGCATGCCACACAGGCAATTCACTTTATGCGTTTGATATCCATCAGTATATAACCCCTGAGCTCGTATGTCTCAGAGAAGGGCGTTAAGCAAGAGAATAAATTCTCCGTCGCCAAACAGATATATATTTAATAGAAATCAATCACACAGACTAAAATCCAATGTCAGACACATAGTCCATTTACAAGTTCGTTCTGGGTCTGAACGAAACCGGAGGCACCTAGTACCCTGCATATCCATCGATCTCCAAGTACGTCTGGACGATCACCAACTGTTTCCATCTTCTTGGGTGTACATCCCAATCAAGATCATCAGTAATCACCCAAACGACGTGAAGACCTCCGATCTTCGACCACCATCATCAACTTTCGACTTATCGTCGTATCAGTCATTCAGAATGGGATAAACCCGGTCTTTCCGAATAACTCGCATATATAATAAACATGTGTTACACAAACACAACATACGCCTCATTCCAATTCATCAGTCACTAACCGTAAATTAACAAGAGAATAATTCCCCAAATATTAACCCCGAAGGCCGAAACCAACATCAGATCAATATCCAGAAAACCATTCTGCTTAGCTAACCGACAGTTAGTTTCTAAATTTCACATTCATAGGGAAAGGTTCCCATTAATTTTATCAAAGATAAATTCCTTGAATTTATTCTTCAATCTTCCTTTGAATATCAATTCAACTAGTCGGGATTAACGAACCTTACTGAAGTAATCATTTGTTTTAATTTCCAAATCCCAACCTATTCATCCCATGAAGTAAAACGGGTCTTACTTCATATCTAACACCACAGTGTTATCGGTAAATTTAATTACCATTTCACGTTTAAATCTAATTAAAGATTTAACTATCGCCTGGAGCAAAACTGGTGATACTCCATTCTCGATCTTTTCAATCTAATTAAAGATTCATTAAAACTCCACTTAGTTTTAATCTTTGACTGGGTTAAAGAATCAGTGTCATTTAAAACACGGTTCCCGATAAACCCCAAAATCACATCACATTTCAATTAGTTCCTAACCGTAAATTAGCAAGTGAGCAATTCCCTAAGTATTAACCCCGAAGGCCGAAACCAACATCAGATAAATACCTCTGAAACTATTCAACTTAACTAATCTCCAATTAGTTTCTGATTTTCTTAACTCCTTTAGGTCTAAGAACAGTATTATTGAAGATACCGTTCACGACAACCCAAAATCACGTTCCATTAATTATCGGGTTAAAGAACAAGTGTTATTTAAAACACTATTCACGATAAACCCAAAAGTCAATACCAATTCAATTCCAATTAAATATTATTTAATTGGTTCACTTCATTAAATCTAAATAAAAAGATTTAATCTTTTCTCAACTGGGTTCAAGAACAGTGTTAATAAAGACACCATTCACGACAAACCCAAATCACATTTGATATTAAATACAAGGCTCTGAATAGAAAATATATCGGCTTATATTCAATATCAAATTCTACGACCAACAAATATCGTATTGGAAATAACGATATATATATATATCTTTCAAATTCCCATAATAATATCTGTATCATCACGAAATCCAACATCGAAATATTCTGAAGACAATTTCGATTCAAATCCCTTCCAATTCAATTATTGGAAATTCTGGTTATATTTCAAAACCATTTCAAATTCACTTTATTTATTTCAAAAATAAATGAATTATAATTTTAGTTCAAAACTAGTTCATTTCGATAAAAATCTATTTTTATCTTTTCAAATATGGAGTTTTTCATCCCAATTCTTTCTAAATCATTTCTTATGATTTTAAACAAATTATTACTATTTTTAATAATTTTATCGAGGCCCGTACAGTCGATTTCCATCAATGGCCATCGAACTGCACTTACAGCGACCTTTTCCAAATTTGATTTGGACATAATTCCAAATCCAACCGTTAGATTTCTAATTCCTAATATTCGTTAGAAAGCTCTTTTCGATTCGAACCCAATGGTTCCGATTTTAGGAGAATCCGACGGTTGGATCTCCCGCAATATCCATTCGAATTCAATGGTCGAAATTCGCGAACTGCCGCGGCGTGGCGCATTCTATTCAGGCCATTATATTAAATATATATAATATATACTTCATTGATTTCAATTCAAAACGTGCTTAATAAATCGTTTTAAATTCATTTTCAAAACGATTTCAACTTCTATTTCAAATTCAAATCAAAATCGAATTTTTCAACATAAATTCATTTTAATTTCATTTCAAATCGATTTAATTCAAATTGATTTCAAATTCAATTTCAGTTCGTTTTCAATTCAATTCAATTTCAATTCGAATTCATTTCTATTCAATTTCAATTTGAATTCATTTCTATTCAATTTCAATTTGAATTCATTTCTATTCAGTTTCAGTTTGAATTCATTTCTATTCAATTTCAATTCGAATTCATTTCTATTCAATTTCAATTCGAATTCATTTCTATTCAGTTTCAATTCGAATTCATTTCTATTCAATTTCAGTTTGAATTCATTTCTATCCAGTTTCAGTTTGAATTCATTTCTATTCAGTTTCAGTTTGTATTTCAGTTCTTTTCAAAATATCAGATTTTGAAATCACTTTCGATATTCATTATAAAATGAATAAAATCGATATAAATATCGTTCACGTCAAAATGGCGTCAATCTAATCTACACGGCTTCATATATTTCTATTTTCCAATATTCTATTTCAAATATTGCTATTTCAAATGTTTCTTTTTCAAATATTTCTATTTCAAATGTTTCCTTTTCAAATATTTCTATTTTCAAATATTCTTTTTCAAATATGGAATGAGGCCCAATCAATTAACATATAATGTTAATTATATGGATTTTCTACAACACATGTATACAATAACAACAATGAATAATCAACCATCATCCAAGGTGCATTCTACACTATATAAGCATCAAATATAAATATTTAACGCTCATAACAGTCTGTCCATCAATCGATCGACATACAGCTAATTATTGGGACTAGTGTATGTCATATATCATCCCAATACCCGTGTGGGATTTTCAAACAATCAAACACAGATTTTATTTGTGCAGTTGGGCGATGTGTAAAATTTATCGTCCCAATCAATATCGATCAAATCAGTGTATATAAACAAATCTCCGATTTGTTTATAAATATTTATATTATATACACGTTAAAAATTCTATTTTAACTATAAAATATTTTAACTATATAAATATTTTATTTCACATCACACAATCAACTACACATCAAAATCGAACAAATAAGCATACAAGCCGTCCATGGTCTGTGGACGACGGGTGTCGGGTGCTACTAAACACTGTCTGCATCCTATTATATATTTTAACTACAAAAACAAAATTAAAAGGTGAGAAGTTCTCACAGAATAGCTAATCTGATCCCACGACTCTTCTTATGTAGAAATCTTCGCCGTTTCTTCTTTCGTCACTTTCGTCATCCGTATTCACTACATATATAAAAATCGAATTTTTACTTTGCTATTCAATCTATAAAAATCGAATTTTTACTTCGCTATTCAATATATAAAAATCGAATTTTTACTTAGCTATTCAATATATAAAAATCGAATTTTTACTTTGCTATTCAATATATAAAAATCGAATTTTCACTTCGCTATTCAATATATAAAAATTGAATTTTTACTTCGCTATTCAATATATAAAAATCGAATTTTTACTTTGCTATTCAATATATAAAAATCGAATTTTTACTTTGCTATTCAATATATAAAAATCGAATTTTTACTTCGCTATTCAATATATAAAAATCGAATTTTTACTTTGCTATTCAATATATAAAAATTGAATTTTTACTTTGCTATTCAATATATAAAAATCGAATTTTTACTTTGCTATTCAATATATAAAAATCGAACCTTTTCGCTTTTAAAGATCAAACCTTTTCGCTTTCAAAGATCAAATCTTTTCGCTTTCAAAGATCAAATCTTTGTGTTGTTCTTCATATGATAAAAACCCCTCTTTTTTTTATTGAAAAATCCTAGCTTTCTACATTGAAAAATATCCAATCTTTCCTATGTAATTAACCATATGAAAATTCGATTTTTAATTTGCTTCCTCATTCATAAAAATTGGATTTTTAATTTGCTTTCACCTTCATGAAAATTGGATTTTAAATACATAAATTTTTATAGCTTTTTTTATTAAAAATCAAATCAGAGAAAAAAAACTAAAATGAAATAAAATAAAATAAAATAAAATATAGAATAAAATAAAATAAACTAGAACTTACAGTGTTCTACTTGGATTGGGGGGGGGGTTAGAGGGGTGCGGTGATTGCTGATGTCGGCGCAGGGGTTCGAGGGCTAGGGGGCAGCGGCTGTGGGTTGTGGATGGCGGCGGGTTCGATTGGGGTCTCGATTGGGGCCAAGCTTCGAGGGGGGAGGGGTTGGACTGCTGCGCGGTGCGAGGAGGAGGAAGAAGATGAAGGAGCGGCGGCGGCAGACGTTTGGGGGGGGTCGCGTTGTTCGATTTAGGTTTTTTTTTTCTAAATCTCGGTCTGAAGAGAGAGGAGAGGGAGAGGTGTATATACTATAAATATTTAATTTATTTTAATCGATCAAAAAGTAACTTTTTATTTCGAACTCGAAACGGGACCCACCGCCTGTCGTCCATAGCTAATTACCCCCATTCCGAATGCAATGGGATATGTGTCATAAGCTGATTCGATCGTTTCGATCCGTTTTCGTCAAAATCAACATATAACTCTATATATTGAATTTGAACACGCATTTCAATTTACTGGGGTCACATACTAACTCGAAAAATTCCAGAAAAATATTTTTTAGCTTCGTATTGATGATACGGTCCTAACAAAACTAGTTTCATCAAATTCTGAGACTATTTGAAAAATGGTCATTTTCCAGTCGATTAAAATCAACTAAAACTGGTCAAACACGTTTTCCTTTGCCACGCTCACCTATTGATTCGAAAAATTATGAAATTTGAAACCTAGCAATAATTTGACATCGCGGATCCAACAAAAGTGGTTTCATCGAAATCTGAGGTCGTTTGCAAAATGGCCATTTTTAAGGGTCGAAATTCCATAGCGACTATTCAGAATCTTCAAATGGACATAACTTTTTACCCCCGCTATGAAATTTTGATTTTTCGGATTCGTTGGAAAGATATTATCAATTAGATTCTAATATTTTTGGTTTCACTAAAATCCGGTTTATTTTGAATCATGCACATCCATTTGAAGTTTGAAATCGAATTATCGAACTACCGCGCCATTTTCAATTCCTTTTATAAATATAAATAAATATTTATGTTCTATCGTCAATTCAAACGAATATATACGTTCGAATTATATTCAAAATAAATTTCTCGTCATTATTATTTAAAATAATTCATTTTAAATAATCAAAATTCGCTAAAATTGCCAAAATAAAAATTTTAAATTGGCACAGATTTCCGGATTATTACAATCTCCCCCACTTAAAACTTTTCGTCCCCGAAAAGGAACGAAGCCGAAAGTTGTTTTAAATACCAACTCAACTTTCATTATTTTTATTATGGCTTAAGTTCTTCAACTTTTCAGTTTCTAAGAACTTTTCAAATTTTTCAAAAATTTGGCTAACACCCTAAATTTCACCATAACCTCCCCTGCACCGGGAGCACGGGAAAATCCCGAAATTGCCATACAGGCCCTCTGATCTCAAAAAGAAAAAGAAAAAGCCAAGCGACTAGCCAATCGGTTCATAAAATCATCATCACCCAAACAAAACAGCAAATTACGGTAAACATGTACCTATTTGTCGGGCAAACAAATTTTATTCTCTGCTCTAGCCTCCTTGCAATGACCTGTTCAATTTAAGTACATGTATATGCAAGCAAATGCGACCAAATTTCAATACAATTCACTATTTGGTTCAATTTGGCTATATGGTACAAATTTTAATTAATCAACCAATAATCACACAACACAACCATCAATCAATTAGTTGATCAGCTTTTCAAATTCATAATTTTGATACATAGTCAAAAAATCATATTTTGATGTCAAATCACAACAATAGGCCCTATCTAGTTTCGGTTCTCACACCAGTCAATTGGAAATATATAGAAATCACACTTTCGAAACTCGAAAATAAATACTGGCGATGGTGCCCCATCACCAGAATTATCCCCGGGCACTAGAGGGATTCTATGTCTACCCAGTATATTAAAACTTCGAACACATGTTTGCAAGACATATATACAAAATCTTTATATATTGGATTGTCCAAATTGATTTAAAATAAATATTCAAATACGAATAATTGATTTAAATTTTCCAAACAAAACTTGTTTTCATTTTAAAAATATACTCTTCACACTCGTTCTAGGATACTACTGATCCCATCTCTAATGAGTCATTCTCATTGGGTATTACTAATCCAATATCTGATGAATTCTTTCGTATGGTTCTAATGTGTCTTGTTCTCTGAGCTTTGTAAACCAAAGCTCTGATACCACGATGAAACGACCCGAACTTCCCCGGTCTCCGAAGAGAAAGAGAAAGAACGAATTGTTTTGAGAACACGACAAAATAGAACGCGGACGGAAGAACATTTCATTGTATATTACAACAATTCCATCAGAATACAAGAATATACAGAGTATAAATGAATATATATTACACAGAAATATCAGAGATTACAATAAATTACATAGCAGCGGAAAATAATACAATACACAACTGAAGGAGATATACGGATACAAAGCTTTCCGGATATCGTTCCAGCTGTAAACCAGGATCCTATGAATATAAATCTGCAAAACCAAAACTACTAGCTGCGCGTGTCAAAATAAGGGCACCCAGAGTTTAGGTTAAAACAATAAACTCCAGGTCAGTCATGGGACTGGTGTGAGAACTAAAACAGTTGTAAATCTTTATTTTAAAATTAGGTAAATCAAGGGACCACGCCGCTAACGCGGAACGGGTTTCCTCCCAAAAATACCAGTGCATATAACAACAATGCAATGCTAAATAAAGAATAATGAAGCTATTATAAGACCCAGTTCCCATCACACAATGCAACGCAAGCCGGAGGATAGGGTTTTTACCTTCTAATAGCCAAAGAATGCTTGATACGTTTAAAACAGATTATTTGATGCTATTATAAGTGCATAGTGTATAAAACAAATTCAAATCATAAGTATCAATCATAGACGACATAAGCGCCCCATCCCACTATGTCGCCATACTAGGCTCTACAAATAAAACTGCAAATGTCATGTATTGGGAAATTGGATTTCCGTATGTGAACCAAGGCAAAAGATAGTCCTCAACCGATTCGAGACTCTCTAGCCCGAGCCTCAGGTCAGAGCTCGAGTGACCTTTGGATCGTCAGGGTCGGTCCACCGATGTGGATTAAAATGCCTGAACACTGCGTTTCCCCGCCCTATGGGGCGTAAATGAGCCAACAAATGACTCCATCGGACTCGGATCGTCCAATCAAACCGAGGCGCCTCGCAACAACAACAACCACATAAGTCAAACTCGTCAGGGCGTGTAAAACCACTGACGCCACTTCTAACTAGAAAGAAACGCATGCCCTCCCTGAGGTCCTTCTCCCGTTTTTGGTTCATACCGGGTGTGAAACTCGCGAAGTAAACGTTACACAAAGCTACGCCTCAAAGGCCCTGCTTCGATCATCAACCACAAGACTTTGCTTTTCAACAGAAGCCTTGATCATTCGCCACTTAGGCATGCCACACAAGCAATTCACTCTATGCGTTTGATATCCATCAGTATATAACCCCTGAGATCGTACGTCTCAGAGAAGGGCGTTAAGCAAGAGAATAAATTCTCCGCCGCCAAACAGATATATATTTAATAGAAATCAATCACACAGACTAAAATACAATGTCAGACACACAGTCCATTTACAAGTTCGTTCTGGGTTTGAACGAAACCGGAGGCACCTAGTACCCCGCATATCCATCGATCTCCAAGTACGTCTGGACGATCACCAACTGTTTCCATCTTCTTGGGTGTACATCCCAATCAAGATCATCAGTAATCACCCAAACGACGTGAAGACCTCCGGTCTTCGACCACCGTCATCATCTTCGACTTATCGTCGTATCAGTCATTCAGAATGGGATAAACCCGGTCTTTCCGAATAACTCGTGTATATAATAAACATGTGTTACACAAACACAACATACGCCTCATTCCAATTCATTAGTCACTAACCGTAAATTAACAAGAGAATAATTCCCCAAATATTAACCCCGAAGGCCGAAACCAACATCAGATCAATATCCAGAAAACCATTCTGCTTAGCTAACCGACAGTTAGTTTCTAAATTTCACATTCATAGGGAAAGGTTCCCATTAATTTTATCAAAGATAAATTCCTTGAATTTATTCTTTAATCTTCCTTTGAATATCAATTCAACTAGTCGGGATTAACGAACCTTACCGAAGTAATCATTTGTTTTAATTTCCCAATCCCAACCTATTCATCCTATGAAGTAAAACGGATCTTACTTCATATCTAACACCACGGTGTTATCGGTAAATTTAATTACCATTTCACGTTTAAATCTAATTAAAGATTTAACTATCGCCTGGAGCTAAACTGGTGATACTCCATTCTCGATCTTTTCAATCTAATTAAAGATTCATTAAAACTCCACTTAGTTTTAATCTTTGACTGGGTTAAAGAATCAGTGTCATTTAAAACACGGTTCATGATAAACCCCAAAATCACATCACATTTCAATCAGTTCCTAACCGTAAATTAGCAAGTGTGCAATTCCCTAAGTATTAACCCCGAAGGACGAAACCAACATCAGATAAATACCTATGAAACTATTCAACTTAACTAATCTCCAGTTAGTTTCTGATTTTCTTAACTCCTTTAGGTCTAAGAACAGTATTATTGAAGATACCGTTCACGACAACCCAAAATCACGTTCCATTAATTATCGGGTTAAAGAACAAGTGTTATTTAAAACACTGTTCACGATAAACTCAAAAATCAATACCAATTCAATTCCAATTAAATATTATTTAATTGGTACACTTCATTAAATCTAAATAAAAAGATTTAATCTTTTCTCAACTAGGTTCAAGAACAGTGTTAATAAAGACACCATTCACGACAAACCCAAATCACATTTGATATTAAATACAAGGCTCTGAATAGAAAATATATCGGCTTATATTCAATATCAAATTCTACGACCAATAAATATCGTATTGGAAATAACGATATATATATATATATATATATATATATATCTTTCAAATTCCCATAATAATATCTGTATCATCACGAAATCCAACATCGAAATATTCCGAAGACAATTTCGATTCAAATCCCTTCCAATTCAATTATTGGAAATTCTGGTTATATTTCAAAACCATTTCAAATTCACTTTATTTATTTCAAAAATAAATGAATTATAATTTTAGTTCAAAACTAGTTCATTTCGATAAAAATCTATTTTTATCTTTTCAAATATGGAGTTTTTCATCCCAATTCTTTCTAAATCATTTCTTATGATTTTACACATATTATTAGTATTTTTAATAATTTTATCGAGGCCCGTACAGTCGATTTCCATCAATGGCCATCGAACCGCACTTACAGCGACCTTTTCCAAATTTGATTTGGACATAATTCCAAATCCAACCATTAGATTTCTAATTCCCAATATTCGTTAGAAATCCCATTTCGATACGAACCCAACGGTTCCGGTTTTAGGAGAATCCGAAGGTCGGATCTCCCACAATATCCATTCGAAGTCAATGGTCGAAATTCGCGAACTGTCGCGGCGTGGCACGTTCTATTCAGGCCATTATATTATATATATATAATATATATAATATATACTTCATCGATTTCAATTCAAAACGTGCTTAATAAATCATTTTAAATTCATTTTCAAAACGATTTCAACTTCTATTTCAAATTCAAATCAAAATCGAATTTTTCAACATAAATTCATTTTAATTTCATTTCAAATCGATTTAATTCAAATTGATTTCTAATTCAATTTCAGTTCGTTTTCAATTCAATTCAATTTCAATTCGAATTCATTTCTATTTAGTTTCAATTTGAATTCATTTCTATTCAATTTCAATTTGAATTCATTTCTATTCAGTTTAAGTTCGAATTCATATCTATTCAATTTCAATTCGAATTCATTTCTATTCAATTTCAATTCGAATTCATTTCTATTCAGTTTCAATTCGAATTCATTTCTATTCAGTTTCAATTCGAATTCATTTCTATTCAGTTTCAGTTTGAATTTCAATTCTTTTCAAAATATCAGATTTTGAAATCACTTTCGATATTCATTATAAAATGAATAAAATCGATATAAATATCGTTCACGTCAAAATGGCATCAATCTAATCTACACGGCTTCATATATTTCTATTTTCCAATATTCTATTTCAAATATTGCTATTTCAAATGTTTCTTTTTCAAATATTTCTATTTCAAATGTTTCCTTTTCAAATATTTCTATTTTCAAATATTCTTTTTCAAATATGGAATGAGGCCTAATCAATTACCATATAATGTTAATTATATGGATTTTCTACAACACATGTATACAATAACAACAATGAATAATCAACCATCATCCAAGGTGCATTCTACACTGTATAAGCATCAAATATAAATATTTAACGCTCATAACAGTCTGTCCATCAATCGATCGACATACAGGTAATTATTGGGACTAGTGTATGTCATATATCATCCCAATACCCGTGTGGGGTTTCAAACAATCAAACACAGAATTTATTTGTGCAGTTGGGCGATGTGTAAAATTTATCGTCCCAATCAATATCGATCAAATCAGTGTATATAAACAAATCTCCGATTTGTTTATAAATATTTATTTTATATACACGTTAAAAATTCTATTTTAACTATAAAATATTTTAACTATATAAATATTTTATTTCACATCACACAATCAACTACACATCAAAATCAAACAAACAAGCATACAAGCCGTCCATGGTCTGTGGACGACGGGTGTCGTGTGCTACTAAACACCGTCTGCATCCTAGTATATATTTTAACTTGAAAACCAAAATTAAAAGGTGAGAAGTTCTCACAGAATAGCTAATCCGATCCCACGACTCTTCTTATGTAGAAATCTTCGCCGTTTCTTCTTTCGTCATCCGTATTCACTACATATATAAAAATCGAATTTTTACTTTGCTATTCGATCTATAAAAATCGAATTTTTACTTCGCTATTCAATATATAAAAATCGAATTTTTACTTCGCTATTCAATATATAAAAATCGAATTTTTACTTTGCTATTCAATATATAAAAATCAAATTTTCACTTCGCTATTCAATATATAAAAATCGAATTTTTACTTCGCTATTCAATATATAAAAATCGAATTTTTACTTTGCTATTCAATATATAAAAATCGAATTTTTACTTTGCTATTCAATATATAAAAATTGAATTTTTACTTCGCTATTCAATATATAAAAATCGAATTTTTTACTTTGCTATTCAATATATAAAAATCGAATTTTTACTTTGCTATTCAATATATAAAAATCGAATTTTTACTTTGCTATTCAATATATAAAAATCGAACCTTTCCGCTTTTAAAGATCAAACCTTTTCGCTTTCAAATATCAAATCTTTTCGCTTTCAAAGATCAAATCTTTGTGTTGTTCTTCATATGATAAAAACCCCTCTTTTTTTTATTGAAAAATCCTAGCTTTCTACATTGAAAAATATCCAATCTTTCCTATGTAATTAACCATATGAAAATTCGATTTTTAATTTGCTTCCTCATTCATAAAAATTGGATTTTTAATTTGCTTTCACCTTCATGAAAATTGGTTTTTAAATACATAAATTTTTATAGCTTTTTATATTAAAAATCAAATCAGAGAAAAAGAAACTAAAATGAAATAAAATAAAATAAAATATAGAATAAAATAAAATAAACTAGAACTTACAGTGTTCTACTTGGATTGGGGGGGGGGTTTAGAGGGGTGCGGTGATTGCTGATGTCGGCGCAGGGGTTCGAGGGCTAGGGGGAGGCGGCGGCTGTGGGTTTTGGGTGGCGGCGGGTTCGATTGGGGTCTGATTGGGGCAAGGCTTCGAGGGGGGAGGGGTTGGACTGCTGCGCGGTGCGAGGAGGAGGAAGAAGATGAAGGAGCGGCGGCGGCAGACGTTGGGGGGGGGGGGGGTCGCGTTGTTCGATTTAGGGTTTTTTTCTTCTAAATCTCGGTCTGAAGAGAGAGGAGAGGGAGAGGTGTATATATTATAAATATTTAATTTATTTTAATCCATCGAAAAGTAACTTTTTATTTCGAACTCGAAACGGGACCCACCGCCTGTCGTCCATAGCTAATTACCCCCATTCCGAATGCAATGGGATATGTGTCGTAGGCTGATTCGATCATTTCGATTAGTTTTCGTCAAAATCAACATATAACTCTATATATTGAATTTGAACATGCTTTTCAATTTACTAGGGTCACATACTAACTCGAAAAATTCCAGAAAAATATTTTCTAGCTTCGTATTGACGATACGGTCCTAACAAAACTAGTTTCGTCAAATTCTGAGACCGTTTGAAAAATGACCGTTTTCCAGTCGATTAAAATCAACTGAAACTGGTCAAACACGTTTTCCTTTGCCACACTCACCTATTGGTTCAAAAAATTATGAAATTTGAAACCTAGCAATAATTTGACATCGCGGATCCAACAAAAGTGGTTTCGTCGAAATCCGAGGTCGTTTGCAAAATGGCCATTTTTAAGGGCCGAAATTCCATAGCGACTATTTAGAATCTTCAACTGGACATAACTTTTTACCCCCGCTATGAAATTTTGATTTTTCGGATTCGTTGGAAAGATATTATCAATTAGATTCTAATATTTTTGGTTTCACTAAAATCCGGTTTATTTTGAATCCTGCACATCTATTTGAAGTTTGAAATCGAACTACCGCGCCATTTTCAATTCCTTTTATAAATATAAATAAATATTTATATTCTATCGTCGATTCAAACGAATATATACATTCGAATTATATTCAAAATAAATTTCTCGTTGTTATTATTTAAAATAATTCATTTTAAATAATCAAAATTCGCTAAAATTGCCAAAATAAAAATTTCAAATTGTCCCAGATTTCCGGGTTATTACACTTGAAGGGATCTTTTGGCACTCTTAGAGTTCATATACCTTTGAGAACTGAATTCCAGCACTCCCAAACAATCCAAATCCTCATACACAATGTATTTTGAGATATTTGAGTGAATGTATATGAAAAGTGAGCGAGATTGAGCGAATAACTTGTTGTATTCTCATCTATATCATCAAACAAAGTATTATAAAGTGGACGTAGGCTTTTCAAGGCCGAACCACTATAAATTATGTGCCTCTTTTCTGTTTTTGATCGCATTTTATAGAAATTTTAGTCAATTTGGGTGTTAGAACCACTTTTTGGTTTAACATTTTTGGTGCTTTCGTTGAGAATCATTTGAATTCTCTGTTTTTCTGGATTATCGTTCTACTTTTTGGACTGTTGAGTTCGAAGAAGTTAATCCCCACTTTTCGACACTTTTAAGTACTTGTTGGTTGATTGTTGAAGAATTATGGCCAAAGGAAAAGACAAGGAAGTTCAAACCAGTCGAGGGAACGAAGTTGGTGAAGATCAGCAATATCCGGTTGTGACGAGGTCTCATGGGCAGAATTCGGGAGCGGATCGGACAGGTTCAGGAAATCCGAACCGGTCGCATAGGGAGAGCTCCGATCCGAACCGGACTGAAGACGTTGAAGAAGTACACTCCCCCAAGCCGAACCGATCCGGCCTAATCACCTTGCTCCTATCCGACCCGACCCTAGGTGATGCTGGAACCTCTACTCGAGCCCCTCCAAATGCTCCGACTCCAGCCACCAGGACCAATGACCAGATCAATCTGTCTGCGCCCGTCACTCAAGGAGATTTTTTGCGCCTTCTCGACATGCTTGAAAGCACTAGGGAGGCTATGAGAGTCCATGAGCGCACCAACCTTATGATGCAAGAGAATATGAGAATCCTGAGTTGGGAAATTGGCGAGCTTCGCAGGCAGAGGACCCATTCCCCAATTCATCATGCTGAAATGGATCAGTTTTCTTATTCCGAGGAAGAATGGCCTCGTGAAAGAAGGCCGCTCGAACGACCTCAGAATTTGGAAGAAATGACTTTCGGATCTCTGGGATCCCGTGAGGACGCTGCTCGTGTGCTGGGACCCAATGACCCGAGCCTGAGAGAGCCTATGCTATTACCAATGTGAGGATCCCATGTTTTGCCTAGAGATCCTAACCTCACCAATCCCACTCTGGGACAAATGCTTCAGCCCCTTCCTCCCGAGATCGACCGGGAACGTAGGGAGCAAAGCAGAGCAGAAGCCGCTAGAAGAAGGAGGATGTCCCCTGATCAGGAGCCTAGAGGAAACACGAACATCAGAGCCAGGGAGCCTGAACGGCCTTTAACCAATGCTGATGTATGGGCTATGGTGCGCCAAATCATGTCTGAGAGTCAAAATTACACCAATGAAGATTATGGTATTGAACGAAGCCATACTCCCTTTACTGATGACATTCTTGACTTTCAGTTCCCCCGACGTTTTAATCTGCCGCAGATGGATTGATATAACGGGAGAACTGACCCGGGACAACATTTGATGCGATACGCATGGCTTATGAATGCTGCCGCTGCCCCTGATGCTGTAAAGTGTAAGGCTTTCCCAATCTACCTAGAAGACGTAGAATTACTATGGTTTACCCGACTTCCTCCTCGATCGATATCGAATTTCAAAGAATTGAGTGAACGTTTTATGAATCAATTCCAACTTCACGCCCGAAAGTCTAAGAATGTTATCGAATTATCGAGAATTAAGCAAGCACCGGGTGAGTCCTTGAAGTCGTATCTAGACCGTTTCAATTTAGCAATAACAGACCCTCATGAGCCCACGATCTTGATGGCCTTAATGGAGGGAGTTGATCCTGATTCGAAGTTCGGAGATTATCTTTCTGGGAAGCCACCGCCTACAAGAGAGTTGTTTTATGAGAAGGCCAATATTCAGTTAAGACGGGAGGAAGCAAGGGCAAACAGAAAGAGGAAGTCCGTAGCGGCCTCAAAGGAAACTGTTCAGAGTAATGTTGCTGTAAAGCAGTTTGGAGAAAGTTCTGGAAAAGTCGAAGTGAATGTTGGAAATAAGAATGGAAACGGGGGAAACAGCAACCGTAATGCGAATGGTAATAGGAGAAACAGGAACCGAGGAAATAATTCTGACAAAAGACCCCGGTTCCAGACTTTTGAAAATTATTCACCGTTGAATGACACTTTGGAGAATATTTATTTGGATACGTACAATGTTTTGCAATATAAGAAACCGCCGCCGCGAGATTCGATAGAAAAAGAAATTGCTACTAGGAAGTTTTGTTTATTTCACGGAACCCACGGACATTCAACGAACGAATGTCGACACTTGAGAGATGTGGTTGAGAAGTTGTTGCGTGAAGGTAAGTTGGATGAGTATAAAGCTGGCCCAAGGGACAGGGGGCAAGGAGGACAGGCCCCAAACCAGAGTCAGCCTGCTCCCAAGCCTACAGCACAACAAAAAGGCAAAGGGATTGTCATTAACACCATAGTAGGTGGACTCCATCCGGCTATCCATAGTTTCAGAGCAATGGACCAATACGTTAACGCAGTTAAGCACATAAATGTGGACGAGTGCGATGATTTGGAAGATATCACCCCTGTGAAACAGCAGAAGACAATGTTCGATGACGTAGTGTTCCGTAGCAGGGATGACACCGGAATCCAATCACCTACTGAAGATCCATTGGTTATTACCACTACCATTGGGCCGACACTGGTCCATAAGGTACTAGTAGACAATGGAAGCTCTGTCAACATTTTGTTTAAGAAGTCATTTGATCAGATGAAACTCGAGTCTGGAGATTTGAAGCCCTGTGAAGGTTGGATCCGAGGCTTCAATGGGGCATCGACAGCTCCAATGGGGTATATAGAATTTCCCGTAACATTGGGACAGGGGGATCGTCGAAGAGTGCAAATGCTTCAGTTTGTAGTGCTAGATATTGATTCTCCCTACAACGCATTTTTGGGAAGGCCCGCCCTTGCAGAGTTCAGGGCTTGTATCGCACCATGGTGCTTATTTCTAAAGTTCCCAACTGAAGCCGGAACAGGAGTAATGAGGGGAGATCAAGTCTCCGGGCGAGCTTGTTATATTGCTGAATTGAAGATGCTGATGAAGGGACTTAACATCGATTCCAAAAGTACTTCACCCCCTCCAAAGGAGGGTTCCGCATAGCAATTAGAGGGATCAACCCCGAAGGAGTTGCCCAAGGGAATGTCTGAAGATCTAGATCCTAGAGAAGATGAGGAACCTGAGGATAGAAAAGCAACTCCTAACGAAACGACAGTGGATATACCCATTGATGAAGCTGATCCAGCAAAAGTTTTGAAGATTGGATCCCAATTGGATCCGCATCGAGCCAAAGAACTGGCTGATTTTTTGAAGGAAAACCTGGATGTGTTTTCCTGGACCCACGCAGACATGTGTGGGATATCACCATCCATCATGAGTCATTCGCTGAGCATAAACCCAAAACACCCGCCTGTAAATCAAAAGAGACGTGTGCTGGGCCCAGAGAGGTCGGCAGCTCTGAAAGAAGAAGTGGAGAAGCTGAAAGAGAACGGATTTATTAGAGATTCGACATATCCCGACTGGATATCGAATCCTGTTTTGGTGAAGAAGTCAAACGAAAAGTGGCAAACATGTATTGATTTTTCAGACTTGAACAAAGCCTGTCTGAAAGATAGCTTCCCACTCCCCAGAATAGACCAACTTGTGGATTCGACGGTGGGACATGAACTTCTTTCTTTTACGGACGCATATTCCGGATACAACCAGATTCCTATGCATGTGCCCGATCAAGAGCACACGAGCTTCATTACAAATTTGGGGTTGTATTGCTATGTGGTTATGCCGTTTCGATTGAAAAATGCTGGAGCTACCTACCAACGCTTGGTGAACAACATGTTTTATAACCAAATAGGGAAGACTATGGAAGTTTATGTGGATGATATGCTTGTTAGATCGAGACAGTCCTTTAGCCATACGCAAGACTTGTCAGAGATGTTCAGTATACTGTGAAAGTATCGAATGAAGCTAAATCCTTTGAAGTGCTCGTTTGGGGTGGCATCTGGAAAGTTTCTAGGTTTCATCGTGAGCTCTCAAGGAATTGAAATTAATCCCAATCAAACAGCAGCGATAAGGAACATTGAGGAACCGTGAAGAATCAAGGATGTCCAAAGTCTTGCAGGGAAAGTGGCTGCGTTGAGTAGATTCATCTCCAAAGCAACAGACAGATGCGTCCCATTTTTTGACTTGATAAAAAGGGGAAAGAAGAATTTCGAATGGACTCCGGACTGTGTTGAGACCTTTCGAAATATGTTGGACTTACTAGAGAGACCACCGATTTTGTCGAAGCCAGTGGATCATGAAGAGTTGTTTGTTTATCTAGCAGTATCGGCCCACGCTGTTAGCACCGCCTTGGTCCGAGAAGAAGACAAAGTGCAAAGGCCGGTATACTACGTAAGTAAGAAATTGGCAGCTGCAGAGCGTAACTACCCAAGGATTGAGAAGCTTGCTTACAGCCTTCTGATCGCCTCCCGAAAACTTCGCCATTATTTTCAAGCTCACCCAATAACCATATGCACTGATCAACCTCTTAGACAGGTGTTGCAAAGACCCGAAGCATCGGGACGGTTGATCAAGTAGAATATTGAATTAAGTCAGTTTGATTTAAATTTCCAGCCGCGGAGATCGATCAGGGGCAATCTCTGGCTGATTTTATAGCAGAGTTCACAATTCCATAGGAAGAGATGATCAACGACAAGGTGGTCAAATCAGAGGAAGAGTTAGAATTAGGTCCATGGAAGTTATACACAGACGGAGCCAAGAACGACAGAAGGTCCGGAGCTGGAGTCGTCTTAGTTACTCCCGAAGGACGATCGCTATATTACGCTCTGCGACTGGAATTTTCAGTGACCAACAATGACTCTGAATACGAAGCCCTGATTGCCGGGCTGAAGCTTGCTAAGGAATTCAGAATAAAGGCATTAGATATATTCTGCGATTCCAAAATAGTCGTCTGCCAAGTGCGAGAGGAGTTTGTGGCCTGGGGACCTCGACTTATTACCTATCTTGGAAAGGTGAAGGAGCTGTTGAGCAACTTGGAACAATATAACATAACGCATATCCCGAGAGCTGGAAACCAGAAGGCAGACCGGCTAGCGAAGCTGGCTAGTTCCGACAATCCGGAGGAAACCGAAATGGTTCCAATTGAGACGTTGGAATCGCCAAGCTTTGAGTTAATGGAAATTGAATTAGCTCTCGAAGAAGAACCGGAGAGGGAGTCGTGGATGACCCCAATCAAGAATTTCCTTAGAAATGGAATACTCCCGCCAAAGAAGAGTGAAAGGCGAGCCATAGTCCGCAAAGCTACCAGATACATCCTTCAAGATGATACCCTTTATCGGCAAGGATTTTCTATGCCCCTGTTACGATGTATAGCGCACGACGACATCAAGCGTGTACTAAGAGAAGTACACGAAGGTGAGTGTGGAGATCATATGGGAGGTCAAATTTTAGCGAAAAAGGTATTGCGGTATGGGTATTTCTGGCCCACAATAAATAAAGATGCAGTTGATTACTCGCGACGCTGCGACAAATGCCAGAGGTTCGCTAATATCCCCAAAGCACCACCGACCCAGGTCAAGTCGATGGTGAGTCCGTAGCCGTTTGCCATGTGGGGAATTGACATCATTGGAGTTCTACCGATTGCCAGAGGAGGAGCGAAGTATGCAATAGTCGCCGTGGACTATTTTACGAAGTGGGTGGAAGCTGAGCCCTTAACTAAAATCATAGCGAGAAAGGTGATAAGTTTCGTTGTTAGAAATATCATATGCCGATTTGGGATTCCAAAGACCATTATTACCGATAATGGAACCCAGTTCGATGGTGCCGAATTCAGAAATTTCTGCCAGAAATACAAGATCGACAAGCGATACACTGTAGTCGCCCATCCACAGTCAAATGGGCAAGTAGAAGCAATAAATAAAGTCATAAAGTTCATCCTCAAGAAGTGATTGGAACGTGCAAAAGCAAAATGGGCGGATGAATTGCCCTTGGCTTTTTGGGCATATCGGGCAACGTTTAAGACCGCTACCGGTCATACTCCTTTCTCTCTATCATTTGGCTCAGAAGCAGTAATCCCGGTGGAGCTTGAAGTTCCCTCTCACAGGGTGACATATTATGACCCGATGACAAATCGAGCACTCCTCCTCGAGTCCCTTGATGAAATCGAAGAAAAAAGGGACGAGGCAGATTTGCGTGCGTCAAGACATCGACGTCAGATGGCATGCTATTATGACAAAAAAGTTCGTTTTAGAACCTTTGGACCAGGAGATTTGGTACTAAAGCGAGATTTTCCATCCCTTCCTCACCTTGGTCCAAAGTGGGAAGGACCATTCGTCATCCAACGGAAACTTGAGACAGGAGCCTTCAAGTTAACGACCGTAGATGGCGAAGAAGTGCCTAGGGCTTGGAATGCCAAACACTTGATGCGATATTTGAATTAGGGATGTTGTATTTCCTTTTGTTTTTCTTATGAACCCTGTAAAAGGGCACGACTTGCCTTAGAAAAGTCTGTTGACGCAAACAAAGAACTATAAAGTGGATGTAGGCTACGACTTAGCCGAACCACTATAAAAATATCGTGTGCCATTTACTTTCCTGCATTATTTATATCTTCAACTATTATTCTATTATGACTATGAAATGCGAGATGTTAAATTAAAATCCGGAAAGTTGGAGATGGCTTATATGCAGGAGCAAACACAACGACTGTTTGTACAATAAGACATCAAAGAATGAGAAGACGACATTCTTAACTCTAGCTCTCAAGAATTGAGAGAGAGTATAAAGGACGGGAAGACGACGTCCTCTGAGGCGTGAAGGTGCACCCAGATGAGAGACCGCCTCAGCAAGAACTCTAACCTGAATATAAGACAGGAGAGTATAATAGATGCCAGAAAAGAACAGGCATCAGTGACAAAAGGAATGTGATCCCCGTCAAAGAATCGGGGACATTCGGACCTTTTAATTTAATCTTGAATAGTTTTTCAAGACTGATTGGGGGCATATATGTACACACATATTCCCCCCCCCCCCCCCCACCCCCCGCTATGACTCCATTACACAACTTTAGTAGGACATGCATTTGCATTTTTACATAAGTACTGAACTGACGACTAACAGGCATTGCAGAAAATGAATTATTTTTATTTGCAAATGTATGAATTTGTACAGGAAAAACAGGTAAAAAGAAGATGCGAAGGCCACACTCGCTGCAACAATCGTGAGCCAATTAAATGCTAAAATAAAACAAAGCACTTCATTACTTAGACTTTGAAGTGGACTTGGATTTCTTAACAGCTTTCTGAGCATCCTTTGCCTCTCTTTCAGCATCAGTTAAGATGCGCCTTGGTTTTTTCTTCCCCGAGACAGATGTGCTGGAATCGATTGACTTTTTCACGGGAGTCGGAACGCTGGAATCAAGAGAAGACATTTTAAAAAATTCTTCTGTGATAGATCTAGTCGAAAGCTTAACTACTAACCTTGATCCGGCATCCACTACTGCGAGAGGCTTAAAGCTTTCGGGGTTTAGGTCTTCAACTTTAAGCTGCATGCGTTTGTCTTGCTCGGCTTTCAATGCAGCCAAAGTGATGTCATCGACGCTTTTCGACTCCCCAACTATATCCACCTCAGGGTCTTCCTCATGTCCCTCATTGCCGCCATCATCTTTCAAAGCATCTATCATTTCGTCATCGTGAGGAGCATCAGCCTTAGGCGGTTCAGTTTCTTCCCCTGAATCAATAGTGGCAGCCTTGTCCTTCCCTCCTTTAGCCTTCTCCGTAGGTTCTGCTCCAGCGGTGGTTCCTTGGGGCACGTCTGTCTTTTCGGACTGTTCAACACCTACAGAGTGAGAAGCAACAGTTATCAACTCAAGAGAAAATAAAGGGTCCTTCATCGATTGCCCGATTATGCGATGAAAGGTAGAGATAGCTTTGACGAATTGAGGTGAAAAGGTAGAGATACCTTCCGATGATTTCTCAGCTGGAGTGACCGCCGTATCCGACGCCGTTTCGGGTATGGAAGATAAAAGAGATGCCCGAGGGATCCCCGGGCTTTCGGGGTCATATCCCTCTACTTCAAAGGTTTCGGAGGCAGTGGAAGAAGAACCAGCCTCAGGGATGTTGTTTTGCTTAGCCTTCCGCTTCTCTTCCTCCATAGTAGCGGCAATAAGGCGACGTCCCTCGGCTAGGCGTTCTGGTTCATCATCGCTTAAATATTTTTCCATAAGCTTGTCTTCGTCAATGGAATCAACCTTGAGCTCCTCTTTCTCCCATTCAACGATCTGACTCCATACTTGGACCAAGGTAGATGGATAATCTTCAATCCAAGAGATGTTCCGACGGCGGATTATATGCGCAAAGAATTCGATCATTAATTCGCTAAAACCATGAACCTCCTCCTCAACCTCTGACAGCTGCTTGCGGGTCTCTTCGGCGGATTTAATGACGCTTTCGACATTACCCTCCGCTAGGGCAGCCCTGTTCTCAGCCTCCACCAACTTGGAAGCCAAGTCAGCGTTTTTCTTCTCCAATTCGGCGTTCTTCTTCGCTAACTCGGCCTTCTCTCGCTCTAGGTCAGCATAAGCAAGTTGCATTTTGGCAGCATCTGACTTGGCGTCTTCTGCTTGCTTTTTCAGTTCCGAACGCTCTTGAGTATGGGACTCAAGCATGTCGCGGTAGCGTTTTTGTAGGTCCTCAAATTGTTGCTTGAAGCTAGCAGCATCCCGTTGAGCGATAGCAAGTTGGGCCTGTGTATCCTCAAGATCTTTTCCTAAATTTTTCAAGGCCTTTGCATCGTCTTCTGCGGTCTTCTGCATTGAGTCAGTGTTCGTGATTAGATTTCGGATGATTCTAGAAAGATTACGCGAATACTTGAACATCTCTGAATATTGTTTCTCAACCGCATCAATTTTTGCTTTGGCCTTATCTGCCCACCTCGAGGAAATAGGCTCAAGAGCAGGTAAAAAAGTCAAGTTTTCGAAGTAGTGTTCGGGAAATTGCTCCTCCAGATATGCCCGCTTAACTGCAGTTTCAGCATCCAATGGTGGAGGTGCAGGGAATGTCAGCTCAGTATCCTTATGTGTGGAAGGTTCAATGGCCTCCTCATTCCTTCTAGGCCGTTTAGCAGGAACTTTGTGTTTGATTCGCGAATCGGTATCTCTCGATGGGCTCCTTTCCTTACTGCGCTTTTCTTGAGAAAGAATTGGGTCTTTTGACTGTGGCCTGTCATCTTCTCGACGGCCTTGGTAGCCCTTATATCGCTCTAAATCTGACCGAACGGGAGAGCGAGAGATCGAGGACTGCGACTGGTAAGAATCATAGGGCCTTCTATCCTCCCTACCGCGGCTTTCGTGATGATCGTGCCCAGGATCAGAAGGGGGTCTAAACATGTTGCGACGAAGTTTTCTGATATCGTAATGGGAGCGAGACATTGTACCTGCGTAACAAGGCAAATGAAATTCAGAATTAGTGTTCTCACAAAAGGAAAGTGCTGTGAAGTGTGGTGCTATTGTGTCAAGTGCATCCTAAGTGGTGTTTTCCCCCCGACAAACCCGAGTCCGAAGCCAGACTAGTGCGAGTGGGCTCTTTGGCCTTAGCAGGGGTGGTCTCTTCTGAAGAAGTGAAGACTAAAGGATTTGTCCCAAAATCCTCTAAAGTGTAAATAGTTTCAGGTAAGGGGAGATCCCCCAAACCCTGAAATGTTGGATCATCGGTACTAGGGGCATCTCCCTGAGAAGCATCAATTGGCGGCTCTTTGGAAGATGTTGACTTTTCCGGAGAGATAGCATCCTCGGGAATGATATACCCCTCACGGCGCCCTTCGGCCATGTTAGCCAGTTCATCATCTTGAGTCGAAGATGGAGAAGGTGAAGCCTGAAGAGGCATTGTAGGAGCTTTCGAGTTTTCGCCCGTTTCCGGGATTACGTCCACTGGGGGGATATATACATATGGACTTCTCCCGTGACCTATACTACGAGTAATGGACAGCAACCCGTGGAGATGAAGATATTCATCCTTAACGACTCCATCGATAGTTGAAAACTTTTGATCGCCATTAAGGAGCCGGTGCATCCGATCAAAGAACGTTCGATCCGATATTTCTTTTGGATTATCAACTGCAAACAAAAAGAAAACGGATTAATGTGGTGGCGTTGACATACAGAGTCGAGATTTAGAAAACCAGTGCTTTACTTGATTTCGTCCATCTCCTAGCACACCCTGGCTGTTGCCTTATATAAAACCATTCCAGCCTGGAATCACCTGCTTTGCTGCTGAATGGTGCTGGAATTATCTTCCTTTTTGGGAAAGACTCGAAGTAACAGAAAGAAGGAGTTTCTCGAGTCCGATGCTTGAAATTATAAAAGAAATGGACATCATCGAAGGTTGGTTCTATGCCTAGAATTTCTCTGTATGCTACATACAAGGTATATAGGTAAGCATAGGAATTGGGATGCAACTGCATGGGGGCAATCCGCATCTGCCTTAGAAAGTCAACAACGAATGGAGAAAACGGTGGAATAGCCCCAACCATGCACATCAGTCGGGTGATTGCCATAAATCCCTCTGGAGGATTGTGAGGACGGTCAGTTTTTGATGGCACCAAGGTATCCCCTTTTAGTATCCCATGCTTTAGGCGTATTCGAACAAGTTTGTCATTGTCAATCGTCGATTCAACAGAATCTTGAGGTGATTCCAATATGATGGCAGACTCAAATTCGTTAGGAGCTCGATTATCTCCAACCCTTCCTTCCTCTTCACAGCCCAGAGAAACTCCGCCCTCAGAAGACACATTATCGCTTTCATGAGTTTCTACCTCGTAATCTGAGCCCTCATCATCCCACTCTGGATCTGAGGAAGAAGATATGTCGTCAAGAGTGACTTTATTGGATGTCTCTAGGATCTCTTTCTTTTCTGCTAACCTAGATGAACGTCTGGCTGTCATGGTCACTAAACTATTGAAGAAGCAATAGCACAAGTTAGAGTAAATTAGCCCGTATCTCCCCGTGCATGTGTATGAACTAAAGTGTGAGCAGTGTGTGCAGAAGATGTAAAGTTAACACTCGAAAGTGTAAGGCAAAATCTTGGCAACGTAATGATGTTAAGAACAGTTTTTGATGTTCGTTTATGTTCGTGAGGCACTATCCTAACTGTCCATTAAATTGAAAATTATGCCAAGAGTTGATTGGGCCAGTTAAACAAATTCTTGTGCATTAAGTTGGACTGCTCTTCGGTTTGGTTCGAGTGCATTCATTGGGATCGGATCGGGGGGCACAGCCTTGCCTTGGACTCAGACAAACCTTGAAGCCCAGGGATCAAAGTCGGATCGGTTCGGAAGTAGGCTCCCCGAACGGTCCGGATCAAATTAAGTGACCGTGCCCCTTTCCTCTTTTATTTCACTTTTCGATCCGATCCGATTGCGAGAGTACTATCCGACCCGATCCAGTAAATTAAGCTCCGTCTCCCTCTTTAACTTTTGCCCCGACCCGATTTGACTTTCTGAGCCTTTTCTTCCCTTTCTTCCTCTCCATGATCCACACTCCATCACCCGAACCGATCCCCTGCAACCTCTTTCTTCTTCCTCTTTTTCAAACCTAGAACCTAATTTCGTACTCATGGGCCCAACCAAGATCAAGTTTTCATTGGTTTTATCCATTATGGCGAGCTCTGATTCCATCTTCCCAGCGCCTCGAAGTGGCGACTAAACCACCAACGACGATGGTGAGGGAAGAGGAGGCTGTACTAGCAAATCGAACCAAACCCATGCCCAAATCGATCAAACCGACTGTAATTCATAATCGAAATCGATTATTATTACGAAAATCAAGTTTAAGATTCACTTACAAATTCGATTTGATGATTAATAAAGAGGTTTTTTTTGAGTTTCAGAGGGCTAGGGTTTCTGTGTTCAATCGGCTGAGAAAAAGCAAATAAGAAGAAAGAGAGGAAGAAAGAAAGAGGTGATAGGCTTATATAGAGTTACAGTGAATACTCGTATTCCTGCCTACTTTTCCGCTTGGACCGGAATGAGAGCCCAGTGACGTAGTCTGGCCCGCTAACTTGATATCAAATGAAAGAAGAGGTGAGACTGTTCGGGTCGGAACCCGAACCGAATGGAATTCCATGTATTAACTTAGCATCTGAATTGAATTAAATACAAAGAAAAATAAAAGGAAAAGCATACCTGGAAGAATCACTGGACACCGAGAAGAGTTCTTAAGATTGTTTTGAAAAAAAGAAAATAGATCGTGTATTCTACAACATATATATAAGCGATAGAAGACACAACTTCATAAAGCAGCGCACCTTCACAAACGAATAGAAATGACTTTTCAACAATTCAATTTCAGAAAGGCACTGTGTAAATGACATCAAAGCATGCTCCGTCTCCAATAGAAGCACCCTTTGAGGGGGCAAAATGTTAGCCTACTTTGTGAACTAGGCAACACAAAGTCGAGATGTCAAGCGTTGAAGAACACTTCTTCCTAAAAAGTATCGGATCGGATCGGAGGGCCACTATCAGACCAGAACGGAATAGAGCAGAATGAACAAGAGCTCAAGTTCAACACAAGTCGGACCGGATCGGATGCCCCGATCCGAACCCCTTCTACTTGCCCCTCCGAACCGAACCCAGTATACAATGTTGCTTCACCCCACGATCTCCTGGATATTCGTGGTAGTTACAACCATTTCCTACCCATGTTGACCACTAACCTGGTGCGTTGTCAACTCTGAAATCCATCTGAGCCCGAGAATGATGGGATAAGAGCCACGTAGCTCCGATCCGAACCGGATTCTGGGTGAATTTCCACCTATAAATGGACCCCTAAGGCTCACTTGAAGGGATCTTTTGGCACTCTTAGAGTTCATATACCTTTGAGAACCGAATTCCAGCACTCCCAAACAATCCAAATCCTCATACACAGTGTATTTTGAGATATTTGAGTGAATGTATATGAAAAGTGAGCGAGATTGAGCGAATATCTTGTTGTATTCTCATCTATATCATCAAACAAAGTTTTATAAAGTGGACGTAGGCTTTTCAAGGCCGAACCACTATAAATTTTGTGCCTCTTTTCTGTTTTTGATCGCATTTTATAGAAATTTTAGTCAATTTGGGTGTTAGAACCACTTTTTGGTCTAACAGTTATATTTAATCATAAATGATAAGCGACAACTTAAATAGAAAACATGTGAATTGAGATATACTTAATTACATATTAAGTAGAACATGTTATTGTAACTGTGAAATCAAACAAGAGAACAAAATGATTGTGGATTACAGACCTTGGACCACAATCTAGAGAATAACATGTTGTGGTCTTATTAATAAACTTTAACGGGTAAAGTTATATGACTGAAATTAATAAGCGAGAGGAACTTGGTAACTTGATTAAGAATTTAATGTGAATGGGAATAACCAAGTTAAATAGAAACCTGACGAGGTAAGACAAATGCATAAAAGAATATTTAGACATAGGGTCTAATAACATGTTAAAATGAGGCACTTGGGCTAGTTTGCACGTTTGAGGGTGAATAAATCAACGGGGTAGATCATCGCGGTGTCATGAGGCACGAGGGGAGCGCACATCCATATGATTATTTTGATAACTTAGAAGGACTGGAAGGGAAAGCACGCGGCTTCCTGAGATACGTAAGGTGCTCCTGGTGGTCCTCTATGCGGTGGTTGATGTTTAGGCCGTGCTCGTAGAGGTTGGGTCTGTGCGTTACTACCAGGCGGGTGAGCCTTGTGTAACAACCCGGAAATTCTGAACCAATTTAAAATTTTTATTCTAGAAATTTTAATGGACTTTGAATATTTAAAATGATTTATTTTAAATAATAACGATTAAAAATTTATTTAAATCGAAGTTAGAACGAATATATTTATTTTAATTATATAAGGAATTAGAAATAGCACGGTTGTTTAAAAATTTGAATTTGAACTTTGACTGAATGTACAGGATGCAAAATAAATCGGATTTTAGTGAAACCAAAAATGTCAGAATCTATTTAAAAATATCTTTCCAACGAATCTAAAAATTTGAAATTTCATAGCGGGAATCAAAAGTTATGCCCAGTTTAATATTCAGAATAGTCGCTATAGAATATATATATTTTAATATTAAAAATAGCTATTTTTCTGTAATAGCCCGGAAAATCCGAACCAATTTAAATTTTTTATTTTAGCAATTTTAATGAGTTTTGAATATTTAAAATGAATTATTTTAAATAATAACGACGAGAAATTTATTTTGAATAGTATTAGAACATATATATTTATTTGAATCGTCGTTAGAATATAAGTATTTATTTTAATTATAAAAGGAATTGGAAATGGCGCGGTAGTTTGAAAATTCGATTTCAAATTTCAAATGAATGTATAGGATTAAAAATAAATCGGATTTTAGCAAAACCAAAAATATTAGAATCTATTTGAGAATATCTTTCTAACAAATCCGAAAAATCAAAATTACATAGCGGGAATAAAAAGTTATGTCCAATTGAAAATTCGGAATAGTCGCTATGGAAAATATAGCCCTTAAAAATGGAAATTTTGCAAACGACCTCCGATTTCGACGAAACCACTTTTGTTGGATCTAGGATGTCAAATTATTGCTTGATTCCAAAATTCATAATTTTTGGGATCAATATGTGTGCGTGGCGCAGGAAAACGTGTTTTAAGAGTTTCAGCCAATATGGATCGACCAGAAAATGGCCATTTTTCAAACGGTCTCCAAATTTGACGAAATTAGTTTTGTTAGAACTGTATCGTCAATATGAAGCGAGAAAATATTTTTCGGGAATTTTGGGGTCCGTATGTGGCCCTAGTAAATTGAAATGTGCGTTCTAATTTAATATATAGATTTATATTTTGATTTTGACGAAAACCGATTGAAACAGCCAAACTGGCTTACGAAACATATCCCATTGTGTTCGGGATGGGGGTAATTAGTTATGGACGATAGTCGGTGGGTTGGATTTCGAGTTCAAAATAAAAAGGTACTTTTTGAAAACAAATAATAAAATATATAAAAATAAAATAAAATATCTCTATATCCTCCCTCAGCTCCCTTTTCATTTCTTTTCAAATCGAATAAAAAAAGGAAAACCCGTCGTTGCCCAGACCCCCAACCCCCCCCCCCCCCCCCCCCCGATTCAGCGCCGCCGCCGCCTAGGTGGGCCACCGCACCCCCTCCCCCTAGCTCCTCCTCCCTCCGCGCGTTTCACCCTCCTCCCCTACTCCGTCCATTTCCCCAAACCCCTCAAACAACTGCCGCCGTTACCCCCCTAGGGCCCACCGCAACCTCACCACCACCGGCGCCTCCGATTGCTCCCCCTCCTCCACTCTGACGCAGCGCAGAGACAACCCCCTCTCTCCTTTCGTCGAACATAGTAAGCTTTCTTTTTATTTTATTTATTTATTTATTTTTGTTTTATTTCTTTCTTATGTAAAATAGAGAACATTGAATTTATATTCATCTTTTATTATAATAAAAAACTGATTTTTATATAAGTTTGTTTTGAAAATATTTCTTTTTAGTTAGCATTGATATGCGAATATGATTACTGTTTGAAGAAGTGATTTTTATTTGGTTAAAGATTTGATTTTTATATTTGAAAAGTTTATATTTATAAAAGAGAAAAGGTTAGATTTTTTTAATTATAAAAAGATTTGATTTTTGATTGTACAAAGTTACGATTTTCTATAATATAAAAATATGATTTTTATATTATAGAGATAATAAAAATATGATTTTTATAATATGAATAACGATATGAAAATGTTATTTTTAGTTGGATAAAAATATAAATTTTATCGTATGTATGTAATAATATAAAGATTTGATTTTTATATATGTAGGATGGCGATAAAAATATAATTTTTATTTTGTAGGAAGAATTATAAAATTGTGATTTTTATAAATAAAAATACGATTTTTATAATGCTTTCATTATGATAAAGATATGATCTTTATATGGATATCATTAAGATAAAAAATTCGATTTTATTATATATGAAGCGAAATAAAAATTCGATCTTTATATAAGAAGTAGATATATAAAAATATAATTTTTATATAGAAAGAAGCGATAAAAATATATGATTTTAATATATGAAATGCCATTGTAAAAATGTGATTTTTAGTGTGAACAGCGGGAAAAGATAGCGATGGTATCGAAGGAAATCAAAATGGAATCCATACCATTCAGAAGGAAAGAATGAGGGAGTGGAACCCAAAGGTGAAACTTCTCACTTTTATTATATTTTCTAGTTAAAATATATACTAGGATGCAGACGGTGCTTAGCAGCACCCGACACCCGTCGTCCACAAACCATGGACGGCTTGTTTCTTTGTTTGATTGTGTTGTGAAAATTGATTGTGTGATGCGGAATGGAATAAATAAAATATTCTTGTGTTGAAATAAAATATTTTATAGTTAAAAATATAATTTTTAATGTGTAGATGAATAAAATGAATATTTATAAACAAATCGGACGATTGTTTATATACACATTTGACTGGTATTGATTGGGACGATAAATTTTACACATCGCCCAACTGCACATATAAATCTGTGTTTGTTGTTTGAAACCCCACACCGGTATTCTGATGATATACGACTTACGTTAGTCCCAATAATTTGTTGTGTGTCGATCGATTGATTGACAGGCTGTTGTAAGCATTAAATATATATATTTGATGCTTATGCAGTGTAGAATGCACTCTGGATGATGGTTGAATGTGTTCGATTGTTGTTGTATACGTGTATAGTATGAAATCCATATAATCAACATTATATGGTAATTGACTGTGTCTGATTCCAGTTCAGAAAGAATGAATATTTTAAAATAATGAATATTTTATAATAATGAATATTTTATAATAATGAATATTTTAAAATAATATTCAGTAATGGATCAAAATCTGTTTTTGATGTCCGATTTGGGATGGACACGAATATTTAAATATATAAAGCCGTGTTGATTAGATTAACGCCATTTAGACGTGAACGATATTTATTTTTATAATGAATATCGTAAAGGAAATGATTTCGAAATACAATGTTTTGAAATACGATCATTTATATATCGATGATATGGAATATTCAATTTTGATTTGAAATTGAATATGAAGTTGAAATCATTTTGAAAATGAATTTAAAACGATTTATAAAATACGTTTTAAAAAGGAAATCGACTAAATATATTATATATATATATTGTGGCCTGAATAGAATGGACCGCACCGCGGCAGTTCGTGAATTTCGATCATTGACTTCGAACAGACATTACTAGAGATCCGATCGTCAGATTCTCCTAAAACCAGAATCGTTGGGTTCGTATCGAAAAGAGCTTTCTAACGAATATGGGAGATTTGAAATCTAATGGTTGGATTTGGAATTATGTCCAAATCAAATTTGGAAAAGGTCGTTGTAAGTGCAGTTCGATGGCCGTTTATGGAAATCGACTGTACGGGCCTTGATAAAATTATTAAAAATATCAATAATTTATGTAAAATCATAATAAATGATTTGGAAAGAATTAGGATGAAAAATTCCATATTTGAAAAGATATAAATATATTTTTATTGAAATGAACTAGTTTTGAAATAGAATAATAAATCCAATATTTTAAAAATAAATAAATTGGGTATGAAATGGTTTTAAAAATAATCGGAATTTCCAGTATATGAATTCGAATGGATTTGAATCGAAATTATCTTCAGAATATTTCGATATTGGATTTCGTGATTATACGGATATTGTGGAGGAATTTGGTAGATATATCGTTATTCCAATACAATATTTGTTGGTTTCAGAATTTGATATTGAGTATAAGCCGATATATTTTCTATTCAGAACCTTGTATTTAATATCAAATTGGATTTTTGGTTTGTCGTGAATGGTATCTTTAATAATACTGTTCTTGAAACGAATGTAGTTAAGAAAATTAGAAACTGGTTGGAGGTTAGTTAAGTTGAATGGTTTCCTGGGTATTGATCTGATGTTGGTTTCGGCCTTTGGGGTTAATACTTAGGGAATTGTTCTCTTACTAATTTACGGTTAGAGACTGATTGGATTTTGGGTTTGTTGTGAACAGTGTTTTCAACGACATTCGTTCTCTAACCCGGTTTACATTGAAATAAGATTTGGAATTTATAAATCTTTTTATTAATATTTAACGGGAATTTTCCAAAGTAAAGTTTTCCAATTTAATATATTTAATTGGAATTGAATTGAAATTGGTCTTTGGTTTTATCGTGAACGGTGTTTTAAATAACACTGATTCTTTAACCCGATTAACAATGGAATTAAGAGAATCAGAAACTAACTGGAGATTAGTTAAGTTGAATGGTTTCCTGGGTATTGACCTGATATTGGTTTCGGCCTTCGGGGTTAATACTTTAGGGATTGTTCACTTGCTAATTTACGGTTAGAGGCTGATGAAATGGAATGTGATTTTGGGTTTATCGTGAACCGTGTTTTAAATGACATTAGTTCTTTAACCCAGTTAAAGACATAATACGGTTTGAATTGAAATCCAAACGAAGATTAAAGAATAAATTTAAAGAATTCATCTTTGATAAAATTAATGGGAACCTTTCACAAAGTATGTGAATATTTGAATAAAAGAATATTCAGAATTGGAATGAGGCGTATGTTGTGGTTTATAGCAATTGCTTATTATATACGCGAGTTATACGGAAAGGCCTGGTTTATACACATTCTGAATAATTGATTCGATGATATGTTGACGATGAAGACAGTGGCTGAAGACTGGAGGTCTTCACATCGTTTGGATGATTACTGATGTCTTGATTGGGCTGTACACCCAAGCCGAGGTAATAAGTGGTGATCGTCCAGGCGTACTTGGAGATCGATGGATATGCGTGGACCTCTCCCCTGTATTGGACATGTGGAGGAGGAATAAGGTACCTCCGGTTTCGTTCAGACCCAGAACGGACTTATAAATGGATTGTGTGTCTAACATTGGATTTTATTCTGTGCTGATTGATTTCTATTAAATATATATCTGTTTGGCGGCGGATAATTTATTCTCTTGCTTAACGCCCTTCTCTGTGATGTACGAGCTCAGAGGTTATATATCGATATATATCAGTTTCATGGCATGAATTGCCTGTGTGGCATGCTGAGATGTAGTGATCAAGGCTTTTGTTGAAAAGCAGAGTCTTGTAGTTGATGATCAAAGCACGGCTTTAATACAGCGTAGCTTTGTGTATGGCGTTAATTCGCGAGCCTCACACCTCGGTATGAGTCAAAAACGGGATCGTGATTGCAGGGAGTGCATGACGTTTCTTTCTAGCTATGGGTGGTGTCAGCTTTCTACTTGCCCAGACATCGTTGTTATTTTACCTATGTGGTTGTTGGATTGCGAGGTGCCTCGGATATATCGGTCTGTTTGGAGCTGATGGATATAGGTCCGATAGGACCGGGAAACGTGTGTTCAGGAATAACTAATCCTCAAACGTAAGAGAGGACCGACCCTGAAGATCCAGGGGTCTTCTGCAGGAGATCCTAAGGCATTTTCTAGAATGTCTTGAATCGGTGAGGAGCCATCCCTGGCCTCAACTCATGACGGAAATACAATTTACAATACGTGACATTTCGGTTTTGATTGTAGAGCCTAGTATGGCGACATAGTGGTATGGGGCACTATGCCATCTATGATTGATACATTTATATTTGAAGTTTTTTTCATACGCTTTACACTATAATAGTATCAAAATGATTTGTTTCAAATGTACCAAGCATGTTTGGCTATTATAAGGGAAAATCCTATCCTGCGGCTTGCGTTGCAATGTATGATGGGACCTGGGTCTTATAATAGCTTCATTTTTCCAAAAAGCATTGCGCTGTTTATTCTATGCACTAGTATTCTTGGGAGAAAACCCGTTTCGTGTCATACGGTGTGGTCCCTTGAATTACTCTCTTTTAAAGTAAAGTTTTAAATAACTGTTTTAGTTCTCACACCAGTCACATGACTGACCTGGAGTTTATTGTTTTAACCTAAACTCTGGGTGCCCTTATTTCCACACGGGCATCAAGTAGTTTTGGGTTTTGCAGATTTATATTCACAGGATCCTGGGTTATAGCTGAAGTGATATTCGGAAAGCTCTGTATCTGTATATCTCCTTCAGTTGTGTATTGTATTATTTTTCGGCTGCTATGTAATGTATTGTATTGTAATCTCTGATATTTTTCTGATATGTAATATTTATTCATACTCTGTATATTCTTGTATTCTGATGGAATTGTTGTAATAAACAATGAAATGTTCTTCTGTTTATGTTCTGATTTGTCGTGTTCTCAAAGCAATTCGTGCTTTCCTTCACGGGGAAGTTCGGGTCATCTCATTTTCAAACGACCACCGTTTTCGACAAAACCACTTTTTTTGGAATCGGAATGTCGAATTATTGCTAGATTCTAATTTTCATAATTTTTAGAATTAATATGTGAGCGTGGCAAAAGAAAATGTGTTTTGTCAATTTCAGTCAAATTTAATGGACTTGAAAATGGTCATTTTTCAAACGGTCTCCAAATTCAACGAAATTATTTTGTTAGGGCTGTATCGTCAAAATATAGCTATAAATAATTTTTCTATAATTTTTAGAGTCAGTATGTTGCCCCGGTAATTTAAAATGTACGTTTAAATTAAATATATATTGTTTTTTATTTTAATTTTAATAAAAACTTATCGTAACAGCCGAATTGGGTTACGAAACATGTTCCATTGTGTCCGGAACGGGGATATTTTCCTAAGGACAACTTTTGTTGGGCTGAAATTGGATCTGAAAAGAATTAACGGGTTTATTTGTAAAATAGAACATTAAATTATTAAAATATTATAAAAACCCAATTAACCAAACCCTAATCTTATTCAAAACAGTCGCCACTTCTATTTTCAATGACCACCATCCTTTGAAATTCAATCCCACTTATCTCCAAATCCACTCGCTAATTCAACATAGTTCCAAAGACTAAATTGAAGAGGGGAGTGAGATTAACGTAGTGAATGGTTGTGATCATTTTTAATTGAACGAGGAGGAAGGATTTCCCGTGCAAAGAACCCTCGTTAGGCCTCATTTTCTGGTGCCATAGAGGACCGAGCTCAGAGCCGTTCAAGCCGGCGGTAGATCAGAGGATGGCGCACGAAGTGATGGGTGTGGATCGTAGTACGGCGGCTCGGGTAGTTCTGCGCAGGAGGGTTTAGAAGTTGAAGTTGGGTTCCGACGTGTTTCAGGTGAGAACGAAAAGGAGAGAAGGGTTTAAATCCCTAACCATGTAATTAATTTTAAATAATTATATTTAATGAATAAATTATGTAATCAAAGTTTTGTAATCCCATAAATTTCTCAAGTCAGAACAGAATTACACGAAACTGAAAGTGTTGGAATCGCAGAGACGAGATCTTCGCGATGGAACTGACTAGAGCTTGAACGGAGCATGTTGAAAATTCAGACAAATCCAAATTCGAACCAATGTGAGATTTCTATTTTAAAATAAAGTTAATTATTTATTTCATTGTGAAATTTATATATTCATTCTATATAAAATTCATGTTGGTGTTGTATATATCTATTGCAATGTTGATTGTTTTGTGATTGCGATGAACCACTAAATTGAATTGTTTGTATTCATGTTTGTCAGAATTTTGTGTATACAATAAAAACCATATTTTTATTGTATATATAAAATATATAACATTCATTTCTATTGTTTACATTAAACATGGTTTGTTTAGAATTAGAATTAACAATAAAATCTTATTTCTATTGTTTACATGAAACATGGTTTTTGTCAAAAATCTGTTTCCATTAAAATAAAAAGATTATAATAAGAAGATTATAATAAAAAGATTATTATAAAAAGATATCATTTTTTTGTTGTCACTTTGTTCAACACAATAAAAAGATTAGAATTAAAATAACGTTTTTGTTATTAATGTTATGCATTAGAATTTTAAAATAACGTCTTTGTTATAAATGTTATGTATTAGAGTAAATTAACATTTCTGTTATAAATGTTATGCATTAGAGAATTGGATAAAATAAAATTATCATTTTGCTCGTTAGATTGTTAAAATTAACATTGAATTGTTCACAAATAAAAACATTCATTTTTATTTGTCAAATTTTACGTTGAATTTGTAAACAAATAAAAATAGTCATTTTTGTTTGTTATGTGAAGGATAGATATTTGTATGCAAATAAATTTACATTTTTAATTGTCATGCTAAGATTAGAAACTGCATGCAAATAAGAATACTCCTTTTGATTTGTTATTAGAGAACATAGAAATGTTATGTTAGCTAAAAATATCATCTTACTGAAATTGTCATATTTAACAAATTAGAATAGTTAAATTATAATTGTCATTCTTGACAAATTAGAATAGTTAAATTATAATTGTCATTCTTGACAAATTTGAATAGCTGAATTATAATTGTCATTTTTTACAAATTCGAATTAGAATTATCATTCCTGGCAAAATACAATAATTGGACAAAATACTCATTTTTGTTAAAGTAGTTTAGATAAAACAAAATATCATTTTTGTTAATTAGAAATTGGTAACGAATAAAATTATCATTTTTATTTGTTAGGTTAAATTAGAAATTGTAACAAATAAATTATCCTTATTTATTTGTTATGTTGAATACAAATTGTTAACAAATAAAATCATCATTTTAATTTGCTAAGTTAACATAGAAAATGTATACAAACAAAAATATTCATTTTTATCAATATAGTTTAGTTTAACAAAAATATTCATTTTTGTCTATATAGTTTATTTTAACAAAAATATTCATTTTTGTCAATATAGTTTAGTTTAACAGAAATAATCATTTTTGTCAATATAGTTTAGTTTACTAGAAATATTCATTTTTGTCAATATAAATTAGTTTAACAAAAATATACATTTTTGCCAATATAGTTTAGTTGAATAAAACATTCGTTTTTGTCAATTAGTATAGTTGAAATAAAAACATTCATTTTCGTCAAATTAGTTAGTAGAAACAAAATACTCACTTTTGTCAAACATGTTAGTTGAAATAAAAATAGACATTTTTGTCAAATACATTAGTTAAACAAAATTGACATTTTTGTCAAAACACATTAGTTAAAACAAAATAGACATTTTTGTCAAAACACGTTAGTTAAAACAAAATAGACATTTTTGTCAAAACACATTTGTTAAAACAAAATAGACATTTTTGTCAAATTATTAAAGTTGAAATCCAATTTGTCGCTTTTGTCAAATTATCATAGTTAAAACCAATTTGTCATTTTTGTCAAATTATCATAGTTAAAATTAATTTGTCACTTTTGTCAAATTATAATAGTTAAAACAAAATTTTCGCTTTTGTTAAATTATCAAAGTTGAAATCCAATTTTGTCGCTTTTATCAAATTATCATATTTAAAACCAATTTGTCACTTTTGCCAAATTATAGTAGTTAAAATTAATTTGTCACTTTTGTCAAATTATAATAGTTAAAACAAATTTGTCGCTTTTGCCACATTATCAAGGTTGAAACCAATTTGTTGCTTTTGTCAAATTATCAAAGTTAAAACCAAATTTGCCACTTTTGTCAACATGTAATAGTTGAAACAAAATTGGCATTTTTGTCAAAATATAATGGTTAAAACAAAAATAACATTTTTGTTAAATAGATTTGTGTTAAAACAATAATATTACTTTTGTTAAACAGAAATTGTAAACAAATAAAATTATCATTTTTATTTGTTATATTGAATAGAAAAATGTAAACAAACCAACATATCACTTTTATTTGTTTTGTTGAATTAGAGTTGTCGACAAAACAAACATATCACTTTTATTTGTTTTGTTGAATTAGAATTGTCGACAAAACAAACATATCACTTTTATTTGTTTTGTTGAATTAGAATTGTCGACAAAACAAACATATCACTTTTATTTGTTTGTTGAATTAGAATTGTCAATAAAACAAAGTTATCATTTTTATTGTTTTGTTGAAATAAGTTAGTTGAATCAATACATATATTTCTGTCAAAATATTCATTTTTGTCGAAATAGATTAGTTGAATCAAAACATATATTTTTGTCAAAATATTCACTTTTGTCAAAAGATATTAGTTGAATCAAAATACACATTTTTGTCAAATGGACATTTTTGGCCAAATAGATTAGTTGGACCAAAATATTTATTTTTGTCAAAATATAATAGTTGAAATACAAATTACATTTTGTTAAATATGATGGTTAAAAACAAAATTTACATTTTTGTTAATTAGATTTGAAATAAAATAAAAATCGCACTTTTGTTAAATAAAAGAGTTAAAACACAAATAGCATTTTTATGAAATAGCTTTATGTCAAAACACAAATAGCATTTTTGGTAAATAGATTTGTGTTACAACAAAGATATTCATTTTGTTAAATTAGAATTGTTAACAATATGAAATATCATTAATATTCATTTTTTTAAATTAAAATTTTTAGCAATATGAAATAGTCACCATTTTATTCATTTTGTTGAAATAGAATTGTCAACAAAAATGAAAAATATCATTTTAATCATTTTGTTGAAATAGAATTGTCAACAAAATGAATGAATCACTTTTTAATCATTTTGTTGAAATAGAATTGTCAACAAAATAAATGAATCACTTTTTAATCATTTTGTTGAAATAGAATTGTCAATAAAAATGAATGTATCACTTTTTACGCATTTTGTTGAAGTAGAATTAGTATGCAAATTATAGTATCATTTTTATTGTCAGTATACACATTAGAATTTGTGTATATATTAAAGTGACATTTCTACAGACAATATACACATTAGGATTTGTGTATATATTAAAGAGGCATTTCTATTGCAAATATACACATTAGAATCTGTGTATTGATTAAAGGGACATTTTTATTGTCAGAATATATATTAGAATTTGTATGCAAATTAAAATTAACATTTTTATGTGTGTCATGTCACACATTGAAACTATAAACAAATAAAAATATTTCGTTTTTATTTGTTAAGGTATAAAATAGAAATTGCATACAAATAATGAAAATGAAAATTATCTTTTATTTGTCATTAGCAAAGATGTCATGTAAATGAAATACATATTTATTTGACATTATGAACATTTAGATGTGCTATGCCAATAAAACATTCTTTTATTTGGCATGTTAGATATGTTAGATGAGTCGTCGAATAGTTTATATTTATATATAATTATATATATATATATATATAAATTGAAATATATAAAAAAAACGAATCACGCACGGTAGTTCGCGTTTCGAATCGTAACTTTAAACGATTATACCGAAAGATCCGACCGTCGGATTTTCCCAAAACAGGAACTGTTAAGTCCGCTTTGGGAAGATCTTTCCAACGATATAAATTTCGTCAAAATCCAATAGTTAGATTTTGAGAAATGTGTGAATCAAATTTAGGTAACAACAGCACCAGGGTTGCCTATTGACCCGAAGCATCATTAAATTAAATTGGGCTATTTTTATATAAATAAAAATAGCAATAAATCGTTATAAAATGATATTAGTGATATGAAATGATTTTAAATAATAATTATGCGAGAATTATTTGAAAAGACCGAGTTCAATCTCATTTCAAATAATTATACGACGATTTAAAGTCGAAGACATTGAAGACGGTGATTGAAGACCGGCGATCTTCACATCGAATGGATGACTACTGATGCCCTGGACTGATTTGCTCCTAGGAAAGGGTTACAGTGGTAGTTGTCCGGACATACTTGTTGATTGTCCGGATAAGCGAGCACCTATCTTCCGTATTGGACATACGTGACGAGGAATAAGGTGTATCCGGTTTCATTCAAGCCCGGAACGGACTTGTAAATGGATGTGTATCTGACATTGGATTTCATTCCATGTAAATTAATTTCTATTTAATATATATCTGTGGTGGTGGAGAATTTATTCTCTTGCTTAACACCCTTCTCTGAGACGCACGAGCTCAGAGGTTATATATTGGTAGTTATCGATCGCATGGCATGAATTGTCAATGTGGCATGCCAAGATGCAATTGATCGAGGCTTTTGTTTAAAAGCAGAGCCTTGTGGTTGATGATCAAAGCATGGCCTGTTTAGGCGTAGCTTTGTGTATAGCGTTACTTCGCGTGCCTCACACCCCGGTATGAGTCAAAAACGGGACAAGGGACATGTTTCTTTCTAGCTAGAAGTGGTATCAGGGTTTTACAAGCCCTGACGTTTTACTTATGTGGTTGATGGATTATGAGGCCTCGGTTATTTGGTCGATAGTGACCATTTTATAGGTTCAATAGGACCGGGAAGCATGTGTTCAGGCATAACTAATCCACTAAAGTATTTGTGGATCGGCCCTGCAGGATCCAAGCGTTGCCCATAGGTGTGATCCTGAGACATTGCTAGAGTGTCTCGAATCGATAAGGAGATCGTTCGTAGCCTTGACTCATGATGGAAATCCAACTTCCAATACGACACCATGCAGTTTTGATTGTAGAACTAGTATGGCGACATAGTAGGATGGGGTACTATGTCGTCTATGATTGATACATTATGATTGAAATGTTTTTGAAACATATATACACTAATAATAATATCAAAACCGTTTTTATCGTATCAAGCATTTTTGACCATTATAAGGTAAAACTATATCCTCGGGTTTGTGTTGCATTGTGTGATGGGACTTGAGTCTTATAATGGTTTCATTTTTCTAAAAAGAATTGCATGGTTTAACCATTTGCTTTATTTAAATTATGCACTGGCAATCCAATGGAGTAAACCCGTTCCGCGTTAGCGGCGTGGTCCTGTGATTAGCCTTATTACTAGTTAAGTTAAGTAAATATTTCTCATACCAGTCCCATGACTGACTTGTAGTTTGTTTCACTTGCAAACTCGGGTGCCCTCTTTTCCACACGGGCAGTCGAGTGGCTTATTTTGCAGATATATTGAGCAGGATTCTAGATCGAAGCTTAAAGCTGTGTCCAGAGCATTGATAGACTTCCACTGTATCAGATTATTGGTTCTGCTATACTATATTAAATTCATTGTAATTTATCTTCCGCTGTATTATATTCAATGTACTCTGATATTCTGTACTCTGATGTAACATTATCATGATGTAACAAAAGTCTTCTGTTATTTGTTTTGATGTGTTGTATTCCCAAAGTTAGCATATTCGGGTTTTTGAACGGTCTTAGTCGATTTTGCGGTCGATTAGATCCGGGCGAAATTCGAGTCGTTACACCTTGACTACAAAAGTAGATTTGCAGTTAGAATGCTGTGATGAGGTGAAACTAGGGTGATCCGGCGGTCACCTCAACGGGGAGGCAGAGGTCAGGACCAACAAGGATAGTAGATAGTCGGGTACCCATCATCGGCAGCCAGTGGGATGTGAAAAGACTAGAACTAAACCCAATAGACCATTCACCTTTCACTATCGAGGTACGGTGGTTAAGGGGAGACGCCAACTGGATGTTTAGATTGTTTGTTAGGGGAAAGTCGCTTAGCTCTTGTAGTCTTTACTAGTTGAGGGAGGGGTCGAGGTGAGGATATAACCACCATGGAAAACAGACCTGAGGGATATCTGTATTTTGAGGCTCTTAAAGGCGGGCCTGTAGAGATATGGAAAAGCTCCCGATAGAGTTCCATGTTTCTTGTATAGCCCTTCTACGGAACTCAGTGCACATTATATGCGGTTAAGGCATCAAATACGATTGACGGCACATAAGTGGGAAAGTCTAGATACATGCATGTCTGCTTTGGGTGGTGTATCGTAGGCTTGAGGGGATTACTCTGGTATGGAATCTGATTTGGTCGACGGTGGTAGTTCGTACGCTTACTAGCATAGTAATGACAGATATATGCGGAACGTAACATTGTTATGTAGAGATCCGTACGTCACTCCGGCGTAGGATGAGGGACTACGTTCATTTCTGTGGCATTACGGTGGAGAACGTGCGAGTGGGGTACCATGGGGTGTACCTCAATATTGGGGAGTAGCTACATATATATTGTATTAGGTTAATCCACTGGGAAGTAAGTGGGTACAACGTGTGTGTAATCCTCGAGTGTTGTTCACCCAAGTAACCTAATAAATAAGAAAATGTGATTGAGCGGTATATGTAGGGTTATCCAAAATGTATAGTTTAAATCCATTCACCAGAACTTGTGTTCTGACCCTCTTCTCATAACATACTCGCAGGTTAGATTTGTGGCAGAGATATGATAGCTTTGGATACTGGTTAGGTGGTATTATTAATATGGTAAGGCTATACTTCGATTATATTATACTTTATCCATTCCGTTGTGAGATATTTTCTGAGCTCCGATATATTTTATATCTCTGTCTTTTCTGCAGGATACCAGAGCAACCAACTCGGGTTCCGATGGATAAGAATTCTGAAATAAAAAATCGGTCTATCGGAATTCGGGTTGTTACAATTTATTTCCCTTGTTGTTATTTCTACTATTATGCCTAATCCTCTTTGTTTGCCTAGGTATAAAGAAGAAAGATTTGATTTTTTTTTTTTTTTGGATTCTAATTCACTTTTATTTTCATCTAAATGCTAAGCATGCTTAAAAAGAGGCATGTAGTAGGTCTCTCAGCCCCGTTAAAGCCCCGCAAAATTCTGCCTATATCCTGTAGAGCTCTTCGACCGCTTTGCTATTTCAGTTTATTGTTGATGAATAGTTGTTCTGTTTTAAGCCCTGCTATTTTCCGCTGCATCTGCTAAATCAACACTATTTAACATCCACTTTAGCAATATTAATATACAAAGGACGATTTGACTAATTTAAAAATAAATCAAAAAATTAATGCAAGGAGATAATTTTAAGTCACAAACGCCTCATATAAGATAGAATCTGCAGTAATCCTCGAATATAGTGTGCATAACCATGATATTCTTTATTTTTTTTAATAAAATATAATTAATATTCACTTCTTCTACACGAATGATGGGATAATTATAATTAATAAATATTAATTATATATTTTTACATCTAACATTTTTGTACCTCCGCAATATTCCTGCTATTTCTCTGATTTATCTCAGCTACAGTTTTTACACCTCCACTGCTATAGAATCGCTAAGCGCTTTAACTACGTAGGCAGATGTAGAGTTGTGGTTTCACCATTTGGTGCATTTTGGTGATTTTCGCCCTATGCATGGGTAGCTACTTTTTAGGCTTTGTTTTCTTTTATTGGTATGAGCCTTGCATGGTGATTTGTGTTTTTCGGACCAAGTCGTACATGGGAAGTACTGCTGAAATTTTCCGTGAGTTTTGCCAAATTTGGAAAGAAATTCAATTTCCAAAGCTAAATTGAATTGACCTCTAATTAGTAAGTTATCACTTTTGTTTTCCATCATTTATATTTTTGGAAAATAAATCTACAAACAAAATTATACAATAATTTCAAAAAATCTAGTAATATTTTTTTGGCTGAACACTCGTCAATGGCATCTAGGAATATTTTTTTCTTCCGCCTCTCTTCGCCTTCATCTCTCTCACATCAGCTGCTAGCTCACCACCACAAATTCGATGCAACCACTTCTTCAATCTCCTCTATCCTCCCAGCTTACGCCTGCGTGGGTGTTCACCTGACCGCTTTCCAGATCTATATTTTAAGATCTGATGTTATTTGCCTCGCTTCTCCAATTCCACCTCATAACCTCATCTCCTCATCTCCTCATCTTTAATTCCCAAAAAAGCTACTACTTATCTCTCCCTGTTTTGCGTGGCCGCCAGATCTATTTTCCGTATCTGGTTCGACTTGCTTAGCCGTCGAGTGTCTTGCTCAACGTGGTGTTTTTGCAGTTGCATCAACTTCGTACCACTATGATCTTACCGCGACACACCATACTCAGCCCCTGGTTCGTTACAGATATGTTGTGGTTCTTTTTGTACCTGCACATGGACTGATTTTCAACGTACGTGGGTATGGAGATGAGTGCGGTGTCTCTTGCTCGGTGAGCTTTCTTTGTAATGGCTTGGTTTTGTTGTATGTTTTCTGTTGGTTCGTCATTTGGGGTTATGATTTTGTTTGTGAAGGTAAATTTCGACTTGTTGTGTTAGCCTATAAGTATGTGGTTTCATTGTGGTTTTTTTTGTTGAGTTTCTTTCATGGATGTTTGGTGATTTAGCTATTGTCACTTGGAGCTTGGCGCTACCATATGTAATTCGCTAGTTCTGATGATTTGTAGTAGTGTCTGGGGCTCTGGTTCTCTTTGATTCTCGATCCACTTTGGCAAATAAAGAAGCTTTTACTCAAACCTGTCAGTGTGGATTGAGGGCCCCTTCTCCTTCCAATCGCTGCTGCAGATATTTTTACTAGCTTGTGATAGCTTCTGCCACATTCTCTCTTGGATGTGATTGGTCATTGCTAACTCAAAACATGGAGCAGCCTGTTGTTGCTCATGACATCTCACGTTTACACAGTGCTACAGAGAGTGTTGTACTTCGTATTGTTTTATTTAGTACTGTTGTAAATGTATGTAACTCTCTACTATGTGTAGAATTGTTTTGTAGTCTAGTCTATTAGCTAGCTCCAGTGCCTTAAGCCTGTCTAGGTAGAGGGGACGGAACACTATAAACTCCGTAAGCGGTGGACGGTCCACCTTGAAAACCGAATTATTTGACTACTAACTACAGTCACTTGTATTATATTGTAATTTTATTATTAGTCATAATAAAAAAAGCGTTACGGAACACTATAAAAACCGGTTGGCTATGCCAAAAAAAATCTAAAACTAAGATGTTTGGCTTGTCTTCATCGATCCCGAATTAGATGGTGATTATACAAAGTAATGGGAATGTTGGCTCCATGCTAAATTCCGAGTCTATTTCCTTTGTTGTAATTGCTTTCGATGGTTGTTGTTGAGAGCGACAAGTGGCAATTTATTTGTTATTATCATTTGTTCAAGAGTGTTGGGTAATACTGTTTTGTCCTTAAATATTTCGGGGACAAAATCCTTTAAAGGAGGAAGAATTTAACAACCTTATTTTAACAATTATATTTTTAAATATTTCATTTAAGTATTGATGGTTAACTAATCGATTGACGAAAATGGGATTTTCCTGAAATGATCGAATTCTGACTTGGGACTAGTTCTACTGAGTCCATATTATTAGTTATATGGAAAATGAGTACTTGGACCACAATATTTTGAGTTCGGACCAATCGATGGTCATATTGATCTCGAAATATGTGTAAATACCCATTCCAAGAGTACAGTGTCGGGTTGCAACGAAACTTATATTTCTGGAGTCGTCATAATAAGTTATCGCACATCGTCAAGTTTCATAGCGAATGGACATACAGTTCGACCGTGTGTAAATTGAACGTGTGCCAATTTCTATAAGAAACTGACATTGTAATTCGGTTTTAAATATTAACTTCCACTTACGATCGAATTGAGTATCGACACTAGTTTCATAAGACAATTTTACATAGATGACGGCAGGTGGCGTGTGTTGATTGGAGTTCGTGGGTTTTTCGGCTCGTTCGAGAATAAATTAAGAAAATATTATCAGATTATCCTAAAACCTAAATCTTATTGGGTTACTACTGTTCATTCTCTCTTTTCCCTATTTTAATTGTTCCATTGTAGAAACAGTCGTTGCCTCTATTTGATTCAAAATTAAAATTTCTTAATCCAGTCAACGGTCCGAAACAAGGTGTGACTTCATATCGAGAATCTCCATCCTCCTATACCAACACTATGGCCTGTAATGATACCTCGGGCGACCTCATTTTCAAACCAACAAACTAGGGTTGGGTTTTTCGATCGGGATAGGAGGGTGAGACCAAATGATGGATATTGTCGCGCTCCTTCCTCTGATTTGCATCTCTTTATGATCATCACTTTGGGTCCGCAACCGTTTAGGGACCAAGAGCAGCATCAGGTCACGATTTCACGTAGTGGCGCTAGCTCGATAATTTTGGTGTTATAGTGGAGCACTTACGTAGAGGGTCACGTTGCAACAAACAGTTCACGAAATCATTTAACGATATGGTAGAAAAGAAGGAGAGAAGGTGGAGGGAGATGGGTTGTTGTATACGGGTAGTGTACAAGCTATGGAAGAAGAAAGATTAACAATTGTAAGGTACTTAACGTTAATTAAGGTAATTGATTTGTTTTAAGTTAGTGATCGTTTAATTCGTAAACTTATAACATGGATAACTTTTGCATACGAGGACGGAATTGGACATCATCTCTTATGTTGGATTCATATTAACGAGCACTATGTTGTAGAGCTTCTTTGGGCTGATTTGGATAAGGTGGGTGATATTATCTTCCACTGGAACTTGTTTGTTCATATAGTATAGTTTTGATGTTTTACATTGGTTTCTATTAACAAAACGTAATAATTAGGATAACTGAACCTAGAAATTAATAAATAAAAAGATTAAGTATTGATTTAAGTAGATTTAACCTGATTATCACATTTTTACTTGACTGTGCGCTATTATGCGTTATTCACCCATTTACGTGTTATTACATGCTATTTTGACAATATTGTTAGACATATGTTATTTGGATGCATATGTCACCTTAATTTCTATAGATAGGTTCTATTTTATCCATTATTGCTATTATGGATGTTTGGGGGTGCTAGTTTAGGAATTTGTATGACATTTGTTTTCAAGGTTGAATCGTTTCTTAGTTTAGTTTAAAACTTAATTCATAGGCAATCTAGTATAAGAAAATATTTCGTTCGCCAGAGTTTGAGATATTTATCGATCAAATACACACGTTGGTGTACATAGATTGAATACATTAGCTAAACGAAATCGATAAAAATTTGTGTAGGGGTGCTACTCGATGAGTTAAACACGTTGGTGATCTTCATTCTTCCTCTCCATGCTCGTAGCTCCTAAAAACTCGAGCCCTAGCTCCACTGACATGCACGGCTATGTCTAGAATATGTGTCATACCGTATAATTTTGGTATAGGATTGTAGATAAACTAAACCTAAGAATTTATAAATTGATTTCGCGATTGTAGGTGGAGTAATTCAAAGGGAATTGATTTTTGAAGGTAGAGAAAAGCGAGAGCCATGAATTTGAAGAGGAAGAAAGTTACAGTAGTCAGCTAATGAGAGAATTAGGGTTAATGACTAATAAGAAGGTATTTATAATGTTGCTAATTACATTGAATTCTCTATTCAAAAACTAACATATGTTTTAAATGCATATGACCAAACGGTATACCTGATGACTACGAAACTTGACAATATGGAATAACTTACTGTGATGATTCTATAAATATAAATTTTATCGTGATCCTGCACTATACATAAAATCATAATTTTTATGCATATTTCGAGACTGTTTTTCCTCTGGAGCTTCAAATCTCAAAATATAGCGATTCATATACTTTTTCTCCCTAATAAACTATTGAACTCAATGGACATGGTCTTGAGTCATGTTTGATCGTTTATGAAAAATCGCACTTTGGAATTATCAAAAAATAAATGATTAGTATTTAAATCAAGTATTTAAATATCAAATCATCAAAAATATGGGTTTTTATAGCTTATGAGTTGGAAATATTTTGGAGTTCAATTTTCTAGCCAATCCTAATTTACCTCATGGCGCGCTTGATAATTGTCTTGAAGAGTACGAGGACGACGTATGGTGAATCCCATGGACTTGAGATTTATGACAGGGCGAAAAGCTAGCTACACATGAGATATTCACGATTTTCGGTTTTGGTTTGGGATTTCTGGTCGAAGAACTTTTCTTTGTATTCCATAAAATGGGAAATTCATGATAATATGTCGAATTAGTTCGAAAGCATGTTAAGGAGGTATATTTTCTCGATACCTTCGCATGTCAACCCAGATATTCTTTGTTTGAAATAGCTCTTTTGTATTTCAAAGTCTCACAATTAGGAGAAATTTTTATAAGCTTGTTGTGAAAAAAAGGGTTTTAAAGAATTTAAATTATTTTTCTAGAATGTTACTTTAAAAATAAAACGAAATTGTTGGTTTCAATAAACATAATAACAATAATACAAGTATAAAATGAGGGACCCTTAGTTTATAAATAAACTCAATTTCGAAAAGAATTTCTAAATTTTTCTATCAATCGAATTAAGGAATTCTTTTTATTCAATCTGGGGTATTTTCTTCGTAAATCATTGTTTTACCCATCAGCTACAAAAGGAGATAATTTCGTTGAATTTGGTACATAATAAAAGTTGAAATGTTTTAGGATATTCCTGAGATGATTGTGCTGTTAGACTATTTTGTATCTTTTGTGAATAGTTCATAATTTGACAACGGTCTATGATACCATTGTAATAAGGATAAATATTTTTTGGATTGCGTCAGATCTTATGGAACAATGCAGAACAATTAATATTTTAATCCGGCCTTAGTAGGGTCTAGTTTCAATCCATATCCAAAGCCCGTTTAGGAGTTGACCGTCTAGCGATAAGCCTAGAGTGGTCAATTAGTTGACGAGTTTTGATACAATATGAACGCAGGATTCAACCGTAAAAGTTGCATTCAAATTCCCCTCCTTAAACTTCTTTCCTTCATCTATTCTTCCTCATCTAGCCAAACTGTATTTTCAGTTTGTTCTTCTTTCATTGTAGCTGCCTCATCTCCTCCTCGTCCAAGCTAGTTTGCGCATTACATCTAGCAGTGCTATTACTCCAAGATCTAAACTCAATTTCTCTTCTCTGACTATTTCTTATCCCATTGTGATAACCCACAACCCTTGTGCCACGGAAGCAAGGATAATCATTGTAATATAACACATAAACAGTAACCGCAGAACAGAAATATAGCATTACACCAGATGATGTTCATCAAATTACATTGGAAATAATATATCATCAGAGTTACACAACATAATAGGATCATACTTAGTACAAAATACAGTTTCATCTTAAAATAAAATGTCTGCAGCGGAATCAAACATAATGTACTTAATGAAGTCTGAACAACATAATAGAAATGATTGAATCCATCTTCAGCTCCATGGCTATCCAAAATGAGTTTACTAAACCTGAATACAAGGCTGTTTGTGTAGAAAATAGGGGCACCCGAGTTTGCAAAGTGAAACAAACTACGACTCAGTCATGGGACTGGTATAAGAAATCTTACTTAACCTATTTAATAATAAGGCTAATCACATGATCACGCCGCTAACGCGGAACGGGTTTACTCCATTGGATTGCTAGTGCATGAATAAAGCAAATCATTTAAACAACGCAATGCTTTTTTGAAAAATGAACAATTATAAGGCTCAGGTCCCATCACACATTGCAACGCAAGCCGGAGGATAGATTTTACCTTATAATGACCAAAATATGCTTGATATGTATAAAAAAATCATTCAATATTATTATTATTATTGTCTCTATGTTTCAAAAACATTTTTAATCATAATGTATCAATCATAGACGGCATAGCTACCATATACTATGTCGCTATATATAGATTTACAATCAAAACCGCACAATGTCGTATTGGAAGTTGGATTTCCATCATGAACCAAGGCAAGGGATCATCCTTACCGAATTCGAGATAATTTAGCCTACCATGTCTCAAGATACAGCCGCAACTGCACCTAGGAACCACAGGGCCAGTCAACATGTAATAACCCGGAAATTCTAAGCTAATTAAAATTTTTTATTTTGGCAAATTTGATTAATTTTGAATATTTAAAATGAATTATTTAAAATGAATTATTTAAAATGAATTATTTAAAATAATATCGATGAGAAATTTAATTTGAATAGAATTCGAACGTATATATTTATTTACGTCGTCGTTAGAATATAAATATTTTATTTTAATTATATAAGGAATTGAAAATGGCGCGGTAGTTTGAAAATTCGATTTCGAAATTCAAATGAATGTACAGGATTCCAAATAAACCCGATTTTAGCGAAACCAACAATATTAGAATCTAATTGAGAATATCTTTCCAAGAATCCGAAAAATTGAAATTTCATAGCGAGGATAAAAAGTTATGTCCAATTGAAAATTCAGAATAGTCGCTATGGAATTCTGGCCCTTAAAAATGGAAATTTTGCAAATGACCTCAGTTCTTGACGAAACAACTTTTGTTGGATCCGGGATATAGAATTATTGCTAGGTTTCAAAATTCATAATTTTTCGAATCAATATGTGAGCGTGGCGAAGTAAAACGTGTTTTGTCAATTTCGATCGACCTGAAAATGGTCATTTTTCAAACGGTCTCAGAATTTGATGAAATTAGTTTTGTTAGGACCGTGTCGTCAATATGAAGCAAGAAAATATTTTTCGGGAATTTATAGAGTCCGTATGTGGCCCCGGTAAATTGAAATGCGCGTTCAAATTCAATATATAGATATATATTTTTATTTTGACGGAAACTGATCGTAACAAGCGAATTGGCTTGCGAAACAAATCCCATTGTGTTCGGAATGAGGGTATTACGCTAGGGACGACAGTCGATGGGTTCGATTCTGAGTTCGAATAAAAAGTCAACCTTAAGTGGAATAAAATATATAATATAAATTAAATTATAAAATTTATAACCCTCCCTCATCTCCCTCCTTTCCCATTACTCAGTCAACGAAGAAAAAAAAAGGAAAAACCGCTTCATCCCGTCGCTTCGCCCCCCTCGTACAGATCCACCGCGGCTTGCCGCTGCCCTCCCCCACGACCGGCCGCCTCCACCCTCGAACCCCTTCCCCTATCGTTCCCCTCTCTCCTTTTCGGATCTGAAACCGCCCCAATACCCCCAAAACCCGCACCCATTCCGTCGCCGTGGGCCCTGCCGCCCCTCCTCCAGTCAGAGACCGACGGTGACCCCCCCTCCAATTCAAACCATTTGTAAGTTTTTTTTTGTTTTTTATTTTTAATTTATTTCTCTCCATTTATTCAATGAATTTCAGTTTAGACTGAAAAGGATTTTTGCCATAAAAATTTGATTTTTAAATGTAGATAAAAATTAAATCTTTATAGTAGAAAAGATTAGATCTAGATGTAGAAAAGATTATATTTTTATAAGTAGGACGATTAGATTTTTATATGTAGAAAGACTGGATGTTTAACAATGAGAAGGAATGATCTTTATAATGAAAAGGTTATATTGTTTTAAACAAAATGATGAGATTTTTATCATCTTGAAGGCGAATTAAAAATATGATTTTTATATTATAGAAAGAATAAAAATATGATTTTTATATTATAGAGATAATAAAAATATGATTTTTATAATATATAGATAATAAAAATTTGGTCTTTATATATGTAGCGAAATTAAAATCTGATTTTTATTATATATATGTTGAAATAAAAATGTGGTTTTTATTATGAACAGCGTGAAATGGTTGAGTTGGAATGTCGAACAAATCCATGCCATTCAGAAATTCAGAAATAGATAATGGCGGAGTGGAACCCCATGGTGAGAACTCCTCACTTTTAATTTATTTCTAGTTTGAATTATATACTAGGATGCAGACGGTGCTTAGCAGCACCCGACACCCGTCGTCCACAGACCATGGATGACTTGTTTGTTTGATTGTTGTGTTGTGAAATTTGATTGTGTGATGTGAAATGAAACAAAATATTTTATAGTGGAAAATATTTTATAGTTAAAAATATAATTTTTAACGTGTATATAAAATAAATAGTAATAAACAAATCGGAGATTTGTTTGTATACACTGATTTGACTGATATTGATTGGGACGATAAATTTTACACATCGCCCAACTTCACAAATAAAATCCGTGTTAGTTGATTTGAAACCCCACACGGGTATTGGGATGATATTTGACGTACATTAATCCCGATTGTTTAGTTGTATGTCAATCGATGGGTTGACAGACTGTGTGAGCATTAATTATTTATATTTAATGCTTATGCAGTTGTGTGGTGCACTCTGGATGATGGTTGATTATTTATCGTTGCTATTATATACATGTGTTGTAAAAAAATCTATATAATTAACATTATATGGTAATTGATTGGACCTCATTCCAATATAGAAATAAATATTCATGTGTTGAACTGATAAATATTCATGTGTTGAATAGAATAAACATCATGTGTTGAATAAAAGCCGTGTTGATTAGATTGACGCCATTTTGACGTGAACGATATTTATATCGATTTTATTCATTTTTATAATGAATATAGAAAAGAAAGTGATTTCAAAATTTAACGTTTTGAAAATATTATCATTTGTATACCGATGATGTGGAATATTCAATTTTGATTAGAAATTGAATATGAAGTTGAAATCGTTTCGAAAACGAATTTAAAACGATTTATAAAATAAGTTTTAAAAGGAAATCGACGAAATATATATAATATATATATAGAATGGCCTGAATAGAACGCGTCGCGCAGCGGCAGTTCGCGAATTTCGACCAATGACTTCGAATGGATATTGCGGGAGATCCGACCGTCGGATTCTCCTAAAACCGGAACCGTTGGGTTCGTAACGAAAAGAGCTTTCTAACGAATATTATAGATTTGAAATCTAACGGTTGGATTTGGAATTATGTCCAAATCAAATTTGGAAAAGGTCGCTGTAAGTGCAGTTCGATGGCCATTGATGGAAATCGACTGTACGGGCCTTGATAAAATTATTAAAAATAGTAATAAATAATTTGTGTTAAATCATAAGAAATGATTTGGGAAGAATTGGGATGAAAAACTCCATGTTTGAAAAGATAAAAATAGATTTTTATCGAAATGAACTAGTTTTGAACTAGAATTATAATTCTATTTATTTTTAAAATAAATAAAGTGGATTTGAAATGGTTTTAAAAGTAACCAGAATTTCCAATAATTGAATTGGAATGGATTTGAATCGAAATTGTCTTTGGAATATTTCGATGTTGGATTTCGTGATGTAATAGATATTGTTATGGGAATTTGAAAGATATATTTATATCGTTATTTCCAATACGATATTTGTTGGTCGTAGAATTTGATATTGAATATAAGCCGATATATTTTCTATTCAGAGCCTTGTATTTAATATCAAATGTGATTTGGGTTTGCTGTGAATGGTGTCTTCATTAACACTGTTCTTAAACCCAGTTGAGAAAAATATTAAATCTTTTTATTTAGATTTAATGAAGTGTACCAATTAAATGGTATTTAATTGGAATTGAATTGGAATTGATTTTTGGGTTTATCTTGAACGGTGTTTTAAATAACACTTGTTCTTTAACCCGATAATTAATGTAATGTGATTTTGGGTTTATAGTGAACCATGTTTTAAATGACATTGGTTCTTTAACCCAGTTAAATACAGGATGTGTTTTCCCAAGTTAAATAATCATTGATAGTGATTATTGGGAAGATTAAAACTAAGTGGAGTTTTAATGAATCTTTAATTAGATTGAAATGATCGGGAATGGAGTATCACCAGTTTTGCTCCAGGCGATAATTAAATCTTTAACTAGATTTGAACGTGAAATGGTAATTGAATTTACCGATAACACCGTGGTGTTAGATATGAAGTATGACCAGTTTTACTTCATGGGATGAATAGATTGGGATTGGGAAATAAAATAAATGATTACTTCGGTGTGGTTCGCTAATCCCTACTAGTTTGAATTGATATTCAAAGAAGATTAAAGAATAAATTTAAAGAATTTATCTTTGATAAAATTAATGGGAATCTTTCCCAAAGTGTAAGAATATTTGAATAAAAGAATATTCTGAATTGGAATGAGGCGTATGTTGTGTTTGTGTAACACTTGTTTATTATATACGCGAGTTATTTAGAAAGACCGAGTTTATCCCATTCTGAATAACTGATTCGACGTGGTGTCGAGGATGAAGACGGTGGTTGAAGACCGGAGGTCTTCACATCGTTTGGGTGATTACTGATGATCTTGATTGGGCTGTACACCCAAGAGGAGGGAATCAGTTGGTGACCGTCTAGACGTATTTGGAGATCGATGGATATGCAAGGTACAAGGTGCCTCCGGTTTCGTTCAGACCCAGAACGAACTTGTAAATGGACTGTGTGTCTGACATTGGATTTTAGTCTGTGTGATTGATTTCTATTAAATATACATCTGTTTGGCGGCGGAGAATTTATTCTCTTGCTTAACGCCCTTCTCTGAGACGTACGAGCTTAGGGGTTATATATTGATGGATATCAATCGCATGGAGTGAATTGCCTGTGTGGCATGCCTAAGTGGCAAATGATCAAGGCTTTTGTTGAAAAGCAGAGTCTTGTGGTTGATGATCAAAGCACGGCCTGTGTGGCATAGCTTTGTGTAGCGTTGATTCGCGAGCCTCACACCTCGGTTGTGAACCAGAAACGGGAGAAGGATCCAGGGAGGGCATGCGTTTCTTTCTAGCTAGTGGTGGTGTCAGTGCTTAAACTGGCTGACATTTATATACTTTTCACCTGTGTGGTTGTTGCTGTTGCGAGGCGCCTCGGATATATCGATGACTGTGTGGAGCCAATGGAGTCATTTGGCTCATTTACGCCCCAAAGGGCGGGGAAACGCAGTGTTCAGGCATTTTAATCCACATCGTTGGACCGGCCCTGTGGCTCCTAGGTGCAGTTGCGGCTGTAGCCTGAGACATGGGCTAGATTGTCCCGAATCGATTGAGGACTATCTTTTGCCTCGGTTCACAGATGGAAATCCAGCTTCCAATACGTGATTTTGCGGTTTTATTTGTAGAGCCTAGTATGGCGACACAGTGGGATGGGGTACTCATGCCGTCTATGATTGATACTTATGATTGAAATTGTTTTATACACTATGCATTTATAATAGTATCAAATGATTTGTTTTTAGCGTACCAAGCATTCTTGGCTATTATAAGGCGCTGTTGTTTTATGTACTGGTATTCTTGGGAGGAAACCCGTTCCATGTTATACGGCGTGGTCCCTTGATTTACCTAACTTTAAAATAAAGACTAATAACTGTTTTAGTTCTCACACCAGTCACATGACTGACTTGGAGTTTATTGTTTTAACCTAACTCTGGGAGCCCTTATTTTGACACGGGCAGCTAGTAGTTTTGGTTTTGCAGATTTATATTCACAGGATCCTGATGTACAGCTGGAACGATACTCGGAAAGCTCTGTATCCGTGTATTACTTTCAGTTGTGTTTTGTATTATTTTCCGCTGCTATGTGATTTTATTGTAATCTCTGATATTTTCTGTGTAATATTCATTCATACTCTGTATATTCTTGTATTCTGATGGAATTGTTGTAATTAACAATGAAATGTTCTTCTGTTTGCGTTCCGATGTGGCTTGTCCTCAAAGCAACCCGTGCTTTCCTTCACGGGGAAGTTCAGGTCGTGACACCACACTTACGTTAGTGGATTATAATTCCTGAACAATACGTTCCCCCGCACTATGAGGCATAAATCAAGAGGCACTAGAGACTCAAATCCGAGGTACCTCGCTTTCCGTCATCCACATAAGTAAAAATGTCTGGGCTCCATACAATGACACCACTCCTAGCTAGAAAGAAACGCATGTTCTCCCTGAATCCTTCTCCCGTTTCTGGCTCATACCGGGGTGTGAGGCTCGCGAAGTAAAGCTATACACAAAGCTATGCTAATTAAAACCATGCTTTGATCATCAACCAAAAGGCCCTGCTTTTCAACAAAACCTTGATCATTTGCATCTTAGCATGCCACAGTGACAATTCAAGCCATGCAACTGATGTCCACCGATATATAACCTCTAAGCTTGTACGTCTCAGAGAAGGGTGTTAAGTAAGAGAATAAATTCTCCGCCACCAAGCAGATATATATTTAATAAAAATCAATCAACATAGAATAAAATCCAATGTTAGACACACATCCATTTGCTAGTTCGTTTTGGGTCTGAACGAAACTGGAGGCACCATATTCCTCGTCCCATATGTCCAATACATGAGAGAGGCCCTCGCACATCCGAACAGTCAACAAATACATCCGGATAACTACCATTGTAACCCTTTCAAGGCAGCAACTCCAATCAAAGGCATCAGTAGTAATTCATTCGATATGAAGATCGCCGGTGTTCAACTATCGTCCTCAATATCTTCGACTTTCAATTGTCGTATAATTTTTTGAAATGAGATTTAACTCGGCCTTTTCAAATAATTCTCAAATATATATAATTCAAATCATTTCTTTGCTTTGGTTAACTTCAATCCTATAAATTAATGTCAAAGAATCTAACCGTCCATATTACTTTATAAACCAAGGGAAATCGGTTTATTTCCATTCTATATCATTTATAATATTTTATAATGATTTATCGCTATTCTTATTTATATAAAAATAGCCCATTTGATTCGAACGACGTTTCAGGTCATTACACGGGCCTAGCGCCGTTTTTATCCAAAATTGAATTACACATTTCTCGAAATCTAACCGTTGGATCTTAACAAACTTAATATCGTTGGGAAGAACTTTCCAAAGCGAACCCAACGGTTCCAGTTTTGGGAAAATCCGACGGTCGAATCTTTCAGTATAATCGTTTAAAGTTACGATTCCAAAATGCGAACTACCGCGCGTGATTCGTTTTATTTTAATTTATATACATATATGTATATATATATACACATAAATATAACTCATTCAACGATCTCAAAACCATTTATTCTTCAAATAATTTTGTACACTTCATATTCATGTTAAAAAGAATATTTTTAATGAACAAAAATATATTTCACACATGGAAATTTTATTTTAATGAATCAACACATATTATTATTTTTCTAACATCGCTAACATGTTAATATTTTAATGAACAAAACATAAGATTATTTTTCTAACATCACTAACATATAAATATCATTGTTTTAACAAATGATCATTTTTCTACTTTGCTAACATCTTAATGTCATTATTTAACAAATGAACATTTTCTACTAACATCGCTAACATGTAAGTGACACTATTTTAATGAATCAATAATACAATAAAAATGTAATTTTTGTTGTCTAAACTTTTTATTTAAAACATGATTCTTTTTAATGAATCAAACATACAATAAAAATGTAAATTTTATTGTCAAAAACGTTTTCCTCAATCGTGCATCTTTTAATGAATCCAACATACAATAAAAATGTAATTTTTATTGTCTAATCATTTAATTCGAACAATGAATATTTTTCATCATTTCTTATATACAATAAAAATGTAAATTTTTATTGTTAAAATTTTCTATTTCAAAGGATGAATATTTTTCATCATTTCTTATATACAATAAAAATGTAAATTTTTATTGTTAAACTTTTCTATTTCAAACAATGAATATTTTCCATCATTTCTTATATAAAATAAAAATGTAAATTTTTATTGTTAAACTTTTCTGTTTCAAACAATGAATGTTTTTCATCATTTCTTATATACAATAAAAATGTAAATTTTTATTGTTAAACTTTTCTATTTCAAACAATGAATATTTTTCATCATTTCTTATATACAATAAAAATATAAATTTTTATTGTTAAAGTTTTCTATTTCAAACAACGAATATTTTTCATCATTTCTTATATACAATAAAAATGTAAATTTTTTATTGTTAAACTTTTCTATTTCAAACAATGAATAATTTTCATCATTTCTTATATACAATAAAAATGTAAGTTTTTTTATTGTTAACATATTATTATTTTCAAACTATGATCATTTTATTCTTCCTACATACAAATAAAAATGTAATTTTATTGTTCAAACAATTTTTACTTCAAAACATGAATATTTTTTATATTTTATAAATATGATAAAAATGTGATTTTTATTGTTTAAACAATTTTTATATTTCATACATAAATATTTTACAACACATGAACATTTCAAAAAAAATTGGCATTATAACGGCAGGGAAATTAACACCGGCACCGTGTCCAGCACGGCTCCTCTGCTATCCTAGGCCTCGCGGCGATACAAGGGTTTCATTTTCAGTGATTTTCGCAATATCATTCATTTTCACAACACAATGAATATATCACAAACACAACCAATTTTGTTGCAACCACAATCAATTTCTACCACACAATACTATCAAACAAATCGTCTATGGTCTGTGGACGACGGTGACAGGAGCTAGCAAACTTCGTCTGCAACCTAATATAATTTTATTCATTAATTTTTGAATTCAGAAATCTCACATTGGTTTTGACGTCACCTAAATTCGTAGCAAGCTCCTAATTTTCTCCGGTCTCTTCTAGAATGTAGAAGACGTTGTCATGATCACAAATGGTTCCTGTTTCATGTGATTTCGATATCGTATCAGAAAGATATGGTTTTTATAATTAAATCACAATTCGCAACACTTTTAAATGTTGTAGCCCTTTGAAATTAACCAGGCCATTACCTTCTAGTTTTGCTCAAAACTAGGTCTGAAATTTTCGAGCTCCACAACCAACTTGGCAGCGATCGGATTATACGACGTCGAAGGGGAAGAAGGGGTGCTCTGATCGATGGTGGTGGGGCCCAACTCGATGGAAGAACCGAGGCACGGCGGCGGATCCAAGGGCGGGACTTCCTGGCGTTGATTCGACGAAAATACTCCATGATAAATTACACAACTGGTATGGTTTTGAAGCTGGGGAGGAGATCTACAAAATCCTCTATAGGGTCATTGAATCTTATTGAGTATCTTGGCCAGAATCGAGGAAAGAGGGGGAGAAGCTGTGGCCACCGTTCATGTTTAGGATATCGGGGTTTTTCGGAGCGAGAAAATAAACGGAGGATTCCTGTTGGTTTATATATTTATATTTTAATTCTCTTAATTCCATAAAGTCTCGTTAACCCATACGAACTCCAAATCAAACCCAACGAGTGTCGCCCCTAGCTAAATACCCCCATTACGGACATAATGGAAAATGTTTCATTAGCCCATTCGACTGTTTCAGTCTGTTTTTCTTTAAATTAAAATATAAAACATTCAATATTAAATTTGAACGTATATTTTAATTTACCGGGGCTACATACTAATTCCGAAAATTCCCCAAAAATAAATCTAGCTATATTTTGACGATACGGTCCTAAATAAATTAATTTCGTCGAATTTGGAGGCTATTTGAAAAATGGTCTTTTTAATGGTCAATCCAATTCAAAAAAAATTACCAAATGCGTTTTGATTTACCACGCTCACATATTAATTCCAAAAATTATGGAATTTTTAACCTAGCAATAAATTGACATTCCGGATCCAACCAAAGTGGTTTCGTCGAAAATGGAGGTCATTTTCACAATGGCTATTTTTAAGGGCTATATATTATATTAAATTCCATAGCGACTATTTTAAATTTTAAACTGGACATAACATTCAATTCTTGTTATGAAATCTGGATTTTTCACATTCGTTAGAAAGATATAATTAAACATATTCAAATATTTCTGGTTTTACTGAAGTCCGATTTATTTTGAATTCTGTACATTCATTTGAAATTTAAAATCGAATTTTTTAAACTACCACGCCATTTCAGGATCGTTTCATAATTAAAATAAATATATACGCTTTAACTTCAATTTAAATAAATTTTAAATTGTTATTATTTAAAATAAATCATTTTAAATATTCCAAATTCATAAAAATAACTAAAATAAAAAATTTAAATTGGTTCTGATTTTCCGGGTTGTTACAATCTCCCTCACTTAAAACTTTTCGTCCCCGAAAAGGAAACAACAGTAAAGTAGGAAACAAAACGGAAATGAAAAATATTGTAAATGTACCTTACACCAGAGCTAATCAGAGATGTCCACTCTACACTTGGGATAAGCCTGCTTAATGTTATCTTCGGTCTCCCATTTACAGTCTCTAGGATCTCCGCTCCACTGCACCTTGACTAAATGTATCTTCTTGTTCCTGAGAACTCTAGTTTCTTTGCCAATAATTTTCAATGGCTCTCTTCTTACTGTAAAGCTTGGAGTGATTTCCAAATCTTGCTGCGCGGCTTCTTCCACAATCAAGTCTCGATCATGCACATGCTTTCGAAGTTGAGACACATGAAATACATCATGTACTCCTGGCAACCAGTCTGGTAACTGAACCCTGTAAGAAAGAGTTCCAATTCTTTCGAGTATAGGAAATGGACCAATAAATATAGGCCCCAACTTCCCTATTTTCCCGAATCGGACTACTCCTCTCATCGGAGAAACTCTCAAATATACATAATCACCAACAGCAAATGCTAAATCTCTTCTTCTTGAATCTGCATAACTCTTATGTCGGCTCTGAGATGTTTGCAAACGCATCTTAATGAAATCGACTTTGTCCTAAGCTTGTCGAATCATGTCGGGACCCAATACTAGAACATTGCCTGATTCTACCTAACATGCGAGAGATTTACATGGTCTACCATACAATGCTTCGAATGGTGATGTTTTTAAGCTTGCTTGGTAACTGTTATTATATGAAAACTCAACCAAATGCAAGTGATCTTCCCAAGATCCGCCAAAGTCAAGAATACATGCCCGCAACAAGTCTTCTAGTATATGATTCACCTTCTCAGTTTGGCCATCTGTTTGGGGATGATAAGCGGTGCTCAGATTTAACTTTGTCCCCAGCTCTACCCGGAATGCTTCCCAGAATTTACTAATGAATATCAGATCACGATCACTAACAATACTACTGGGAATTCCATGTAGTCTGACAATTTCTTTGAAATTAATCAGCGCCAGACTTTGAGCTGTTCTATTCGATCTGACAGGAATAAAATGGGCAATCTTCGTGAAACGATCTACGATCACCCATATACTTTCATTACCTTTCTTGGTGCTGGGCAAACCATCAATGAAATCCATGGAAATTTGATCCCACTTCCAATCTGGAACCTCTAACGGTTGTAACAATCCGGAAAGTTTCTACTGATCACTTTTGACTTGTTGGGAAGTAGAACACCTGCTAACATATATTGAAATGTCTCTTTTCATAGATCTCCACCGGAACATACGCTTGTGATCATGATACATCTTACTCACCCCTGGATGAATATTAAGCTGTGACATTCATCCATTACTTCTCTTCTAAGCTCAGGAATATTCGGAACACAAGTTCGGACTAATAACTTCAGAACTCCTTTGTTATCAATCTGAAAACTCGAGGGTTCGCCTTCCCGAACTCTTTTACTAATTCTCTGAATAAATTCATCATCCTTCTGAAGAACGGAGATTTTGTCAATCAATGAAGGCGTAATAATGAGATTCGAGATAATTGCATTCTTCCTGCTAAGCGCATCTGCTACAACATTGGCTTTCCCTGGAGTATACAAAATATCTAGATCGTATGCCGCAAGAAATTCTAACCAATGTTGCTGCCTCAAACTCAAGTCCTCCTGGGTGAATAGATACTTTAATGACTTATGATCTGTATATAATTCGAACTTCTCACCCAAAAGATAGTGCCTCCATATTTTCAAAGCAAACACGACAGCTAACAACTCAAGATCATGAGTAGCATATCCTTCTCATGCAGCTTCAACTGACGGCTAGCATAAGAAACTACTTTGCCTCTTTGCATTAATACCGCACCAGCACCTTCAAGAGAAGCATCTACATAAACTATCAAATCTTGATTGCCACAAATAATAGTCAACACTGGAGCGGTAGTCAACCTTAATTTCAACTCTTGGAAAGCGGCCTCACATTCAGGCGTCCAATTAAACCTTGTATGTTTCTTGGTAAGCTTCGTTAATGGACTAGATAGCTTCAAAAAATCTTTAACGAATTTCCGATAATAGCCAGCCAATCCTAGAAAACTTCTGACTTCTGTAGGCTTGCTAGGCTGCTTCCAATCTCGAATAGCGGTGATTTTACTTGGATCCACTGAAATTCCTTCCTTCGATACTACATGACCAAGGAATTTACTTCTTCTTACCAGAATACGCATTTAGAAAATTTGGCTTTTAATACATTCTTTCTCAGAATTTCCCAAACTTCCTCCAAATGCTTCGCATGCTCGGCAGTTGACTTAGAGAAGATTAAAATGACGCCAATGAAAACCAGCACAAATTTATTCAAGCCATCCCAGAATACTCTGTTCATTAGATCGACAAAATAAGTTGGAGCGTTATATAGGCTGAACGACATTACCAACCACTCATAAAATATGTCTGGACCTCTGAAAGCTGTCAAAGGAACACACTCTTCAGCAATCCACAGTTGATGGAAACCTGTAGCTAGGTCCATTCTTGAAAATACTTGCGCTTCATTCAAGCGATCTAATAAATCATCAACACGCGGTAATGGACATTTACTCTTTAGCGCCTGCTTGTTGAGGTCTCGTTAATCAACACATAATCTGAGAGTACCGTCTAACTTTGGAACAAACACTACTGCTGCACCCCAATTCGAAAAGCTAGGCGTGATTAGACCTTTCCATAAAAGTTGTTTAGTTTGATTACTCAATTCTTCTTTCTCTTTCAATGTCATTTTTCGAATAGTGTGCACAACTGGCCTTGGATTTGGAACTAAATCAATCCTGAAGTCAATTCTCTCTATGGCGGTAAGCTATCCACTTCTTCAAACACATCTGCATAGGTCTTAATGACAGGAATATCTTCAATAGCAGTGGGGGAAACCTCAAGAGCAGCCCAAAATTCTTTTCTATCTGAATCTGAGCCTACGCGGGGTATAACAATATTTGCAAGCTTCGTCTTAACTTTAACTACTCTTTCTGAGAATTTAACTTCGGCCTCGTATTTAGTTAACCAATCCATCCCAAGAATAATATCGAACTCTGAAAAATTCATGATGATCAAGATACAAGGAAATCGATAATGGGAAAAAGAGACGGGCACTCTACAACATGAACCAAGGACCAGAGAACCTCCTATCGGATTATGAACTTCAATCAATTCTTTAAGATTCCTTAATTTAAGATTTAGCTTCTTGACTATATTACTCGAAACAAAGTTTTGCGATGCACCCGTATCAAACAATACTGTAATAGGAATATTATTGACAGTGAGCGTGCCTTCCAAAACATCTGGCCTTTCCATACTAGCTGAAGGCATTGCAGCATCTGTCATGTTATTGACTTGAGCTTCTTTGGTCACTTTCAAAAGCTGGCAATCTTGCTTTACATGACCAGCCTGATGGCAAAGATTGCATTCTCTATTCTCCTGAAACTTCTTATTGGACTTAGATCCATCTTTCTTTGAAGATTTACAGTTCCTTATAGAATGCCCTTGCTTATTACACTTGAGACATACGACTGTCTTTACCTTTTTCTGATTGTCCTTAGGCCCCTTATTGACCTCAGGCTCTGTACTTGCCTTAAGGCTATCCATTTCAAACTTCCTTTTGTTGCTAGAACTGCCTTCCTCTTCGTCTTCCAAAACACCTTGCTTCTCAAGATCCTTATAGCGATAAGCCATTTATATCATCTTAGAAAAAGGAAGATTCACATGAGCAATTACTCTACTTTCATACCTTCTTTGAAGTCCGTTAATAAACCTCAGGTTCTTCCTCAAAGGATCACGAATTAGTTCTGGACCAAAGCAGGAAAGTTCATTGAATTTATTCTGATACTCCTGAATGGTCATATCTCCTTGTTTTAGATGGTAGAACTCATCATATAACCGCTCAGTTGCTTCTGGACGAATAAATCTTTCCTTGAAAATTCCTTTAAATCTATCCCAGGTAATATTACCTTCTGGATTATCCTTTGTAATGGTTTCCCACCAGATTAAAGCTTCGTCTATGAGTGCCTAAGATGCTATTAGTCTTTTCTGTTCATCTCCCAGCTTTAAGCCTTCAAAAATTCTCTCAGAAGAACGCATCCATGCTTGTGTTTCAATAACCAACTCTTTGCCCAAGAATGGTACTTCACCCAGATTCTGATACTTCTTTACTAGAACTTCTAGCTTTGATTCTGGTTGTGGGAGCACAATTGGCTCATTAGATTGCCGAACCATAGAAGTACTTATTTTGTTTCTGCCACTCATTTTCTACTATGTCTGCAAATAGCAGACAAAGAGTCAGGCCAACAGAAAAGATATTGTAAAGCATAGAGACACATATTTAAGTATGGGAAGTTGGATTTCCATCATGAACCAAGGCAAGGGATCATCCTTACCGAATTCGAGACAATCTAGCCTACCATATCTCAGGATACAACCGCAACTGCATCTAGGAGCCACAGGGATGGTCCACACTTACGTTAGTGGATTATAATTCCTGAACAATGCGTTTCCCCGCCCTATGGGGCATAAATCAAGAGCCACTAGGGACTCAAATCCAAGGTACCTTGCTTTCCATCATCCACATAAGTAAAAATGTCTGGGTTCCATACCATGACACCACTCCTAGTTAGAAAGAAACGCATGTTCTCCCTGGATCCTTCTCCAGTTTCTGGTTCATACCTGGGTGTGAGGCTCGCGAAGTAACGCTATACACAAAGCTATGCTAATTAAAGTTGTGCTTTGATCATCAACCACAAGACCCTGCTTTTCAACAAAAGCCTTGATCATTTGCATCTTAGCATGCCACACTGACAATTCACGCCATGCGACTGATGACTATCGATATATAAACTCTGAGCTTGTACGTCTCAGAGAAGGGTGTTAAGCAAGAGAATAAATTCTCCGCCACCAAGCAGATAAATATTTAATAGAAATCAATCAACATGGAATAAAATCCAATGTCAGACACACATCCATTTACTAGTTTGTTTTGGGTTTGAACGAAACCGGAGGCACCTTATTCCTCGTCCATATGTCCAATACAGGATAGAAGCCCTTGCACATCCGAATAATCAACAAATACGTCTGGACAACTACCACTGTAACTCTTTCAAGGCAGCAACTCTAACAAAAGGCATTATTAGTCATCCATTCGATGTGAAGATCGCTGGTCTTCAACCACTGTCTTCAATATCTTCGACTTTCAATTGTCGTATAAATATTTGAAATGAGATTTAGCTCGGCCTTTTCAAATAATTCTCGAATATATATAATTCAAATCATTTCTTTGCTTTGGTTAACTTCAATTCAATCCTATGGATTAATGTCAAAGAATCTAACCGTCCATATTACTTTATAAACCAAGGGAAATTGGTTTATTTCCATTCCATATCATTTATAATATTTAATAACGATTTATCGCTATTCTTATTTATATAAAAATAGCCCATTTAATTTGAACGACGTATCAAGTCATTACGCTGCCCTGGCACTGTTTTTATCCAAATTTGAATTACACATTTCTCAAAATCTAACCATTGGATCTTAAAAAATTTAATATTGGAAAGATCTTTCCAAAGCGAACCAAAGGTTCTAGTTTTAGGAAAATCTGACTGTCGTATCTTTCACTATAATCGTTTAAAGTTACGATTCCAAAACGCGAACTACCGTACGCGATTCGTTTTATTTTAATTTATATATATATATATATAATTCATTAGACGATCTCAAAACCATTTATTATTCAAATAATTTTGTACACTTCATATTCATGTTAAAAAGAATATTTTTAATGAACAAAAATATATTTCACACATGGAAATTTTATTTTAATGAATCAACACATATTATATTTTTCTAACATCGCTAACATGTTAACGTTTTATGAACAAATCATATAATTATTTTTCTAACATCACTAACATGTAAATATCATTGTTTTAACAAATGATCCTTTTTCTACTTTGCTAACATGTTAATGTCATTATTTAACAAATGAACATTTCTACTAACATCACTAACATGTAAGTGACATTATTTTAATGAATCAATAATACAATAAAAATGTAATTTTTATTGTCTAAGATTTTTATTTAAAACATGATTTTTTCTACCGAATCAAACATACAATAAAAATATAATTTTTATTATCAAAAACATTTTCCTCAATCATGCATCTTTTTAGTGAATTAACCATACAATAAAAATGTAATTTTTATTGTCCAATCATTTAATTCCAACAATGAATATTTTTCATCATTTCCTATATACAATAAAAATGTAAATTTTTATTGTTAAACTTTTCTATTTCAAACGATGAATATTTTTCATCATTTCTTATATACAATAAAATTGTAAATTTTTATTGTTAAATTTTTCTATTTCAAACAATGAATATTTTCCATCATTTCTTATATACAATAAAAATGTAAATTTTTATTATTAAACTTTTCTATTTCAAATAATGAATATTTTTCATCATTTCTTATATACAATAAAAATGTAAATTTTTATTGTTAAACTTTTCTATTTAAAACAATGAATATTTTTCATCATTTCTTATATACAATAAAAATGTAAATTTTTATTGTTAAACTTTTCTATTTCAAACAATGAATATTTTTCATTATTTCTTCTATACAATAAAAATGTAAATTTTTTATTGTTAAACTTTTATATTTCAAACAATGAATATTTTTCATCATTTCTTATATACAATAAAAATGTAAAAAAAAAAAATTATTGTTAACATATTTTTATTTTCAAACTATGATCATTTTTAATCTTCCTACATACACAATAAAAATGTAATTTTATTGTTCAAACAATTTTTACTTCAAAACATGAATATTTTTCATTTTTTATAGATACGATAAAAATGTGATTTTTATTGTTCAAACAACTTTTATATTTCATACATGAATATTATACAAAACACGAACATTTCTGAAAATTTCGGAATTATAACGGCAGGGTAATTAACACCATCACCATGTCCAGCACGGCTCCTCTGCTATCCTATGCCTCGCGGCGATATAAGGGTTTCATTTTCAATGATTTTCACTATATCATTCATTTTCACAACACAATGAATATACCACAAACACAACCAATTTTGTTGCAACCACAATCAATTTCTACCGCATAATAATATCAAACAAATCGTCCATAGTCTGTGGACGATGGTGTCAGGATCTACTAAACTCCATATGCAACCTAATATAATTTTATTCATTTATTTTTGAATTCAGAAATCTCACATTGGTTTTGACGTCGCCTAAATTCGTAGCAAGCTCCAAAATTTCTTCGGTCTCTTCTAGAATGTAGAAGACGTTGTCACAATCACAATGATTCATGTTTCATGTGATTTCGACATCGTATCAAAAAGATATGATTTTTAAAATTAAATCACAATTCGCATCGCTTTTAAATGTTGTAGCCCGTTGAAATTAACCAGGTCGTTACCTTCTAGTTTTGTTCAAAACTAGGTCTGAAATTTTCGAGCTCAACAGTCAATTTGGCAGCGATCGGATTATACGGTGTCGAAGGGGAAGGAGGGGCGCTCTGATCGATAGTGGTGGGGCCTAACTCGGTGGCAGATCGGAGGCTCCAAGGGAGGGACTTCCTGGTGATGATTCGACGAAAATACTCCACGATAAATTACACAACTGGTATGTTTTGAAGCTGGGGAGGAGAGCTACAAAATCCTCTGCAGGGTCATCGAATTTTATTGAGTATCTTAGCCAGAATCGAGGCGAGAAGGGGGGAAGCTGTGGTCGTCGTTCGTGTTTAGGGTATCTGGGTTTTCTGGAGCGAGAAAATAAATGGAGGAATCTTATTTGTTTATATATTATATTTTAGTTTTTAATTCTCTTAATTCCATAAAGGCCCGTTAACCCATACGAACTCTAAATTAAACCCAATGAGTGTCGCCCTTGCTATTCCGGACACAATGGAATATGTTTCGTAAGCCCATGCGACTGTTTCAGTCTGTTTTTCTTTAAATTAAAATATAAAACATTCAATATTAAATTTGAACGTACATTTTAATTTACCGGGGCCACATACTAATTCCAAAAATTCCCCAAAAATAAATTTAGCTATGTTTTGACGATATTGTCCTAATAAAATTAATTTCGTCAAATTTGGAGGCCGTTTGAAAAATGGTCTTTTTAATGTTCGATCTAATTCAACAGAAATTACCAAATGTGTTTTAATTTACCACGCTCAAATATTAATTCCAAAAGTTATGGAATTTTAAACCTAGCAATAAATTGACATTCCGGATCCAACCAAAGTGGTTTCATCGAAAACAAAGGTCGTTTGCACAATGGCTATTTTTAAGGGCTATGTATTATATTAAATTCCATAGCGACTATTTTAGATGTTAAAGTGGACATAACATTCAATTTTCGTTATGGAATCTAGATTTTTCACATTCATTAGAAAGATATAATTAAACAAATTCAAATATTTCTAGTTTTACTAAAATCCGATTTATTTTGAATTTTGTACATTCATTTGAAATTTGAAATCGAATTTTTTAAACTACCACGCCATTTCAGGCTCGTTTTATAATTAAAATAAATATATACGTTCTAACTTCAATTTAAATAAATTTTAAATCGTTATTATTTAAAATAAATCATTTTAAATATTCCAAATTCATAAAAATTACTAAAATAAATTTTTTTAAATTGGTTCTGATTTTCCGGGTTGTTACACCCATTATGCTTAATTCCACTATCTGATCCTCATGTCATTTAGGTATCATCCCTAGAAAGACAATTTGATTGAATCTGAACAAGCATATGGTTCCACGACTTTAGGACTAAAAGATTTAGTCATAGCAGTTGGATTTGCACTGTTCCTTTGCTTCGATATTTTGAACAGGACTATTGCCCGTGCAGCATCCACCTTTACATTGTCTAATTGAAGTAGATTTATAGTGAAAACACTTATTGTTTCAGAAGTGCAGGTTGAGCTGTCTTATGATGGCCTTTTTGAGGAGAATCTCATACGATTTTCAGAGGATTTTGTGTTTTACATGGTCTAAAATGATATTTTGTTTAACCGGCTTAGAGATTCAGCAGCATATCATTTTTCGTTAGATGACAAGATTTTGAGTTGGATAATCTACATCCAAATTACCCATGTATGGGTGCAACTTATTTAGCACATTATTTTGAGAATGGAAAATTACAACTAGATTTTTTCTGTAATGTGGAAATTAGTCTTTTCTTTGATCGGTGGCATAAATATCAATGGAAACCGCATCATCTTTGATATTCTTGTTGTCTTATGTGCTACTCCACATAATTATTTTCTATATTTATAGCTATCCACTTTTATCTTTAGGCAATATTAGGTGAAGCTCCATGGGAAGTAGTTTGGTGGAAGGTTTCTTTTGTCGTCCTTAATTATTTCTTTGAAAGACGGTGATGTGGAAATCTCCAACAACACCAGCAGTGTTTGTAATGAGATTGATTATTTAGCTACCATGATACAACTATTTAAAGGTCATGGAAATGATTCTAGCTTTAGCCACGGAGAAAGTCATCTCATTGTTTATGGGAATTATTTGGGAGTTTCGATGTTGTTTTCTTTACTCTCCTAGTATCGGTTCTTTTCCCTTGCCATCATTTTTCTTTGATTTTTGTAGTTGTGTGTTTGAAACTATTAGTATTATTTGTCCTTGTTAAATTGCACAATGATGCTGTGGGTTTCTATCTTTTGGAAATATTGTGTATGTCATTGACACGTATTTATGGTTTGAATCAGAAGTGAAATCTAATATTCTGTTTCTAACTAATAGTTATACTAGAGCTAAGAAAAATAAATCTCTGGGGTAGTAAGTTTTAGCGGAGAACAGGATATGGTCTATTTTGTTATAGGTAATGATTAATTTTGGCCTGTACCTTAGAAGCTAAATTATCATTTTTGGGTTAGATAGTGATTTTGATTTGCACATGTTTCACATAACCGACTTCTGTCTACGCTGAATTATGACCTGAATCATCATTTCCAAAAGAAAAAAAATAGAATTTTTTCCCTAAGGTCATTAAAAGGAAACGAAGAGGATTTTTTAATTTTAAAGTAAGTTTTCATTTATAAAAGAGGTGCGCATTTTCGCTTCTTAAGCAAATTTTCTAAAATTTACATGAAATTTCTAGATGTAAAAAAATATTTTACTGAAAATCGCGATTTTTGAGATCTTATGTGAAGCATAAGGAAGATATTGGATAGTTATTCTTGATATGTTAGGAGTGGCGATGCGTTTAAAACATTATTGGTAATAAGAGGAAAACTATTTTAGCTCTGGAAACACTATTTCTATACTATGTTGATGGTGCACGCGAGTTATTATTTAACTCATTTATGTTTTAGAGAGTAATTATAAGCCTCTGTATGCAGTTTATATCTAAAGGTTTTGGGGAATTTAGGAAAAAACGAGGAAGGATTCCCCTATAATACTAGAACTGGAAATTTCAAAGTGGTAAGAATGTTAAACCCCTCACTTGAATTCCTTTTTTAGGCATTGGAGAAATAACTAGGAAGCGACTTTAGATGCGTTATCATTTTGGATGTTAGTATGTGGATGCAACATTGGTTGCTTCATGCTAACATTCATAGTAAAGTGAAGGCGTTGGACGAAAATTGTTTTTGAAATGCTGCATAAATAAATAATTGCCAGTATATTTTAGGATTCTTGCATCTTGTTTTCAGAACTTTTTCAAAACAAAGTGTGTACACATGTTAGAATCTTATTTAGAACCGTTATGCGTACCTACTTTTATGGTTGTGACTCATTATGTACACCGTGCACATGCATACAATTGATTGAAAAATTGGTTGTACACAAACTGATTGTGTAGTTTAGGATAATTAGGTGCTAGCACCATGACTTAGTTAATGGTAAAATTTCGAAACAATATTTCTTTTAAAAATGAAAGAATGTAACACCTTAAATTTTTTTATGTTAGTTAAGTTAGTTATTTAATTACATTCCAAAAATGGAATTAGAGAAAACGATGGAATCTAACCATGAATGTAACAACCCGGAGAATCAGAACCAATTTAAAATTTTTATTTTGGCAATTTTAATGAATTTTGCATTTTAAAATGATTTATTTTAAATAATAACGACTAGAAATTTATTTTGAATAGAATTAGAACGTATTACTTTATTTAAATCAAGTTGGAAAATAAATATTTATTTTATTATAAAAGGAATTGGAAATGGCACAGTAGTTTGAAAATTCGATTTCAAATTTCAAATGAATGTATAAGATTCAAAATAAACCGGATTTTAGTGAAACCAAAAATATTTGAATTTGTTTGAAAATATCTTTCCAACGAATCTAAAAAATCCAGATTTCATTAGCGGGAATAAAAAGTTATGTCCAGTTGAAGATTCAAAATGGTCGCTATAGAATAAATATAGCCCTTAAAAATAACCATTTTGCAAACGACCTCCGTTTTCGACGAAACCACTTTTGTTGGATCTGGAATGTCAAATTATTGCTAGATTCCAATTTTCATAATTTTTGGAATTAATATGTGAGCGTGGCAAAAGAAAAAGTGTTTTGGCAGTTTCAGTCAATTTGGATTGACCAGAAAATGGCCATTTTTCAAACAGTCTCCAAATTTGATGAAATTAGCTCTGTTAGGACCGTATCATCAAAACATAGTTAGATAATTTTTCGGGAATTTTTAGAATCAGTATGTGGCCCTAGTAAATTTAAATGTACGTTTAAATTAAATATAAATTGATTTATATTTTAATTTAAAGAAAAACAGATCGAAGCAGTCGAATTGTCTTACGAAGCATATCCCATTGTGTCCGGAATGGGGGTATTTGGCTAAGGGTGACAGTTGTTGGAGTTCGGTGAGCTAAACAAGTATAGTTGAAAATTAAAATAATAATATAATTAAGTACAAATATCCATTTGAAAAGTCAACAGCCCTAGAAATTCTTCATCGAGGTCAACCCTCTCTTCTGGCCGTTGTTCAGCGATTGAACGAAAAAAATCATTCAAAAATTCTTTACCAATTCTTGCCTAATCAATACATAAATATCCAGAATTTCTCAAACAAAATTCAAATACCTAAGAGTGATCTATAATTTGTGCGGCTAGGATCATAGATAGTGAAGTGGTTCGCTCGGTTTTTGCGCTCAAAGCTGAGCTGTTTGTGGCGGTTTCTTGGCCATCATGGGGGTGCGAGATGGCTTCCCTTACGGGCGGAGGTGGGGGAGGCCAAGGGCTAGGCGACGGAGACCGGTAATTGACTTTTGGAGTGCCATAGGGCAGTGCGTGGGTGAGGGATTCAAATCGATGGATGGGTTTCTCGTTGCTGAAGTATGTTACGAAGGGGAAGGTGATTAGTGAGATAATTAGGGAAATTAATATTTATTTATTTATGTAATCAAATGTTTAAACTATCATATCTATTTGGTACGGACACATAATTGAATGATTTCAGAACTAGTGGAATGACGGAGACGAGATCTACACGATGGAACTAACTAGAACCAAAACGGAGCACGTTGGAATTTCAAGCAAATTTGAATGCAAACAGAATCAAAACAGAAATTCAGAAATAAAAACCAATGTGAGAACTTCTCACTATTATTTTTGTACAGTTATTTAAATTATTTTGTAACTGCACATATGAACTGCTCCCCATCGTCCATAGACCATGGACGACTTGTTTGATTGTATTGTGATGTAGGAATTGATTGTAATGTGAAATGGGCTGTATAAAATATTCATGTGTTGAACAAAATATATGAATAATAAAAATAACATATTTATTGTGAAATGAACTGAATAGAATATTCATGTGTTGAATAAAATATTTTATCGTTGAAAATATAAATTTTAACGTGTATATGAATAAAATAAATATTCATTTACAAACCGGACGGTTTGTTATGTACACCGATTTATCTGATATTGGTTGGGACGATAAATTTTACACATCGCCCAACTGCACAAATAACAAACAGTATTTGTTGTTTGAAAATCCCATACGGGTATTGGGATAATATTTGACATACACTGATCCCAATAATTAGTGGTATGTCAATCGATGTGTTGATAGACTGTATAAGCGTTATTTATTTATTTTAATGCTTATACAGTTGTAAAATGCACTCTAGATGTTGTATGAATTTTTAACGATTGTTTATCGTTATTATTGTATACATGTGATGTTGAAATCCATATAAATAAAATTATATGGTAATGGATTGAGTCTGATTCCAGTTCAGAATTACCGAATATTTTAAAATAATATACAGAAAATATTGAAATGAGAAGTCGTGTTAAGTAGTTAAACGCCATTTTAACACGAACGGGAATTTGGTCGATTTTATTCATTTTATAATGCATATCGAAAAGTGATTTCAAAATCTGATATTTTGAAAATATAATAATTTTAATATTAAAACGACATGGAATATTCAATTTGGATTTGAATTTGAAAATAAAATTGAAATTGTTTTAAAGTTAATTTAAGATGAAGTTATAAAGAATATTTCAATTTTCATTTGAAATTGAAAATGAATTGAAATCGATTTGAAATGAATTTAAAACGAATTTATATTGGAATATTCAATTTTGATTTGAAAAAGAAAAGCAAATGGAAATCATTTTAAAACGAATTTGAAACGATTTATAAAATCCGTTTTAAATGGAAATTGACGAAATATAATATATATATATATATAATATAATGGCCTGAATAGAACGCGCTGCGCAGTGGCAGTTCGTGAATTTTGACCATTAACTTCAAAAGGACGTTACGGGAGATTCGACCGTCGGATTCTCCTAAAACCGGAACCGTTGGATTCGTACCGGAAAGAGCTTTCCAATAAATATAAGAGATTTGAAATCTAATGGTTATATTTGGAGATATGTCCAAATTAATTTCAGAAAAGGTCGCTATGGATGCAGTTCGGTGGCCGTTATTGCAAACCAACTGCACGGGAGATAATAAAATTGTTAAAAATATGAAAAAATTATGAAAAATCATAATAAATGACTTGGAAAGATTTTTGGTGAAAAATTCCAGTTTTGAAAAGATAAAAATGTATTTTTGTCGAAATGAACTAGTTATTAACTAGAATAATAATTTATTTATTTTTAGAAATAAATAAATTAGAATTGAAAATGGTTTTAAAATAACCAGAATTTTCCAATGATTAAATTGGAATGGATTTGGAATGGAAATAATCTTCGGGATATTTCAATATGGGATTCCGTGATTATACGGATATTGTTGAGGTATTTGGAAGATATATATATATATCGTTATTCCAAATATGATATTGGTTGGTTTCAGAATTTGATATTCAATATAAGCCGATATATTTTCTATTCAGAGCCTTGTATTTAATATCAAATGGGATTTTGTGTTTGTCGTGAACGGTGTTTTCACTAACACTGTTCTTAAACCCAGTTGAGAAAAGATATAAATCTTTTTATTAAGATTTAATGAATTTACCAATTAATTAACATTTAATTGGAATTGAATTGAATTGGATTTTTGGGTTTATCGTGAACGGTGTTTTAAATAACACTTGTTCTTTAACCCGATTAACAATGGAATGAGATTTTGGGTTTTTCGCGAATGGTATCTTTAATAATATTGTTCTTAAACCTAATGGCGTTAAGAAAAATAGAAACTAACTGGAGATTTACTAAGTTGAATGGTTTCCTGGGTATTGATCTGATGTTGGTTTCGGCCTTTGGGATTAATACTTAGGGAATTGTTCTTTTACTAATTTACGGTTAGAGACTGATGGGATGGGGTCTTCAGTAACACTGTTCTTAAACCCCGTGTGAAAAGAATAAATATTTTAATTAAGATGTAGAGAAGAATTATCAATTAATTAACATTTAATTAGATTTGAAACAGAATGTGAATTAGGTTTATTGTGAACTGTGTTTTAAATGGCATACGTTCTTTAACCCGATTTACAGTGAAATGAGATTTGGAACTTATAAATCTTTGTATTAAAGATTTAGTGGAGATTTTTCCAAAGTAAAGTTTTCCAATTTAATATATTGGAATGGAATGGAATTTTATTTGATAATAATCGAAGTGAGTTTCTATGGAGGAACATTGTTAATATATTTGGAATTTAAAAGGCTTTGTCGTTATTCCATTTATATTATTAGTCGGATACGGAAATTGATATTGATTATATATTGATTTTTTTTTCCGTGAAGATTCCTGTAACACCCCGGATATTTCTATAAATATTTGATTGTGCGTATATGTAAATATATGCATGGCCATTGATAATTTAAAAAATGTTATAAAGGTAATGCATGAGTATATGTTAAAAGTAAAAGATTCATGCATTTTAAAAAGGTTAATGCATTAAATGTGCAAGTAAAAGGAAGAAATCAATGTGTAAATGCAATAATATAAAAAGAAAAAAAAATGAGAAACATTAATGAATTGATGGCATGCATAAAAATGGTCAATAAAGAAGGAAAATTTAATACGATAACAATGCAGAAGAATATATTAATGTCAATGTTAAAAATTAATGTGCAATAGAATTTACAATTAAAATATTAGTGAATGAAAGAAAATTCAATACGTTAAAATAGGCAATGTTCCAGTGCAATACATGCGATAAAAAGAAATAGATTTCATGCAAAGGTATTAAGTTGCATGCAATGAATGTTTTGGCATTAAAGGGTATCATAATCAGTGCATCTATATATATATATATATATATTAATATTAAAATGCTAACGGAAGAAAGAGATGAATTAATAACATGCAATTAATTATGTGCATGTGAATATATGCATAAGTTAATATATTGAAAGTTATATTGTTAATGCATAGAATAATAAAAAGAATTGAGCGCATAAAAGTAAGATGCATTAATTACAATGAATAAATAAATAAATAAATGCATTATAGTTAAATTCATTGATTGTAAAATCAGGATGTACAATCAAAATAAAAAGAAAGTCAAATGCATTGATTGGAGAAAGAATGATATATGCAATGCAGTGTGAAAGCGGTTAAAAAGATGGTTTAATTAAAAAGATGGTGTGAAAGGGGTTATGTAGAGAGGAGGTTAAAAAGATAAATAAATAATCTAATTTATTAGGGGAAGAATAAACCATATAATTGTTCGCATACAATTACTTAGTTTATGCATAGTGGTGAATTATAAATGAAGATAAGTTAAAACTAGCGCTGCACGCGAACAACGGAATAACAAAACAAGGAAAGAAAAGATTGTCTTGAAATTTTATTTATGTGCAATGAATAAAAATTTAAAATCAAAAAGAGAATATATATATATAATAATAGCACATGCCCCTGCACATGGTCTATGGGTGCAACGCACCCTGGCTGGGTTCTAGAATGTTCTTTTGTAAGGTGAAGTGGACAGTTTAGATGAGCTTTTATTTAATCCTAAGGGACCAGTTCTTCTAACCCACCTATAAATAAAACCTTAAACCCACAGATTTATTCCTATATCTCTATGGCGACAACGAAGTGCTGCTTCAACGTAGATTGTTCTAGCCTTTTTCTTCTTCAACCTATTAGGGGAATTCATGCTTGGAGATTTAGGATTCCACATCAGCAATCCCTAGAACTAATTGAAGATCTTCTCTGTTCTCTTTTAAATCTCTTCTTCAAAAATAAAAGAAAATTAGATTAAAGAGTTCTTCTACATCAAACTAAAAAGAAAAGGGATTCAGATCTACAATTTACGCTATGCAAGGAAAGGGAAAAACCAAAGATAAATCAGACCTATGAATTGGAGAGCAAAATTAAGGTGAGTGGATTTACAATACACTTTTTGTATAATAGTATAAATATCGTTCGTCATTCCCCAGTTAAAGATTCAATTTAAAATTCATGTTATAATAAATTGTAATGCTTGTTGTATACCTATTCCATTCTTCTTCATCCCAATTCCTTTTTATTTTTAAGCCTAGTCTACCTTTGAGTCTAGTTCAAATATCATTATGATTAATATTAATGTAATTTGGAAGAATATTGGGAAATTATTGAGGTATAATCTGTAATTGGGAATTTTGGAGCATAATTCATAATGAATCTTTGAGTATAAATTGGGAACGAGAAGCTATGCTAAATAGCACATAATTATGAATTCCGATATAAGACGCTAACAGGAATATGTGTGAATTGAAATCATTGGATATGGAATGGGATTTGGGAAGAGGTGATTCATTGCGGATCTAATATTATGGGTTTGAATTTTTAAAATATAAGTTTGGATTGGGGATTTGGAAAATGGATTTAAAGTTAAAAATCTTAATTTGATAAAGGAATGGATGAACTAGAAATCTAATTAGAATTATATAGGTTGGGGTAAAACTTATCTTAGGTAATTATGGAACCTAACTTATAAGTCTGAAATTTAAGACATGAATACATTCATAAATTTAGGTAATTGATATGTTAAACTTAATTTGGGGCATGAAACGTAAGTGTACAATCCGTTTAAAAGATGAACATGCAAAAAACCCGAGGTTAGAACGAACTTGCGGTGGAAGTCTGCCCAGAACCGCCTGGCATAACCAGCAACCACATGTAACATGTCTAATGTGAGAGGTTATTGACATATTTACATAACGCCTAGACACGAGGTTAGACTGCAATTACGGTAGAAGTCTGCCCGGAACCACCCGGCATATCCTGCATCCGCAAAAGGTTAGTCTAATGTGGAAGGTCTAGTGTGTAAACATATAAATCTGTTTTTATAAGAATCAAATGTAACACTTAACCAAGATAATACACGAGTGGTCGTATGAGCGTAATAAGAAAAGGGGTTAAGTGGGTTTGACTGAATAAAAGGATAGGGTTAAGTCAACTTGGGTATATGGACAAACTTAACCAACGTAATAATGGGGAATGATAGCAACCTATTATGAACATATAGGGGAAATATGAAAGTCAAATAATAGGTAGACTTGTCCTAGGGACAAGGGAAGATGGTAGTAAGACTAGAGAATGGGACAACTTATATTATAAAATAAGTTGAATATAAACTACAAGCGATAATGAGTAATCTGTTGATTGACATAACATGGGTTATGAGTAGAAAACCTTAGTTAAGAGGACTAAGTAAATAACGGTAAAGAGAAAAAAGTAATAAGCCTTAGTTAAGGAAACTAAGCAATAAGCCTTAGTTAAGAAAACAAAGTAAACAACGATGGATTGTGGCGACATCAACAGATGGAAGTAAAACTGAATAAGAAGATATGAGGAAAAACTTATATAAGAAATAAGTTAAGATGGATAATGGCATATAAAGCTTATTAAGGAAACTTACAAGTAATGAGTCATACTTGAGACATTAATAAGCAAGAGAAACTTGGTAATTAGAATCGAAAGGCAATATGAATAAGGATAACCAAGTTATAAAGAAATCCGATGAAGCAGAACAAGCGCATAATTGGACAATTAGACATAGTTCTAATAACACGTAAGAATGAGGCGCTTAGACCAGTTCATACGTTAGAGTATGAATAACCATAATGGGTAGATCATCGGGATGCCAAAAGACACAAAGAGGAGCGCATGTACATCTAAATATTCTTGTAGGCTCCAACTGACTGAGTTAAGAGGCACGCGACTTCCTGGACGTAGGGTACTCTTGGTATTCCTCTGTGAGTGGTAGATGATACGCCTGTGCTCATAGAGATTAGGTCTGCGTGGGTGAACCAATGAGTATGCCTTGATTGCAATAATAAGGGGTGATCAAAAGACTAAGATGGACCAACGTGATTCGGCGAGACCAGTTTGTGCCTTGCGATAGCAACTCGTCGTCTACCTACCATCTTCAGTCAGTACGTAAAGCAGAAAGGCGAAGAACTCCAAAAGACCATATACTTTGCTATCTAGTTATGGGTGAGGTTGGCCTATAGGTTTGAAGGGCATAGGGGGGCCGGGGTTAAGTTCTCATTCTTGATTTTCTTGGGTGCCTTTCATTTGTTAGTTGAGGGAGCGGTCTAGTGGGACCATAGCCACTGTAAATCCAGACCTTAGCATCTGCAACCGGTAGATATCTGAAAGCTCCTGACCGAGTTCTGTGTTTCTTGATTAGCCATGCCATGGGACTCGGGCGCACATATAGAGAACATGTGCAATAGACATCGAGAACGATAGACGATAATTATGTGGGAAAGTCTAGGTACACTCATGTAGCTCTGGGTGGTGTATCATAGACTAGAGGGCATTACGTATGAACCTAGTGGGATCTAGGGTAGTAGTCCAAACGCTTACGTAATACAGAGGATTCTACGAAAACGTAGCGTTGATATATTTATATATATATATATACACACACACACATATATGGGAATTCGTACGAACATTGAGTAAGGGGACAACATACTTACGGAAGAGTCTGTGCGAGTAGGGCGTAGCTACATATACACTATATTAGGTTAATCTACTGGTGAGTATATGGGTGCAACGTGTGTGTAAGCCTAGAGTGCTAATATCACAGATAACCTAATAAACTAAGAAAAATATAATAGAATGGTATATGTAGGATTGTTCAGAAGTTTATTCTAAATTCATTTATACAGAACTTATGTTTTGACCCTCTCCTCATAACATTCTCAGGTTAGGTTCAGGACAGAGACTGTATGGCTTTGGATACTGATTAGCAGTATTATTATAAGGTAAAGCTATGTTTTAATTACATTATATTTTATTCCTTCCGCTGTGAGATGTTTTTCGAATTCTGACATGTTTTATGTCTTTGTCTTTTCTGTAGGATACCAGAGCAAACTAATTCAGGAAAATGATTGGAAATGGAGTACCACCAGTTTTACTCCAGTTGATAGCTAAATTTTTAATTAGATTTGAACGTGAAATGGTAATTAATATTTACCGATAAAACTGTGGTGTTAGATATGGAGTATTACCAGTTTTGCTCCATGGGATGAATAGGTTGGGACTGGGAAATAAAATAAATGATTACTTCGATGTAGTTCGCTAATCCCGACTAGTTTGGAAAACCTTAATATGGTTTGATATCCAAAGGAAGATTAAAGAATAAATTTAAAGAATTTATGTTTGATAAAATTAAAGGGAACCTTTCCCAAAGGAAAAGAATATTTGAATAAAAGAATATTCTGGATTGGAATGAGGCGTATGATGTGTTGTTACAACACTTGATTATAAGATACGCGAGTTATTTGGAAAGGCCGGGTTTATCCCATTCTGAATAACTAATACAATGAAAAGTCAAAGAGATTGAAGACGGTGCAAGACCGACGATCTTCACATCAAATGAATGGGTTGCTACTGTTGCTCATGATTGGAGTAGCTACCTTGAAGGGGCTACAGTGGTAGCCGTCCGGACGTATTGTTGATTGTACAGATATGCGAGGGCCTCTCTCCTATATTGCACATACGGGACGAGGAATATGGTGTCTCTGGTTTCGTTCAGACCTAGAACGGACTTGTAAATGGATGGTGTGTCTGAAATTGTATTCCTTTATACTGTATTCATTGATCTCTGCTAAATATATATCTGTTTGGTGGCGGAGAATTTATTCTCTTGCTTAACACCCTTCTCTGAGACGTACGAGCTCAGAGGTTATATATTGGCAGAAATCAGCGATACAGTATAGATTGATAGTGTGGCATGCAGAGATACAGTGATCCAATCTTTTGTTGGAAAGAAAAGTTTGGTGGATGATGATCAAAGCACAACTTTAATATAGCACAGCTTTGTGTAGCGTTAATTCGCGAGCCTCACGCACCGGTATGGTGGAAAACTGATGGTTAGATCAGTATGCTTTAGAGATGAGGATAGAAACCCTATAGGTTGTCATGGATTCGGTCGACCGAGGTGATACTGGTTGTGGTCGCCCCACACCAGTAGGGATAGGGGCACACCCCCAATTCCTAGATGGACAAAGTTAGCGATGTTTTCCAATGCTTGAACGTAAGCCACGATAACTTGTTTTCCTGGATAGTGTGGATGTGCATGATGGTGTTTTCGCATACCTGCGACCTAAACTGTGGTGAATTGCACTACGCGATAGATCTTTCGGATCAGGAGCCACCATGATGGAAATCCAAACTTTCAAATACGACATTTTGCAGTTTTGATTATATACTATGTATGGCGGCATAGTGAGATGGGGCGCTCATGCCGTCTATGATTGATACATTTATATTTGTAGTAGATTTCTTCGCTTCTAGTAATAATAAAAGATTTGTTTTAAAACAAGCATATTTGGCTATTATAAGGTAAAACTTTATCCCTCGGCTTGCATTGCATTGTGTGATGGGACCTGAATCTTATAATAGCTTCATTCTTCTTTATTTAGCATTGCGTTGTTTGTTATAGGCACCGATATTCTTGGTGGTAAACCCGTTCCGTGTTATAAGGCGTGGTCCCTTGATTTACCTTATTTTAAAGTAAAGTTTTAATAACTGTTTTAGTTCTCACACCAGTCCCATGACTGAACTGGAGTTTATTGTTTTAACCTAAACTCTGGGTGCCCCTATTTTCCACACGGAAAGCTTGTAGTTTTGGTTTTGTAGATTTAAATTCACAGGATCCTGGTTTACAGCTGGAATGATATTTGCAAAGCTCTGTATATGTGTATCTCTTTCACTTGTGTTTTATATTATTTTCCGCTACTATGAAATGTAATTTAAATCTCTGATATTTATCAAATGTGTAATATTCATTTGTACTCTGTTATATTCTTGTACTCTGATGTAATTGTTGTAATAAACAATGAAATGTTCTTCTGTTTATGTTCCGATTTGTCTTGTTCTCGATGCAATCCGGTCTTTCCTTTACAGGGAAGTTTGGGTCGCAAATTTGGTATCAGAGCTTTGGTTTATAGAGCTCGAGAACATGACACATTAGGACCGAATGAAAGAATTCATCGGAGATTGGATTAGTAATATCCAAGGGGAATGACACATTAGAGATGGGATCAGTAGTATCCTAGAATGAGCATGAAGAGTGTTATTTTTATAATAAAGATGAAAACAAATTTTGTTTTGAAAATTTATATCTAATTATTCGTATTTGAATATTATTTTGTATTGAAATTGGACTATCAAGTGTAAGAAGAGTTTGAATATATGCCTTGCAAGCGTGTATTCGAAGTCTCAAATATACTGGGTAGATATAGAATCGCATTCTACTCGCCCGAAGATGATTCTGGTGATATATATATATATATATCATCATCAGTGTTTTTGTTCGAGTTTCGAAAGTGGAATATCTATATATTTCCAATCGACTGGTGTGAGAACCAAAACTTAGATATGGATTATTATTGTGATTTGACATCAAAAATATGATTTTGAGTATATTAAAATTATATATATTTGAAAATATAATCAATAGATTGATTGCTGACTGTGATGTTTGATTATTGATTCAACTAATAAAAATACTGGAATAATAAATAAAGTATAATCAAGATAATTGTTAAGTGAAAAATAATGCAAACTCTCTTGACAAAATCCTCAAAATATTATATAGGATATGGACGACTATGGCTTATCTCATATTGAATTCTGGATGACTCTGAAACAAGCAAGGAGAGCTCACCAAAAAGCAGAAAGAGAGTTGAACTTAGGAACACGCAAGGTTGTTTATTGTCGTAAATATAGAAAAGAAGGCCATTATGCAATTGTGTGTTCTGAGAAAATGAAGAAGAAAGAGAAACAGATAAGACCAGACATAGCTTGTTTCAAATGTAAAGAGACGGGCCATTTTATGCATAAATGTCCAAATGTAAAGAAAAACCCCAAAAATCTAGGAAAGGAAAACAAATGCTTTCGATGCAAAGAAGTAGGGCATCTACCCCGAGATTGCCCATTGAAGAAGGGTGATCCGAAAAAAGGAGCTATCAACTTTGGAAATTATGCAAGAAGGAGGCACGACTTCCTAAAAAGTTGGGTTTTAATGTAATGAACTAATATTTTGGGTACATGTATGTATATGTGTGATGCTTGTATGAACGTATGGATGCTTTTCGTTTTAAAAATGTATCAGTATTGTATAACATAACTAATGTAGGGAATATATTGAATTAAGTCGAATTTAACTTTAGTATTGAATCAATTTGAAATTAATTAAAATAGAATTGCATACATATACATGTATATCTATTGAACAACTCATTGCAAGGAGTCTAGAGCAGAGGAATAAAATTGTATGCCCGACAAATAGGTACATGTTTACTAATTTATTGGGTTTTGGTGATTTTATGAGCCGCTTGGCTTTTTCTTTTTCTTTTTGAGATGAGAGGGCCTGTGTGGCGGTTTGGGGACTTTCGCGATGCTCCCCGTACAAAGGAGGTTATGGCGAATTTTTTCAAAAATTTAGGGTGTTAGCCAAAATTTTGAAGAATTTGAAAATTCTTAGAAATCGAAAAGTTGAAGAATGAAAGCCAGAATGAAAGTTGAGTTGGTTAGTTAAATAACTTTCAGCACCGTTCCTTTCCGAGGACGAAAATATTTTATGTGGGGAAGATTGTAACAACCAAGAAAATCAGAACCAATTTAAAATTTTTATTTTGGAAATTTTAATGAATTCTGTATATTTAAAATGATATATTTTAAATAATAATGACTAGAAATTTATGTTGAATAGAATTAGAGTGTATAACTTTATTTAAATAGAGTTAGAATATAAATATTTATTTTAATTATAAAAGGAATTGGAAATAACATGGTAGTTTGACAATTCGATTTCAAATTTCAAATAAATGTATAGGATTCAAAATAAACTGGATTTTAGTGAAACCAAAAATATTTGAATCTATTTGAAAATATCTTTCCAACGAATCTGAAAAATCCAGATTTCATAGCGGGAATAAAAAGTTATGTCCAGTTGAAGATTCAGAATGGTCGCTATGGAATAAATATTGCCCTTAAAAATAACCATTTTGCAAACGACCTCCGTTTTCGACGAAACCACTTTTGTTGGATCTGGAATGTCAAATTATTGCTAGATTCCAATTTTCATAATTTTTGGAATTAATATGTGAGCGTGGCAAAAGAAAACGTGTTTTGACAGTTTCAGTCAATTTGGATCGACCAGAAAATGGCCATTTTTCAAACGATCTCCAAATTTGATGAAATTAGTTTTGTCAAGACCGTATCGTCAAAACATAGCTAGATTTATTTTTCGTGAATTTTTAGAATCAGTATGTGGCCCCAGTAAATTAAAATGTACGTTTAAATTAAACATAAATTGATTTATATTTTAATTTAAAGAAAAAATGATCGAAACAGTCGAATTGGCTTACAAAACATATCCCATTGTGTCCAGAATAGGGGTATTTGGCTAGGGAGACAGTTATTGGAGTTCGTTTGGAGTTCGGTGAGCTAAACAAGTATAGTTGAAAAATAAAATAATAATATAATTAAGTATAAATATCCATTTGAAAAGTCAAAAGCCCTAGAAATTCTTCATCGAGATCAACCTTCTCTTCTGGCCGTCGTTCAGCGATTGAACGAACAAAATCGTTCAAAAATTCTTTTCCAATTCTTTCCTATTCTATCCATAAATATCCAGAATTTCTCAAACAAATTTCGAAGACCTAAGAGTGATCTATAATTTGTACGGCTAGGATAATTGGTAGTGAAGTGGTTCGCTCGGTTTTTGTGCTCAAAGCTGAGCTGTTTGTGCGGTCTCGGCCACCATGGGGGTACAAGGTGGCTGCCCTTACGGGCGGAGGTGGGGGAGGCCTAGGGCTAGGCGTTGGAGACCGGTGATTGACCTCTAGAGTGCCATAGGGCAGTGCGTGGGTGAGGGATTCAAATTGACGGATGGTTTTCTCATTGCTGAAGTATGTTAGGAAGGGGAAGGTGATTAATGAGATAATTAGGAGATTAATTAGGGAAATTAAATAATTATTTATTTATTTATGTAAACAAATGATTAAACTATCATATCTCTTTGATACAGACATAGAATTGAATGATTTCAGAACCGTTGGAATCACGGAGACGAGATCTACACGATGGAATTGACCAGAACCAAAATGGGGCACGTTGGAATTTCAAGCAAATTTGAACGCAAGCAGAATCAAAACAAAAATTCAGAAATAAAAACCAATGTGAGAACTTCTCACTATTATTTTTGTATAGTTATTTAAATTATTTTGTAACTACACATATGAACTGCTCCCCATCGTCCACAGACCATGGACGACTTGTTTGATTGTATTGTGATGTAGAAGTTGATTGTGATGTGAAATGGACTGCATAAAATATTCATGTGATCAACAAAATATATGAATAATAAAAATATCATTTTTATTGTGATATGAACTGAATAGAATATTCATGTGTTGAATAAAATATTTTATCATTAAAAATATAATTTTTAACGTGTATATGAATAAAATAAATATTCATTTACAAACCGGATGGTTTGTTTATGTACACCGATTTGTCTGATATTGATTGGAACGATAAATTTTGCACATCGCCCAACTGCACAAATAACAAACAGTATTTGTTGTTTGAAAACCCCACACGGGTATTGGGATAATATTTGACATAAACTGATCCCAATAATTAGTGGTATGTCAATCGATGGGTTGACAGACTGTATAAGTGTTATTTATTTATTTTAATGCTTATACAGTTGTAAAATGCACTCTAGATGTTGTATGAATTTTTAATGATTGTTTATCGTTATTATTGTATATATGTGATGTTGAAATCCATATAAATAAAATTATATGGTAATGGATTGAGTCTGATTCCAGTTCAGAATTACCGAATATTTTAAAATAATATTCAAAATATATTTAAATGTGAAGCCGTGTTAAGTAGTTAAACGTCATTTTAACACGAACAGGAATTTGGTCGATTTTATTCATTTTATAATAAATATCGAAAAGTTATTTCAAAATCTGATATTTTGAAAATATTATCATTTTAATATTGAAACGATATGGAATATTCAATTTGGATTTGAATTTGAAAATAAAATTGAAATCGTTTTAAAATGAATTTAAAATGAAGTTATAAAGAATATTTCAATTTTGATTTGAATTTGAAAATGAATTGAAATGAATTTAAAACGAATTTATATTGGAATATTCAATTTTGATTTGAAATTGAAAAGGAAGTGGAAATCATTTTTAAAATGATTTTGAAATAATTCATAAAATTTGTTTTAAATGGAAATCAACGAAATATATAATATATATATATTATATATATTATAATGGCCTGAATAGAACGCGCCGCGCAGCGGCAGTTCGCGAATTTCGACCGTTAACTTCAAATGGACGTTACAGGGGATTCGACCGTCGGATTCTCCTAAAAAAGGAACCATTTGGTTCATATTGAAAATAACTTTCCAATGAATATAAGTGATTTGAAATCTAATGGTTAGATTTGGAGATATGTCCAAATCAATTTCAGAAAAGATCGCTATGGATGCAGTTCGGTGGCCGTTATTAGAAACCGACTGTACGGGCAATAATAAAATTATTAAAAATATGGAAAAATTATGAAAAATCATAATAAATGATTTGGAAAGATTTTTGGTGAAAAATTCCAGCTTTGAAAAGATAAAAATCTATTTTTATCAAAATGAACTAGTTATTAACTATAATAATAATTTATTTATTTTTAGAAATAAATAAATTGGATTTGAAAATCGTTTTAAAATAACCAGAATTTTCCGATGATTAAATTGGAATGGAAATAATCTTCGGGATATTTCAATATGGGATTCCATGATTATACAGATATTGTTGAGGAGTTTGGAATATATATATATATACACACACACACACATACATACATACATACATATATATATATATATATATATATATCGTTATTCCCAATATGATATTGGTTGGCTTCAGAATTTGATATTGAATATAAGCCGATATATTTTCTATTCAGAGCCTTGTATTTAATATCAAATGGGATTTTGGGTTATCATGAATGGTGTCTTCACTAACACTGTTCATAAACCCAGTTGAAAAAAGATATAAATCTTTTTATTAAGATTTAATGAAGTTTACCAATTAATTAACATTTAATTGGAATTGAATTGAATTGGATTTTTGGGTTTATCGTGAACGGTGTTTTAAATAACATTTGTTCTTTAACCCGATCAAATATGGAATGAGATTTTGGGTTTGTCGTGAATGGTATCTTTAATAATATTATTCTTAAACCCAATGAAGTTAAGAAAATTAGAAACTAACTGGAGATTGGCTAAGTTGAATGGTTTCCTGGGTATTGATCTGATGTTGGTTTCGGCCTTCGGGATTAATACTTAGGGAATTGTTCTCTTACTAATTTACGGTTAGAGACTGATGGGATTGGGTCTTCAGTAACACTGTTCTTGAAACCCGTGTGAAAAGATTAAATCTTTTAATTAAGATGTAGAGAAGAATTATTAATTAATTAACATTTAATTGGATTTGAAACGGAGTGTGAATTGGGTTTAGTGTGAACTGTGTTTTTAACGACATTCATTCTTTAACCCGATTTACAGTGAAATAAGATTTGGAACTTATAAATCTTTGTATTAAAGATTTAGTGGAGATTTTTCCAAAGTACATTTTCCAATTTAATATATTGGAATGGAATGGAACTTGATTTGGTAATAATCGAAGTGAGTTACTGTGGAGGAAGACTGTAAATATATATGGAATTTAAAAGGCTTTGTTGTTATTCCATTTATATTATTAGTCGGATACGGAAACTGATATTGATTATATATTGTTTTGTTTTTCCGTGAAGATTCCATAATTAATGGAATGTGATTTTGGGTTTATCGTGAACTGTGTTTTAAATGACATTGGTTCTTTAACGCAGTTAAAGACAGGATATGATTTCCCAAGTTATATAATCATTAATATTGGTTTTTGGGAAGATTAAAACTAAATGGAGTTTTAATGTATCTTTAATTAGATTGAAAAGTGAATGTGATAATTAAAATTATCAATTCAAGAAAATGATCGAAAATGGAGTACCACCAGTTTTACTCCAGGCGATAGCTAAATCTTTAATTAGATTTGAACGTGAAATGGTAATTAATATTTACCGATAACACCGTGGTGTTAGATATGGAGTATTACCAGTTTTTCTCCATGGGATGAATAGGTTAGGATTGGGAAATAAAATAAATGATTACTTCGGTGTAGTTCGTTAATCCCGACTAGTTTGGAAACCCTTAATATGGTTTGATATCCAAAGAAAGATTAAAGAATAATTTTAAGAATTTATCTTTAATAAAATTAATGGGAACCTTTCCCAAAGTAAAAGAATATTTGAATAAAAGAATATTCTGGATTGGAATGAGGCATATGATGTGTTGTTATAGCACTTGATTATAAGATACGCGAGTTATTCGGAAAGGCCGGGTTTAACCCATTTTGAATAACTGATACGACGAAAAGTCGAAGAGATTGAAGACGGTGCAAGACCGACGATCTTCAAATCGAATGGATGGGTTGCTACTGTTGGTCATGATTGGAGTAGCTACCTTGAAGGAGCTACAATGGTAGTCGTCCGGACGTACTTGTTGATTGTACGGATATGCTAGGGCCTCTCTCCTGTATTGGACATGCAGGACGAGGAATAAGGTGCCTCTGGTTTCTTTCAGACCTAGAACGGATTTGTAAATGGATGGTGTGTCTGACATTGTATCTCTTTATACTGTATTCGTTGATCTCTGCTAAATATATATATATATATATATATATATATCTGTTTGGTGGCGGAGAATTTATTCTCTTTCTTAACACCCTTCTCTGAGACATACGAGCTCAAAGGTTATATATCGGCTAAAATCAGCGATACAGTATGGATTGATAGTTTGGCATGCTGAGATGCAATGATCCAAACTTTTGTTGAAAAGCAAAGTTTGGTGGATGATGATCAAAGCACAACTTTAATATAGCACAACTTTGTGTAGCGTTAATTCGCGAGCCTCACACACCGGTATGGTGGCAAATTGATGGTTAGATCGGTATGCTTTAGAGATGAGGATAGACACCCTATGGGTTGTCATGTATTCGGTCGACCGAGGTGATACTGGTTGTGGTCACCCCACACCAGTAGGGATAGGGGCACACCCCCCCCCCCCCGATTCCCACATGGATAGAGTTAGAGGTGTTTTCAAATGCTTGGACGTAAGACGTGGTAACTTGTTTTCCTGGATAGTGCGGATGTGCATTACGGTGTTTTCCCATGCCTGCGACGTAAACCGTGGTGAATTGCACTAAGCGATAGATCTTTTGGATCAGGAGCCACCGTGATGGAAATCCAAACTTCCAAATACGATATTTTGCGGTTTTGATTGTATATATATATATGGCGACATAGTGGGATGGGGAGCTCATGTCGTCTATGATTGATACATTTATACTTGAAGTTGATTTCTTCACTTCTAGTAATAATAAAAGATTTTTTTTAAAACGTACCAAGCATATTTGGCTATTAAAAGGTAAAACTCTATCCTCCGGCTTGCGTTGCATTGTATGATGGTACCTGAGTCTTATAATAGCTTCATTCTTCTTTATTTAGCATTGCGCTGTTTGTTTTAGGCACTGGTATTCCTCGAGGTAAACCCGTTCTGTGTTGTACGGCGTGGTCCCTTGATTTAGCTTATTTTAAAGTAAAGTTTTAATAACTGTTTTAGTTCTCACACCAGTCCCATGACTGACCTGAAGTTTATTGTTTTAACCTAAACTCTGGGTGCCCTTATTTTCCACACGGGCAGCTTGTAGTTTTGATTTTGCAGATTTATATTCACAGGATCCTGGTTTACAACTGGAATGATATTTGGAAAGCTCTGTATCCGTGTATCTCTTTCAGTTGTGTTTTGTATTATTTTCCGCTACTATGAAATGTAATTTAAATCTGTGATATTTGTCAAATGTGTAATATTCATTTATACTCTGTTATTTCGTGTACGCTGATGTAATTGTTGTAATAAACAATGAAATGTCCTTCTATCTATGTTTCGATTTGTCTTGTTCTCGAAGCAATCCGAGCTTTACTTTACGGAGATGTTTGGGTCGCCACAATGAAACTAGCACTGTTGCGTTTGCGTCAGAATTTTGGTGAAATTTCATGTTTGGAACTTCATGAACAGAGTCTGTATAAAAAATTTACGTGCGAAAAACAATACAGAGGGTTAAAGAATAAATGATAATAAATCTTACCATAAATCCCCTGCTCCTACTGAAGGCGGGATGATTAGGGAGGTTGACAGGGGATCAACCGCTAGGTGTGACCTCCTAGTCACTGCTCCAGTGGATAGGATTAACAAACATTTGTGTGAATAGACTGATCCTATTAAAATTAAATCTGATAGTTATGGGTCATTTGAGCGCCTATAAATAAAGTCCTAGTCCCCTTCTCTTTTCCTTATATTTTCTATAGACATAAACAAAGATTTGTCATTTTCATTTCCCCAATCTCTTCCAAACTTTCTAAAATAAAATATTTTTCTAAACAAATAACAAGAATTGGAGAGAATGAATCCAAATTTATGAACGAAGATTGGTTTTGCACATAAGGTAATTTCTTAGGTTTCTATTCTTGATTTCTTTTTCCCTAATTCAATTCTTTTATAGATTTACAAATTTTAATATTTATATCTTCCCCCTTTATACATATTATATAGAACTATAAGGATTTGTAAAACAAATCTAAAGTTATAATTCAAATTTGAGATTTGGGATAGCTTTACAGATGAGTGAGAAACTTAAAAAGTTTTTATAATATCGGATCTATTTCAGTGGTATAACCTGAATTCATAGCCTAAATCTAATAATTGAAATGTGTAGGTTTTAATGTAAAACATCTAAATCTTGCCTATAATTCTTTCAATATCTTTCGGTTAATGTTTACATATAGATATGGAAATCAATCTCTAGATATTATCGAGATTTGTGTTGTTGCTTTGTCCCAGATTTGTAAAAAAATGTGTGTAATTGTAAGATTCACGTAAATTTCACTTTTAGTTTCAAATCTTTTTGTGTTTTGGATTGTTTAAGGTTTTGTTTAATTTTTATGAATTAACCGTTTTGTCCTTTTTCTACAAAAAGATAGAGTTTGAAATTATAAGAAGTATGAACAAAACATATGGGAAGAGATGTGTAAATTTACGTATATGTACATAATTTACCATCTATTCCAAATAAAATATTACCTAATTTATTTTAATTCTGAACATATTTATATTTCATATTTTAAAATGTTTGGATAATTTTACATAAATTATGGCAAAGGATCTTTTAATGGTATTTTAAATCTGAACAAGGCAAAACATGGAAGTATTGTCCTAGTCAATAGATTGCACTAGAATATAAAATAATTAGATTTAAAAATTTGTAACTACATAAATATTGCGTTAATGCGTGTGTGTGCACGCATATATATATATATATATATATATATACACACACACACATACTCGTTCAAAGCAGTCGTAAAAAATGCTTGTATAATTATTAGTTAAGTAAACGTTGAATAGGTTTGAATTTGTAAGTTCTCCATTAATGGTGGGTAAATGGTAACATTTCCTATAATAAATGGAGAATAAATGATTGTAACCTTGGAATTTTTGTGATAAATGTGGAATTTAAAAAATTTCAACTAATATAAATAAGGATTAAAGATTGTAGTAGTGCAATTTTATGGAAAATAAATGTCGTAATGAATGAAGGATTTTGAAATGGTTATAATTAATATAAACAACACTAAAATATATTGTAACTCCAAATCAGGGGCAACTAATGCAATAAACTCTTATATATATAAATTGAGATAATAGATAACAATTGGCATAATTAATGGGAGTTCCAATAAATGGAAATTAATGGAAATAAATGGGACTAATATTTGAATGTTTATAGCATTGGGGAAAAGTGACTGTTGTGGTCATTAATAGCATATGGAAATTATGGTAATTAAATGAAATAGGTATTAGGTACAAATTATCAGAATAAATACTAAACCCTATAAATCATCTTAGAGCTTATAATATCTTATCTTATCTTATAGAAGTAGTAATTCTTTTTCATCTTTAGTTTAATATATATCTAATTAATATAAGAATCAAACTTCGTAGGTTAATGATGCAAGGTCAGTTGAGTTATTCGACAGAGTTCAACACTTTCCAACAGTCGGATATATGTACAACTGATGTGAGATAACATTAATTGTAGGAATCCACAACATTTATTATCCTAGTATGGAATGTTTCTAATGGTTTACTTCAAGCATTGAGGCCTTAAGTGGTTGTAAGGGCCGCCTCACTTTCAAAAGAAGGAACCTAAAGGACAAATTAGTTTCGTACCCTGCTGTGAAATCAAGGCCTTAAGTAGTTTGGGATCTGCCTATTGAGGTATACAATGATTGGATTCGTCCTTTTCTTTTAAGAAGTAAGGGTATAGTCGTGGGATCCACCCTTGTTAGGTATTAAGTGACCAGATAACTTGTCTTTTTCCGATAAGAAGTATTAAATGACTAATTGGGTACAATTTTGGAAATCTTTGGAAGGGTCTTCTTCCTTTACGTAGTAAGTGGATGGGGTAGATTCCGCCTTGGGATGTATTAAATAACAGCTATCGGAAGTGCTAAACATTTGCCTATATTGCAGTAAGTATTAAGTATTAAGTGGCTTATGAATTGTCCAATAAAGTCTGCTAGATTGTCACATAGGAGTCAACAGGGGAAGGTCTTATATGGCGAAAAGTTGTTTATCTATCCTGAGGTCATAAGTGACCGTTTACTATCTCTTGCCTTATGCGGGATTTGATATATGTGAATGACGAAACCCTTGATAAGTGTTTAGGGGGTATAGTATCTAGTGTCCTTTAATTTATACTCATGTATTAGTAAACCACCTATCAAGGTATTAAGTGATCAATTAAACCACCTTAGGCCTTAAGTGGTTGTAGGGATCCAAACTATATATTATATTTTGAATGAGGTTATAAGTGGCAGTAAAACATGCCTCTTTCGATTTTATGTGGTATTAGGTGGTCATAAAGTCTTCCTCTTAGTGTGAGTCTGTAGGGTGTTTTGAAGGCTTCATATATGCGTAAAGGTTCTATCTCAGTATATAATAATAACCTATTTTTGGAAAGTGAAACCTTGGGTATGGTAGTTAATCAGTGTGCATAACTTTCTAAGGTTAGGTTAGAATCACTAACTTTTGTTAGACATATAATTTGGGTGAGACCAAACATGATACATTTATATATCGTGGACAGTGTTATACATTTTCAACTCGTCGGGACTTGCTGTTCTAACCCCCTCCTCATAACAACTCTCAGGTTTATCTTAATAGAGACTGGTCTTTGGAAGCGTTCGTGTTTGGTTCTCCGTTCTTTTTCTCTCATGCTAGCTATTGATGTGGCGATTTACTATTAAGGTAATTGTCATAGTCAATAGTTGTTATCCTATCTTATTTCAATTGCGGGTTAGTTTTATAATCCTTTGATTGTTAAGTGGTCTTTAGGCCTGATTCCCAAAAGCTATTCAAGCTCGCACAACTCAGCCCATCATGTGGTTCTACAGCCCGAAGTGTTGCCAAGATACTCAGAATTCAAGCCCATATGGAGTCGTGCAAACGCGGTCATCATGGCTCATCAAACTGCTCGAATATATCTAAGTATGGTAAGATCAGAATTCAACATCACCACAATTTGTATCCTAAAGAATTTTGTATTTGGTCCTCAACATCTCCTCCAAAATACAACTCCAATTTTGTATCCCACTTTCCTCAAAACTCTGTATGCCCAAAGTGCCTTCTTATTACATATCCCAACTCCATGTCACTTAACATATCCTAAGTTCACCATACATTTCGTATCCCTGTAACAAACTCCCAACTTTCATAGCAACACAACACTTTTCATAATTGATCCGCTGCTCCCTGAATTTCGTATCCCACTTCCACATGCATTATTATGTATCCCATGACTCCAAGGTATGAAAAAAAAACCTGATACAAATTTGAACAAGGCAGATATGAAAAGGAGCATTCTTAGGAGGACTCGAAATGGAGCACATCGACGGTGGATACGAAATGGGCCACGCCATGGTGGATACGAAGTAGCATGGGGGGGTGGATACAAAATGGGGTAGGGAGAGGATTCAGAGTTATAGAGAGTTGTGGGGCGAAAACTTGGCTAAGTATTTAGGAGTTATTTCGATCTCAGGATCAGCACGACTCCCGAGATATGAATATGGAAAGTGGGCCCCACATCTCACATGCTTCCACTTACTCCAGTACCTACAAATACCCCTTTACCAACAAAGAAAAGAGGGCTGGCATTTGGATTATTGGACAATTTGTGAAGGAATTCTTGATCTTAGACACCATTAGAGCACATTGAAGCTTCGGGAAGAAGAATTTTCCTATTTCTCAAGGCTTTAACTCTCGGATAACAAAGGGATCTCAAGAACAAGAACTATAACTCCATACTTGGATTTAATAGAACTTAGTTACCATCATTACCTTTGTAATCACTTGTAAAGATGATGTCCACTATTGTATTTCCTCAAGAGTGAACAAAATTAGCAAAGTCTTCAAAGTGGACGTAGGTTCATCCAAGCCGAACCACTATAAATATTGTGCTTATTACTTCTTGAATATTACATTTCCTTACGCGAAACATTATTTTCATTAATTCGGAAATCTTTAGGTGCTGTGCCAGTTTTGCACATTAATATATTCTGGTGCTTTCACTGAGAACTTAAAGACTTAGGACTTTACCTCTTTCCGACCTTTTTCTATTTCAAACAAGGAGTGCTACTTAGGTTATTTATACCTACCTACTAAGTTCGCTTACAATTGCTAGGAAAGGAAAGAACATTGTGACGGAAATTCCACTACCGCTGAGACGCAAACTTCTCCTCGGCCTCAACCTTTGGAAAATCTGACTGATATGGAAATCGCTACCTCCTTCAATCCGGAGGCTCCAGTTACTCAAGCTCAATTCTTCGAACTTAATAAGAAATTAGAGGAAAATATGAAACAACTTAATGATCAAATGAAAACAAACATCGAAATGATGCAACTACTCTAAGAAAACGCTCAACGAGACGTCGCTCGCCTTGAAGTCAACTGAGACCCTCGTCCTCAACAAAATGTTTCAGAAAGCTCTTCTTCTGAAACTTACCATGGAAAGAGTAGCCAAAGAAGGAGGATTAATGCGAATAGAAATGGAAACGGAAATGGTAATGGAACTACCCTTAATGTCAATGAGGGAACGCGTCAACGCGAGTGTTCCTGGTTGGCTTCTAACAACGATCAAGAAACTAGTACTCAACCCCTACATGACGGGACTTTCCTGTCATTACACATAACTGAAAAAGTGCTAGAGTTGGATTGAGTAATATGAAATAAAATAACTTAGCGGCATAATGTGATATTCTTAACCATGCAATAGTTATGCAAGTAAATATTTAATAAACTAAATATAACGATATCACATATAAGAATAATGTAAATGCAGTAAAATATAAAATAAATGACAACAGGAATTTTATTACTGGTTTAAAGCACCATCCTACGTCCAGTTCCAGACTCCTTCTGGAATTTCAGTTATAGCAATACCCTCATTTCACCTAGAGGAACAGTATTACAAACACCCAAGCAACAAAACGGGGACCTGAGCAGTAGAACAAGATTTCACCTGAACATCCGAATAGGACTTCTTGCCTGAGCAGCGGAATAGGATTTCAACAGAAGCTTTGAACTTTTTATATGTGTTCAAAGTAACTTGAATTATTCACGATTTGAGTACACCCTTCCTATAATATTATCCTAAAATAAACGATGTGTTTGTGAAGATTTGAAAGGAAGTAGATTGCTTTTAAATCGATAAGTATGAAATAGAATCAACAATTCAAAGTAATGAGAATAGTTTTGAATGCTTTTTGAATGCAAGAGAATAAAGAGAGTAAGATAAGAATTTAAGACAAGAATCAGTTATTTAGGTGATTTGGAAAGTGATGTTTGTAGTGTACAAATAGTAATCAAAGAGTAATAATTATTCATGAGAAGCTTCAATGAAAAGAAGCAACTAATTCTCTTGAAATTGGATTGAAAACTCTTAGTGAAAGGAAGTGTCTCTTCACTGGAAATAAATGTTGGAAATAATCAGTCGACTGGTTAAAAATCACCAGACAATTGGTTGAAAACGTATATATATAAATATATACACAAGTTGCAAGAGTTGTGCACTTTTGTGCTTACCAGTCGACTTGTAAAAATCTAACTAGTCGGCTGGTTAGTGCATAAATGCATAACTTTGGCACTTGTGTGCCAACATTATATATATTGTTTCGTATATTGTTTTTTGTGTTGTGATATTTAAGGATATATTTTAACAATATAACACAATATAATATCACAATTAACTAATCAAACTAAATCACTTTCCTTTGATCTTCTTCTTTTTCTTTGTCATGAATCAAAAACTTATAAATCAACATTCTCCCCTTTTTTGATTGATGACAACCTCTTGCAGTCTCTTGTAGATATTTTTAAAATGTATATTTCTCCCTTTGAATATATGCTATATATGAATTTTCTCCCTCTGAGTATATGACTATAACTTTTTCTGCAACAATTTGTTAGTGTACTTACCTCTTCCCCTTTGTCATCATTAAAAAAAGTCAAATAATATAATAAATAGCATACACAAGAGTTCATAAGTACATATTAGATATTAATAAGTTAAAATATCAAATAGTGTTCAAATAGCATACGAGACTATTTATTACAAGTCACATGAAAGTTATAGAGATACCGAAATAGACTTCTCTTTGTTGTGGTGTACCTGCAAAAAACATGATGTATATACTTTGGTACCCACTTGCTTCGTTAGGGTCCAGGGGTTAGATGGAAGGTAATCATACCCAAGAGGGTTTAATGTAACCTTTAAAAATAAAAATAATTCATTATTAACTACTGAATCAAAATAATCATCGATATATTTTTCTCTGTTTTTTCAACTTACAAGAACCCAAATAGTTAAATAATTTCTATTGATATTTATTTTTGTACTTCTAGATTTATTATAAAAATCTCTAGTTATAGAAGTATTCGAATTTCACTAAAAATTGGATCTTGAACTTACTCGTGCCTCAGTACTAGCAATAATATTTTTATAATACATAAAAGCATATCTAGTACTATTTCTATGCTTAGTTTTATTATATCCTAAACCACTTTTGCCATGTAAAAGTCGAGATCTAGATAAAATCATATTTAAATCATGTTGACCTTTATTAATTTTTGTGAACTTACTTGTATATTTTTCTAAGTTGATTCCAAAGTCACGATTGACATTTTCAAAAGAAATTTTGTTATTTTTTAAATCATTAATTTCCTTATTTAATTCAAAATTCTACCTTTTCAAAGTAATATTCTTATTTTTGAGACAATGAATTTGAGATTCTGAACTATCTAAAAATGATTGTAATTTTTCAAAATTTCCTTTTGATCCGGAAATTGCTTTTTACAAAATACTGTTTTGCTAACTTTTAAAATCTCATATTCTTTAGATAATTTTAAATTCTTTTCATTTAAAGCTTCATTCTCTTTTTAAAGAGACAAAATTAAAGAACTAAAATTATTTAAAGAATCTTCTAAAGATGTATTTTTATTTTGTAAATCACCGATTCCTTTAAAAGATCACGGTTTGTATCTATTAGCCGCTCATTATATTTTTAAAGGAAATCCTTTTGAAAAACATGCTCTTCTAAGGTATTTTCAAAACATTTAGTTTATTTTACTAAAAGTTTATTTTCTTCATTTAATTTGTAATTTTCTTGCTCACAATCTTTTGACTTAGCTAAAATAACTGTATTAAGTTTATTCAAAGTTTTAAAATCTTCCAATAATTTTTCATGGTCTAACAAAAGATCTTTATATAATGAATCTACACATACCGATTATGATCTGACTTTAGCCATGAGACATTTGCTTGCTTGCTCCTTTGATTCTGCTTTGTTGTTCTTCCACTTTCTAATTCCTTGACTAGATTTTTTTATTGCCATATATTCTAGGATGTTTTTATGATCTCTAGAATCCTAGGCTCTAGTACCAAATGAAAAGAGTGCTAGAGTAGGATCGAGTAATATGGAATAAAATGACTTAGTGGAAGTGTTGATAATGTGATATTCTTAACTATGCAATAGTTATACAAGTAAATATTTAATAAACTAAATATAATGATATCACAGATAAGCAGAATGTATATGCAGTAAAGTAAAAAATAAACGACACAAGGAATTTTTATACTAGTTCGGAGCATCGTCCTACGTCCCGTCCCAAACTCCTTCTAGAAATTCAACTATAGCAATACCCTCACGTCACCAGGAGGAACAGGTTTACAAATACCCGAGCAGCAGAATACAGGCCTGAGCTGCAGAACAGGGACCTGAGCAACATAATAGGATTTCTCCTCAGCAGCCGAAGAGGACTTCTTGCCTGAGCAATGGAACAGGACTTCAGCAACACAACAGTAGCTTTGGCTTATTATATGTGTTCTAAGTAACAAAACTAGTCATGATTTGATTAAATCTTTACTATAATCTTATCCTCAAATAATTGATGTGTTTGTGAAGATTTAAAAGGAAGTAGATTGCTTTTGAATTGAGAAGTATGAAATGGAATCAACGATTCAATGCAATGAGAATAGTTTTGAATGTTTTTTGAATGCAAGAGAATATAGAGAGTAAGATCATAACTTAAGACAAGAATAAGTGATTTTGGTGAATTGGAAAGTGATATTTGTTATCCATAAATAGTAATCAAAAGTTGTAATTATTCATGAGAAGCTTCAATGAAAAGAAGAGACTATTTCTCTTGAAATTGGAGTGAAAACTCTTGGTGAAAGGAAGTGTCTCTTCGTTGGAAATAGTTGTTGGAAATAATCAGTCGACTAGCAAAAATCACCAGTCAACTGGTTGAAAATGTATATATGTATATATAAATATATATATATAAACGTGGCCAGAGTTGTGCACTTTTGTGATTATCAGTCGACTGGTAGAAATCTAACCAGTCGACTGGTTAGTGCATAAATGCACAACTTTGGCTCTTGTGTTCCAATATTATATATATTGTTTCGTATATTGTTTTTTTGTATTGTGATATTTGAGGATATATTTTAACAATATAACACAATCTTATATCACAATTAACAAATCAAATTAAATCCCTTTCCACGGAATGATGTGGGACGCGGAAACAGTTAAGACGATGCATGCAAAAACAGGCACGACTTTCTGTAACTACTGAATTTGTAACACATAGTAAATTATTTGACAAAATTTGTACACAGTTCTACAAAACTGGACTACTGATATTGCTCAAAGAATTGAAGAGATTAGTAAAGCCTGATCGTGTGTTACTTTTCCTACAAGATGGTGCTAATTTGGTCTGTTGTTTTGAATTTTACATGTAATGCTTCTTTTCTTGTAATAAGCTAAGAACTGTAGTGCTCTTGTAAATAAAATAAGAATTTCATTTCATGTTTACATTATTCTACCAGAATTAGTTTGAACGAGTACAACAGCAGATAATATGGAAAATCTATTCCGTTATGTAGCTAATTAAACTCTTGGAATTTTTGTTTTCTCTAACTCCAACTATGTCCAAATTCAGAAAACACTTGTAATGACTATTGGAATTGCAACTATGTTACCATCGTAACCAAAAGAATTTAACTGGTGAACAAATTAATATCCGTAATTAATATAAATTTAAACTTTCATTTAACAACAATTTATAATGTATTTAATTAAAAAGAAAGAAATTGAATCATAGAGCCAACACATCAGCTAAACGTATAACGAATCAGTGAATCACTTGTAGACTCTCTTTTTTCATCCAGTTACAACATCCAATACAAATACACATTATAAACTTAACATATCCATTTCTAGTTAGTTTTATGAAGATTATATAGAATATATAGAGAAGCATAATGCACACTGAGTAACTTAACAAGTCCAATCCAGTTGCTATCACAACCATTTTACGTCTCTCAAACATTTACACCAAAAGAATCACTTATAGACTATTAAATTAGAAGGAAACAAAATATGCAGTGAACCATGTCACAGACTGTCTAATTACAAGCAACCATTGTAACTAAATTATTATGCATAGATTACTTGGTTATAAATCGATTTAAATTGAGTAACATATGATTTGAAATCAAGGCATATTAAAATAGGATAATTCATAAATTAGGGTTACCTATTTCTGAAACCAAAGACTAGATTAGATTACATGCTCATTGTCTCTTTCTTCTTCATAATTAGTTGCGCACCTTTTTACTGACTGGATTCCGCCCACCACGAATTTTTGCCATTCAATTTTCTGTGTGCGTTTTTATCAAGTATGTTTTTTTGTGCCCCTTGCTACTTTAAAATCAAGGAATGACCAAATTAGGGTTTGGATATGATATCCGCGAACACAAGTACTGAGAATGATTTGGTTTGGATTTACGCTTTTAGAACAGAAAACCCAATTATGCAAATCCAAATTAGACGACAGATGTTGATTGCACGAATTGGTTTTGTAATTCCCCAATTTGCAAATCCTGATTTTTGTTTTTCTCCAAACAAATGGTATCATGGCAATGAAAATCTTAGCGGGAACAGGAAATAGAGGAAGGGTGGTAATGAAAATATTAGCGGGAAATAGGGGAAGGGTAAGGTGGATTGATCAAGGTGGATCAATGGTTGTGATTTTTTGTTTATGAGGGCATGGATCGATGAGGTGTAATTTTAACTGGTGTAACGCAACGCTTTGAACAGGAGTTGCACGTCACAACACAAGAATTTCAACCGCGACAGTGCATTCACGTCTAATGCAACAACATATGAATATTGTTGCAGAAGATCAAAGAAAGCATAGCTTTCGCCACACTTTTCGTGCAACGTACACAAATTAGTATCGAATACGCCCACTTTTGTAGTATTGATCTAATTTGATTATATACACTGTAAATCGTTAAATTATTCATGGTTAATGTCTATTTATATCTTAATTATGCTAGATCCATGATTTTTATGCTATATTTCATGTATGTTCATGTTTATATGATTGGTCATGATTGAAATTAGGTGCATTGCTATTTGATTTGTTAGATTGTATGATTTTGATTGATTTGGTCACTTAGAATTGTGTTTTGTAGGCTTAGAATTGATAAATAGAGTAAATTGAAGATTCAGATGATCGGATTCAGACGAAACTTAGTGGAGGAGCTCTGGAGGGTGTTGGGATGATGCCTAGAAAATTTCATCGTAAAATGTACTAGGGCCATCGACCAGTATCCCTCCATAGAGGATGGATCTCCTTTAGGTCTGGTCTATCTCTTGAGGGTCCGGTCCATGCGATGGACCTCTTGGATGTCCATCAAAATTCATTGGATTCAAGCGATACTTAGTGGGGAAGGTCTGGAGGCTGCCGAAGAATTTTCACTTGAAAATTCATTAAGTGCATAGACCGGTAGCGGTCCATCAAATCGACATGGATTGACTTAATTTTTGGTGTGTGACATCTAAGGACTTCAAGAAAGCTACGGATAAAATTTGAGCTAAAACTAACCTAAGACTATGGACCGGTACCGGTCCATAGGGGATGGATCTCTTGTAGGTCAGGTCCATCTTCTGAGGGTCCAGTCCATAGGGATGGACCTCCTAAAGGTCCATGCCATTTACTCATTTGAACATGAAATTTTGGCTATGTCAAGACGGGATCCTAAGAAGACTATAGTGCAAGTTTGCTTGGAATTGGATGGGTCAAAGTATGATCGCTCGGATTCACATTGATGGACCAACAAGGAAAATTATCGGGAAGGAGATAGGCTTCTAAACTGGATCGGTAAGAAGCAGAATTATTTGGAGCTTGTTGGTGAAATTAGATAGTGAAAGCTTCTATGTGATGAAGTAGTTATCGACGAGGTGATATTTCATCGATTGTGAACTCAAAGTGAGAGTAGTCGAAGCTAAATTAAGGTACAACTAATTGTGGAACGTGCGGTAAGGTGATGAATTGACTCAAGTGGGACTTGAACTCATAAGACGAGGGATTGACTCGTGTGAGACTCTTGACAAGAGATAATGGATTAATTCGAGTAAGACTTGAATTAAAGAATGGAGTCTTCGAGGATGGATTAGAGATAGAAGCGCTAAGGAATTGTCCATATTCGTAGGTTCTAGAAGACTCAAAGTGGGGGTATTGTGGGGACGCCTATCAGGATCTGAGAGATCAAGTAATAAGATTGCTCGGAGGTGATCTAGTTGTCTCGAGGAGGCAAACATACGTAGAACGTATGGCAGTCTGACTAGAACCGCGGTTTCCATTAGCCCTTGACAGATGGCAATGGCCAGTCATTCGATAAAGATGCATTTGAAGCTATAGCCGGTGGTAGCTAGGTTATTATTTGTTATGGATGTTATGATTGCATGTGCATGTCCTCTTCTACTTTTCTGGGTAGGCTATCACTGTAGGACATTGAAGAGAGGTGGGATTGGGAATCCTATTATGACTCGTGTCTACTTTGTGCGTTTTTAGCATATTATAATGAGATTATTATATGCTAACTCTGTGGTTGCAGGGACGGCTCAGGTAAGACTTGAACTGTCTATTATCATATTATCTTATGTAATTTTTGATAGTTATTTTATCGCTCATTGAGACTGTTATCTGACTCAAGGTTTTATGTTTCCTCTTATTACCTTGGGCTACACATTGATGTGATCGATGAGTATACCCAGTAGTAGGTTACAGGTTTAATGGCGTTGATGTTGTATGGTGACAAGCAGGAAACTGGCGTGTTATTTTATATTATCATATTACTTTTCCGTTGTTTTGCCGAGAGACTCTAAGGGAAGTTGTAACAACCCGTATTTTAATAACATGTTAAAACCATAAATCAAGGAAGAATTAATTTTTAAAATAAGAATCAAGGGAAACGGGTTGCGCTGTTGTGTTCGTCTCGAAATTCTGCTTGGAAACGAGTCCGAGTTTTCGAGAAACGGAGTCCGTATGAGGGAGATATGACCGTCTGAAGTTTCAAGGATTTTCAGAACAGAAAAACAGCTCAAATTTGAATTCAAAATTCAAATTCAAACCCCAGTGCAGGCTGGGTGGGAATTTTCCCGCCCAGGACCAGGTCAACCTGGGGGTTGACACTATGGTCGACCTCCCAGGGACCAGGACGACCCTATGGTCGACCTGGGGGTCGACCCTATGGTCGACCTGGTGCCAGAGCCCAGTTTTGAGCCTAGGTTCATTCTGATGTATCTGGTCTCATTTTCTATCTAGATTCGTCTGCCTAATCCTATATAAGCAGCCTCCTAGCCCCATTCTCTTTACACCAATCTTCTCTAACCTTATGCTGCACAAATTCTTGATGGACATGGCTCCTTCTAAATTAAATTAAAAGTAAATTAAAACACGAAGACTATTTCTTGAAGACTATAGCTAGGAATTGCATATTGGGGATTCGCTTCTACAATCAAATCAAGATTCAACGATTCAACAATTCGACGACTAGTTTCTTGACTTTACTTCTGCATCTCAATTTCTTAGACCACGATCTGTAAGTTCTAGTTACTTTGAGATTTAAACTTGTTAATTGTAATTTGAACATGAGATAAAGTGAAATTGGACTTAAGTATGATAATCGATTCATATCTATTCTAGTTTCCATATTAGATCTTGACTTTTGGGAATATTGCTATGAAATCAGTTTGGACCTATTCATGTTGTAAATCAAACTCTTTCATGTCCATAACATTATCATGCCTGTGATGTTGAATCAGTCTATTATGTACAAGTTTGGGACTATCACCTTTATCATGACTATCACCTTATTATGCTAAATCTGTTTTGGGACTATTATTCTATATGCCAGTGATGTTATAACCGATTATCTCAAGTTATATCATGCTAGATTTATCACCTTGTGCTTGTTTTTTTGCCTATCATAGTTTTGATGTTATTCCCTTTATTTCTGTATTTGGATCTACTTGTAATTTAGATCGATTTACGTTTACGTGCGATGGGAATACGATTTGGGTAGATTAGGAAAAACATGAATTGGTTATGAACATGAGTCATGAACATGAAAGACAACACTAAACCCAACTTGACATGCTAGACTGATAGGGGTTAAGTCACGAATTTAAATGACAACACTTAACCTGCTGAACGGAAACCCTAGTTACGCGGTCCATTTCAGCAGTAACCTACTTAGATGTATCATGGTACCCTGGAACTAGGCAGGGTGGGGCACGATTACTGGGATGATTGTAAGCGACCAAAACGACGGCTGAGTTGGTGTGCCAGTGCAGGTTCAGGCGGACTATGGTCGTGCACGTAGTCCGGAGTTGAAAAAGCAAGCATTGGGTATCAGTAGGTTTACACTGTGCATGCTAGATTCGTGTCGATGGTTGGCACCCTAGGGCTTGATACACCCTATGGTGGACCTAGCACATGTAACTACATTCGTGATAGGGCCGTATGACACAGACACATGACGAGCTAGAATTTGTAGGGAGCCGATCGATTAATGGATTGTTCCGTAGGACCCCGAAATGGGTCATTTCATGCTTAATATATGACATGGATTTGGGATACTAGTACAGTTGGTGCAACGAACCTTGAACATGCGATGCTATATTTGATTTATACTTGAATTATCATGCTATCTTAGTCTATCTTGCCCATCTTGTCATCATCCTTATGTTTACTTTCAGTTTATACATGTCATGTTACCTTTACCTGTTTTTATGCTGAAAGTCACTAGGACTTACCAGTCTTTATGACTGATCCGTTTTCTTTTGCCTCTTTTTCTTTCGTCCCCCCCCCCCCCAGGGTTCTCAGGGAGGAAACTCTAGCACTTAGCTTGGATTTCGCTTGCTTTCGGTTCATCTCATGTATGGTTTGATCTTGAGCTATGCTATGTGCAACACCCCGTATGTTGAATAACTTGCTATAATATAAAACAGGGCAGAATTAAATTTAAAAATTTGAATCAGGGGAAACGGGCTATGCCATTGCGTTCATCTCGGAAAAATACGCGAAATAGAGTCCGAGTTTTTGAAAATCGGAGTCCGTATGACCCAGATATGGCCCGAAGAAGTTTCAGAAAATTTAAAAACAGATTTAAAAACAGAAATTTCAAATTTCAGAAGTGGCGGGAAAATTCCCGCCAGACCCAGGGGGTCGACCTGGGGGTCGACTGGGGAGTCGACCTGCCCACCAGGTCGACTGGGGAGTTGACCCTAGTGTCGACCTGGGGGTCGACCTCCCTGGTCGAGCCCAGGTGACCTGGGTGCATCAGTTTGGCTTTTGGGCTGTGTTTTGGTGGCTAGGACGTGATCTGACGGCTCTAATCTGATTTAGGGTTAATCTAAGGGCCTAAAACACCTAACTAATCTATAAATACACCCTAAGACTACCCTAATTCATACTAAAAATAGCTACAACACCGTTATGCCGTCAAAATGCAACTTGAAGGAGCCTCCATCAATCTAAAGAGGAAGATAGCTTCTCAAATCAATCTCTAATCAACTCTAGCAACTTAATCTTCTTCTTAGGAGTGCTAATCAACAAGTAGTGACTTTTCTATAGCCTTAATAACCAATTGTTGAAATGATTATGATAGGATATAATGAGGTTATGGCTATGAATGTGGATCAATGCAAGATTATGTTATCATATGCTATGTGTTTGTGATGTTATGCAAGTTATGCAAGCTATGTGCTATATGTTCATGAAGTTATGCAAGTTATGCAAGTCGTATGATACATGTTCATGAAGTTATGCAAGTTATGCAAGTCATATGATACATGTTCATGAAGTTATGCAAGTTATGCAAGTCATATGATACATGTTCATGAAGTTATGCAAGTCATATGATACATGTTCATGATGTTGTGCAAGTTATGTAAGCCATATGCTATGTGATTATGATGTTATGCAAGTTATGCAAGTCATATGCTATGTGTTTGTGGTGTTATGCAAGTTATGCAAGTCATATGCTATGTGTTTATGATGTTATGCAAGATATGCAAGTCATATGAGAAACATTGATCCATTATGACACCATGATATGCAAGTTTGGTGTATGATTATATGCTAGTTCATACATGATATGTTATGCAAGTTTGGTGTATGATTATATGCAAGTTCATATATGACATGTTATGCAAGTTTGGTGTTTGATTGTATGCAAGTAACATGTGCAAGTTTACACCTTAGTATGATATGCATACATATGCAAGTTAACCCCTTTGTATGTCATACATACATATGCAAGTTTACCCCTTTGTATGACATAAATAACTTATGCAAGTTAACCTCTTTATGACATATGTGATTCATGCAAGTTTGGGTTGATTATTTATGCTAGTTGGGTTTGATGCTATATGCATGTTGACACCTTTAAAACCCATGTTGATGCTAATGTTATGCAAGTTGAACCCATTGTATTTGTGATGAATCTTCCCTTTTATGTCATGTTCGCGAATTACGTGGGGAACGATGGGGTTAATATACATGTTAATGAAATGGTGTGAAGTTGGTATGATTATGCATACCATAAAGTGGATGGACATAATTGAGTCAATTATGTACATCGTTAAATTTGTAATTAATTAGGGATAATTAATACAAATTATGGGGGTGATTAATTAGGTGTAATTAATCGACTAAGACACGAGGTTGGACCCTTTTGTAGCATAAGACTGCCCGGAACCGACCGGCATATCCAGCGGCTACAAATGATTGGCCCAATGTGAGAGGTCTTAGGCACAAACTAAATACGTGACAAGTGTATAGACACGAGGTTAGACTCGGTTATGGCGTAAGGCTGCCCGGACCCAACCGGCAAATCCAGCTGCCATAAAAGATAGTCTAATGTGAGAGGTCTTTACAACGGTTACATTCTTAATCAATTAAGAAACACTTAACCAGATAAGCATGTAGTGGGGCATGAAGGGTTAAGTGGGTGCCTTGGGTGGCATGTGGAGATTAAGTAAGTGCCTTGGGTGGCATGAGAAAATCTAGTGGTTGCCTTGGGTGGCAATAGAAAATACGATTAGAATACTTAACCAAAGTGGAACATGTAATTAAACATGATTAAAGGGTTAAGTGGGTGCCTTGGGTGGCATGAGGAAATCTAGTGGTTGCCTTGGGTGGCAATAGAAGATAAGATTAGAATACTTAACCAAAGTGGGACATGTAACTAAACATGATTAAAGGGTTAAGTGGGTGCCTTGGGTGGCATGTGGAAAAATCTAGTGGTTGCCTTGTGTGGCAATAGAGAATACGACTAGAATACTTAACCAAAGTGGAACATGTAACTAAACATGATTAAAGGGTTAAGTGGGTGCCTTTAGTGGCATGTGGAAATCAAGTGGGTGCCTTGGGTGGCAAGTAGAAATCTAGTGGGTGCCTTGAGTGGCAATTGAAATATGATTAGATGACTTAACCAAACCTTAACATGTAAGTGGGCATGATTATGAAAAAGGGTTTAAGTGGGATGCACTAGATAAAATGACAAGCTTAAGTAGTAGCTTGTGGGGGCCCATTTCAACCAGTAACCCATATGTATCTTATTGGGCTCGACCCATGTCGAGGACGGGACACGCATACTGGGCTTGACTGTAAGAGGCCAAAACGGGGTAGCGGTGGCAACGCGAGTCCAACGGGTTTCATATGCGTGTGTGGACCCGGGCTGGTAGGTAAGACGTTGTTGCATCGTGTAGATATAAGCCGTGCACCATTGATATTATCGGGTTGCCACTTTGGGGAGTGATACACCCCACTGTGGGGCCAGCATGGGTATCTACGTTAGGGAGCCGATCGCTTGGGGAGTAGTGGGTACACCTAGTGGAGATAGGGGCAGACCGCACCTATGTAGTCAGCTAGGGGTACATGAGACTACTATTAAAATTACTAAGTTGTGGGTACACCTAGTGGAGATAGGGGCAGACGGCACCTATGTAGTCAGCTAGGGGTACACGAAACTATTATTAAAAATTACTAAGTACACTTAGTGGGATCAACCTTTAAGTAGGAATTACCCTTGGGTGGGTAGATCTGGTGTGGTGCAGTGTAGGAATTATCCTTGGGTAGGTAGATCTGGTGTGGTGCAGAATAGTATTTATCCTTGGGTGGATAGGCGCGTCTTTACCGTTATCTTAGTTTATCCTAAGTCTAGTTGGCTGCTTAGTGTAGTCATTTATCCCCAGTCATACCGTACCAGGTTCATATCATACCCTAATTACTTCAATGATTGTATTGTTAAAGTTATAGGGCTCACTCAGACTTATGTCTGACCCCGTTGTTTTTATCTTTTTCCCCCAACCCTCAGGTTATCAGTGTGGGCCTAGCACTAGTGGGCTTTGATCGGATTGCTTTATCTATCTTTTGGAGCTTGGACTCTTGAAGAAAAGCTCGGTTATCTTTTCTATTATGGCTATTAGTATGTAGTGGGATTATGTACTTATGTTTTAACGAGATGGATATTTTGTACTTGACTCTTGTTGGTTTTGATATGTAACCAAACATGTTTACCTTCTGCTGCAATGAAATGATGTTTTAAATATCAAGTATTACTTATATCTGTCTTGTTGTAATTTTTCAGTTCTATATTCACTTAAATACTCCACCGAAGCTAAGGCATTCCCTTAGTGAGTGACCTTAGCGGGTGTGGGGTGTTACACGTTGTATCAGAGCTCAAGGTTACCAGAACAGATAAAATTTTTAGAAAACTATTTTTCTAAAAACATTTTCGGAAGAAGTATTTTCAAAAACATGTCTTTTAAGAGAAAAGTTTTTGAAAGAAAAGCATAATCCCCAAATAGCCATATCTTTATCCTTCGGATTCTCCGTTTTGAATCTCTTCCTCTTTCTCTTTTTGAATTTCCCCTCCGCGTATAGAAGTCTTTTTAAGATAAATAAGGACTTCCGTATGAAGAACGGAAGAACCACTTCAAGGGACTAAGACGTTTGCCAGGCTAAGAAGTTAGTCCAAGGAGGTGGAGGGCTTATAGGTACCTTTAAGATGGACGAGAGAGGAAGGTTCAAATAGCTATTAGGTAAATAAAGGACGAAACCTCATCGTGGTAAGAAGGCCACGAAAGGAGAATGTGAAGGGGAAGGCTAGTTGTTTTGGAGAAATAGGACACCTTGGGGTTGTCCAAAGAGGTAAGGACGAAGTACAGGATCTTCTGGAGGGTAGATGTATTCCCTCACGACGGGTATACCTGATGGGGGTAGGACCGTCTAAGTTGAAATTTGGTTCTCTCGATCATCCTGTTCGAACTTTATTCGACTCTAGTGCACCACATTCGTTTATCTCATCATCATTGGTTGAGTCACTGCACCTAGACACCAGTTTAGTAGATGATCCTGTGGTTGTTTCAATCCCAATTGGGGGCTCCACTTATTTGTCCATGATATGTTTGGGTTTGAAGATTTCCATACTTAGCGTTGAGTTTAGAGGTGATGCTTTTGTTTGGGCTTCACGGGCTATGGGTTGATTTTGGGCATGGACTGGTTACCTAGTAATGGTGCCGTTCTTGATTGCGAAAGGAGAGTTGTTAGGCTCATGACCCGCTTGGGTAACACTCTCGAGATCTCTTGTAATCCCATAGATTCTGTTTTGCTAAGTTATTTTGAATCGCTTGACGCTTCGGTCGAGAGTTTGCGATCTGTTAGAGTGGTCCGGGAATACTCGGATGAGTTTGAGGAGGTGAAGGGCTTACCTCCGGAGCGGGAGATAGACCTCCGAATATATCTGGTAGACGATGCTAAACCAGTATCTTTGTTAGTGCGCCGCATGGCTCCTCGTGAGAGGAGGGAACTCCATAAGCAAGTAGGGGAGTTGCTTGAGAAGGGGTTCATAAGACGAAGTATATCGGAGTGGGGTGCTCCAGTAGTTTTTGCCACGAAGGCGGATGGGTCCCTCAGACTTTGTGTAGACTATAGAGAACTCAACAAGCTCACAAAGAAGAGTAGACCCATTGCCAAGGATTTACGATCTCTTTGATCAGTTGGTTGGCGCATCAGTGTTTTCGCAGTGGGACTTGGCCACGGAGTTTCATCAGTTGGGAGTGACTGAGGATAATATAGAGAAGACCGCCTTTAGGACTCCGGATGGTTTCTATGAGTGGCTTGTGATGCCATTTGGTTTGACGAACGCCCCCGCATACTTCGTTGATTTGATGAGTAGAGTGTTCAGGGAGTACCTAAATAACTTCGTAGTGGTCTTTGTGGATGACATCTTAGTATTTTATAAGAGTGAAGAAAAGCGAAATAAGTTTTCTTATGTGCTTAATAGGTTAAGCAAAGCCAGTTATTTGATCAACGGTGGTTTTGGAACGAGACTGGCAAGGGCATCCAGAGTTGGACAAGGGCTTAATCATTTAGCCGTTTTACTAGTATCATCTCACGTAGGTTGTTTGAATTCGAAGGAGGTATCCCTTGGGTGTTTGTCTGATATTGGTTTAGGCCTTTGGGGCTTGCACTTGGGGGATGTCGAGTTCGACTAGGATGGTCTGCGTGAGAGATGGATAGTTGTGACGATTTTGTATGGGAGAATATCCTGGTTTTCTCCAGAAGAGGAGAAAAGCATGCCCTATATCTTAGGGAAGTGTTGGAGACTCTTCGAGCGCATAGTCTTGAGACAACAAAGGTGGATGGAGTTCTTAGCATCCTAAGATTTCGAGATAGCGTATACACCTGGCAAGGGTAACGTGGTGGCGGACGCCTTGAGCAGAAAAAGGTTGTCCTTGAGTCCATTGTTCGTGGAACGACGAAGCTTGGAATTTATCTCGATGTTTGATTTCAGACCTTCTGTTAAATTTATACCCGGTTTGCTAGCATCCTTGGAGGTCAGACCTACTCTTTTGAGACGGATTGGCGAGGCACAGCAGGACGACCCACAGTTGGTTGAGTTGGTAGAGAGGCTCATAAGGGGGGAGTCGTCCAGCCATTTGTGTAGGTACACCCTAGACGATAAGGGGTGCTTGCGTAGAGACGGTAGACTTTGTGTACCGCAAGACGAGGGTTTGAGGAAGGCTATACTTGATGATGCGCATTGTTCGAAGATGACCATTCATCCTGGTGGGGACAAGATGTACCAAGACATGAAGCGAGTTTTCTTTTGGGCCGGTATGAAGAAAGATGTGGCCGAGTATGTCGCTAGATGCTTGGTGTGCCAACAAGTGAAAGCGGAGCAAAAGAAACCTGGTGGATTGCTTCACCCATTGGAAGTTCCGCAATGGAAATGGGATGGCGTCTCGATGGATTTTATTGATGGGTTACCTAGGTCGAAGAAGGGTAATACGGGAATTTGGGTTGTGGTAGACAGACTTACTAAGAGTGCCCATTTCATACCCGTGAAGAGCGAGAGGACTGCTCCATGGCATATAGAGTGGATTTACCCAAGAAACTTAGTGGGGTACATGGCGTATTCCATGTGTCACATTTGAGGAAGTGCCTACATGAGACCGTAGAGGTGGTAGAGCCGAGCTTGCTTAAAGAAGTGGAGGTAGAGCGTGATGCGACTATTCGACGAGCTCCTACCCGCATCCTTGGGTCAGAGATTAGGAAGTTGAGAAACAGAGAGGTTCGACTAGTCAATGTGCCAAGGGGAGAAGATGAGAGTAATGCTACTTGGGAGACAGAAGCGAAGATGCGTTCATAGTACCCATTCCTTTTTGAGGATATGTCTTTTAACTTCTCCTTTATCATTTGTCTAGTACTTATCTTATCTTTAGTATGTCCTCTCATTAGTACCTTTGACCTTTAGATAGGGTAAACCTATGATTGAAACATGTGTTTGAGACATGTTATGATTGATGGATGCGTGTGGATGCAAGTGGTTGCTCGTGGATGCATATACACACACTTTAGGCACTAGATTGGCTCAATCACTTCATATTGCATATTGCATAAAATTGTGTGTAGGTAGCTATATTAATGGATGTATAATGGTTGTGTTATCACATGGATGATGCATTTTGGTGAATGATTGTTCACTCATGTAGAGATAGTACGTGTCGATAAGGTTCTTTCGCATACATATTGGATGCATGGCACTATCATGGTTTGCATTAAGGAGGTCAACTAAATCAGTAGACCGCCTAATTTTGCATTCGACAGGGAACATATACACACACATTGCATATGTTCATACAGCATTAGAAACTTTAAGGACAATGGATGCCAGTGTTTGATGGTTTGAGTAGACGGTTGTTTGGATGGTAGGAAACGTTCTTCTTGACTTAGAGATTTCGAGGACGAAATCCTTTAAGTAGGGGAAAATGTAACACCCCGTATGTTGAATAACTTGCTATAATATAAAACAGGGCAGAATTAAATTTAAAATTTTGAATCAGGGGAAACAGGCAATGCCATTGCGTTCGTCTCGGAAAAATACGCGAAATAGAGTCCGAGTTTTCGAAAATCGGAGTCTGTATGACCCAGATATGGCCTGAAGAAGTTTCAGAAAATTTAAAAACAGATTTAAAAACAGAAATTTCAAATTTCAGAAGTGGCGGGAAAATTCCCGCCAGACCCAGGGGGTCGACTGGGGAGTCGACCCTAGTGTCGACCTGGGGGTCGACCTCCCTGGTCGAGCCCAGATGACCTGGGTGCAACAGTTTGGCTTTTGGGCTGTGTTTTGGTGGCTAGGACGTGATCTGACGGCTCTAATCTGATTTAGTGTCAATCTAAGGGCCTAAAACACCTAACTAATCTATAAATACACCCTAAGACTACCCTAATTCATACTAAAAATAGCTACAACACCGTTATGCCGTCAAAATGCAACTTGAAGGAGCCTCCATCAATCTAAAGAGGAAGATAGCTTCTCAAATCAATCTCTAATCAACTCTAGCAACTTAATCTTCTTCTTAGGAGTGCTAATCAACAAGTAGTGAGTTTTCTATAGCCTTAATAACCAATTGTTGAAATGATTATGATAGGATATAATGAGGTTATGGCTAAGAATGTGGATCAATGCAAGATTATGTTATCATATGCTATGTGTTTGTGATGTTATGCAAGTTATGCAAGTTATGTGCTATATGTTCATGAAGTTATGCAAGTTATGCAAGTCGTATGATACATGTTCATGAAGTTATGCAAGTTATGCAAGTCATATGATACATGTTCATGAAGTTATGCAAGTTATGCAAGTCATATGATACATGTTCATGAAGTTATGCAAGTCATATGATACATGTTCATGATGTTGTGCAAGTTATGTAAGCCATATGCTATGTGATTATGATGTTATGCAAGTTATGCAAGTCATATGCTATGTGTTTGTGGTGTTATGCAAGTTATGCAAGTCATATGCTGTGTTTATGATGTTATGCAAGATATGCAAGTCATATGAGAAACATTGATCCATTATGACACCATGATATGCAAGTTTGGTGTATGATTATATGCTAGTTCATACATGATATGTTATGCAAGTTTGGTGTATGATTATATGCAAGTTCATATATGACATGTTATGCAAGTTTGGTGTTTGATTGTATGCAAGTAGCATGTGCAAGTTTACACCTTAGTATGATATGCATACATATGCAAGTTAACCCCTTTGTATGTCATACATACATATGCAAGTTTACCCCTTTGTATGACATAAATAACTTATGCAAGTTAACCTCTTTATGACATATGTGATTCATGCAAGTTTGGGTTGATTATTTATGCTAGTTGGGTTTGATGCTATTTGCATGTTGACACCTTTAAAACCCATGTTGATGCTAATGTTATGCAAGTTGAACCCATTGTATTTGTGATGAATCTTCCCTTTTATGTCATGTTCGCGAATTACGTGGGGAACGATGGGGTTAATATACATGTTAATGAAATGGTGTGAAGTTGGTATGATTATGCATACCATAAAGTGGATGGACATAATTGAGTCAATTATGTACATCGTTAAATTTGTAATTAATTAGGGATAATTAATACAAATTATGGGGGTGATTAATTAGGTGTAATTAATCGACTAAGACACGAGGTTGGACCCTTTTGTAGCATAAGACTGCCCGGAACCGACCGGCATATCCAGCGGCTACAAATGATTGGCCCAATGTGAGAGGTCTTAGGCACAAACTAAATACGTGACAAGTGTATAGACACGAGGTTAGACTCGGTTATGGCGTAAGGCTGCCCGGACCCAACCGGCAAATCCAGCTGCCATAAAAGATAGTCTAATGTGAGAGGTCTTTACAATGGTTACGTTCTTAATCAATTAAGAAACACTTAACCAGATAAGCATGTAGTGGGGCATGAAGGGTTAAGTGGGTGCCTTGGGTGGCATGTGGAGATTAAGTAAGTGCCTTGGGTGGCATGAGAAAATCTAGTGGTTGCCTTGGGTGGCAATAGAAAATACGATTAGAATACTTAACCAAAGTGGAACATGTAATTAAACATGATTAAAGGGTTAAGTGGGTGCCTTGGGTGGCATGAGGAAATCTAGTGGTTGCCTTGGGTGGCAATAGAAGATAAGATTAGAATACTTAACCAAAGTGGGACATGTAATTAAACATGATTAAAGGGTTAAGTGGGTGCCTTGGGTGGCATGTGGAAAAATCTAGTGGTTGCCTTGTGTGGCAATAGAGAATACGACTAGAATACTTAACCAAAGTGGAACATGTAACTAAAATGATTAAAGGGTTAAGTGGGTGCCTTGGGTGGCATGTGGAAATCAAGTGGGTGCCTTGGGTAGCATGTAGAAATCTAGTGGGTGCCTTGAGTGGCAATTGAAATATGATTAAATGACTTAACCAAACCTTAACATGTAAGTGGGCATGATTATGAAAAAGGGGTTAAGTGGGATGCACTAGATAAAATGACAAGCTTAAGTAGTAGCTTGTGGGGGCCCATTTCAACCAGTAACCCATATGTATCTTATTGGGCTCGACCCATGTCGAGGACGGGACACGCGTACTGGGCTTGACTGTAAGAGGCCAAAACAGGGTAGCGGTGGTAACGCGAGTCCAACGGGTTTCATATGCGTGTGTGGACCCGGGCTGGTAGGTAAGACGTTGTTGCATCGTGTAGATATAAGCCGTGCACCATTGATATTATCGGGTTGCCACTTTGGGGAGTGATACACCCCACTGTGGGGCCAGCACGGGTATCTACGTTAGGGAGCCGATCGCTTGGGGAGTAGTGGGTACACCTAGTGGAGATAGGGGCAGACGGCACCTATGTAGTCAGCTAGGGGTACATGAGACTACTATTAAAATTACTAAGTTGTGGGTACATCTAGTGGAGATAGGGGCAGACGGCACCTATGTAGTCAGCTAGGGGTACACGAAACTATTATTAAAAATTACTAAGTACACTTAGTGGGATCAACCTTTAAGTAGGAATTATTCTTGGGTGGGTAGATCTGGTGTGGTGCAGTGTAGGAATTATCCTTGGGTGGGTAGATCTGGTGTGGTGCAGAATAGTATTTATCCTTGGGTGGATAGGCACGTCTTTACCGTTATCTTAGTTTATCCTAAGTCTAGTTGGCTGCTTAGTGTAGTCATTTATCCCCAGTCGTACCGTACCAGGTTCATATCGTACCCTAATTACTTCAATGATTGTATTGTTAAAGTTATAGGGCTCACTCAGACTTATGTCTGACCCCGTTGTTTTTATCTTTTTCCCCCAACCCTCAGGTTATCAGTGTGGGCCTAGCACTAGTGGGCTTTGATCGGATTGCTTTATCTATCTTTTGGAGCTTGGACTCTTGAAGAAAAGCTCGGTTATCTTTTCTATTATGGCTATTAGTATGTAGTGGGATTATGTACTTATGTTTTAACGAGATGGATATTTTGTACTTGACTCTTGTTGGTTTTGATATGTAACCAAACATGTTTACCTTCTGCTGCAATGAAATGATGTTTTAAATATCAAGTATTACTAATATCTGTCTTGTTGTAATTTTTCAGTTCTATATTCACTTAAATACTCCACCGAAGCTAAGGCATTCCCTTAGTGAGTGACCTTAGCGGGTGTGGGGTGTTACACTATGGCTGCATTTCTGCTACCTTTGGGTAATTAAGCTACTTTTGTTGTTTTAAGTTTATGCTTCTTTATTTATGCAAGACAGAATTTGTTGTAATGGAAAATAATGACTTTGGCTATTTGGTACTTTGGATGTAAAAGATTTTGACTCTTCTTGAAAGTAATGAAATTTATCTTCTGATTCTTCCGCTATTTTACTTATGTTCTATCTTGTAATATTTCTGTGTTTGTTTACCTCGATAACGCTCCTCCAAAACTAGTGCATTCCCTTTGTGAGTGACCCTAGCGGAGGTGGGGTGTTACACTTGGTATCAGAGCAGAAGGTTACCAGACTGGGCAAAAGATTTTAAAACCTTCTAAAACTATTTTCAAAACCGTTTACAAAGAAGCATTTTTCAAGGAAAGTTTTGTTTTATTTAAAGGCTATTCCCCAAAAGCCATTAGTACTATCCTTTGTTTCCTCGATTTGAATCTCTTCTTTTTCATTTCATCATGTCTGGGAATCTTAACCTTCCAGAGGGCATGCCAATACCTGGCTGGTTCAGGAGGTACTTTGAGGCTAGGGCCACCGATGCAGGCCCAGCAGATATTCCTCCTCCAGCTGCAGTGGTTCCTCCTCCTCCACCCCCTCCTCATGCAAATGCTTTCTCAAATATCTGTAGAGATTTTAGGGCCATGGGTGGAAAGGATTTCAAAGGAACTGAATCATTCGTTGAAGCGAGGAACTGGCTCAAAGAAACTGATGATCTGTTCGTTATCTTCGAGGTGGACGATAGGTAGAAGGTACAGTTGGTAGTATGGTTGCTCAAAGACGAAGCTTCCTATTGGTGGGAAGTCACTAACGCTGAAAGGCCTGTTGACACATGGATGGATTTCAGGATAAGGTTTGAGATGAAATTCCTCTCACAAGCTGAACGAAGTCTACAGCTGGAAAAGTTCTTATCTCTTAAGCAATTAAGTATGACGGTCAAGGAGTACGTCAATCAATTCAATCAGCTGGCCCGGTTTGGACGGGACTTAGTGAATACTCCTCATAAGAAGGCTCTCCGTTTTGTCAAGGGGTTGAATGAGCCACTCCACAGCTTGGCTATGAGCCACATACCTATGGGGGCTACTTACGAAAGGTTAGTAGACATGGCACTCTTAAGTGAGGAAGACAAGGGCAAGAATGAGGCAAAAGCAGAAGGGCCACAAGATAAGAAGGGGGAAGGGTCGCAGAACAAGAAAGCTGATCCAAAGAAAGGCGGGAAGAACAATAAATCCCGTGAAAAGAGAAAGTGTAATTTCTGTGGCATTCCTGGACATCTGGTCAAAGACTGCAGGAAGAAGAAAAGGAAGATGGGTGGTTGTTTCCACTGTGGTGAGACAGGACACATGGCTAAGGTCTGCCCAAGGAAGCAAGGGCAGGGAGCTGGACCTTCTTCTGGAGGACAAGTCCACGCTCTCACGGTACCTTCGCAAGAACGAGGTAGAAATATTTCTATCGAAAGTTTAGTCTATCTTTTTGATCATCCTGTTCGAACCTTGTTTGATTCTAGCGCATCGCATACTTTTATTTCTTCTGATATTGTTGAAACTCTGCACCTAAGTACTAGTCTAGTTGAGGAAACCGTTATTGTTTCAAATCCAATTGGTGGCTCCGCTCATTTATCTATGATTTGTGTGGATTTGAGGATTTCTATCTTAAGCGTAGAATTCACGTGTAATGCTTATGTTCACGGATTTATGGGATGTGATTCTAGGCATGGATTGGTTGTCCAATAATGGAGCGATTCTCGATTGTGAACGAAGGGTTGTTAGGCTCGTGACTCGACTTGGTAATACCCTTGAAATTTCTTGTAACCCTATGGGTCCTGTCATGTTATGTTATCTAGAATCTCTTGACTCGTCTATCAATGATTTGCAATTAGTAAGGGTAGTCCGAGAATATCCCGATGTCTTTGATGAGGTTAAGGGGTTACCCCCTAAACGCGAGATAGATTTCTGTATATATCTTGTTGATAATGCTAAGCCAGTTGCATTGCCCATTAGAAACATGGCCCCGCGCGAGAAAAAAGAGCTTAGTAAGCAAGTTAAGGAGTTTTTTGAGAAAAAAATCATTAGGCGAAGCAATTCTGAATGGGGTGCTCCGGTGGTATTAGCTACTAAGATGGATGGTTCGCTTCGTCTATGCGTAGATTATCGTGAGTTAAACAAGCTGACTAAGAAGAATAGGCACCCACTACCGAGAATCAACGACTTGTTCGACCAGCTTATAGGAGCGTCTGTTTTCTCTCAACTCGATCTAGCCACAGGATTCCATCAGCTTAGAGTGGCTGAGGACAGCATTGACAAGACCGCGTTTAGGACTCCAGATGGATTCTTCGAATGGCTCGTCATGCCGTTTGGTTTGACGAATGCACCCGCGTACTTCGTTGATCTAATGAGCAGGGTGTTCTGAGAGTTCCTTAACAAGTCTGTGGTGGTCTTCGTGGAAGATATTCTGGTCTTCTCAAAGGATGAGGAAGAACATGCTAGACATATCAAGGAAGTCATGGATACGCTTAGAGCACACGAGTTAAAGGCAAAGTTCTCCAAGTGTCATTTTTGGAGAAAAGAAGTTCGGTTTCTTGGACATGTAGTTTCTTAGCAAGGTATAGCTGTGGACCCCACAAAGGTAGCTGCGGTGCAAGATTGGAAAGTTCCTAAGAACGCGACGGAAGTGAGAAGCTTTCTCGGTTTGGCGGGCTACTATAGGAAGTTCATCAAGGACTTCGCTAAGATTTCAGCCCCTTTTACTAGGTTAACGAAGAAGAACCTAGCTTTTGCGTGGGACATAGAGTGTGACGTTGCTTTTCAAAGGCTTAAGAGAGCCCTTACCACAGCTCGAGTTGTGCCATTACCCGACGGAGGTAAGAAGTTTACGGTGTACAAAGATGCGTGCGGCACAGGTTTAGGCGTTGTCTTAATGCAAGAAGGGAAAGTGATATGCTATGGGGGTAGACAACTTAAAGTTCATGAGAAAAACTATCCCACACATGACTTGGAATTGGTCGCGATTGTTTTTGCGCTTAAGTCTTGGCGCCACTATCTTCTAGGTGAGAAGTTCGAGTTGTACACCGATCAAAAATCGCTTAAGTACCTCTTTTCGCAAAAAGATTTGAATCTAAGGCAACAGAGGTGGATGGAATTCTTGGCATCATATGACTTCGATATAGCTTATACCCCTAGCAAGGGTAACGTGGTGGAAGATGCGCTAAGTAGGAAAAGGTTGACTTTGAGTCCTTTGTTTGTTGAAAGGAAAAGTCTAGAGTTTATAGAAACCTTTGATTTCACACCTGCTATTGAGTCGTTGGCTAGCATGTTAGAATCTCTCGAGTTAAGGCCTACGCTTCTAGACCAAGTAGGGACTTCACAAAAGGAAGACCCACAGATAGTCGAGATCATGGACAAGTTGATTAGAGGTGAGATGTCAAGTCATCTCAGTAGGTATGCCATAGATGACAAGGGATGGCTAAGGCGTGATGGTAGACTATGTGTCCCACAAGTGGGAGACTTAGTAAAGAGAGTTCTCGAAGAGGCGCATCACTCGAAGATGATTATACATCCCGGAGGGGATAAAATGTACAAGGATATGAAGCACATTTTCTTTTGGAATGGAATGAAAAAGGACGTGGCGGAATTCGCTTCTAAGTGCATGGTGTGCCAACAAGTAAAGGCCGAGTCGAAAAAGCCCGGTGGGCTATTACATCCTTTGGAGCTTCCGCTGTGCAAATGGGAGAGTGTCTCGATAGCGTTCGTGGATGGATTGCCTAGGTCAAGGAAGGGCAATACTAGCATATGGGTTATAGTAGATAGACTCACGAAGAGCGCTCACTTCATTCCTGTGAAGAGCAAGAGGACTGCATCATGGATAGCGTCTATATACCTTCGAGAGATAGTACGGTTGCACAGAGTTACTTCTAGTATAGTTAGCGATCGTGACCTGATTTTCACTAGTGAAATTTGGAATAGTTTACAAGAAGCAATGGGTACACGACTAATTTTAAGCACGGCCCATCACCCACATACGGATGGTAAACCGAAAGGGTAAATAGGGTACTAGAGGATCTTTTGAGACTATGCATTCTTGACTTTGGTGGTACTTGGGAAATCACCTACCTCTCGTTGAGTTCTCGTATAATAATATTTACCAAGCTAGCATAGGAATGGCACCATTCGAAGCTTTATACAGAAGACCGTGCAATTCACCAACTTGTTGGTGGGAGACGACAGACAAGCTCATACTTGGAACCGACATGATAAGGGACACTTCCGAGAAGGTTGAGTTGATACGAAGACGGATGAAAACGGCCCAAGATAGACAGAAATCCTACGCGGACAAGAGAAGGACAGACCTAAAGTTCGAAGTCGGGGATATGGTCTTTATAAAAGTTTCCCCTTTACGCAATGTGGTTCGCTTTGGAGCGGTTGGAAATTTAGTACTGAGGTTCGTCGGACCGTTGCCTATCATCGAGAGGATTGGACAGGTGGCCTATAAGGTAGAGTTACCCGAGAGGCTGGCCGGAGTACACAATGTCTTTCACGTTTCACATCTCCGCAAGTGCTTACATGAGTCTGCCGAAGTGGTTGAGCCAAGCATCCTTGAAGGCGTAGAAGTGGAAAAGGAAGCAACATTGAGGCGATTTCCGGTTCGTATCTTAGGAACGGAGATCAAGAAGCTAAGGAATCGAGAAGTCAAGTTAGTTAAAGTACAGTGGAGTGAAGCCCAAGAAGACGCAACTTGGGAAACCGAAGAGAAGATACGCTCGCTATACCCATTTCTTTTTTAGGGTACTTTCTCGATCTCTTTTTCCTATAAGTTTACATACCTTCGTATCATGTACATGCTTTTGCTATCCATGTTTGTCTTGTTATCTTCTCGATCTTATCTTGAGAACCTTAGGTAGAACCCTTTTGGATGTAAACATGTGATTGAAACATGTTATGGTTGATGATTGCAAGTGGTTGCTAGTGTTGCTCGTGGTTGCATAACACACATTAGGCACCAGATCGGCTCAGTCACATATCTCATATTGCATATGCATGGGTGCTCATACTTGTATATGGATGGAAACTTGATATGCTATCATTTGGATGTTGCATATGAATGAATGTTTGTGCACTCATGTAGATATTATAAAATATGTTAGGAATTTGCATACATGTTGGACTCATTACACTAACATATTTTGCATTAAGGAGGTTTACTGAATCAGTAACCGCCTGATCTTTTGCATTAGATAAGTACATATACACAAACTCTTGCATAAATTCATACAGCATTAGAAATCTTTTAAGGACAATGGATGCTTGTGGATGATGGTTGAGTAGATGGTTGATTGGATGATAGGATTTATTCTTCTTAACTTGAAGATTTCGGGGACGAAATCCTTTAAGGAGAGGAGAATGTAACAACCCGTATTTTAATAACATGTTAAAACCATAAATCAAGGCAGAATTAATTTTTAAATTAAGAATCAAGGGAAACGGGATGCGCCATTGCGTTCGTCTCGAAATTCTGCTTGGAAACGAGTCCGTATGAGGGAGATATGACCCTCCGAAGTTTCAAGGATTTTCAGAATAGAAAAATAGCTCGAATTTGAATTCAAAATTCAAATTCAAACCCAAGTGCAGGCTGGGCGGGAATTTTCCCGCCCAGGACCAGGTCGACCTGGGGGTCGACCTGGGGGTCGACCTGGTGCCAGAGCCAGTGTTGAGCTTGGGTTCATTCTGATGTATCTGGTCTCTTTTTCTATCTAGATTCGTTCGCCTAATTCTATATAAGCAGCCTCCTAGCCCCATTCTCTTTACACCATTCTTCTCTAACCTTATGCTGCACAAATTCTTGATGGACATGGCTCCTTCTAAATTAAATTAAAAGTAAATTAAAACACGAAGACTATTTCTTGAAGATTACGGCTAGGAATTGCATATTGGGGATTTGCTTCTACAATCAAATCAAGATTCAACGATTCAACAATTAGACGACTAGTTTCTAGACTTGACTTTGCATCTCAATTTCTTAGACCACGATATGTAAGTTCTAGTTACTTTGAGATTTAAACTTGTTAATTGTAATTTGGACATGAGATAAAGTGAAATTGGACATAAGTATGATAATCGATTCATATCTATTCTAGTTTCCATCTTGGATCTTGACTTTTGGGAATATTGCTATGAAATTAGTTTGGACCTATTCATGTTGTAAATCAAACTCTTTCATGTCCATAACATTATCATGCATGTGATGTTGAATCAGTCTATTATTTACAAGTTTGGGACTATCACCTTTATCATGACTATCACCTTATTATGTTAAATCTGTTTTGGGACTATTATTCTATATGCCAGTGATGTTATAACCAATTATCCTAAGTTATATCATGCTAGATTTATCACCTTGTGCTCGTTTTTTTACCTATCATAGTTTTGATGTTATTCCCTTTATTTCTGGATTTGGATCTACTTGTAATTTATATCGATTTGCGTTTACGTGCGATCGGAATACGATTTGGGTAGATTAGGCAAAACATGAATTGGTTATGAACATGAAAGACAACACTTAACCTACTTGACATGCTAGACTGATAGGGGTTAAGTCACGAATTTAAATGACAACACTTAACCTACTGGACGGAAACCCTAGTTACGCGGTCCATTTCAGCAGTAACCCACTTAGACGTATCATGGTACCCTGGAACTAGGCAGGGTGGGGCACGATTACTGGGATGATTGTAAGCGACCAAAACGACAGCTGAGTTGGTGCGCCAGTGTAGGTTCAGGAGGACTATGGTCGTGCACGTAGTCCGGAGTTGAAAAAGCAGGCATTGGGCATCAGTAGGTTTACACTGTGCATGCTAGATTTGTGTCGATGGTTGGCACCCTAGGGCTTGATACACCCTATGGTGGACCTAGCACAGGTAACTACATTCGTGATAGGGTCGTATGACACAGACACATGACGCTAGAACTTGTAGGGAGCCGATCGATTAATGGATCGTTCCGTAGGACCCCGAAATGGGTCATTTCATGATATTGGGCCAAGGGATCATTTCATGGTTAATATATGACATGGGTTTGGGATACTAGTATAGTTAGTGCAGCGAACCTTGAACATGCGATGCTATACTTGATTTATACTTGAATTATCATGCTATCTTAGTCTATCTTGCCCATCTTGTCATCATCCTTATGTTTACTTTCAGTTTATACATGTCATGTTACCTTTACCTGTTTTTATGCTGAAAGTCACTAGGACTTACCAGTCTTTATGACTGACCCGTTTTCTTTTGCCTCGTTTTCTTTCGTCCCCCCCCCTCCCCCCCCCCCCCCGGTTCTCAGGGAGGAAACTCTAGCACTTAGCTTGGATTTCACTTGCTTTCGGTTCAGCTCATGTACGGTTTGATCTTGAGCTATGCTATGGCTGCATTTCTGCTACCTTTGGGGAATTAAGCTACTTTTGTTGTTTTAAGTTCATGCTTCTTTATTTATGCAAGACAAAATTTGTTGTAATGGAAAATAATGACTTTGGCTATTTGGTACTTTGGATGTAAAAGGTTTTGACTCTTCTTGAAAGTAATGAAATTTATCTTCTGATTCTTCCGCTGTTTTACTTATGAGTCTTGTAATATTTCTGTGTTTGTTTACCTCGATAACGCTCCTCCAAAACTAGTGCATTCCCTTTGTGAGTGACCCTAGCAAAGGTGGGGTGTTACAGAAGTAATAAGGCATATCGTATTCAGATATTCATACTGGGATGTATGGTACCTGAGATTTTACGGTTTTATGGAGATGAGATCTTATGTTCTATTATGCTTCACTACTATATCCTGTTGTATATTTTATTACTATATGTTATCCATGCGCTATGAGTTATACGCTAGGTTCTATTTCATGATTTTCTACCTTGATTAACGTCCCATGTCAACCTAACATAATGTATTAGTATAGGGTGTGTGGCAGTCGTCACACCACTACCTATAAATACCCCTTCACCAGCAACGAAAAGATGGCCGGCGTCTGGCTGATTTGACACTTTATGAAGGAATTCTTGATCTTGGACACCATTAGACCACCTTGAAGCTTTGGGAAGAATAAATTGCCTACTTTCCAAGGTTTTGAACTCCCGGACAGCAAAGGGATCTCAAAAACAAGGACTATAAATCCATATCTGGATTTAATAGGACTTAATTATCACCATCCCCTTTGTAATCACTTGTAATGTGATGACCATCATTGTACTTCCTCAAGAGTGAATAAAATTAGCAAAGTCTTCAAAGTGGACATAGGTTCAATCTGAGCCGAACAACTATAAATACTGTGTTTATTACTTCCTGCATATTACATTTCCTTACGTGAAATGGTATTTTCGATAATAAGGAAATCTTTGGGTGTTGTGCCAATTTTGTGCATCAACACTGACTATGCTCATGCTCATTATTTGAAGGTACTAGATTTACATGACCCTAACGTGGATGGGTTGAGTTTCAATTTTTATCAAAATTCCAGCTCAGAAAAGTGTGGCTTGTTACATTAGGCCCACTAGATTGCTAATATAAGAATGCACAACTCAATCACCAACAAATTATATTTCTAATATTGGTAAGCTTTGTGTAACGTCCCATATTTATACAGTATAATAATTTATTTATTTAATGATTTAAATAGCGATTTAGAGATTTAAATGATCGTTTAATTAAATAATATTGAATATTTAATTAATATAAATAATAGAGTAATATATTTAATTCGGAAATAGTCAGAAATAGTGAATTGACAATATTGTGTGAATTGGACAATTTAGAATATATAATTCAGTTTAGAATTGAATTATATTAACGAATTTATTTATAAATGTCAGTTGAACGTATAATTTATATTACAATTATAATCGAGCCCGAAAAGGCATGGCAGTTCGTAAATTGGCGATTCGAACTTTAAACGAATATACAGAACCCTGTTTAAATCGGATTTCTGTGAAGAAACAAGAAACGTTCGGAGCTGGTGAAGTATATTTTTCTAATGGAGGAGAAAAATCGGGATTTCGCAGTGTAGATTTTGATTTATGTCCAAATCAAATTTTCAAATAATCGCTATGGAATTTCTTTATAATTTATAACGATTTATTTATATTATAAATGGATTTTCAATACAAATTGAATACTAATTTAATCTGGTTCTGAAATGTAGAGTTATAAATTCAGATAGGAATATTTTGGAGCAGGATAATATTTTGTGTAAATATATATGTAAATATAAATTTTATTAATATTTAATTTAATTATTTTAAATATATTAATATTTAAATGGGTTTATTTAGAGCTTTAAAAATAGCCATTTTTGCAAACGACCTCCGTTTTTGACGAAACTAATTTTGTTGGATCTGGAATATTAAATTCTTGTTATATTTCAATTTTCGTGATTTTTGGGTATTGTATGTGATCATAAGGATTTTTAAAAATGAATGTAAAAAACGATAGCATAAATATTAATTTAAAACTCAAATAAAAAATAATATAGCTACTCTATAAATACCCACATACCCTTACCTTTAACCCTAATTCCATTCCTCTAGTCAAAACTTCCCTGCCGCTACCATTTTCTTTCTCCACAGCAAAATCATGTTCTTCATAAAACCATAACAATCAAAATAAAAATTTATAAATCTTCACATATATATATATATATATTCGAGTTCCTATCACGATTCTCTTCGATTCTATATTGAATTTATGGGGTTCGGTGATGATTTTGTTTGCTGGAATTTTTACAGCGCGCGTCGAGTAAATGTAACGACCCGCATTTCCTGTACCCAGATATTTAATATATTATATCGATTTGGAATTTCTAAATGAATTTACAAAATATATAATTCGTTTATTAAATATATATATACGTATAATTTATAAATCGAACCGTAATAATACTTCTTAAATAAAGGGTTTATCGAAAATTTCTTATGGTTGGACACGCCATATGTTATATTATATTGACTTACAATAGATTTGCTTGTTTGGTAATAAAACTGCAATATACACTTGATATTTTAATATACCTCGTTAGGAAATATACAAATTTAGAGAGTTTATCTTGTGAACATGCACTTATAAAGTTGCGCTTTTAGAAAATTGAAAGGGCAGGTATGAAAGGAAATACTTAAAACATTAAATATAAAAAAAAACGCACAGACACCCTAAAGCTTAATAGCCGGCCTAACAACTCTAGCATGATGCAAGTCTTTGTTGGGTGCTTCACGCCATTACATTTTATATATATACAGCAGATTTCAAATAAATGAAACAATATATATAATATTGTCAGTACAGTACAATTGGACATAACAACTCATTTAAAAATCAAATTCAGTATGCCTCGTTTTTATCCATAAGAAAGAACAAGAAAAAAATACATATTTCTGTACATTTGACATAACAATTCGGCATGCCCATTTTCCTTTCAAAAACAGTAAAGAGAGATCTTCTGCCTTGATCATGAGTTGCAAGGAAAACAGTGAACCTATTAGTAAGAAATAAAATAAAGTATATATAGGTATATATATTTAACAGACAAATATTCCGAATAGACAAATAAATATATATTCGAAATCAAATGAAAACAGATATGAAGATAGAAGAAACAGCCAACAAGATAAGACAATACAAAGCTGTTGAAACAAAACAAATGTATATTCACACTCAATTCACAACTAAGTCTATAGCTATGATCTAAAAAGAAAACAGTAACACATATTTTTCTCCATGGAAACAGTGATGGAACAGCTAAAGAGCTAGGGTAGAAGCAGCTAAGGAAATAGGATATGTACAACTAAGAACAGATATGCTCAGTGAACAGCTAATGTATGTGCATCTATGTACAACTACATAGAATCGAATAAGCAAAATAGTGTGAGGTACAACTAGAAGAAATCAAATCAAATCCATAGATACTGTAAACCCATGTGAATAGATACTGAAAATCCATGTGAGTAGATACTAGAAAAAAAATCCATGTGAATAGATATTGGTACATCCATGTGAATGTAAATCATGGACAGTTTCAAGATTTGAAACATCTAATAAACCAGCATTGAAAACAGCAAAAGAAATGGTACAGAAATTTCCAAGAAAACCAATATAAATATGTATATTTCTACATATATCTGTACAACCGAATCAGCTTATATATATATATTCATATATATATACAGTGCCGAATGTATATCCATATGTACAGAAACTCATCTACAAATTTACTGTTGCAATGTACTTAGAAATCTGAACAAAAATCTAAGGGCATATCCTAATGTCTGTATTGAATGAACAATACATAGCATAGCATAACACAGCTACATAAAAACCTATCCAATATTTCATCAGAACCCCTTTCGAACAGATCAAATCTGAAAATCATATATCCAAAACCGAACGCAAAATCTAAGTACAGATCCGAGTATTGATGGAAATAACAATTCGGAATTTGTTGACAGACGTTTATCTTATCCCAGTCCAAACCGCAAGTATAAATACACTATCACAACAATACGTTTTACCCATTCAAGAATAGGCCGAGATCAGAAATCAAATAGAGAAAAATATACAATAACAGAAAATCGAGTAGAAAAAAAACAACTTAGCTTTCGATCTGAAGGGTCTTGGACCAATATCAGTGGAAGTCGTTCGCAGTCAAGGACCCAGATCTCGATCGAGAAGTTTCGGCGGTTGATGGCACGTGATGGCGACGAGTGTTGGCGACGAGGGTATCTGGTTTGGCTAAAAATCGAATGAGGCTAGGGTTTCCTTTTGGATTTGGGAATTTTTTTGAGGCGGTTGGAATGAAATGAGAAATGGACGGTGTGTAGAGTTTTAAGGGGGCGGGTCGGGTTTGTTTAGTTGGGCCAAACGTTAAAAGGTAAAGCCCATTCAAAGTTTTATTTTAAATCCACATTTTAAATTTAACTTAGTTTATAAAATTCGTAATTCGATTTCTCGCGCATACAGTATCGGTTTTTCGCACGGTCAGATGCGTTAAGACCATGGAGACAAGTACTTCGAGATGGAGCAGGTCCAGTCTGGATCAAAAGTAGCTGGAATTTTATTTCGAATTAAACGTCGGTTTAATTGGACAAAACCAGATTGTTATCAACAGTGTTAAATCCAGGTGAGTTAAACTCACTCAGTTTTTCCCCATTTATATTTTATATAAATTGGGTTTTTATTTTGTGTGCTCTGCTTGCCAATATTTGACTGTTTTCTAGTCATGGATTTATTTGTTGGTTTAACTGATGAAATTAAACCGTCGTTTAATTTCAGTGAAATACCAAATCGTTATTTTTAACGATTGGTTCCAATAAAGGTGACTCCCCTTGGTTGGTCACGTTTATTTATAAACGTGTTTAAATGGTTGCATTGTTTGAATTGCTTATGGTTGATGTTAAATGGTCGTTATTTAGTTTATCAGTTAAACAAAACTGAACAGTCTGATTTGAGATAACCATTCTGTATACAGGGAAGAACTGGTTGGAGGGATCCAACCGGATTCCTCAAATATATTATTTATTTCATATTTTCACATATGAACTATCCTGTTTGGTTGATTGATTTGATTATTGATTTGGACTGGGAATTCAACCTGTGTTGTGTTTAAACCAATGAGCGGTATTGGTTGAGTATTTAGCAGTGTATGGCCTATAAAATCAATCGTGTTATAAATATTGATTCACCGTCAGGGGAATCGATAAAGATGAGGTTATAAAATTTATTATATAACGGGAGTTGGATTTAGAATATATTATTTTGAATAAAAATTATAATTGGAAATTAAATAAATATTTTATTTATTTAAGACTTTGATTGTTATTAAATAAAGTAAATGCTGACGTTAATCGAGTTTACGAGTACAAGAACAAGTAAAGAATAGAAGGATTAAACTTTGATAATTGTTTGTAAAGAAAACAATTAATGGGATTATTTAAATTAATTATATTTTTATTAATTTAAAGTGAGGATTAATTGGAATCGATTAACGAGATAATCAAGTTTAGAATTAATTAAATCGAATGTTTGAATTAGAATTTGATTATCAAAATTGATGTGTTTTGATTTGGATAGTTTAATAAATATTGTTTAAATTTAAATAAGGTTTTAAAAAGGGATTTACCATTTAATTTTGTTATTAAAGAAATTAACTACTCATGTAGTTAATGATTGAAATAAATAATTATTTTAATTAATAATAATTTAGACAATTACTTTTCAAAAGTAATTGAAGTGAAATGAAATCAAAGGAGATTGGAAATAAGCGAATCTGGTTAAAGAACTGGGTTATAGAACCAAATCCAATAGTTAAGTGGAATTTGTTTGAGACTAGAATGAAATATTGACTTTGATTACAACTTATGTTTATCGGAGGATAAGAACGTTGTTGATCAAGGTCTGAGAGGTAATTAAAATACCCCAACTTGAATAACATCGGGATTATCTGAAGATAGTATTAGTTGGTAATCGTAAGAGACATTAGTGGATATGTTTTTTTTGAAAATCTAAACAGCGATTTTAGCGCTGTTGTTATAATATATGTTTTGTAAATCTAATATAGCGATTGTAGCGCTTTTGCTATAGTAAATGGGTTGTAAACCTAAATAGCGATTATAGCGCTGTTGTTTTGTAAATCTAAATAGTAATTATAATGCTATTGTTATAACATATGTGCTATAAATTTCTTTGTTAAAACTAATGGATTTCCGAATTTAAAAGATGATTGGAAGGAAGATTTAAGTGGGGAATTGGATATAGTTATTCGAGCTAGAGTTGGTCAAACATAGTTTTTTTCAGGATGAGCTGTCATTTCGTACGACTGCTAGCGTAATTCGCAGGGCTGCAGATAGCCTACGGAGGTCGGATGTTTCCTGAGGGAATCAGGCGTAACCATTGTGATCGCTGTGATCTAGAGTCAAGCGAATGGATGTAAGTCGAGTATTAGTTAATCGATAGAAGTTAAACAAGTAGAGTTAATCAGTTAGAGTTAACTAGTTAAAGTTAATCAATTAGAGTTAATCGATTGGAGTTTTTAGAGTTATTCAAATATCGTATTTTGAATGTTAAAAGAGCTAGAAGTTTTGGTTTTAAAAAAAATAAATCAGTTGTTAAAGGCCAAGTGATGCTGAATACTGAACCAGTGAACTCATTGGATTTTCATGATTTGAAACACTGTTTATTTTGATAGTTAAATCACCGACTATCAAATATGACCAATACGGTTGTTGGTACGGAAAGACCGGGATCGAATGTATATTCGAAAACCATTCCGACCAGCAAATACGTGAAGATATCAGAAGATGATCGAGATGGAGCATTGAAGACCGTGTATTTCCATAAGCGGAAGGATCACTTATAATCTCTGGTTAGCTCCCAGAGATAAACCGTGGTTCTGTCGTAGTTGGAATCCACGGGTTGCAAGGACTTCTCGCTACTGATCCATGGGGTGATTCCTATATGGATGCGGTAGGAGAGTACCTTCGGTTCATCCTGTTCCTGGGTGACTTGTATGGATGAATGTCTGACAGGGTATTTCCAGAAAAGGTCACGTATATTGATTTCTTCAACCGTACCAAGAGTGGAAGCAAAGAAGGAAACTTCTTTAGCCAACACGTAATGTATTGTTGTAGACGTCAATTAGTGATTCTGATGGATCTGACGATGTGGCATTCGAAGTAAATGTGATGTGCTGATTATAAAGCATGGCCTCAAGCCTCATCACCTATCTAGAGAAATTCCTTTTGTTTCTAAATCTATCGATTCTGCCCATTCAGGAACGGTGGTTTGAGTCCAACCGTTGGTGATATACATTCGATACACTCAAGCGAAATGAGTGGTCGGTCATGTGAGGGCCGGGTTGCAAGACGTTCTTGTTGAACCCAGTGTATTCGCCTCTAGAGATACACGTGCGGAAGGTGGTCCCATACCTGGTCAAGTTGGAATCCAATCTCCAATAAGTGCCTGCGGTTTTTGATTGTATACTATATATGTAGAGCGTGAGATGCAAGCGTTCTACTAGATTGATATTTACTTGTACTTAGACATTATTATAATATCAGACAAGATATTGGTTTCAAAAATGTTTGGGTTATCGAAAGGTAAAAACCGTCCGTGTTTATGTGTGGATCGGTCTTACGATTATCTTTTTCTTCCAAAAGGATTTTAACTTTAAAATCAAGTTGTGTGATACCTTATTGCTATGCGAGTTATCTCACTCTGGTCCACCAGACTGACCCGGTGTTTTGTAAATGCTCGGGTTAGACCGAGGTGTACAGGTTCAGGTTATCAGATACTGAGAAGTCCGGAGACGAGCTGAAGATGTTCAGATGAATGATATTCCGCTGTGTGATTATATATATGAGGACAGATTATCAAAACTGTCCAGATGTGTGTTGTACTCTGATATTGTAAGTATTTTCAAAAGCTCTCAATAAATGTTTGTTTCTATATTATATTTTGTTCCGCTGCGATATGAGACTCTGTGTTGATTCTTCTTCTTCTTCTATTCTAATATTTCTTTCTTTCTTACCTCACCCTCTAAATTCTTTCATTAACAATCCGGTGTTCTCGGTATTGGAGGATCGACATAAGATATGGTAAGGTATTTATGTTGGTTTTCGAGGCCGAAAACCCTGGGTCGTTACAGTGGTATCAGAGTTATTGGTTGAGTAGTAACCTTGGCTCTGTGGCGTAACTCAATAGAGATGGGGTTAGTAACACCCTAGATTGAGTTTGAGTGTATAGATATGAGAGCGTATTTGTAAATACTATATAAAATTGTTTTATATTGTGTTATTTGACTAGTTCGATTTTAAACTAGCAATTGACGCGGTATTATTTATAAAAAGGATCAGATGAAATAGTTTTGGCCATATTATATTTTGTATAGAAAAAATATATAAGTTTGATTTTGAGTCGTTTGCTTTATTTGAATCAAAGTTGAATCAGGCTATGAATTAGAATGGTCAAATATAACTCCAATTTTTCATATATGGAATTAGAAAGAGAAAATGGATACTGTTGAAATAGAAATCAAAATTTGAGTTTGAAATGACAGCGTAAATAGGAAAAGGTAAGTAGTTATCCAATATGAGTTGGATATTGGAATTAAAATTTGGAATTAGGGAATAAAAAGTTGTTTGATCTGGTTGATTGGATTGTGCATTGTTGATTGGTTGTTGGAACGGTGAATTGATAATTTATAACCCTGGAAGGGTACTCGTTTGGGTTCTTGTTTCTTGGATTGAAGTGAGGCCCAGGATGGCGTTTGCAATTGGTTTGGTCAAACAACGTAACGGGGATGCTGACGAATCCTTCGAAAATTTTATAACCTAGATTTTATAATAATTCCATAATTATTTTGAAAATAATTGGGATGAGAGTATTCCTCTTACTTAGCAATTTCGAGGACGAAATTATTTTAAGGGGGAAGGAATGTAACGACCCGCATTTCCTGTACCCAGATATTTAATATATTATATCGATTTGGAATTTCTAAATGAATTTACAAAATATATAATTTGTTTATTAAATATATATATACGTATAATTTATAAATAGAACCGTAATAATACTTCTTAAATAAAGGGTTTATCGAAAATTTCTTATGGTTGGACACGCCATATGTTATATTATATTGACTTACAATAGATTTGCTTGTTTGGTAATAAAACTGCAATATACACTTGATATTTTAATATACCTCGTTAGGAAATATACAAATTTAGAGAGTTTATCTTGTGAACATGCACTTATAAAGTTGCGCTTTTAGAAAATTGAAAGGGCAGGTATGAAAGGAAATACTTAAAACATTAAATATAAAAAAAAACGCACAGACACCCTAAAGCTTAATAGCCGGCCTAACAACTCTAGCATGATGCAAGTCTTTGTTGGGTGCTTCACGCCATTACATTTTATATATATACAGCAGATTTCGAATAAATGAAACAATATATATAATATTGTCAGTACAGTACAATTGGACATAACAACTCATTTAAAAATCAAATTCAGTATGCCTCGTTTTTATCCATAAGAAAGAACAAGAAAAAAATACATATTTCTGTACATTTGACATAACAATTCGGCATGCCCATTTTCCTTTCAAAAACAGTAAAGAGAGATCTTCTGCCTTGATCATGAGCTGCAAGGAAAACAGTGAACCTATTAGTAAGAAATAAAATAAAGTATATATAGGTATATATATTTAACAGACAAATATTCCGAATAGACATATAAATATATATTCGAAATCAAATGAAAACAGATATGAAGATAGAAGAAACAGCCAACAAGATAAGACAATACAAAGCTGTTGAAACAAAACAAATGTATATTCACACTCAATTCACAACTAAGTCTATAGCTATGATCTAAAAAGAAAACAGTAACACATATTTTTCTCCATGGAAACAGTGATGGAACAGCTAAAGAGCTAGGGTAGAAGCAGCTAAGGAAATAGGATATGTACAACTAAGAACAGATATGCTCAGTGAACAGCTAATGTATGTGCATCTATGTACAACTACATAGAATCGAATAAGCAAAATAGTGTGAGGTACAACTAGAAGAAATCAAATCAAATCCATAGATACTGTAAACCCATGTGAATAGATACTGAAAATCCATGTGAGTAGATACTGGAAAAAAAATCCATGTGAATAGATATTGGTACATCCATGTGAATGTAAATCGTGGACAGTTTCAAGATTTGAAACATCTAATAAACCAGCATTGAAAACAGCAAAAGAAATGGTACAGAAATTTCCAAGAAAACCAATATAAATATGTATATTTCTACATATATCTGTACAACCGAATCAGCTTATATATATATTCATATATATACAGTGCCGAATGTATATCCATATGTACAGAAACTCATCTACAAATTTACTGTTGCAATGTACTTAGAAATCTGAACAAAAATCTAAGGGCATATCCTAATGTCTGTATTGAATGAACAATACATAGCATAGCATAACACAGCTACATAAAAACCTATCCAATATTTCATCAGAACCCCTTTCGAACAGATCAAATCTGAAAATTATATATCCAAAACCGAACGCAAAATCTAAGTACAGATCCGAGTATTGATGGAAATAACAATTCGGAATTTGTTGACAGACGTTTATCTTATCCCAGTCCAAACCGCAAGTATAAATACACTATCACAACAATACGTTTTACCCATTCAAGAATAGGCCGAGATCAGAAATCAAATAGAGAAAAATATACAATAACAGAAAATCGAGTAGAAAAAAAAGAACTTAGCTTTCGATCTGAAGGGTCTTGGACCAATATCAGTGGAAGTCGTTCGCAGTCAAGGACCCAGATCTCGATCGAGAAGTTTCGGCGGTTGATGGCACGTGATGGCGACGGGTGTTGGCGACGAGGGTATCTGGTTTGGCTAAAGATCGAATGAGGCTAGGGTTTCCTTTTGGATTTGGGAATTTTTTTGAGGCGGCTGGAATGAAATGAGAAATGGACGGTGTGTAGAGTTTTAAGGGGGCGGGTCGGGTTTGTTTAGTTGGGCCAAACGTTAAAAGGTAAAGCCCATTCAAAGTTTTATTTTAAATCCACATTTTAAATTTAACTTAGTTTATAAAATTCGTAATTCGATTTCTCGCGCATACAGTATCGGTTTTTCGCGCGGTCAGATGCGTTAAGACCATGGAGACAAGTACTTCGAGATGGAGCAGGTCCAGTCTGGATCAAAAGTAGCTGGAATTTTATTTCGAATTAAACGTCGGTTTAATTGGACAAAACCAGATTGTTATCAACAGTGTTAAATCCAGGTGAGTTAAACTCACTCAGTTTTTCCCCATTTATATTTTATATAAATTGGGTTTTTATTTTGTGTGCGCTGCTTGCCAATATTTGACTGTTTTCTAGTCATGGATTTATTTGTTGGTTTAACTGATGAAATTAAACCGTCGTTTAATTTCAGTGAAATACCAAATCGTTATTTTTAACGATTGGTTCCAATAAAGGTGACTCCCCTTGGTTGGTCACGTTTATTTATAAACGTGTTTAAATGGTTGCATTGTTTGAATTGCTTATGGTTGATGTTAAATGGTCGTTATTTAGTTTATCAGTTAAACAAAACTGAACAGTCTGATTTGAGATAACCATTCTGTAAACAGGGAAGAACTGGTTGGAGGGATCCAACCGGATTCCTCAAATATATTATTTATTTCATATTTTCACATATGAACTATCCTGTTTGGTTGATTGATTTGATTATTGATTTGGACTGGGAATTCAACCTGTGTTGTGTTTAAACCAATGAGCGGTATTGGTTGAGTATTTAGCAGTGTATGGCCTATAAAATCAATCGTGTTATAAATATTGATTCACCGTCAGGGGAATCGATAAAGATGAGGTTATAAAATTTATTATATAACGGGAGTTGGATTTAGAATATATTATTTTGAATAAAAATTATAATAGGAAATTAAATAAATATTTTATTTATTTAAGACTTTGATTGTTATTAAATAAAGTAAATGCTGACGTTAATCGAGTTTACGAGTACAAGAACAAGTAAAGAATAGAAGGATTAAACTTTGATAATTGTTTGTAAAGAAAACAATTAATGGGATTATTTAAATTAATTATATTTTTATTAATTTAAAGTGAGGATTAATTGGAATCGATTAACGAGATAATCAAGTTTAGAATTAATTAAATCGATCGTTTGAATTAGAATTTGATTATCAAAATTGATGTGTTTTGATTTGGATAGTTTAATAGATATTGTTTAAATTTAAATAAGGTTTTAAAAAGGGATTTACCATTTAATTTTGTTATTAAAGAAATTAACTACTCATGTAGTTAATGATTGAAATAAATAATTATTTTAATTAATAATAATTTAGACAATTACTTTTCAAAAGTAATTGAAGTGAAATGAAATCAAAGGAGATTGGAAATAAGCGAATCTGGTTAAAGAACTGGGTTATAGAACCAAATCCAATAGTTAAGTGGAATTTATTTGAGACTAGAATGAAATATTGACTTTGATTACAACTTATGTTTATCAGAGGATAAGAACGTTGTTGATCAAGGTCTGAGAGGTAATTAAAATACCCCAACTTGAATAACATCGGGATTATCTGAAGATAGTATTAGTTGGTAATCGTAAGAGACATTAGTGGATATGTTTTTTTTGAAAATCTAAACAGCGATTTTAGCGCTGTTGTTATAATATATGTTTTGTAAATCTAATATAGCGATTGTAGCGCTTTTGCTATAGTAAATGGGTTGTAAACCTAAACAGCGATTATAGCGCTGTTGTTTTGTAAATCTAAATAGTAATTATAATGCTATTGTTATAACATATGTGCTATAAATTTCTTTGTTAAAACTAATGGATTTCCGAATTTAAAAGATGATTGGAAGGAAGATTTAAGTGGGGAATTGGATATAGTTATTCGAGCTAGAGTTGGTCAAACATAGTTTTTTTCAGGATGAGCTGTCATTTCGTACGACTACTAGCGTAATTCGCAGGGCTGCAGATAGCCTACGGAGGTCGGATGTTTCCTGAGGGAATCAGGCGTAACCATTGTGATCGCTGTGATCTAGAGTCAAGCGAATGGATGTAAGTCGAGTATTAGTTAATCGATAGAAGTTAAACAAGTAGAGTTAATCAGTTAGAGTTAACTAGTTAAAGTTAATCAATTAGAGTTAATCGATTGGAGTTTTTAGAGTTATTCAAATATCGTATTTTGAATGTTAAAAGAGCTAGAAGTTTTGGTTTTAAAAAAAATAAATCAGTTGTTAAAGGCCAAGTGATGCTGAATACTGAACCAGTGAACTCATTGGATTTTCATGATTTGAAACACTGTTTATTTTGATAGTTAAATCACCGACTATCAAATATGACCAATACGGTTGTTGGTACGGAAAGACCGGGATCGAATGTATATTCGAAAACCATTCCGACCAGCAAATACGTGAAGATATCAGAAGATGATCGAGATGGAGCATTGAAGACCGTGTATTTCCATAAGCGGAAGGATCACTTATAATCTCTGGTTAGCTCCCAGAGATAAACCGTGGTTCTGTCGTAGTTGGAATCCACGGGTTGCAAGGACTTCTCGCTACTGATCCATGGGGTGATTCCTATATGGATGCGGTAGGAGAGTACCTTCGGTTCATCCTGTTCCTGGGTGACTTGTATGGATGAATGTCTGACAGGGTATTTCCAGAAAAGGTCACGTATATTGATTTCTTCAACCGTACCAAGAGTGGAAGCAAAGAAGGAAACTTCTTTAGCCAACACGTAATGTATTGTTGTAGACGTCAATTAGTGATTCTGATGGATCTGACGATGTGGCATTCGAAGTAAATGTGATGTGCTGATTATAAAGCATGGCCTCAAGCCTCATCAACCGGGAGATGACAAAAATCGGGCAGGCAGCATGGCTATGTGGGTCGCTCCCATTAGGGTGTATAATCACCTATCTAGAGAAATTCCTTTTGTTTCTAAATCTATCGATTCTGCCCATTCGGGAACGGTGGTTTGAGTCCAACCGTTGGTGATATACATTCGATACACTCAAGCGAAATGAGTGGTCGGTCATGTGAGGGCCGGGTTGCAAGACGTTCTTGTTGAACCCAGTGTATTCGCCTCTAGAGATACACGTGCGGAAGGTGGTCCCATACCTGGTCAAGTTGGAATCCAATCTCCAATAAGTGCCTGCGGTTTTTGATTGTATACTATATATGTAGAGCGTGAGATGCAAGCGTTCTACTAGATTGATATTTACTTGTACTTAGACATTATTATAATATCAGACAAGATATTGGTTTCAAAAATGTTTGGGTTATCGAAAGGTAAAAACCGTCCGTGTTTATGTGTGGATCGGTCTTACGATTATCTTTTTCTTCCGAAAGGATTTTAACTTTAAAATCAAGTTATGTGATACCTTATTGCTATGCGAGTTATCTCACTCTGGTCCACCAGACTGACCCGGTGTTTTGTAAATGCTCGGGTTAGACCGAGGTGTACAGGTTCAGGTTATCAGATACTGAGAAGTCCGGAGACGAGCTGAAGATGTTCAGATGAATGATATTCCGCTGTGTGATTATATATATGAGGACAGATTATCAAAACTGTCCAGATGTGTGTTGTACTCTGATATTGTAAGTATTTTCAAAAGCTCTCAATAAATGTTTGTTTCTATATTATATTTTGTTCCGCTGCGATATGAGACTCTGTGTTGATTCTTCTTCTTCTTCTATTCTAATATTTCTTTCTTTCTTACCTCACCCTCTAAATTCTTTCATTAACAATCCGGTGTTCTCGGTATTGGAGGATCGACATAAGATATGGTAAGGTATTTATGTTGGTTTTCGAGGCCGAAAACCCTGGGTCGTTACAGTAAAATTAGGGTTGGAATTTTAGGAAAATCAAAGCATAAATACATATTTTTATTGTTGCTTATGATTCATGAATTGATTTATAGGTTGTACGCAAGTTTTGGGGGAAAATGGTGCTAATGGAGTTCGGTAGTTCCCTGTTGCAGTCGCGACGAGGCTGAAGTCGGGTTTGGATTGATGCGTGCGAGCTGAAGGACGAGCATATGAAGTTGAAGAAGAGATTAAGAGAAGGAGTTTGGATTTTTTGGATTGGGGTTTCTTGATTGAATGAGGAAGAACGAGGTGTTCAAAGGTTTGTAATGGCGGTGTTATTCAACAGGTGTCATGCTCTGTATTTACGGGAAGAAGGGTTAGTACGGGCTAATCATATATTAAGCGGCTAAATGCATTTAAGGGGTTAATGGTGATTTTTCTTTGTATTTTAAATGAGTGGTGGAGGACCATTTGGAAGTGAAAACACGGAAATGGTATGTTAAAGAAACTGGATGGGATCGGGTTCTTTTTGGCATGAGGAAGGAGACACTGTTGGAGCGGGTGTGAGGGCAGTGGGCCGGAATGATAAGTGTAAGGCCCGAAACAAAATAATTATAGTTTAAATTAAAATTAAATACGTATATAAACTTATAAAAGTAATATCTTTGTCATACGTTATCGGAATTCAGTGAAACAAGATCAGTTGGGATCGTATGGACGGCGGCTACATAATGGAACTAACTAGGGGTGAATCATAGCTCGTTACAATTTATAGCAAAATAAATTGTCTGTCAGAATCAACTGACAATTATTGTTATTTAACGATAACTGTCGTATGTGAGTAAAACTCACTAACTCTGCTTAGTTTATATTTTCATAACGTGTTTTTAGAACTGATAAATATTGGTTGATTGTTGTGTGTTGATTGGTTGGTTGAACTGCTAATTGATTAGTTAAATATCGATATAGTTATATATATAAATCGTTAATCAAATATTGATTCTGTTTATCAGAATATTTCATATTGAAATGAAATCGATGTTATTTATATTGTGTAACATCTGTGGATGTAGGGAAATAAGTTGGAGGGATCCAACTGGAATCCTCAACATTTATTTTGTCGTTTTTCATATATTGTGATATGTGATGTGATATATAATCTGTTAATTGTTATGTGTGTTTGGATAATGTAGATCCTTGTTATTTGGTATTTTAAATACCATATGTGATACTAGAATTAAAAAGAGAATTTTCAAAGTGTATTTTGAAATAAAATTATTTATATAAAATCAATGGATTTTATATGAAAGGAAATATTTATATGAAATAAATATAATTATAAAAGGTAATATTTGGGAAATAAATAAAATTAGAAAAGGGATTACTTGTAAAATAAATAGAATTATATAAATGGAATATTTATATAAAATAAATAGAATTGTATAAATGAAATATTTGTAAAACAAATAGAAAATGAAATATTTGTTAAACAAACAGACATAGAAATATTTGTAAATCAAATAGAAAAGGAAATATTTATAAAATGAATAGGACAAGTATAAAAGGAAATATTTATATGAAATAAATAGTAATTATAAAAGGAAGTATTTGTAAAATGAATAAAATTTTATAAAAGAAAATAAGTGGAAAATAAATATTAAATGGAAATCAGTTTTAACAGATAAATGGAAAAGATTTATTTAAAGCAGAATTAAATAGAAATCTGTTTTAACAAATAAAATTGAGAAGAATAATTTATAAAAGATGTTTGTAAATTAAGAAAAATATTTATCATTGGATAAATAAAAATAAAAGTCTGAATTTATATAGAGAAGTAGAAATCGGTTTTAACATCGATATTTTTAATAGAATGTGAACTCAACATTTATAAAGGGAATTGTAAATGAGATTTAAGTGTTAGAAATAAAAAGGAGATTTCATATGAAAAATTATATAAATAGAAGTACAAATAGAATTTGGAAATGGGATATTATTTAAAATACAAAATCAAACCTAATGGGTCATATAAAAGGGAATATTTGCACATTAGATGTGAACAATGGGTTAAAATAGATATTTTATAAATTAAAATATTTATAAAGAAATTGGGTTTTGAAATGGGAATTCAAATGGGAAATTGAATGGGATAGGAAGGAGAGATTATCGAACAGAGTTTACTCGAAGAAGAGTTATCGAATCTAGTTATTCGAAGGAGAGATCATCGAATATAGTTTATTCGAAGGAGAGTTTATCGAATAGAGTTTACTCGGAAAAGAGTTATCGAATATAGTTATTCGAAAGAGAGTTATCGAATATAGATTATTCGAGAGAGAATTATACATTGAAATTCAACTATATCGAATGTAGGAAAGTACAATTTACTTTCCGTGTTTCAAATCAAGGTTTATTTATTAATAAATTAGTTGTTTGTTTATTTATCCAAATTAAGAAATAAAATTATATTTAAGTTATTATATTTCAGAAGCATGGGATTATAACACTATTGTTATAATCAAATGATTTCTGTAAAAGAAGTGGATTCAGAAATAGAATCTGAGAGTTATGTAAGGAAGTTTGGGGAAGATTTAAAATGTGAACTTTGTCTATTACGAGGTTAGTAATGTTGTTCAGTTAAGGTCTGAGAGGTAGTTGTACCCCAACTTGATTGACTTCATTTTTAACTAAGGAATGGTTAAGATTCGATAGTGAAGGTTAGTTAATAGAATTTAGTTAATAAGTGTTAATGGTTCAAGTGGCATAGCGATGTTTTATTTAAACATCTGTTTAAATCCAATGAAGGAGTTTTGCGAATGTTTTCCATAAATGAATTAGAAATTTTTTCTAATATAGAAAATAAGAAATGAGAGTAAATATGGATATGTTTTCCAATAATTAATAAAGTATATTTTCTAATTTTAGAAAATAAGAATTGACGAATATATGGGATTGAAAATGGGGAAATGAACAATTGAATGGCAAATTAAATTAAAGGGGATCAGGGTTGAGTGATGATTTGCTCGGTAAATATTTCCATTTGGAAATACGACCGTTGTTTGTACACATGTTTTCCTTTGATAGTTAAATCACCGACTATCAAAGTTTTTGACCATTTTTCCGCCGTCAGTACGGAGAGACCGGGATCAGATTTATTATCTGAAAACTCCTCCGTATGGGCATTAGTGTTGCGAATCAAGTCTGATGAAGATAATTGAAGACGGAGTTGTGCAAGGGCTGTTCTGGCGATCCTAGGTAGAAATTGCCTAAGATGGATTTACAGAATAGTGCCTTCGGTTTGTCCAGATCCAGGATAACTTTTATGGACGGATGTCTGACAGAGTATATCAAATGGATCACATAAGTTGATCGCTTCAAATGTATCCACTTTTGGTGGCGGAGGAATTCGTTTCTCCAAGCTTTATACCCATGGTATTTTTGTGGAAATCAATTTGTGATTTTCGGGTATGACGATGTGGCATTCAAAGTAAAAGAATGTATGATCTGTCAAAAGATACATTATGACCTCAAGCCTCATCAACCGAAAAATGAAAAAAATCGGGTAGGCAGCATAGCTATGTGGGTCGCCCCCATTAGGGTGTATTGTCACCATCTAGAGAATATTCATATTTGTTACTTCTTTTTGCTTCTGTATCTCCCGGGAACGGTTATGTTGCTAGCAACCGTAGGTGATAATATATTCGATACACTCCAGAGAAATGAGTGGTCGGTCATGTGTGGTCGGGTTGCAAAATGTTCTTGTTGAACCCAGTGTATTCCTCTCTAGAGATACACCATCGGTAGGTGGTTCCATACCTTGTCATAGTCGGAATCCAATCTCCAATAAGCGCCCGCGGTTTTGATTGTATATTATATGTATGGAGCGTGAGATGCAAGCGTTCTGCTAGATTGATATTTACTTGTATTAGACACTATTATAATATCAGAATGTTATTGATTTCAAAAATGTTTTGGGTCATCGTAAGGTAAAAACCATCCGTGTTTATGTGTGGATTGGTCTTATGATTATCCTTTCTTTTGAAAAGGATTTAGAAAAGTTAAACCAAATGGTTGGAGTTTACTAACACCAGTCCCATGACTGACCCAGAGTTCATTTTGTTTGTTTTCCCTAAACTCTTGGGTTCCCAAATTTGTACGGGCAGTCAAGTAGTCGGGATTTTACAGATATACTTGGAGGAGCTTGGAGTAGGAGGCTTCAATGCTAGATCTATGTAGTTTATTTCCGTTGTGATATGTATGTGATGTACTCTGGTGATACATGTAAGTACAGATATTGTTTTGTATTTCAAAGTTATATTATATCATATATTTTATTCGTTCTGCTGTGAGATTCATATTTACTCTGATTCAGTTTAGCTATGTTCTTCTTCTTCTATTCTAATTTTCTTTATTTCTATTTCTCACCCTCTAACTTCTTTCTATTAACTATCTGGTAAATTTCGAGTGCTTGGTTAGTCGACATTGGTATTTGTGTCGATTTTCGAAGTCGAAAATCCCCGGGTCGTTACAGTGGTATCAGAGCTGAAGGTTAACTAATTACCTTGGCTCTATGACGTGACTCAGTAGAGATGGGATTAGTAATACCCTTGATTGAGTTTGAGTGTATATATATGAGTGAACGTATTTGTAGATTTTATAAAAAAAATGTTTTATATTGTGGAGATTTATTGGTTGAGTTGTTTATGAATTCTGGTCGATCAGTTTGATCCACTATGTCAGTAGGAGTTTATAAACACTCGAATACGATGAACCGACACTGTATGTTTTGAAAAGAGGGTAATAAAATAATTTTACCCAAAATATATTTTGATATAATCAAAGTATAGATATTTGAAATATCTATTGTATATTGGATGTATTGGTTGTGATTATAATCAGATAAGGTTATAATTGAAAAGGTTATGTAAATAACCAAATAAAATTCGTATAAGAGTTACGAAATGAGTTAAATCTGAATTTAACTCAGAATTGAAAATTTAAAACCCTGGAAACTTGGAAAGGTGTTTGTAGATGAATTTGGAATTAGTATATGAGAATTTTAAAATCCTAGGAGATTTTAAATTGTTTACAGGCATTGTGAATAATATTTTGAATGTATTTCAAAATGGAAATGTTTAGAAATGGTTTTGAAGGTAATATAGTATTGAATTCACTTCGATCGCTGGAAAATAATTCCGATGATAACTGCGCAGCATCATCGTTGTTCATTTTCGAGTGTGTAAGTGACGGATTACTACCAAAGAGATGATTTTTGAATTGTTTTGAGAAAAGCAAGTTGTTTCGAATTACGAAAAAAAGGATATTTGATTTTTGAAAAGCTAAGTTGTTTAAAACTCCCAGAAACAGATTGTTTGAATTAAAACAAATTAAAAATGAGTTAAAGCTAGTTAAGTAGAAACTGTATTGAAATGGAGTAATATCGAGTAAAATTGGAATTTGGTATATAATTGGACTCAGTTGAGTAAATGGAATAATTTTTGAAATAAAAATCAAATTGTGATTTTGGGATGAAGATAACTGATTAGAGGAATAAATTAGTTAATGAAATATGTGGATGGAACTTAACGAGGTTAAGTGAGTTGAATTGATGAGTTAGGAGTTAGGAATCAAGAACGGAACTTTGGTCTGAAATGGAACTTGGCTTGTATAAGCGTATGATTTGGGTTTGAGGATAAAAACTGGTTGGAGTTTGATTGGGATGACATTAGTATATGCTGAATTGGTGGTTGATGGAAGGGATATAATGATATGCCCAACAAAAAGGTACATGTTTATTTATATATCAACTTGGTGATTTATACGCCGATTTGGCAAGCCGTTTGGCGGTTAGATTTACTTTTGGATTGGAGAAGGCCTAGAGCGGAAAGTTGTAGTTGTACCGATTGACTCGTACAAAGGAGGTGCTAGCGAAATTTTTCGAAAATTTCGGGTGTTAGATAGAAATGAATTAATAATTTAATTAAAATGTCTTGGTTCAGTTGAAACTAAAGTTAATGAGTAAACAAATCATTTTTACCCAGTTAACAGAGTTTGTTTACTACCTTAGCAATTTCGAGGACGAAATTATTTTAAGGAGGGAAGATGTAACAACCCATAAAATGCGAGCCAGTTTGAAATTTTTATTTTGGCAATTTTAGCGAATTTTGATTATTTAAAATGAATTATTTTAAATAAAAACGACGAGAAATTTATTTTGAATATAATTAGAACGTATATATTATATACGTCGTCGTTAGAATATATAATAATTATATATAATTATAAAAGGAATTGAAAATGGCGCGGTAGTTCGAAAATTCGATTTCTAATTTCAAATGAATATACAGAATTCGTTATAAGTCAGAATTGAACGAAACAAGAAATATTTGAATCTGTATAACTATATCTTTGTAACGAAGTTAACAAACTGAGATTTCATCTTAGAAATGATAAGATATGTCCAGTTTAAAATTAGAAATAGTCGCTGTGGAATTTATATATATAAGGCCCTTAAAAATAGCAATTTTGCAAACGACCTCGGATTTTGACGAAACCAGTTTTGTTGGGTCCGTGATGTTAAGTTATTGCTAGATTCCAAATTTCATAATTTTTCGAATCAATATGTGAGCGTGGCAAAGGAAAACGTGTTTGACCAGTTTCAGTTGATTTTAATCGACTGGAAATTGGCCATTTTTCAAACGGTCTCAGAATTCGACGAAACTAGTTTTGTTAGGACCGTATTGTCAATACGAAGCTAGAAAATATTTTTCTGGAATTTTTCTAGTTAGTATGTGACCCCGGTAATATGAAATGTACGTTTAAAATTCAATATAGTGATTTAAATATAAATTCAGCGGAAACTGATCAAAATGATCGAACCAGCCTACGATACATATCCCATTGTGTTTGGAATGGGGGTAATTAGCTAGGGACGGCAGGCGGTGGGCCTCGTTTCGAAATCGAAATAAAAAGTTACTTATAAAATATATATATATATATTAATTAAATAATAAAGTCAACCATACACTCTTCTCTCTCTCTCTATACCCTCCCCCGTTCAGATCTAAAACAAAAAAAAAGAGAAAAAAAAAGAAGAAAATCGCGCGCTCCTCCTCGTCAGCCTCCCACCGCCGGCGATGACCCCCTCCTGTTCGCCAGTCCCCTCCGCCCTCTCCTTCTGTCTCGCCTTCGACAATCGAGCACCCAGTTCAAGAACAGCGCACCTCCCCAAAGCTGCTCTATTCACCAGCCAATCGTGACGCAGGGAAGGCGGCGAGTGGGCCCTCCTTTCAGGCGAAGGTGGAGCAAGCCATGGGCTTCGACGTGGGCCCACCTGATGGAAGTTCGGTGCCTCGAGGGATGAGCAAGGCGGAACCCTAACTTGGTGCGGTATGGGTTCAACAGAAAGCCTAGAGAACGTAGAGAAAGGTAGTTTTTACTGATTTATTTATTTACTATATACATTGTTTTATAAATAAATATTTGTTTTAACGCAAAAATCTTTGTTTTTAAATAAATTTGCATTGTTTTAAATTTAAAATTAGCATATGGTTGTAGAAAAATATATATACATATATGATTTTTAGAAATAAAAATCAGATTTTTATAAATATGATTTATAAAAATAAAATAGCGTTGTTTATAAAAATATAAAAATATTAGTTTAAAAATATGGTTTTTGGTTGTATATCCCTGTTGTAAAAATACGAACTTTATAAATATATCGGTGTTTTAGAAACACGATTTTAGCATAGTTAAAAATACGATTTTTAATGGTTTGAAAATAAAGTGGTGATTTTCAGAAAAGGTGAAATCTTTAAATTAGAAAAGGTGAAATATTTAAATTTGAAAAAGCGAAATATTTATAGTTGAAAAGGCGAAATATTTGAAAAGACGAGATCTTTATATAGAAAACATCGTAGTAAAAATTCGATTTTTAAATATATGAAGTGATTATAAAAATATGATTTTTATATATTGAATAGTGAAGTAAAATTCGATTTTTACATATGTAGTGAAAGCGGACAACGAAAGCGACAAAAAAACGAGTTGGCGAAGATTTCCTGCATTAGAAGTGCCGTGGAGCTAGGATAGCTATCTGTGAGAATTTCTCACTCTTCAATTTCTTTTCTAATTATATATATATACTAGGATGCAGACGGTGCTTAGTAGCACCCGACACAATCGTCCACAGACCATGGACTTGTTTGTTTGGTTGCATAGATTAGTTATATGATTTGATTTGAATTTGGTTGTTTGGTGAATATGATTGATGTGTGAATGGCGTGGGCCTTCACTAGACCGGGGATAAGGCTAGGCCTTGTCCCGTTTCTAGTATCGTGCCGTTATGCCGCCGAAATTTTCTAAAATATGTTAGAAAAATAAAAATATCATTTTATTGAATAAATGAATTGAATAGAAATTCATAGGTTGAAATAAAATGTTTTATCGTTAAAAATAAAAATTTTAACGTGAATATGAAAATAGTGAAGTGAACAAAATAAAATATTCATTTACAAACCGGATGGTTTGTTTATGTACACCTATTTGAATGACACTGATTGGGACGATAAATTTTACACATCGCCCAACTGCACAAATAAAATCTGTGTTTGTTTGTTTGAAACCCCACACGGGTATTGGGATGAAATTTGAAGTTCACTCATCCTGATTGATTAAATATGTCAATCGATTGATTGACAGGCTGTTATAAGCATTAGATATCTATATTTGATGCTTATACGGTGTAGTGCACTTTGGTTGATGGTTGATTATTTATCGTTGCTATTATATACATGTGTTGGATGGAAATCCATATAATTAATTTTATATGGTAATTGATTGGGCCTCATTCCAATTTGAAAAATAAAGAAAATTTGAAAATAGAAATTTATGAAGCCGTGTTGATTAGATTGACGCCATTTTGACGTGAACGATATTTATATCGATTTTATTCATTTTAAAATGAATATTGAAAAGTGATTTCGAAATCGACGATTTCGAAATGAATTGAATTGAAAACGATTTTGAAATGAATTGAATTGAAAACGATTTCGAAATGAATTGAATTGAAAACGATTTCGAAATGAATTGAATTGAAAACGATTTCGAAATGAATTGAATTGAAAACGATTTCGAAATGAATTGAATTGAAAACGATTTCGAAATGAATTGAATTGAAAACGATTTCGAAATGAATTGAATTGAAAACGATTTCGAAATGAATTGAATTGAAAACGATTTCGAAATGAATTGAAAACGAATTCAAATTGAATTGAAAGCGAATTGAAATGAATTCAAATTGAATTGAAATTTGAATTGAAGAGAAATGAATTTTAAAACGAATTTATAAAGAAGAATTCAATTTTGATTTGAATTGAAATGGAAGTTGAGATGCTTTTGAAATGAATATTAAAACTATTCATATAATTCGTTTTAAATAGAAATCGACGAAGTATATATTATATATATTATATATATAATATAATGGCCTGAATAGAACGCGCCGCGCCGCGGCAGTTCGTGAATTTCGACCATTTGTTTCAAACGGACATTGCGGGAGATCCGACCGTCGGATTCTCCTAAAACCGGAACCGTTGGGTTCGTATCGAAAAGAGCTTTCTAGCGAATGTTAGAAATTTGAAATCTAACGGTTGGATTTGGAATTATGTCCAAATCAAATTCGAAAAAGGTCGCTGTAAGTGCAGTTCGATGGCCGTTGATGGAAATCGACTGTACGGGCCTTGATAAAATTATTAAAAATAGTAATAATTTGTGTAAAATCATAAGAAATGATTTGTGAAGATTTGGGATGAAAAACTCCATATTTGAAAAGATAAAAATAGATTTTTATCGAAATGAACTAGTTTTGAACTAGAATTATAATTCTATTTATTTTTAAATAAATAAATTGAATATGAAATGGTTTTGAAAATAACCAAAATTTCCAATGATTGCATTGGAGTGGATTTGAATCGAAATTGTCTTCGGAATATTTCGATGTTGGAATTCGTGATTATACAGGTGTGGTTATGGAAATTTGAAAGATATACATTTATATCGTTATTTCCAATACGACATTTGTTAGTCGTAGAATTCGATATTGAATATAAGCCGATATATTTTCTATTCAGAGCCTTGTATTGAATATCGAATGTGATTTGGGTTTGTCGTGAATGGTGTCTTCACTAACACTGTTCTTGAACCCAGTTGAGAAAAGATTAAATCTTTTATTTAGATTTAATGAAGTGTACCAATTAAATAATATTTAATTGGAATTGAATTGATATTGATTTTTGGGTTTATCGTGGACAGTGTTTTAAATAACACTCGTTCTTTAACCCGATAATTAATGAATGTGATTTTGGGTTTATCGTGAACCGTGTTTTTAAATGACACGGATTCTTTAACCCAGTTAACGATTAAAACTAAGTGGAGTTTTAATGAATCTTTAATTAGATTGAAACGGTCGAGAATGGAGTATCACCAGTTTTGCTCCAGGCGATAGTTAAATCTTTAATTAGATTTGAACGTGAAATGGTAATTGAATTTACCGATAACACTGTGGTGTTAGATATGAAGTATTACCAGTTTTACTTCATGGGATAAATAGGTTGGGATTGGGAAATTAAAACAAATGATTACTTCGGTAAGGTTCGCTAATCCCGACTAGTTTGAATTGAGATTCAAAAATAGAATAAAGAATAAATTCAAGGAATTTATCTTGGATAAAATTAATGGGAACCTTTCCCTATGAATGTGAAATTTAGAAACTAACTGTCGGTTGGCCGAGCAGAATGGTTTTCTGAATATTGATCTGATGTTGGTTTCGGCCTTCGGGGTTAATATTTGGGGAATTATTCTCTGGATTAATTTACGGTTAGTGACTAATGAATTGGAATGAGGCGTATGTTGTGTTTGTGTAACACTTATTTAAAATATACGCGAGTTATTCGGAAAGTCTGGGTTTATCCCATTCTGAATAACTGATACGACGATAAGTCGAAGATGAAGACGATGGTCGAAGACCGGAGGTCTTCACGTCGTTTGGGTGCTTACTGATGATCTTGATTGGGCTGTACACCCAAGAAGATGGAAACAGTTAGTGATCGTCCAGACGTACTTGGAGATCGATGGATATGCGAGGTACTAGGTGCCTCCGGTTTCGTTCAGACCCAGAACGGACTTGTAAATGGACTGTGTGTCTGACATTGGATTTTAGTCCGTGTGATTGATCTCTATTAAATATATATCTGTTTGGCGGCGGAGAATTTATTCTCTTGCTTAACGCCCTTCTCTGAGACGTACGAGCTCAGGGGTTATATATTGATGGATATCAAACGCATGGAGTGAATTGCCTGTGTGGCATGCCTAAGTGGCAGTTGATCGAGGCTTCTGTTGAAAAGCAAAGTCTTGTGGTGATGATCAAAGCACGGCCTTTGTGGCGTAGCTTTGTGTAACGTTTACCTCGCGTGTTTCACACCCGGTATGAACCAAAAACGGGAGATGGACGTCAGGGAGGGCATGCGTTTCTTTCTAGCTAGAAGTGGCTTCAGTGGTTTTACACGCCCTGACGAGTTTGACTTATGTGGTTGTTGCTGTTGCGAGGCGCCTCGGTTATATCGGTTTCGGCCGATGCATTCTGGTCGGCTGACGGACCAGACTTACACCCCATAGGGTGGGGAGACGTAGTGTTCAGGCATAATAATCCACATCGGTGGACCGGCCCTGAGGATCCAGGGGGCAGTTGCGGCTGTTCCTGAGACACGGGCTAGAGCGTCTCGAATCGGTTGAGGACTATCTTTTGCCTCGGTTCATAGAGGGAAACCCAATTTCCAAATACGTGATTCTGCGGTTTTATTTGTAGAGCCTAGTATGGCGACATAGTGGGATGGGGCATTCATGCCGCCTATGATTGATACTTACGATTTGAAGTTGTTTTATGAACTATGCACTTATAATAGTATCAAATGATTTGTTTTAAAATGTATCAAGCATTCTTTGGCTGTTATAAGGGAAAACCCTATCCTCGGCTGCGTTGCATTGTGTGATGGGACCTGGGTCTTATAACAGCTTCATTTTTCTTTATTTAGCATGGCGCTGTTGGTTTTATGCACGGGTATTCTTGGGAGGAAACCCGTTCCGTGTTATACGGCGTGGTCCCTTGATTTACCTAGCTTTGAAAATAAAGATTAATAACTGTTTTAGTTCTCACACCAGTCACATGACTGACCTGGAGTTTATTGTTTTAACCTAAACTCTGGGTGCCCCTATTTTGACACGGGCAGCTAGTAGTTTTGGTTTTGCAGATTTATATTCACAGGATCCTGGTTTACAGCTGGAACGATATCCGTAAAGCTTTGTATCCGTATATCTCATTCTAGTTGTGTATTGTACTATTTTTCCGCTGCTATGTATTTAAATGTAATTTAAATCTCTGATATTTCTGTGTAATATTCATTCATACTCTGTATATTCTTGTAATCTGATGCATTTTTGTAATATACAATGAAATGTTCTTCTGTATGCGTTCTGTTTTGTCCTGTTCTCAAACGATAGGGCGTTTCGAGCGGTCTGGATCGGTTTAGCGACTGATTCGGATCGAGCGAAATTCCTTGCCGTCACAGTTGGTATCAGAGCTTTGGTTTACAAAGCTCAGAGAACAAGGCACATTAGAACCATACGAAAGAATTCATCAGATATTGGATTAGTAATATCCAATTAGAATGACTCGTTAGAAATGGGATCAGTAGAATCCTAGAACGAGTGTGAAGAGTATATTTTTAAAATGAAAATAAATTTTTGTTTTGAAAAGTTAAATCAATTATTCGTATTAGATTGTTTATCTATATTGATTAGGACAGTCCAGTATATAAAGATTTCGCATATACGCCTTGCAAACGTGTAATTGAAGTTTTAATATACTGGATAGATATAGAATCACACTCTAGTCGCCCGGAGATGATGTTGATAATGACCATGGCATCATCAATATTTATGTTCGTGCTCCGAACGTGTAATATCTATATATTTCCTATTGACTGGTGTGAGAACCAAAATTAGATAGGGCCTATTGTTGTGATTTGGCATCAAAAACATGATTTTTTGTATATGTATCAAAAATTATGAATTTGAAACGTTAATCCACTAATTGATTGATGTTTGTGTTGTTTGCCTATTTGTTTGCTAATTTTGAACCATTATGCCTAATATAACCAAATATTGAATGATATTGAAAATTGGTTGCATTTGCTTGCATATACATATATATCATTGAACAGGTCATAGCAAGGAGGCTAGAGCTGAGAATAAAATTTGTTTGCCCGACAAATAGGTACATGTTTACTACATAATTTACTGTTTTGTTTGGGTGATGATGATTTTATGAGCCTATTGGCTAACCGCTTGGCTTTTTCTTTTTCTTTTTGAGATCTGAAGGACCGGGGAAGCTATTTGAAATTCCCCGATGCTCCCATTGCAGGGGAGGTTATGGCGAAATTTTTCGAAAATTTAGGGTGTTAGCCAAATTTTTGAAATTTTGAAAATTCTCAGAAACTAAAGAGTTGGAGAATAGAAGCCAGATCGAGCGTAGAGTTGAATAATCAAACCGCTTTCGACTTTGTTCCTTTTCGGGGACGAAAAGTTTTAAGTGGGGGAGATTGTAACAACCCGTAAAATGCGAGCCAGTTTGAAATTTTTATTTTGGCAATTTTAGCGAATTTTGATTATTTAAAATGAATTATTTTAAATAAAAACGACGAGAAATTTATTTTGAATATAATTAGAACGTATATATTATATACGTCGTCGTTAGAATATATAATAATTATATATAATTATAAAAGGAATTGAAAATGGCGCGATAGTTCGAAAATTCGATTTCTAATTTCAAATGAATATACAGAATTCGTTATAAGTCAGAATTGAACGAAACAAGAAATATTTGAATCTGTATAACTATATCTTTGTAACGAAGTTAACAAACTGAGATTTCATCTTAGAAATGATAAGATATGTCCAGTTTAAAATTAGAAATAGTCGCTGTGGAATTTATATATATAAGGCCCTTAAAAATAGCAATTTTGCAAACGACCTCGGATTTCGACGAAACCAGTTTTGTTGGGTCCGTGATGTTAAGTTATTGCTAGATTCCAAATTTCATAATTTTTCGAATCAATATGTGAGCGGGGCAAAGGAAAACGCGTTTGACCAGTTTCAGTTGATTTTAATCGACTGGAAATTGGCCATTTTTCAAACGGTCTCAGAATTCGACGAAACTAGTTTTGTTAGGACCGTATTGTCAATACGAAGCTAGAAAATATTTTTCTGGAATTTTTCTAGTTAGTAT